>ML681963.1:68397543-68679679 GCA_007922195.1 Podocnemis expansa
GAAAAGAGTATAAAAAGTGAGCACCCATTACACACACTCCCTGCTACCCTGCCCCAAAACACACAACACTCATGACTTATCTTTTGTTACGAGTAAAATGTCATTACAACTAAGACAACTCAAAAAGAAGCAAATCCAAGGAAAACCTTCTCAAAACGTCAACATGGACTGATGAGGGAAAATTAACTGAGAAACTGCCAAAAGACTAAATTAAAAAACTCCAACATAATGATTTTATTGGGATATGAACTCTGTTAATCTACAAATGCCTAGAATATGCATTTCTGAAAAAGAGACAGGGGATAAACACTGACATATAGAGAAATAGTGGGATTTAATTATATATGAGGTTCTTAATATTCTTAATTGGCCTGTCTCAAGACAGGTCCTTCAATGGCTTCATCTAAGTAACTGACAAATGTTTTCCTCAACTTTCACAGAATTTAATTAATATTGCTTACTTTGTCCAATTATAACTGACTTGTTGGCACTAATTACTAAACAGATTTCACCTGCCCTTAGACACAGGTTTTTTTGCTCATAAATGAGCAGTTTAAAGTATTTTAAAAGAGACTAAGGGCTTGTCTATACCTATAGCATGCAGCAAAGATGCTCTACAGCTGATGGAAGAAAGCTCTCCTGTCAACATAATAAAATGACTACAATTAGTGGCAGACTATATTGGTAGGAGACGTTCTGCTGTTGACAGTGCAATCCATACTAGTACTTATGTCGTTGTAGCTTATGTCACTGGGGCTGGGTTGGGGGGTAATTCACCCTCCCCCAGTAACATAAATTGTGCTGACATAAGTCATAGCATTCCCATAGCCTAAGAATGGATTCAAAATAACTTTTGAAAATGGTACACTGTGGTCTTAACTTACCAAATGAAGAATGCCTTCAGAAGGTAGTTCATACTCAAGGGTGGAATCTATCAAGAGCTCTCCACTGAAAGTAACCATTTTATTACTCATAGTCTATCAATTGTGTTGTTTTGTTTAATTTTTCCTTTTGTTTTTTCAACAGTAAAATAGCCATGGTTAAGAACTTTAATTTATTTGATAGGATTTAATCATGTTGCCCCCTAAGGCATAGGAAAAAAGCCTCCTGTGACTAAAATAGTGAGGGTCACAATTCTGTGTTGACAGTAAAAGGAACGATTGGCAAGAGCTGGCATACCATTTTTCATTTCTCTAAACTAAGTAATTTTAATAATTTTGCCCTCCGCATATATCTTGTAGAGACCATATACTGGGGCTTTGAATAGTAAAAACATATGCATGTAAGCATCAGAGGTCATTTTAAAGAGGAAAAAAAGACTTATACACAGATGACGTCTACATTCCCAGACCATTGCCCCACTTTATTTTATTTAATGATGTATTTGAAAACAATGTGTCAGATTGCCTCCTGTGCTACTACAAGCAATCATTTTGCAAGCACAACCATGAAGGTGCAAATTATATCCTGAAAAAAAAAAAAGGCGGGGAGTCAAAACCTATAATATATTTATACCACAATTAATGAGATTGGAGATACCATTAGATACTATTTTGGTGAAGATACTGATTATAGATTTCGGCTGATTGCTATCCCCTTCTAAAGGCACCGCAACTGCAGTTACTTTACTTATTTATTTTGTGGAATGCATATTTGTCTGAAGCTTAGCAGAAACAATTTTCTTATGAAATGTAGCTCTCTGTTTTTAAAGTATTCTTTAAAGTAATCAAAGTATTTAATCTGTCATATTTATGAAAGCAAGTTGGATAAATTACTCCGTATAAATTTGGGAGCACCCATCCTATTCATTGATGCATCTTTTACCCTGCTTTATTAGAAAAAAGAAGGGTAAGATATATGTAAAATATCTTATATTTAATAGATTGACACTGGACTCTGAAAATTAAAAAAAAAATATGACAACAGGCTACTGTTTTCTTTTTTTTTTTAAATCACAGAAGAAATGCAGAGATATTATATGTCACTGTCTAAAGTCTTCAGATACCCAATTCTTTAGGCTGGTATTTTCAAAGGAGTATGTGGGATTTAGATGACCAAATCCATGGCTCCTTTGAAAATTCCAGGCTGTAATATAGAATAACTAATACTATGAAAACTTGGAGAAATTCTGACCCTACAGAAGTCACTAACAAAAATTCACTGACTTCAAAAGAGACAGGATTTCATTCATTGTTTATTTTTATTCGTTAGTGTTTACTTTTCTACTTTTTTGAATATTGGAAAATAAGATAGGATGAATTTAAGTGGAAAAGCAAGAATCCCTTTACTTCTTTTAATTATGTCAAGTTTGAACATGTATTTCCTCATATTTTGATTGAAATCACTTAAGTTGTGTATCCACCAAATTTCAAGGGATCTGGAGAAAAATATGACCTTTCAGACACAACTCAATCAATGAACTATATCATACACTGCACACACAGTCTGGATGTGTGTAATGAATCTGAAGGAAACAAAAAAGTACTTAAAAAGAATGTGCTGTTTAAATAGTGACTTTCCCTTTTCATGTATTTACAATCAGATATATGATGCACTACTGTACAGCTCACAATCTGGAAATGGTGGAAAGAGATTTTGTGTTTGTAAGAATTGAATGAAAATGAAATCTAAGAAATGACAGCTGAAGTCAAATATGTTTCATTGCCATTTTTTGAATAATTTAATACTGTAAAAAAGTTTGACATAATTAGGATGGCTATATCAATGTAGTTTTCTTTAATAACATATTATTTTTCATAAAGTAGCCTTTAGTGATTTTATTCATTTTTTTGGCGTGAGATACACAAAAAATTACTGCCAAAAATGAATATTTTACCTTCTTTTTTCTTTCAAAATGTGTTTCTACCCAAAAACCATGTGTGAAGCAAAAAGAGAAATTCACTAAATCACAGTTTATATTTGTATGTAGACCATATACAAGGCTACCTCTCTGATGATACAGCAATAGTTAAATACAAAATAGTCTTCATAGTAAATTTGTTATCAGATGCTTATCTATTCTGTCATTTAATATTTCTGAAATTGAAACATTTTTATTGTTCAATTTAGCATTCTTGAGCTATCATACAACAATCTACATGAGGAAAAAAACATCTAAAGCTGCTTACACCTGCAGTAAAATACACCTAGTAACAGTCATCAGCAAGTTAAAAAATTGCTTTAGGCCATAAGGCTTACTGGATAAAAACACCAGCTTCTCACCGTCAGAATCATACTTCAAGTTTGTCCTAAGGTCCAAAGTGAAATGTATTTCATGGTCTAAATTCAGTCCTTTGAGGATTATTAAGCCACATTCCAAAACCACTGCAAATAACATTTCAGTTTAGCATGATTGGCAGATCACTTAGGAGAGACCCTGTAGTGCTCTTTAAAACTATATTACTTTTGATGCCCAGAAAGGACAGTTTTCACAGGTCAAGTTTCAGATCACTGGTAGCAAGTCAAAAAGCCTACATCAAAGGTAGCTGCACCAGACCAAGCCTGTAAGTAAATAAAGAAGAGTTCAACCTATACTGCCATTGTGAATACTGTAAATGGAACAACAATATTAAAGACCACCAGCTCCTGGTTTAAGTCAATATTTACTTGGCCTGTTCTCTCAACTAACTTGTACACTTTACAAGTGAATATTGACTTACAGCTAAAGATTGACTGGACACAACTCAACATGATCTTCCCTTTTCCCACCCTTCTCCTCCTCTCCATCATCCTCTCCTCATTACTAAAACTAAGGCTCTTTAGGAAGACCCACTGGCTAATGTAGTATCTTTTACTGGACAAGCTTCTTTGGTGAGAGACACAAGTTTTCAATTCAGAAAGGAGACCCAAAGAAGAGCTCTATGTGGCTTGAAAGCTTGTTTCTCTCACCAACAGAAGCCAGTCCAGTATAATGTATCACCTCACCTACATTGTCTATTATTCTGGGATTAGCATGGCTACAACTACACCACACACTAAGGCTTGCTGTGCTCTCTTCTCCTGTGATCTCTCCACCTGTCCCAGTAACTCACTCTCCTACTTCTTCATTACCTCTCTTACACCATTCTCCTCCTTACCTTCCTTACTCAATCTCTCACTCTCAACATCTTCCTTCCTCTCATCATATTAGAAGCCTATTAGGGTTTTCCTATACTAAACCAAAATTAATGTAATTGAGCATACCTCCCCATCCAAACCCCACCTTCCCAATCTGTCTTCATATTTACAGTCACTGCCGCCACTTCCTCTCCTCAAACTACTCCTCAGTCCCTTCCACACTGGTTTCTTCAGTCTTCTGAAACTTTTCTCACTATGGTGTATAATGATCTCTTCTCACGTGTCTACCTTGTGACTAGAGATCAAGTTCTGTGACAGCCCCCCCCCCGCCAAACTCCTGCAGGACCAGCCACAGGTGTTTGCAGTGTAGACATCCCTATCAAGTCTAAACTTCAAAACTGCTGCTTCAGCCTCATCTTCTCTGACTTCTAAACTGTCCCTGAAACCATTGATCATAGTTCTTGTAACTGCCACACTGAGCAGTCACTACGCCTGCACCCCATGCAGCATAGCTTAGTAGGGTCTCCCTCAAGAGAGATTGGGATGTTACTTCTGTTCCAAGTTTGCAGTAATGAACTGAGCAACATCAGTGCTCTTCATAGCCTGTAGGAACAGGATGTATGTGGCAGGATTTCTTCTCCCCATCTCTGGGAAAATCCCCTACACACAGCCTGACTTCTCTAACAGCATATCTGAGAAAGGATATCAGAAGCTCTAACAGTATTTGATTTTAAACAACATGGAACATGTTAGTAAAGACTGAATAGGATAAGACAGAATCAGTGGGAGGGAACATTCAACTGCTGTTATCCATTTGTCTTCATATACATTTTTCATTTAATTGTAACCAAAAGGCACAGTTAATAACTTAGCAAGACAATTCAGGGTCATAGATAAAAATAGCCATCAGGAATTGGGCCTCTGATAATAACAATATTAGACTATACAATGACCAGCAGTTGGCAGTGCATTCACTTCTGGAAGTGTCATGCTAGGCCGTATTTTAATGCTCTGGGTTCAGACAATGAATTCAAATGGACCAAACCAGTGTTAAATAAAATAATTTTGTTGCTGATGTACTCAAGCTCTGCACTTTTAAAAAAATGTGGTAAATCAAGCATATTGGTATTTGTAATGTATTAAAATCCAGTACTGCACGAAGAACTCTCCATCCAAAGCAGCATCTGCCAATGAACACACATCAAACATATCAGACAGTGTTTAGATCCCGTACATTGTAACATACTTTGAAGTCACTAGTTACTTCGCAAATGGAAAAAAGAGAATTGGTATTTAGAGTAGAACAGATGCTTTAATGTCTTCCTCATCTTTTTATGGCCTCACAGGGCTTATCCGAAAGATTCAATTTGGAAGGAAAATCCTTCCATAGGGACAAAATCAAGAAGTCTACGTATGACTATCAAGTTCACCATGGATTCAGTTTTAGTTTCACTGAGGGCTTGTCTACATGGTGGGATAATGCATATGATGGGATTGTGATTTCTAAAGTAGATGAATGTGTTTAGCATTAATTGGTCTGGATAGACCCTACTAAAGGTTCAGTGGCCTGCTTTAATGTAGCGCTGTTTGAAACTACATTAAAGCACAGTTGGGAAGATTTAGTGCACATCAGCAGTGTCTACATAGACCAATTAATGCATAACATATTAGTGCACTTTAGAAATCACAATGCCATGTATACATTACTCCACCATGTAGACAAGCCCTGAATCTTACACAGTATAACAAAGAAATCAAGAACAAGGCAACTGAAACAGAGAAAGATTCAAATTTCTCCATCTGCCAGGACAAAAAAGTAAGTAGATTTTAGAGAGAGACAGATGTTGCTAAAAGAAGGTAAAGTCAAACAGGAAGCTTCCTCTTCATCTGGCTCCTGAAACCATGTTCTTAGAAACTGTCCCATACCCAATTTCAAACATTCCTTGCTCACAACCTATATATGTTATATAAATTGCCAAAAGTACAGAGGATTCCAATTGTACACAGGAAGATCTAGCCATCATCAAGACCTGCATGTTCTGAAAGCAGCAGAAGAGAGAAACCATTACAAGTAACTGGTCCTTGAAATATTTCTGACATGTCTGGAGCTTTTTCCAAGTCTGGAGCTATTTCAACAGACAAAGCTGCTTGGGAAAGTGCTTACAATGCCAACATTATATGAAGATGTCTCAAATAATTACTTATGTGTAACTGTTACAGTCTCTTTTTTCATATTCTACACACCATAATCCACACTAAAGGGGCAACTCCACCTACCATGCAGCAAAGCTCTAGGGAACAAAGTAGAGCTCTAGGGTAAGGTCTGGAGCCTTTGCAGCACAACCAGGACTGTGAAAATCATTGTGTAAAACACTAGATAACTGGTAACTTATTGACAATGTCCTGGAACATCTTGGACAAACATTATCAAATTAAGATAACCTTTAATCAATTAAGTAAAATCTTACTGAATTAGGTGCAATGCCTTTTGAGCCTATTGAATTAAAAATGTAATTAAGCATGTCTTATTGTGGAATTTTATGTAACTGCTCTAGGAAGAGGGGGATGCTAATGCAATTTCTCTGTTATCAGCACTTTGAATCCATCTTCCTAGAGAGCGGTGTGTATCCTTGGAGTTCATACAAGATTCTCCATAGATGCAAGACACAGGAAAGATTTTTGGATAAACAGCCTAGTTTTAAACAAATTTTGGGCCCTTTGCTGGATCCAGCAAACAGACAGAAACCCTGGTCTCAGGAGTTAAAAGTATAATTTGGGGGGGGGGGGTCCAGAAGACTCCCATGAGAGTGGGGCTCCCCCATGCTGGTGGGCCCCCTCAGACCCCAGCTCCTCCCACCCCTGCCCTCCAATACCCCCCCACCCAGCATGAGCCAGCCGCCCTCACACTCATTGGTGGAAGCCTAGCTGAGGAGGTGGGGACAGTAGGTTTCAGGGTCACACCACAGCTGGGGCTCAGTCAGCAGGCCCCAGGTTAGGAGTGGGGCCAGGAAGGGGAGGGTTTGGGGCAGGGCTTGAGCCCCTAGTAATGCCCCTAGCCCTGCCCCTGTCTGGTGGAATGCCCCTCCAGGGCCTTCTATTTTTAGGGACCCAGCATTCGGGTCCCTAAAAATAGAAAGTGGAACCGGAACACTGCATTCCAGGACCACTGTTTTTCAATGGTGAGCCCCGGAATGTTGTGTGAACCAGTAATTTCTTTCCTTTGTTTTAAACCTGATGACTATTAATTTCATTTGGTTCTTGTGTTATGTGAAGGATTATTTCATAGAATCATAGGGTTGGAAGGGACCTCACGAGGTCATCTAGTCCAACTTCCTGCTAAAAGCAGGATCTCTCCCACAAAATCATTCCAGGCATGGTTTTGTCTAACCAGCCCTGATATGTTTCCAAACATGGAGATTCTGCCACCTCCTTAGGTAACCCCGTCCAACACTTCACCATCCTTCTAGTGAGAAAGCTTTTCCTAATATCCAACCTCGACTGTCCCAGCTGCAACCTGAAACCATTCCTCCTTGTTCTGTCCTCTGTTAATTCTGAGAACAGCCTAGCTCCCTCCTCTTTAGAGCAACCTTTCAAATAGCTGAAGGTTTCTATCAAATCCCCCCCCCTCAGTCTTCTCTTCTGCAGACTAAATAAGCCTAGCTACTTCAGTCTTTCCTCGAGAGTCATGTGTCCCAACCCCCTAATCATTTGTGTTGCCCTCTGCTGGACTCTTTTTAATTTGTCAACATCCCAAAACTGGACACAGTATTCCAGATGTGGTCTTACCAGCACTGAATAGAGGGGAATAATTACATTCCTCGATCTGTTGACAACACTCCTACTGATACAGCCTAACAAGAGCACATTGTTGATTCATTTCCAGCTTCCCATCCACCATAACCACCAGGTCCTTTTCTACAGCGCTGCTACTTAGCCAATCGGTCCCCAGGCTATAGCAGTACATGGGATTTTCCAATCCAAATGGAGGACTTTGCACTTGTCCTCGCTGAACCTCACGAGATTACATTTGATCCAATGCTCCAATTTGTCTAGGTCTCCCTGAATCCTATCCCTGCCCTCCAGCATGTACACCATTCCCCTGAGCTTGGTGTCATCCATGAATTTACTGAGCTTGAAATTTATCCCATCATTCAGATCCCTAACGAAGATGTTGAACAGAACCGGCCCCAGGACCAACCTCTGGGGCACTCCAGTAGCTGCCAATTTGACACAGCCATTGATCCCTACCCGCTGAGCCTGATCCTATGTTTTACACCCCCTTGCATTTAGTTTCATTCCTTTCTGTAAATTCACTCATCTTCAAAGCATCTGAGGAAGTGGGATCTTCTCCCACGAAAGCTCATGCAAAAAATAAATCTGTTAGTCTTAAAGTGCCACACAACTCCTTGGTGTTTTTGGTTTTTTTTTGTTTTTTTTTACTGGACTAGACTAACACGGCTATCCTTTTGAAATTGACCTGATGATCTAGCCAGCTTTCTATCCATCTTATGGTTCATTCACCCAAACCATACTTTCTTAACTTGCTGACAAGAATCCTGCAGGAAACCATTACAAAAGCTTTGCTAAAGTCGAGGTATATCATGCCAGTGGCTATTCCTGGATCCACACATCCAGTCATCTCATCATAGAAGGCAATCAGGTTGGTTAGGTTCGATTTGCCCTTGGTGAATCCATGCTGACTGTTCCTGATCACTCTATTTTCCTCCAAATGTTTCAGAATGGATTCTTTTAGGACGTGCTCCATGATTTTTCCAGGGATTGAGGTGAGGCTGATTGATCTGTAGCTTCCTGGGTCCTCATTTTCCTCTTTCTTGAAGATGGGCAGTATATTTGCATTCTTCCAATCATCTGGGACCTTCCCCATTCACCATGATAATGGCTAGTGATTCTGTATTCACATTGGCCAACTCCCTCAGCACTCTTGTATACAGCTCATTCAGCCCCGTAGACTTGTGCGGGTTCAGTTTCTCTAAGTAGTCCCTAACCTGACCTTCCATCACTGAGGGCTGCTCTCCTTCTCTCCATTCTGTGTCACCTAGTGTAGCAGCCTGGGAGCTGACCTTGCCTGTGAAGACTGAGGTTAAAAAAAAAAAAATCGAGTACTTTAGCCTTTTCCACATCATCTACCACAAGGATACCTGCCCCATTCACTAAGGGATCTACACCATCCCTGATCCTCTTCTTGTTACCAACATGCTTGTAGAACCCCTTCCTGTAATCCTTCACATGTCTTGCTAGCTGCAACTCCAATTGCCCTTTGGCCTTCCTGATATTATCCCTGCAGTCCCAAGCAACATTTTTATATGCCTCCCTAGTCATCTGTCCAAGCTTCCACTTCTTGTAAGCTTCCTTTTTGTGTTTCAGCTCACTGCAGAGTTCTCTGCTAAGTCACGCTGGACACCTTCCGTATTTGCTGTTCTTTCCGCACATCAGAATGGCCCCTTTCTATGCCCTTAGTAGGGTTTCTTTAACATACAGCTAGTTCCTTTGGACACCTTTCCCCTTCAGATTAGCCTCCCAAGGGATCCTGTCCATCAGTTCCACAAGGGAGCCAAAAACTTCTGATGCCCAGGGTCTGTGTTCTACTTCTTTCCTTTCTTTCTTTGATCAGGATCCTGAACTCTACCATCCCATGGTCATTGCTGCCCAGGCTGCCATTCACTTTTACTTCCCCGATCAATCCTCTATGAGCAGCAGATCAAGAGGGGTAAGTCCCCCAGGTGGTTCCTCCAGCATTTGTCCTCAACACTCTCCAGAAACTTCCTAGATTGTTTGTGCACTGTTGTATTGCCCTCCCAGCAGATGTTGTGGTAACTGACACCCCCCACGAGAACGAGGACCCATGATCTGGAAACTTCTGCTAGTTGTCCACAGAATCTCTCATCTACCTCCTCCTTCTAGTCTGGTGATCTACATCAGACATCCACCAAGACACTACCCTTGTTGCAGTCTCCTCTAAACTTCACCCAGAGAGTTTCAACAGGCTTGTCTCCACTTTCATAGTGGAGCTCCAAGCAGTAATAAAGCTCTTTTACATATAGTGCTACTCATTCACCTTTTCTTCCCTGCCTGTCCTTCCTGAACAATTTATAACCACCTATGGTAGTGCTCCAGTCATGCAAGCTATTCCACCACATCTCTGTTATTTCAATTACATCATGGTTCCTTGTCTGTGGTGCCTAAGATACCAGGCTAATTGCCCTACTTTTTCCTGCCAATTGTCTCTCCTGTTGCATCTTCCTCCTTGGATTTTCTCCCAGCGTCCTCCTTTCCTGCTGACCTCACATATTAGAGCTTCATTTGGACACCTAAGACACTGAGCTGATTCTCCCCCCACTCCCCTTCCAAAAATACTGTCTTTTATCCTTGCTGTTACAGCTCCGGCTCCCCTCAAGTTCCATTCTTTCCCCCATGGGGACCATTTAACATTCCTTATTCAATTCCTCTATATCACTGATGACTTTATAGACCTCTATCAGACCTCTCCATTAGTTGTCTCACCTCCAAGCTTAAAAGTTCCAGTCTTTCTAATCCCTGATCATATGGAATTTGTTCAGTACTCTTAATATTGTTTGTTGCCCTCCTCTGTATCTTTACCAATTTTAATAATTCTTTTTTGAAATGGGGCAACCAGAACTCCTTGTAATATTCAGCGTGAGAGCACCACAGACTATACAGTGGCATTATGATAGTTTCTATCTTATTATCTATCCCTTTCCTAATAGTCCCTAACATTTTATTAGGTTTTCTGATTGTCCTTGGAAATTGAGTAATGTTTTCATTGAATTCTCTGCAATGACTGCAAGAGCTCTTTCTTGAGTGGTAACAGCTAATTAAGATCCCATCATTTAATATGTATAGTTGGGATTGTTATAGTTTTCCAATGTGCATTACTTAGCATTTACTCTTCACAATGTACTTTGGACTTAAGTATCTTGATAATTTTGTATTGTCTGCAAATTTTGCCGCCTCACTCTTTACCATTTTCCAGATCATTTAGAAACATGTTGAACAGCACTGGTCCCAGTACAGAACCCTGAGGAACACCACTTTTTACATTTCCCTTCTGAAAACAGAATATTTATTCCTACCCTTTGTTTCATGTTTTTTAACTAATCACTGATCTACAAGAGGACCATCCCTTTTACTTTATTTAAGAGTCTTTAATGAGGGACCTTGTCAGAGATTTTCTGAAGTCCACATGTACTATATCCACTGGCTCACACTTTTCAATATTTATTGACCTCCAAGTAATCCTAATAGCTTTCTGAGGTATGATTTCTTTTTACAAAATTATGCTGACTCATCCCCAACAAATTGTGTTCATCTATACATCTGATAATTTTGTTCTTTACTATTGTTTCAGCCAATTTGCCCGGACTGAAATAAGGTTTATCAGCCTGCAAATTGCCTGGATCACCTCTGGAGCCTTTATTAAAAACTGGCATCACATTAGCTATCCTCCAGTTATGTGGTATAGGAGGTGATCTAAGTGATAAGTTACATGTCACTGTTAGTAGCTCTGCTATTTCACATTTGAGTTCTTTCAGAATTCTTGAGTAAATACCACCTGGCCCTGGTGACTTACTACTGTTTAATTTATCAGTTTGTTCCAAAACCTCCTCTACTGGCACCTCTCTCTGGGACCATTCTTCAGATTTTTCACCTAAAAAGAATGGCTCAGAGAAATCATTATTAGTAAATCCTTCTGTCCATAATGGTATCTCCTCTTCTTCCACCTTACACATTACAAATCCACAAAGGGTGACATTCACCATAGTCAGAAAGACTTATGATGCCTATGTACCACTTAAATTCCACTAATGGCATCAAAATAGATATTAAGTGTATTTATGAATAACACAGACTTCGTGCTGGCCTTGTACAGAGCAGTTGACATGTAAAAGGTAACAAAAACTGATTACTGCTTATTTTCTAGAGGCAACAAAATTGAAGTTACTTAAGGCATGAGACCCACAATCTTCCATTAGGAAAGAATAGAAAACAATGAAGAAGACGATGGCATAAGAAATTTATAAATTTTGAAAATGACACTTCCTTTCCTTCTTGTGGCTTGCTGGGTACAGCTGTATTGATTCTTGCATGGATTAGTGGTATGCTAACCTCAAATTACCCCTCAAACTTCTGTGAAAAGGAAGAGGGACAAAAATAAAATCAAATGGAGACTAGAATGCTTGTAGATGAGGGTGAGTCCGGAGGGAATGTTTAGTTGACTGCTGTTCCCTGATTGACAGGTATGGATGTGTAAATATTACAAGTGTTGGGGCTAAAAAACAGAATCCACCTATTTTTCCTGAATATTTTTTTCTTTTCAATTTGTTAATTTTTAAGTTTACACACATAGCTTTTAAAGTGTTTTTTTTTTAAAGGGGAATAGTAAAGGATTATTTTGACTGAAAAGAAGGAAGTGATGCATGCAAGGGACAGCTGGAACATTTCTGATGCAACAGGTTTTTCTCACTGTGCTACATATGTGGATTCAGTCTTGGGATTGCAGCAAAATGGTAGATAATCGTACCAATCCATGCAAATTTAATTTATGCATATGTGATCAAGCTTTTTCATTCAGGAAAGGGTATTTCCCATTGCCTGCATCTGCTTCTTCTCTAGAACAGTGACCATTTCCTGAATACCACTCACAGTTGACTTATTAGGTCTTGTATACAATGCCATTATTTTGGTTTTGGAGTGCCTCTTAATATACTTACTTCACTACTATATAAAAAAGACATCTAACTTGAGAACATTTGCATTGATTATTTTAAATTAATCGCATTTTATGAAGGCAAGAGAGTAAAACAGTAGAAAAGGAAACACACAGAGTACTACTGCTAAGCAAGATTGATTACTTCAGATTTCTATTTGTGTTTACTGACAAAAGACAGTAGGCAGTAGCATGCTAGGTATACTCCAGTTGAAAGATGATGCAGAGATGGTACATAAACCATCTACAAAATGATGCCTTTCAGAGTACACTATATCTTTTCACAGTCTAATATCTTATGTAGCAAATATGAGTAAATTACTTCTTTAATAAATCATTTAGTACTTACCTTTTTTGCTAATTATTTCAAAATACTGTCTTACATTATTTATAAGTTAATTTTTGCATCTTAGAAGAATGAGGCTGCATGTTTGGATCGGTACCTTCAGTAAACAACAATATGGAATACATAACTACTGGGAGATAAAATTACACAGTGAAGTACTCATTTAGGATTTGGATGAACCTAAACATACAATACCTAGTATTAAATATCACCAAACAGCTATTTCTTTCAAAGTGCTAAGCTGGAAAAATGAAAAGCCACAAAAGTAAATTAAAAAAAAAAAAGGAAAAAAAGCCCTGAGAAGCCAGATTTATAACCATAATCAAGCATTAATAATTATAAATTTTGAATGTAAAGATCATTCAAATACATGTAACTGATGGATAATCCTCACAGGGTGCAAGTCAAAGTAAACAGACAGTCCACTTTAGAAAGTGTCTAGTGAATTGATTTAACAAGTTTAATGCGAGCATCAATGTGGGGCTATTACTGATCGTAAGCTTTACTGATGTTATTTGTTCGCTTGGAAAAATACCGCTCTTTGGAATGAGCACATTAAGGCTAAAATTGCAGAGAAAACCCTATTACAACTTTATTGCTGGCAAATTGGAACCAAACCTTGTCTGTATATCAATTACTTAGAGTTACCACAGAGATAAATCCTTTTTTTTTTTTGTATAGTCTCAATCTTGAAGACAGTGATGAGAGACTCCTTATTATACTCTACCAAGATCTCTAGGTTTTCTTAGCAATTTCAAGAAATTGTCAATTAAATTCTTTTTATTAGGTTCCAAAAGCTGTTAAGTCAAACACAAATCTATCATAAGGCTTGTAACAGCATGTTACTTAGGCACATTTCAATGTTTCACTCTTTCATTATCCACCTATCCCAACCCTAACCAAAGTTTTTATGAAGTGAAGGAGTTTTCTACTCTACTGTCTCAGGGGTTCAGACAAATTTGGAGTGAACACTCATTTCTTATACAAAATGCTTCAAAAACTCATATTTTTATTTTAGACAAGGAAATAAAACTATTCACATGATTCCGGAAAGTAATAGATTTATGTGTGCATTCTTTAAGACTGAATGAGACACTTCTGTACAATTACACAGGATATTAAAACCACTTAAAACTATCTGTAAAAAGTCTTTTAAATATTAGCACAGACAAAGCCACTTGTTTGAATATATTTGCTCACTACTATTTAATAAAAGTAAAATTAACCAGCTATCTAGATATCATATGCAGTGAAGATGTAGGTATGTCTGTATCAAGATATTAGAGAAACACAATAGATGAGGTAGCATCTCCTATTAGACCAACTTTTGTTGATGAGAAAGACAAGCTTTTATGCCACACTGAGTTCTTTTTCAGGTCTCCTGTATGACTCAAAAGCTCGTCTCTCTCATCAACAGAAATCAGTCCGGGAAAAGATATTACCTCACCCTTCTTGTCTCTCTAGCTACCCAGATGGCAGCTGAGAAAGAAAACTGCACTGTACAGATCCAAACATGGAAGGAGTCATATTCCCCGCTCTCTGAGCTGAGAGAAGCTAAATGCTGAATGGTTTTAGTCTCCAGGATGAGGAAAAGAGTTAGTTACCACCTGTAGGAGCAGCACAATGGAGAGCTATACGGGTCAGCTACCAATACACCTACTTCCCTGACCTCTCAGCCAGACATACAATGCCTGATTTTAAAAAAAGGGAAGGAAAGGAAGACAAAAAGCCACATAATTCTGATGAACCAATACAATTACTTTCTACTCAACATTTTAGCATTTCAGTATTTCCATAATAATCACAGTCTATATCAGTCTAAGAAATGTTGAGATGCAGCCCTACGTTCTGCATGTCATAAGGCATCAGCTTAGAGATATGGGACTGCTTAATAAAGGAATTGTATTTTTCCTTTCGATGCTCAACAAAAAAAAAGTCAATTATTTTGCATCACTTCTACTCTCCAGTTGTTTTTCCCAATATAACTGAATGCAAGTAGTTTTGTGTATTTATAAATGCAGACTTGATACATTGGGAGTGAATACCTATATTCCACTCAGCTAAAATGTAACATGACATGAACTCAAGTATGAATTTTTGGATATTTTTAGGCTTTGAAGAATTACTTTTTTTTTATTAGAAAAATGTTAGTAAACATCTGTTTCACCATACACATATAAACTGTTGAAAACATATTTCCATCAATGAGGATCAAAATTTAGAGAAAGACAAAGAAAGAAAAATACTGCTTAAGAACTTGTTAGAGAGAGTGATTTAAGGATATTTATTTGTACATTTTGATGTGCTGTTGACAGTTTGCATTTTAACAATCATAAAGCCCTGACTGTCTGAATTTTAATGTTAGCTGTGTTTTAAAAATTATTGTCTGATCTCCCCCACTGCCCTTATAATTATCTGAAACTATGAAAATATAAAAAAATAAAGTTTAAAAATAAACATTGATATTATTTATAAAAACTATAAGAAATAAAAATAAAATTCTGTGAAGCCCAGATGTCTTTAAAGCAAGCCTTCTTGCAAGACTAGCATGTTATAAATTTGAAAATGTGAGCAAAATAGTAAAGAGACCAATAATTGAAACAGTGTCAAAACTTACAACATATCACACCTTTGTACTTAACAGTGTTTTTGATTTTGCTCCTAGCAACTTTTAAAAAATGCTGCGGAGCCTGGTTTCATGTACAGGCTTCCAAAGCATTCTGTAACATCCTGACTATTTGGTCACAGGCTAACGACATTTGAAGAGAAAGAAGGTCAAAGCTATCATTATGGTGGTGACAACTAATCACAGTGGAAAAAATAAGTTTTATTTATTACTCTTAATACAAAAAACCTTTACTGTGGAATATAATTGTACTGTCACTACACACCAGAGATTTTTAATCCCCAATCATTTCAACGTATTTTACAGTTCATTACCTTTTCAGTTAGATATTGCAGGAAAGACTCTCCTGAGTCTATACAAAAGCATTAAAAATCTTCTTTTTATACTCATATTCCACCTATGCGCTGGGAGTTGAAAGACAGAACCTTCTCAAACCCGTATTTTTACTTGAACCAGAACTGAACCTGAATCATAACTGTCCCTACCTACTGAGCTTGAATTGGAACCAAACTGTAAAAAAAATTGGGTAAATGGTTAAAATATGAAAGATCAGCATTTTTAAACTCAAGATTTTAAAAAATGACAGCTCTAATTTTCAGTACAAAACAACAAATCAAACTAACAAATAGGCACCTGATTGCTACCCAAAAGGCCATCTTGAGAAGAAAATGAGATGAGAAGGATGCCAGCTGACAAGAACAGGCAGGGAAAGGGGAAGCTTAGGAGCTCCCTACACATCACATGAGGCTACAGATGGATCCAGACATAGATGAATTATATCTGAATCTGAGACTCCCCCTACTTTGAGATTAGAGGTAGAATGCTCCCTAGTCCCAGATGACAACAATAATCCTTCAAGCCCTCAGAAAAAGGCATTGGCTGCCAAGCCCTTCTCCTTTTTGATAGGTCATGTCTCACTCATCCATGAGGCACCTCCTCCCTCCGGTTGTCCCACCTAGCCTATGCTCCAAACTCAAAATTATCCTTTCACCACAAAGATGTGATGTAACATTGCAAATATTAGAAGACATTATTTTAATACACTCAAACAAATTATTCATTCCAAAATCATGGATTTGGTTTGGTTCCCCACCAATATGAAATATTGAATGGAACATTTACAAGAATAATATGTATGCATTCTGTATGACATTCAGAATTAAAAGGTATGCAAAAGGACTAAAGCTCCAGTTACAGTCCTTCAAATGTTTTAACATTTTGATCA
Source organism: Podocnemis expansa (assembly GCA_007922195.1). Lineage (NCBI taxonomy): Eukaryota > Metazoa > Chordata > Testudines > Podocnemididae > Podocnemis > Podocnemis expansa. The sequence goes on from ML681963.1 coordinate 68,414,543, forward strand.
GGAAGTCTTAAAAATATAAAATATCTAAGTAAGATGTTCGTAAGAATTTGAGTGTTCTACTATGACACACAGTGTAGCAATGTCTAAACTAAACAAGATGGACTACATATCTTTCTAACAACACACAATACTGTAACAAACAAATACTAAGTTATATTGCCTTTAGGAAAAGATTACCTGTTATGATTCTCATAAGTTCTAATAAGTGTCACTGTGAAAAGGTAAGCAATTGTATCACTGTGAATTCTGTCCTGTAAAAATCTATCATATGTGGTCATTTTTCACACACTATAGCTCCCAAGTCTTTTTCTGTATTGACTGAATATAATTTAGACTTCATAACAAAAAAAATGACACCCTTGGCATTACAGAGGTTGTCTAGTTAACTAAATCACAGTGTGAAAATATAATTTTGCATTCCTGTTTTTTAAAAATGTTCTGACTAGCCTCTGAAATGCTAGTGCAGGACAACATTATTGGACTGGAGAGAATCTATTTTCATCCAGGGTTATTCTTTTTTTGTTGTTTTTTAAATCTGGAAATCCATTACAGACTGCCCTCTATGCAACCATGCCATGAAAAAACCACCAACCAAAAAAGTCCACAGATAGAAGACTTTCTTCCCTACACTTGCTTTCAGCAGGCTGCTCAAGTTTAAATTGTTCAGATAAAACACACACTGTTCTTTTTCATTAAGGGTTGTTTCAAGAAATATTTTCTTGTGAGAAACAAACTATCTGTGTTTTAAGATAAATTTTTTAGAAAGTGTATTTCTTAAGTGAGGTCAAAGAAATGTCTTTTGGAGTACTTCAGAACAATTGACTGGGAAAAGGCAATGCACAGTACCACAGGGTTTGTTACTTTTGTCTTACCTACTCAGCTGTAAGTAAGGTCTGAGTTCCAACCCATAAGTATTATATGACAGTCTTAATCTTCAGTCTATCTAAATTTCCCATCTATAGCATTCAACTGCATTCTTCCAATTAATTTATCTAGCAGAAAAAAATAAGGAGAAAAATAGTATTTATTGAAAATTTGGTGCACATAACAAAAGGACAAATAAGACTGAGAAAAATGGGGGAAACTAAAGACAATAAATGAATCTCAACATGTGATAGCAAATTAGAAGAGGGAAAAGAACACAAGTAAATAGAAGAGAAATAAGAGTGAGGTTATCTAGCTTTTATCTCCATTGATTATTCCAGTTTTATGCCAGTTGGAGTTCCACAAAAATCAGCTGAATTATGGTGGCACAAAACTGGTATAATGCATTGGAAAATCAGGATCCAGTATTCGGAAGCACTTTCATTTCACCTTGATGAAACCAAACTTCTATAATAAATAACAAGCTTTCTATTTAAAAAAAAAATTGGAAATCTCCCTCAATAGTACTCTGCAGAAATATACAAGGATCCAGTTTTAATGACAAATACTATTACAATGACAAATACAAATACTACATACAAACAAAACAAAACAAAATCAAACAAAAAGAAATAAGGTGAAATTCTGCCCCACTGAAAACAATGGAACTTTTTGCTATTGCCTTCAATAGTGCTAGATTTCACTCACACTTCATTCTACAGATTTCTCTTGGAGGAAAATACCCATTATGCTTTTTAAAAATAAGGTGAAAATAAAATAAGATCAATTTCAGAGAAAAGGAAGTTCAACACTGTGCACACAGTAAAAACATAAATATGTCTACACAGCACTTTTATTTCGAAATAACACTGGTTATTTTGAAATAAAAGATATTTGGTCCACATGATGTTTTCTTATTTCGAAAGGATGGATTCCGTCCTTTCGAAATAAGAACTGCTGTTTCGAAACAGGTTAAACCCCAATTGTTTCAAAACGGCTGTTATTTCGAAATGATTAGTTTGAAAAAAGGCCATTTGGAATGTTGTTTCAAAGCAACACCATTGTTTTGAAACAACTGTTTCGAAACAACATGTCCAAATGGCCTTATTTTGAAATAACCATTTTGAAATAACAGCCATTTCAATAGCAGGCTTTCCCTTAGTTCAAATCAACATTTTCTTAATTTGAATTAACTTATTTCAAAATAAGGATTTTATTTCAAAATAACTCATTTTGAAATACTTATTTCGAAATAATGATGTGTGTGTAGACATAGCCACATTGTCTTCCACGTCAGAAACAAAGATCACGGTCCTTGTCTCACAGCAGTGTAGTACCATGGAGTGTCAAAGAAGTTATTCCAGAGTAACACTGCTGTAAATGCATGGAGAATTATGGCCATGAGAGGATTCCCAAGGAATTATCATTTTTATTAAAAAAGGCAAATATGATTGATTTTATTATTAATAAGTATAACATTATTTATTGGAAGCTGGATGTTGCAACAAAATATGCCATTCCCCACATTTTGACAATATTTTTTAGATGGTTAAGATTCTGCTTGATAGCACCAAATCCAAAGATTAAGAATCAAGTCTCAGGCAGATTTTCTCAAAAATACAAAGTGTAGTTACGCACCAAATTCCTGAAGTCTATCCTTAAATATTCATTACAAGAGAATTACATTTGAAATAATTACTGTCTACTCAGATCCCAATATTGTGCCCATCTCCAGGGTATCTGAGATCATAATTACTAATATGTTATTTGATTCATCAAACTTCTTCAAACACAGGAACACAAAGAATGGCTATAATGAGTCAGACCAACGGTCCATATAGCCCAGTATCCCATCTGTCAGTAGTGGCCAGATGCTTCAGAGGGAAAGAATATAACAGAAAAAAAAAAACTTATCAAGAGATACATCCCATGTTATCTAGTCCTAGTTTCTAACAGTGAGAACTGTTGGGATACCCAAAGCATGGAGTTGCATCCCTGACCATCTTGGCTAATAATCATCAACGGACCTGTCTTTGATGAACTTAGCTAATTCTTTCTGAACCCACTTATATTTCGGGCCATCACAACATCCCCTGGCAACAAGTTGCATAGCTTGACTATGTGTTGTGTGAAGAGGTTTCCATATATATTTTTTAAATCTGCTGGATGACTTGGTTACTCTAATTCATCTTTTAGGTGAAGAGGTTAACAACACTTTCTTATTCACTTTCTCCACACCTCTTTATGATTTTATAGATCTATATTTTATCCCACTTCAGTTCTCTCTTTTCCAAAGCTGAACAGTCCCTGTATTTTTAATCTGTCATCACATGGAAGATGTCCTATATCCCAAATCATCTTTTGTTTTCCTCTGTACTTTTTTCAGTTCTGATACATTTTTTTTTAATGAGGAAAACCAGAGAGGCATGTAATATTCAAGGTGCAAGTGTATCATAGATTTATATAGTAGCAATATGATGTTTCTCCTCTCACCATCTACCCCTTTCCTAATGGTTCCTAACATTCTATTAGTTTTTTAGACTGCTGCTGCATATTAAGTAGATGTCTTCAGAGAAAAGCCAGTTATGAATCTTCCTGTAACAGTTGTTCTTCAAAATGTGTTGCTCATGTCCATTCCATTCTAGATGTGAGTGCAACAAGCACTGGTGCCAGAGGTTTCTCTCTCAGTGCTATCCAGAGGACTGGCTCTAGTACCCTCTGCAGGAGCGTGTATATGCAGCAGTGTAAGGGTGCCATCAGCCCTCCCGCCCCTCAGGGCTTTCCATGCTAGTCGACCCACAAGCGGTGCCTCTGGAGGTTGGGCATGAATTCAAACATGCCAACTGCAAAGCCCACATCATCTCTTGCCTGATGGTGTAGAGAGACATGAAGGTGTGAACTGAAGATGAAGTCACAGCCTGACAAATCTTCTGTTTTAGGACCTGTGCTAGGAAAGCTGCTGACAAAGCATGCACTCTTGTCAAATGCACTGTTAGAGTGACAGAAGATGCAATCTTTGCCTGCTCATAGCAAATACAGATTCAGGAGATGATCCAAGAGGAAATTCAGCATGATGGGACTGGCAGATCTTTCATTCTCTCAGTCAGCACTATGAAGAGCTGTGTGAATTTCCAGAACAGCTTAGTTCTCTCAGTATAGAAGGCCAGCATTCATTTGATGTCCAGGGTGTACAGGCATCTCTTCTCACTAGAGCTGTATGGCTTCGGAAAGAAGACTGGAAGGAGGATGTCTTGGTTGACATGAAAGTGTGACACCACCATTGATAGCAACACAAAGAGAGGGTGTGTAGCAGAATCTAATTCTTTCAAAATACAGTGCAGGGAAGCCCTTACATTAAGACCTTGATTTCAGAGACATGTCTAAATGATGTAATTGCTACCACAGAGGCAACTTGTCATAAGTTGAGAAAGAAGCAGGTTGCCATGGGCTCAAGGGAGGAAGAGTATGTCCAGACAGAAGTAAGTTGAGGCCCCCTGCAGGAACCTGATGTCTGACTTGTGGAAAGACCTTATCTAAGTCTTTCAGGAAAATGGCCATCATCTCATGAGAAAAGACTATCTGCCCTGGATACCTGAGTAAAAAGCCAAAATGGCCACTATCTTGAGGCATGTTGATCAGTGGTAGCACTAGGCCATCACAGATACCCCATCACTGTTGTGTACCACAGGGAACAAAAGTGGTGACATTTCCTGCTGTGGCTGGTTGTGAAGAACTCCACTTGAGGAATTCCCCACTTTTGGAAGATTTTTTTGAACAATTCTAGGGGCAAGGACCACTCGTAACAAGAAGAGAAAGACCTGCTAAGGTGATCCCCTAACATGTTCATGGCCTGCAGGAGGTGTGAGGCTTGAAAGTCAATGGCTGTTGTTGGGGCCCAGAATGTTGCTTGGACACTGGGAGTGGGGTATACAGCACTAAAGAACAGAGCGTGGCTCTAGGGTCCTTTAGGCCATGCAGCCTGCTTGGTCAGAAAACAGCATTACACCATTAAAGAGGAGATCCTGGATGAATTGTTAGTCCTTCACCAAACAGGCCAGATAACTGTAACCACGCTCTTCATGTGATTGTTCTGGCTGCATCAGAGGCTACTTGGAGAAGCTTGGGCAACTAATTCACCCTCCTCCAGGATAGCTACAAACTCATGCTCAGACTCCTGGAGCCAGCAAATTTGGCCACAGTATACCATATACTAAAGTCATATCTTCCCAGTAGGATTTGCTGGTTCAATATGCAAAGCTGGCGACTAGCAGTTCAATAAAAGTTTTTTCTTCCAAAGAGACCCATCCTTTTTAGCCTCTTGTTTTTAGAGGCTGAGCTTGACTGCCCTTGTCTCTCTCTTGTTGGCAGCTGACACCACCAGTAACCCTGGGAATGAGGGACAGTAGAGATACTCAAACCCCTTGGCAGGTACATAATACTTTTTTTCTGCCCTTTTAGATGTAGGGAGCAGATAGGAGGGGGCTTGCCTTAGGGCCTTCACTAGCTTGACAACACCCTTGTGAAGTGGAAGGGAAACTCTAGAAGGATCTGCTGCTGTCAGAATACCAAAGAGTATGTCAGCCCACTCCATCAGCTCCTCTGCCTTTAGGCCCAGATTCACGGTTACTGTTCTGAACAGCTCTTGCTGTGCCAAAAAGTGATCTTGTGGGACTGAGGCAGGAAGATATACTAAAGCCTCATCAAGTGATGATAACAATAAAGGAGGAAAGGGAGGACTAGGGGCTGTGTCCTCAAGGAGAATCACCAAAACCAGCTTAGGCTGGTTCCTGGTCCAAACCTAGAGGCAGGCATGATACTGTCGCTGAGTATCTCTCAGATGTTCCCAAGACACATAGCTACTGCTGTGACCCTTGGTCAGTAGCGAATCCCCTTGAGTTACAGAATTCCCATGGCAGAGCAAGAGTGGAGCAAACCTGAGGCCATGGGGGGGAGGGGGGCACCTGTGGGTCCTGGGCAAGGTCAACCCCTCTCTCTGTGAATCTAAGGGGTCCTTCTCTAGATAACTGGTCCCGACTTTGTTTTCAGCTCTTTAGAGCTTAAGTGGGTGCAATATTCCAGTACGGGGGAGTGGTGTTAGGGTTCTGCCAAGCATCCCTAGGTTGTCGATAATGCTCTAGCAATTGGTAGCAATGCTTCAGAGAACGACAGTACAGCTCCAGGAATCAGTGATCGGATGCCAATGCCCTACAGAGAGGCTCCAGGCCCAGTTCTGAGGGTCAGGGAGCTGTACTAACAGTTAGATTGTTGTCAGTGCTCTTTAGACTGGTGAGGGTCTGGCAACCCCTGCTGGGACATTACTGTTCAGTGTGGGGGTTGCTGAGTGGCATCAAGTGGTTGGGGACATAGCTCTCATCATGGGCTTACCCTTAGACCAACTGTTGGCTGACTGCCCTGAGATGGGTCTCAGTGGAAGAGTCAATCCTCTTGAGTCATAAGCATCACCCAGAGCGAGAGCAGGTTCTTGGCCACAAATGTTACTGCAAGGTGCCAGGTATTCTTACCACTACCCAGAGTGGATTGGGAGCTCTGCTAGGTGATGCCACAGTCAAACCAAGTCCAAGGGAAGACAAGCAGCCTAGCATGGAGTCTCATTTTGCCCCATCCCACCCCATTCATCCTTGTTAAGGGCCAGGACGCACCCTCTCCTGGTGTGCAGCTCCTTGTACCACACCTTCAGAATCACTGATGGAGGTCAGTGCCAGGATGAACTGACTACGCAGGGGGAGACATACTTTGGGTGGACACCGGTGTACTGGCACTGAATTTAAGTGTCCTGGCTCAGGGTCTGGTCTTAGAGTCAACTCCATCAGTAGCACTCAGCCTGATGTCGTGGTCCTTTTTTGTGCAGGGTCTAAAGCTCCTGCAGATCCGGTCCTATCTTGAATGTGGGTATCACCCAGGCACTTCAAGCAGCTCCGGTGCGGGTCATTCACCAGCCTGGGCTTATTACAAGAAGTACACGGTCTGAAGCCCAGTGACTGTTACATGTCCTGTTCCTGGGGTTAAGTCCACAAAAACTAAAGACAACTAACCAAAACAATTAAGGTTTAATATTTAATTTTAACCAACAATTTATACTAAATGGCAGCTGAAGACCATTGGTAAAGGCTTGCTGAGGCAAGGATGTTCAAGCAATGTCACTGGCAGTAAGCAGGAACTGGAGGGGGAAGAAGCAGTGGTTCTCTTATGGCACTGCACATGAGTGCCATGGCAGAGGATGCTAGAGGATCCCACTGAAGAAAAAACTCCAGCACCTGTCATCTGTGATGCATACACACCTAGAATGGAATGGACTTGAGCAAGCACTTGAGGAAGAACTATGCACAATGATGCTCAAATGATCTTGAATGATTAACATTCTTAAATTGGAAAGTAAGTCAACTGGCCATTACTACCGCATAGAATTGATTTCAGAAGACCTTTTCATGGGCTATAATTCATTTTAATTTTAAAAAGTTTAGATGCATATCTCACTTTTTAAACTGGATGGACTTTAAATGGCAGGACTGCACTTTTGTCTGGTTCTCCAAATATGAAAAAATAATTGCAATGCCCTCATTCAAGTTGGGGGATGGCCCCATGAAGCCTAGAAAACAAACATCCTGGGACATTATAATCTACAATCTTACTATAAAATATCTTCTGAATAGCTAACTTCCAAAGATGTAGCTGAGTTAGTTCAGCAAAACAAACAAGTAGTCCTGTGGCACTTTTACAGACTAATAATTTTAAAACTGTTAGTCTTTAAAAGTGCCACAGGACTCCCTGTTTGTTTTAATGAATATCTAAAGTAATATCTAAAGTATATCTATGCCTTAAAAGACAACAAATCATAAAGTATCCAGTAAACCTCTTGTAGAAAATCTATTTCATGTATAATATGCCACAAAACAATGTATATTCTCCCTGTGTGTTGAAGAGGGAACCATCATTAGATAGTCTATTATTACTGAGCACTTCACACTACTGCTTTTCGTACTTGAGAAAAGAACAAATGCTCAGGAAGAAAAATTTCTGTGAAGTTCTGAAAGTGTTCTCTTCCCTGGACACACAAAAGATGTCTCTCTAGAATATAAATTGGAGAGACACAGTCAACTCACTTTTTCAAAGATGCTTTTGGTAAACTCTCAGAATTGTGAATATGTGGGTTACTTATCAAGGAAACAAGAGTGTCCAAACAGCAGAAAATTAACCTTATAAATTATTGACTGAATAAGCAAAGATTCAAAGAACAGGCTTAGTAACAGCATTTATATATTTTTTGTTTTCTCCTCCCTTTTCTTCCCGCCGCTTCTCTTTCCTTCCCATCTCTATTTCCTCCTGTTTCTTTCCATCTCTTCTTTTTATTTCATAAAAAATAATTTAGAGTATCCTACATCAAAACAAGTGAAGAATTTGAATCCAAAATGGCAGGTTATATCTGATATAAAACTGGATTACAAACTTGGTAGGATATTTAATTTTTAAAAATTTATGTCAAGGAAGACAGCAAAATTGCTTTTGTCTTCTGCAGGAATTATCCCTGGAGTGGTAGGTAGATGCTAAAACTAGACTTATAACTTATTATTTGAAACTTGAAAACTATTTTCTTGTTACATCAATATGTACGTCTAGAACCTTGTTTAAGAAAACTATTCACCATGCACAGTTTTAAATGCACAGTATCAAAGAATAATTTTTGACATTTTGATTCATACATGCTTATAAAGCTCCAAGACAACATGGTTTAATTATAAAACATATTTCTACTGCCTTAGTCATGCCAATTAAATTTGATTGGATACTTTCTTTATTCAACAAGCCCCTTTCATGTCATTTTAATTTACTGTCAAAGCAGCCTGAATATTGGAAACTAAATTATTTACTACAGCCCATAAGCCAATAATGTTCCATTTGTCTCATACAGAGGGAGACTACACTAACAAGATTATTAAGGACATTACTTGTAATAGCGAATGTCCTTCACTTTATTTGAGCTTCATGCTGTGCTTTCAGAGATCATACTTCAAAAGAGCTCCATTTCATTCCGTCACAGAATGTCTGATACAAATTATTCTTTGCTAGCTTTGTAATACTCTGATCACAGGAAAGTGGACCCAATATTATTGGGTAAAAATAGACACTTCTTCTCTTCTAAGATAACTACATTGTTTATTTGTGATAAACACCTTTGATTCACGAACTTATGCCAATGATGCAGATCACGGAGAAATCAGATGAATTTATCAGACAATAACATTACATAGATTTAATTCACAATGGCTATGGCTATCATTGCAAAGATTTCCCACTAAGTTCTGAAACTTACACGCAGATAGTTATATTAATTGTATAATTTCTTAAAAACACCATGTAGGGAATGCACTAAATGTAATGTAGAAGTGACTTTAGTAAAACATCAGACAGAACATTTCGCAAAAAGATACTTGAAAAACATAATTCAAACTGGTTTGGATGGAAGGCTGTCACACAGAGTGAATACTAGAGAAGGGACAGTTGACAAAGAGAGAGGACAAGTGACAACATGCTGAGTTGGGGGAAGATATCCTCAGGCCCACTGGTAAGCCCAGTCTTAACATCTTCATTAAGGTTCCAATTCAGCAAGACACTTAAGCGCAGGTGTGACCATAAGCACATAAGCAGCCCTGTTTAAGGCTGTAGAATTATTTGGGTGCTTAAAGTTAGGCCTATGCTTATGTAACTTTTTGAATTGAGTTCTGTCTTGAAATTTCAGAAGGAACAGTAAACTGGGAGATGCTGCAAACATTTAAAAAAAAGATCTAGAAAAAATACAAAAGGGATCTAGGGAAGTTTTAAGAAGGTGAGTGAGGACCTAGAATGTCATTTACTTGATTGGTTTTGGCTGCACACTCTCCACAAGGACAATGAGTGCCACCCTCCCAACTCCTCTCTATTTAAGGACTACCTCAACTCCCCACACCCTCCCGTGCATGCCAGGGACTCAGTATTTCCCCCATTTCCACATGGCTCATTATCTTTTTCTGCAAGGGGCTTTTTTTGACCCCTTCCCCACTCCCTCCATGCCAGGGTCCTCTAACATATCCAGCAACAGGGTTCAATTTTCCCCCTTCACCACCTTTTAAGATTTCTATGTGTCCCCTGTTAATCCCTCCCCTCATATTAGGATTGCTCCTTTTACTCCAGACTCAGGAATCTTATGTGCACCTCAATTCCCTCCTCTCCTCCCCGATACGGGCTCTATGTACCTCATCTTCCCTCTTTACCATCTCAGGATTCCCTACTCATTTCCCCACCAGGGGCTTTGTGCACCCCCCTGTTCTTGGGTTTTCCCCTCTCATGCCAGCAGCTGCATGTGCACCTCCGTCTTCCACATCCTTATTATCTGTCTTCCTTTTGTCACAGAAATCAGTCATTTTGACATTTAACTTTAGTGGAAGGATGGGCAGAGCTGAGATGGGGTAGCCTTATCCTAGAAAATGATAATGGATATCATCAACCAATTATTTGACTTGATAACAATGAAGAAGAGCTTGAAGCTGGGGCTCCATGAAGAGAACAGAAGCTGCAAGTGTCCCAGTTTTGATTTTCTGACTTTCACCCAAATCAACAGAATCTGTCCACTGATGTCTAGAATACTTCCTGAAATTTTGGAACTAACCAGATGCAGCAATTAACCCTTACCATGTTACAGAAAAACAGACAAACAGAGATATCTTGTTGAGTTGAGTATACGGCCTCATCCTGTTGGCTAAGACAATTTGACAAATAATTTATTTTAAAAAAGCAAGCTAATCTGATTGAAGAAAAATAACTGAAAACATGGTAAGAAAATATAGTATAGGGTAAATTGCAAAACTATTAAGGATTACTGAAGGCCAAAATATAGGTTATGAGCTTAAAACTTGTTTTAAACTGTAAGCATAATTTTTGTCTAAATATGAAAGGCACGTGGATCAGGTTAGCAATATTTACTCTCTCTGAAGATACTGTATATAGCTCTGAGCACCTCAGTATAAGAAAAAATATCAACAATAGAGTGAGAGGTCAGTGATGAACAGAATACAAGTCTAGATGGATGCATTTATTATAATGATTATGTCCATTACGGTAGCTTCCAAGACATGAAAGGCATTCTACAGAAATTTAAGATGGATATACTGCCTGCCCCAAGGAGTCTGCACTTCAGAAATGTATTAATGTAACAGGTGATGGCCATAAATGAAGAGGAGAATTAGGGGACACAAGGTCAAGGATATAATAAATTAATACCATTTAAATTGTTTTGTACTCAATAGAAATCAACAAGAAATCAAAGGAGATACCACTGAAGTAATTAGGGCTTACTTTGAATTTCTACCATCCTGAAGACCATGGGACTGACTTGTGTAAGCTAAGGTTGCAGGGATGAATGTAAAATGCCTTAACTATTGAAGCAAGGACCTAACACAAATACTTGTTTTGCTCTTATTAATTTACTTGGTCTGGACATTCAGAAGTTAGTTATTCTGGTTATTATATGATGCATAAGCTAACTATTCTGGAATATGCAGAAATGAAACCTGGGGAATGAGTGGGGTAAAGCTTTCCTGATGACAGTGCTTGGTTATGATAGAAAAGGGCATAAGGTGACAATTTAGTGTTCCAGCACAGATTTACTCAATAATGGGTAAATATTTCAAAGCAAACACAGATGTAATGTTTATGTTAAAACAAGAGGTTATGACAGCAGTCAGACATTCTACATTCTTCAAGTGTTGAAAATAAATTGTTTCTTTTCACACACAGGAAACAGAGATTACTAAAGTGTAACATGACTGAAAACTCCCAGAAAATGGTCTTTTTGAAGAAGAATTTGCTTTCTGATAGGATTTTTCAACTTCTTTCAAAGAAACCCTATCCATTAATAAGTATTGTTTTAATTATTTAAAAAATAATTTGGAAGATAAACCTACAGAAATGATTTCTGGGTATTTGTAGAGTAATATCTAATAACTATGACATGTTCTAGTTATTGGGCAACATTTTTATCTACATGGATGGATGTTACATATATAGGCAAAAGCAGAATTCAGCAATGGTTAGTACATCGTAGATACTTCTGACAAAGGGTCAAACAGAGTCCTCACTTATGAAATTCCCATAGAAATATGGATTTTTTTTGTTATAGAGTAAGGAGTGTACAATTTGAGCCTAGATAATTGGACATAGCATATAATGAAACAACATCTCTTTTCATTTTGTATGTCGACATGTGATTTACTGTTCCATTTTTAGATCACTTGCTTCTATAAAAGCTAATTATGAGATACACTAATACAAACAGAAGGAACTCACTCATCATACTGCCCCATTATGGTAAAATTATAGGAAGACATTCACTATAGCTGAAACATCCTTTATGATTCAATTACACTGAAGGTATAGTTTTATTTCAATGTGTATATTCATATAATATATTCTTGTGATTATAATTTCTTAGGATTTTGAATAAACTAACCATCAAAAACTTACCAGCAGAAAATAAAACAAAACATAATACATTTAAGATCACAGCACAATAGTTATAAGTTGCTGTTGTACTGTATCAATGGTGATTATATCTAGTAATATCTAAGATACTCAATCTAAAATTTACTCATTTTGATTAATATTTAATTGCCCCAAAAGCTCATGTGTCTGTGTGTGTGCATGCATGCCTGTGTGTGTGCATGCATGCCCGTGTGCATATAAAATATTGTGGACATAAATTTAGCTAAGGGAATTTGGAAAATCTGGCCTTGTATCTTAATATACATGTATACTTTTAATATGGGCTTGATTTACCATGCATAACTTCTGTTTTACACTACTACATTAACTCCATTAATGGAGTTAAACCAATATAAAACTAAAATAATGCACTGGTGAATCAGTCCCTATATAGCTATTTAGAAGGATGTTCAACATGGAATTTCATGACTCTTTTCTCTACCTATGGTGTGTGTATGTATGTTTGTATCAAAAGAAGAAAAGGATTAATTCTTCAACAGCCTCTCTCTATAAAAAAAATGTGCATAAACTAATGTGTTATTCTTCCTGATTGAACTTTATGTGCCATGCTCCATTTTGACTGAAACAGTAAAATAACTAGCATGTTGCCTCTCTGAAGCCGAAAGCAATTTCCTTTTCTAATTTTAGTTATGCAAAGCCTATGGGCATCATCAGCATTTAGTAATTAGTTTTATAATTACTGCTGTTTTGCTCACTGTCATTCAATTTTTCTTACAACATGGTCTGGGATTGAAACATCCCACATCCACAGCTGTGTAAATTGCCATCCATTTATAAGACAAAAAAAGTAACATTCCGAATACATCATTATTCAGTCAAGAATGTGTTACTGGTACTTTGGTGATGCTTTGAGTACATAAGCTGCCCACTAAAATACTAAGAGAAATATAATTCAAATATTTAGCAAATGCTTCTAACACATGTGGATCTGGGATACCTGAATTAGAAGAATTCTCATTAAACAACATTCTTGTATATCATCAACACTAATAAATGCATCTCCTATAACCAAGGCAAGATCTTGTATGCTTGGGATTAAAAATTCAGGTACTGTATTGAAAAGTACATCTGAAAAGTAGGTAAAGGTAGATTTACTGAACACTAGAGTACATCATTATTCTTTCAAGAATTTATACTCTGACAGCTAAAGTCACAGTAAAGAAGACATAAGATTAGATATTGATGTACTGCAGAAGCAAACCTGATATTACTAAACAGCATATTTCCTTGACTAATGAATTTTTTTTATATTTAAAATTCTTAATATATTAATGTGTTTTGGTACAAGATGTTGCTTTAAACCTACTAGGAAAGACAACTCTCCATCATTATATTGTAATACTCAGCACATTTAAAATAACTTTTAAAATTAAAATATTAATCTATCAATTTGTAAAGGCTGAGAACTAAATATTTAACTGGGGCCAAAATTCTGTAGTGTGCAACTATAATAACTACAAAGTTTCTCCTGTTGCCTAGCAGTAGCTGTATTTAGAATATCATCTTAATTTAAAGAATGTATTTTAATGAGTGAGAGACATTCCTTCTAAAGGCTGTAAGCAGCCTGAATCATGACATGAGTTTGAGCGTAGAACCACCACAGGAGAATTACCTTGAACAGAAAACAAAATGCTCCATCAGCATTGGGTAGGTGACAAGGGAAGATGGTTGGAATTGCACATAATGTGAAAATAGGTGACCTAAATTACAACATACACTAAGATCAGGAATAGGAAAAATTCACTAGCAGCACTCCCGCATTACAAGTAAAAATAAGCCAAATAATAAGGCAGTCTCTTCTCTTTATTTCATTTTCAGCTTTGTTCAACTAGGATGAAACATTCAAAAAAGTATAAAGCTCTCGTTCAGAAAGGCTAAGACTGTGCCGAGCACTACACACTGAACGGGTGCAGCAGATGTGCCCTCTCATAGAAAAGAATTTATGCTGAACTTTTTCAAAAGATATTTGCAACATTGTTGACCATCTCATGCACAATTACAGGAACCCCTGTTCAAATAGTGAATCTCTGCCACAGCTGCTTAAAAAAAAAAAAGCAAATAAAATTTTGCAAAAATGTTTGTAAAAATATTAGCTTTCTTTGCCAATAAAAAATGTATATGACGAAAAAAATCCCATGAGATCTGTTCCCTACCTTTAAAAAGGGCAGCAACAGAAAAGCTTCTATGTAACGCAAAGTGTGAAATACTGGTCACCTACATAAAGTTGTTTTGTTTTTTTAAAAGGGCTTTGCTGACAGACCCATGATCACCAGAGTTTGGGATAACAGAATCCTTTTTGACATTCAGCCCTAGTCTATACTTGCCACATTTCTTGGCGGCAGTTGTGGGAGATATTCAAGGCATGTAAAATACCTTGTGTATCTCCCAACAACTCTCTAACTAGCTCCTACAGATTAGGAGAAGCAGACCACAAATGCCCTACGGTCAGCTTACAGCAACTCAGTGCTGGTGCTGGAATTGCTATGGAGACTTCCCGAGTGATTCAGCGGGTTCATATTCACTGCTGAATTGCACCCAGAAGATCATGCTGACAGCAGAGATTTTGCTGCCATCATTACAGAGATACCCTCAGAAACAAATCTGAGGCAACCTGCAGCTGCTCCTACAACCCTCAGGCTAGTGGCTACATTCTTCTCTACTCTATTCCCCATAGGCCATTTAGTTTGTGTCCCATTATTACCACCCCCTGCCATGCACCATATGTGCCACAATGCACTCCTATGAACAGAACCTATTACATAATTAATGATCTCAGATCACAGGTGGTTGCATAGCCCCACCACAGTCTTGTCTGTTTCCTGCCTCTTCTTTTTCTTTCCTACTGCAGGAGAACCACAGCACTAGAACCCTCCATGGCTGCTGAGTTGTACAAATATTTGGTTCTCGGGGGTCAATTCTGTCATGAGATCCCTGACAACTGCATGAAGTATGCCTTTGAAGGGATGACACTAGGCTCAAAGCCAACATCCAGTACGAAGGTTGCCGTCTTAGAAGTGTGATCTCCATATTCTTTTTGCTGTGATTGTGAAAATCTCCAAGGTAGTAGTGTTTTGGCAAAAATGGGTGTTTTAGAGGGGGGGGGGGGAAATCCTATTCTAGTATGTTAAAAAAAATAGTAAAATTTATTTCACATAATTTATAAGTGCATAAAATAATTTACATCACTGCAGATGTGCAGTCAACAGGACACTGCTTGATTAGATGTAATTATTCAACTCTTTCAGAGGTCCTGGAGATCCAAATGCAAAATCTAAGGTTATGTCTACACAGCAGCTACTGATGCCAGACAACTTGGGCTATGGGGCTGTTTCACTGCTTTGTAGATTTGCGGGTTAAAGCTTGTGAGGATCCCATTGCTTGGGATCCAGTCAGAGCCTGGAAGTCTACATAGAAATGAGGCAGCCCTACAGACCAACCCTCACCAGCCCAGGTCAGCTGGCACAGGCCAGCTGTGGGTGTGTAAATGCTGTGGAGACATACCCTAAAAGAAAGTGATATTATGTAAATCTGTGACACGGCTGCTACAGGACATCCTAGGGTTAAATAATGGATCACCCTGAGCCAGATACATAGTTTGGTCACCTCTCAGAGAGATATCAATATTTTTATTAAAATGTCATGGAGAACACACATGCGTGAAAAAACATTTACACAGAATATGAGAAGAGCTGCAGTGTTTTGTGGTATGGTGTACCATTCAGTTAGGTGAAAAGAATATCACATACCATGCCTTTCACTTATTTGAAAGGTGTGCTACATAATGCTTCACAAATCATTACTAAATGCTGCCACTTTTTTTGTACAGAAATATTGTATTACCGAATGACAAATATATCTCTCTTAGTGTCTTGTACTGCATTCAGTGTTTAACTATAATTCATTTACACAGCTGTCTAACCTGCCGATGCACTTGTTGAGCTAACTGGTTGCAAAGGCAGGTTCAGGTCACTGCACCAATCATTTTGCACCCACAATTGTGGATGCTACTTTAGAAGGTCTGGACCTAACTATCAAAAGATCATAAAACACCATTTGTTTTCAGAGGTAATTAATATAAGCTGGGAAATATATACCATTTTCCACAGTAAAATAAAAATGCAATGCTCACTATAAAAGGAGTGCCGTTCAATGAGTAGAGCAAGGGACTGGAAGTTAAGGCCACTGAATTCTATTCTCAGCTCTGCCAGGCTTGCCACTTGAACGTAAAATTATAGCTGCTGCTCTACATTTACATCGCACATACAAAGAAAACTGACTTGTCAGGTGGCCTTGGGAAAACTGCTTTAATAATGTTTGCAAAGTGCTTTCAAATCTGCAGACTATACCTCCTATAGAAGTGCAAAGAATTAATATTGCATATTTCATGAAGACTTGCCAGTCATAAAATATTCCTGTCCATATGTCTGAAAGCTAATGAAGCTCTCCCACATATGATGGAGGATGATATAAAAAGTGTGAAAAATGACACCTAAAATCGATCTGATGAATCTTAGGGAAACTTTTTAAAGTAGATTTCTGGGGAAAACTATTACAAGACCTTACAACTTCACCAATATCTAGTGGTTATCAGAAACATAAATTTTGTCCCATTGTAATTCCCTGTGACTATTAAACTCAACTGTTCTGACAGTCAAAGGTTAAAAAAAATAGGAATAAATTAGCATTTTTGTCAATCACTACACACAGAAGAATAATTAACTCAGTATGTTTATTTATCTACTTTTGCTACTTGATTAAATGAATGATTGATGACAGGTTCCTTGTTTTCTTTTCTGCCTTTTTGTCAGTATAAATGATCAGTATGAAACTAAACGGAAATATTAAAATGAAATAATTAGTAGCATAAAATACACTAAAAGTTGTGTTGGGAAGCTTTCAACCTTTTTCTTGCAATATTGGCAGACACCCCAAACAAGTGGTACAGTATATTCTAAAATTAGACCTCACCAATCAAGTACCAAATGTGAATTCCCAAAGTACTATAATACTCTTATAATGGAGCCACAGACAGTTCCCTTAGACACTCCAGTCTATTTTGCCACACTTCCATGATGGACGATGTGATAAAGGGTCATTAATACTATAAATCATAAATATTCCAGGTTGGGACCAGCCACTCACCCAAGCTCAAGCTGCATCCTAGATCTCACACCACAGACAATGCTCACAAACAATTCTACAGTAAAATAACTAAAGGGTGTGTGGGGGGGGGGTGTCTATATATCACAAACTGACCACTAGCCTTCAAGTGAGCAAGAATTAGCACTTTCCTGCTAAAGTTCTGCATTTGCAGCATGTCAGGTTTGTTTCTCATTTGATGGGTTATTTGGTTACAGAATACCTATAACAGAACATAATGAGCGAAAACAATGCATATAACATCCTATTCATTTTCATGAAGTTTAAACGCCAAATACATCCTTACACAATTAACAATTACTTTGATCTGTACAAATACATGAGTGATTTGTCCCAGGACTTTAGCATGAAGTGACACCTGGCCTGCCAGTGTCATGGATGCAAAACCACCTTGATGGTAGGTTGCTTCTATGATAAACATAGCCGTACCACTAGCAGAGCAGAGCAGAGCAGAGCAGAGGGATTCTATTTTGAATCTCAGGTGTTATTAACTGGTTTGTACATTTCAGACCTAACAAAAACAAGAACTAATTGTCTGCCGACTCTTTCTGTAAGGGAGGAAGGAATTAGAGTTAACCCTAAAATCTCTATTTGTCTTGGGCCCATAATCGCCAGTTCCCAACATGTGCCATAAAAAAAGCTTCTGCTCACTTTGAATCTCATTGTGGTATAGAAAACAAAGAAAGAGAGACAAAGAAATAGAGAATCAAAGAGAAAGGACCCATCAGATTAAGGAGATGGTTTTCCATGGCAATGAGAAAAGGTAATGAGAGATCCTTCTCCAAAAGCAAGTCCACAAAGGGAAAGGGTAGACAGGCTAAATCTTTTCTTCTTGCTTAAGGAATGACAAATAAAATTTACTTTTAGGAATACAATCAAAATTAAGCTACCAATATCCCAAAAGCTGGAGCTAAGTTAATATTTGGGAGGGAACCACTTAACTGTGAACATGTAACTTTTCCCTGAGGAATAGGTCTTAAGCCTCTTGACTTTTGCTCAACAAGTAACAGCTGGTTGCGTTCAGGTTTTCTCCTCTAAAACCTGGTTAGATTTAGCAGCTGACTGATTTAGAAGCTAATTGATTCATTCAAATATTTCAGGAGCCAAGGAAAATTTTTGAGGGGAAGAAGATTGATTATTAAGGTTCCTTATCCATTATTTCTCAAAGCCTGCTTCAAGAAGAGCCTCTCCCCATAAGCAAGCTAAGCATATAGTTTGGTCTGCCACAGCTCCAGACACTGTTTATCACCACTACCTCACCCCACTGATGTAGTGATTTCTAACAGTGAGAACTAAAAACCCTGCTTAACGTACCCACAGGAAATAATTAATATGAAATGCTCAAATGAGCAGATTATTTTTGTTTTTTGCTTTTGGCTGCTCTGGAA
This sequence comes from Podocnemis expansa, assembly GCA_007922195.1. NCBI lineage: Eukaryota > Metazoa > Chordata > Testudines > Podocnemididae > Podocnemis > Podocnemis expansa. Next base: position 68,433,508 of record ML681963.1, read on the forward strand.
AGAGACAAAATTGTAGCCAGTCAAGGCACTGAAATTGCCTAACTGGGTGCTGTCTTGAATGAGGCAAGAATCAAACTGGAGAAGCAGGGGATCGAGCCATAAAGCCTGCGTAGGCACAGGTTGTCCATCCTGCCTGTACAACTAAGTGCTATTTTATTATGGAATTTTTTAAATAACCTAATATGCTGTCATTTATTATTTACACAGCACTGTGAGTACGCTTAATGACTTACAGGAACAGATTAAGGATTAGTCCCTTCTCTAAAAAATTTAATCTAATGGCTCAAACCTGCAAAGGTATACTACCTGGCACAGTCCTTGCTACCATAATTACTTCAATTACAGAAACGTTTTTCCTCAAACAATATACAGATAGTGTAGCCATCAAGATGCATATGTTACTAAACTGCATTAGATTTTACCTTTGTCCAACCCCTGTCAGCAAAGACAATCTGGAACAATTAAGATGGAGAAACTTATTCCCATGCCCAACAACAGCCTAATTCACAAATCTTCTAACATCCATTGGGATGAATAAGTATAGGCAAGGAAATACTAAATAAGAATTTATTACTTCTGTATTTGGTATTAATGACAACATTGTAGGAATATTGTGTTTACTTCTACTGCTCATTCTTCAAAAAGAAGCACTGAAAAACTGGAAGGGTTTCATAACCGAGGAACAAAATCATTAGAGTTCTGGAAATCATTCCTTACAGAGTGAGATTAAGAAGAAGCTCAATTTATTTAGTTATTGAAGAGAGGGTTAAGAGGATCACAATATGAACATGGGGGAAGAGATTTCTGACAGCAGACAGCTCCTTAATCTAGCAGTAAAAAGGCATAACAAGATCTAACGTTTGGAAGCTAAAGCTTAACAAATTCTAACTACAAATACAGAACTCCCCCCTCCCTCACAGAGAGGGTAATTAACCACGGGAACAACTTGCCTAGGGACTTCTCCACCACTTAGATTCCTTAAATCAAGATTAGATATCTTTTTTAAAAGACAAGATATAGCTCAAACAGAAGGTATGGGCTTGAGGTAGCAATTACTGGTTGAGGTTTAATAGCCTATGCTATGCAAGAAGTCTGACAAGATGGTTTTAAGGGTTCCTTTTGGCCTTTAAGATCTAGGAATCTATAAATGTGGCCTAATAAATGATATGACTTGGTCCATATACTTACTCAACTGTGAAGCAGATTCCAATAGCCCACTTTGCCACTGATCTTTTCAGTTCCTTTTTGTTCCATATTCTCAGAGATGGGGAGAAAAAACCTCAAAAAACAAAACAAAACCCACAACCCCTCACTTTTTAGTACTCAGAACAACATAAAGTTACAACAGGAAAAGAAGAGCAAAAAGGCAGAGAAAACAGCATAACAGCCAGAGAGCAAGGATGGGAAGAATAAACAAATGGACTCCGCTAAGTAAAAGGAAAACAGAGAAGGAACTGAATAATAGACAGGAGGCAAATAAAAGAGAAAGATTAAAAGGAAACAGGATAGATAAACATTACATAACCAACTGAAAAAGAAATGAAACTTTGCTCTGGCCTACAGAACACCACCCCCCATGCCCCCAATGGCATTTTTCTCCACATGAATGTCCAGGACAGTAAGAGAGGTTTAAAATTTGCCAATAAAAAGGGTGATGCCTCCTTAGGATGACATTTGGACCACATCAGACAATACATCTACTCCTATTTCCAGTGACTTCTTGTTGGTTTATTTAGACTGTAACATCTATTGAGACTGAATTTTTTGCAACGGTGCTTAAAAGATCAGCCTTAGCCTCTAAAACCTTAATTACTATAACACTGATTTAAAAAAAAAAACAAAACCTTTAGATATACCTATTCAAGCTAATACAGCCTGCTGATGTATTATGAAAGGGATTCAGCAATATTTTCATCTGAAAATCTGAGTATCTCTTCAGAGTTTTAATCCTAATTGTTGTTTCCAGTGTAGTTATATCCCTGAAGTGCCAGACCTGAAGAAAAAGACCTCTGTGTAGCTTAACAGCTTCTCTTTCACTAACATAAGATGGTCCATGAAAAGATTTCCAAAGGGATAGCCGTGTTAGTCTAGTCCAGCAAAAAAAACAAGGAGTCATGTGGCACTTAAAGACTAACAGATTTATTTTTCGCATGATCTTTCGTGGGAGAAAATCCCACTTTGTCAGATGCTTCGAAGCTTTTTAAGTGCCATACGACTCCTTGTTTTTTTTCCATGAAAAGATGTTACTTTACCCACTTTCACAAGTTCCAAAGAGGTAGCCATGTTAGTCTAGTTGAGCAAAACAAACAAGAAGCCCTGTGGCACTTTTAAAGACTAACATTTATTTATTGCATGAGCTTCATGGAGAAAATCCCACTTTGTCAAATGCTCTGAAGATGGGGAATTTATAGAATGTAAGGAAAATATATGCAGGGAAGTGTAGGTCAAAAGATCAGGTCAGATTATTATAGCAAATCAGTGCAGTAATTTAGTAGTGTAGTTTAATAGTTTATCCACTTTGTATCTCTGCCAACCCTAATGACAGTCCAAAAAAACCTGTATTTCCTCACATACAGAAACAGATTAAATTTCATATTAAATGCTGACTAAATGTATAGTCCTGTTCAAAAGGTGAGGATAGTTTTCCTCCTAAACACAGAATTTTGAGTCATGGGATTAAGACTTTATTCTGAGTTCTCCACAGACTTCTTGTACAATATTGGGTGAGTCACTCTTAGCCAGCTTTCAGAAAGAGCTCAGCATCCAGCAGTGGCCACTGTGACACTTACGATCAGATTATCCAAAAAATGCAGCATCCAAACTGCAGAACTATTTTGAAAATGTAGCCACTTATTTTGTTGCCTTAGTAGGAGTTGAGATCTTTTGAAATTTGGTACCAATGCTGTGCTGAGCTCTTTTGAAAATCTGGCCCTAAATCTATGCACAACTTACTTTCTCCATTAGAAATGTCAGCACAGTTCACTTCATCAAAAGGATGACACAAGATTGCATTCACGGTGATTCATATTTGAAAGGCAATAGATAACGAAGATTTGTTCTCTTAACTTCTAGGAATTTCATATTTATTCTTAAAAACATCACTTCATAAGTCTTGATTTTGCTCATCATCCTCAAAATGAGTGCAATAGCTTTCTATAAAGACTGAAGTTTTACAATAATTGCTAGATATCTTCTACTTTCACCTTTCAATAGATGTGGATTACCTATATTCATAAAAAGATTAAAAATTATAGTCGTGATCCATCTAATGATGATGAATATGGCCTCTACTATTTTCTCAGATGATGAAATGTGGCATGCAATTTTGCACATTCATGTGACACCAACCCATGGGGACCAAAAGCCATAGTTTTCACTACATACAAATGGAACCAGAAGTGACAAGTTGCCTTTTCCTCTGCAGAAGCATTCAGCTAACAGTATGACTGAATCATACAGGCAGACACGCTCATCCATCGAAAATAAGATGAGGCCTTTCTAATGGATAGTCCTGAGATGACTAAGACTTTGGCAAAACTAGGGTTAAGTAATTTATGAGAGATTTATCTCTTGTGTATATATATGTAATGTAAGGTTTCTAAATGAAAGTCTGCAAAGCACAGTTGAAATCTGGCAGAACAAAGCCAAGTATTCATACAAGTTCCTGAGAGCATAAGCTGACAGTGTGAAGATTACTAGCTCGCTTCCAGTTACAAATGATGTTAAATGCAGAGACTTACACATTCTCTAATTGTGAAATCATTTATGAGGTGTGTTTTTTTAATTACAGAAAGGTAAAACAAACAGTCTTTGCTGATCTCTGTAATGTCCAGGGAAAGCCTTAACTATGGATTCATTGTATTCTCATTCTGCATTCATTTTCTACTTTATATCCCTGATTAAAATGCGAGACCACAAAAGCATAGGAGATTAGTAGAACACAGTCTTCTTACCCCATTTTCACAGTGAAAATAGTTCCAGAAATAAAGCAATATTATTCTTGTGGTTAAACTATGGTTAGACTGTGGTTGTATTGTGGCTGTGTCAAATGTTCTCAACTTTAGACTACAAAAGTATCTCTCTCTCCATTGGAATTATGACAGTATATATTTAACTGTTGAGTGAAAACTGAAAATGAGAAAGGAATGCACGATCTAAAATTATTAAAATATTGCTTCACATGTTGAAAGATGACAGAGCTGAAGTTAAGATTCAGGAGAAGTTATCATTTTATTCATATGTAGTTATTTCCTAGTTTCTACTCCTTTTTGTTTTTTAAAACTCTTCACCACTTTGTTGTGGCTGCATTGAGAATCAAGAGTTCCAGCTGTAACATACAGGGGAAAAAAAAAACCTTGGCACTCAAAAAGATAAAGTAAAGGGTAAGGGCTAGGGTAACAGAGGAAAAAACTATACATAGTTGATGTTATAGTGAGAGACTAAAATACAAATCCACAGTTAGTTATCTAACAAGGAGTCTGGTGGCACTTTTAAAGACTAACAAATGTATTTATTATATGAGCTTTCGTGGGATAAAATCCCATTCATTAGACACTTGAAGATGGGGAAGTCTAGTTCATGCAATAAATATATCACATGAACTAGACTTCCCCATCTTCAAGTGTTTGACAAAGCGGGATTTTCTCCCACAAAAGCTCATGTGACAAATAAATTTGTGATTCTTTAAAAGTGTCACAAGACTCCTTGTTTGTTTTGCTGAACTAGTCTAACATGGCTACCCTTTTGGAACTTGTCATCATGCAAGGTTAGTCAACTGTAACTGGTGTTCTTTGAGATGTTTTGTTCATGTCCTTTCCACTCAGGTGAGTGTATGCTGTGTGCACGATAGTCAGAAGCTTTATCCCTTTCAGTATCTGTCAAGTTGGTGCAGGTGCCACTCAGGTGAGTGCGTGCTGTGTGCACAATAGTCAGGAGCTTTATCCCTTGCAGTGTCTGTTGAGTTGGTGCAGGTGCTCCCTGAAGTGGTGCCTCCATGGCACCATATATATAAACCTGCCAGCTGTCCGACCCTCCACTTCCTTCTTGCCACTGCATTCCGACAAGAGGGGTAGGTGGATGGGTTTAGAACGGACATGAGAAAACACATCTCAAAGAACACCAGTTACAGGTAAGTAACCATCTTTTCTTCTTTGAGTGGTTGCTCATGATAATTCCATACAGGTAATTCCCAAGCAGACCTGTGGTTGAGGGTTGGAGCCCATCTAACCACTGACTGGAGTACTGCTCTCCCAAAGGCTGCATCAATCCTTGGCCTGCTGGGTAATGGCATAATGAGAGAGAAATGTATGGACAGATGACCAGATCGCTGCTCACATATAACTTGAGTAGGGATGTGTGCCAGAAATGCTGCTGAGGAGGACTGTGCTCTTGTGGAATGTGCTGATGTCATCAGGGGTGTCTTTTGAGCTAACTCGTAGCATGCATGAACAAAGGAGGAAATCCACAAAGAAATCCTCTGGGATGTGACTGGCATACCCTTCAGTCTGTCTGCTACAGCAATAAAGAATTGAGCTGACTTTTGAAACAGTCTGATTCTTTTGATATAAAAGGTTAAACCCTTCTGACATCATGCGGGTATAGTCTCCTTTCCCTGTCACTAGCATGAAGTCTGGGAAAAAATACCAGGACGAATATTTCTTGATTCACATGTAATTGGGATATTGCCTTAGATAAAAATGCTGGGTGGGCCCTCACCTGAATCCTGTCCTTATAGAATACTATATAAAGCAGTTCTGAGGTTAATGCTTTTAACTCTGATACCTGCACCGACCTGGTGGATTCTGGTAGGGTAAAAACTCCTGATGACTGTGCACATAGCAGGTGCAAACCTGAGTGGAATCGACATGAGCAAGCACCAGAAAAAGAACAGAATATAGTAAGGGACTTTATAAAGAACATGAAATGAAAGTTATGATAGGTTGGTCATGTCACAATTGGAGATAAAGGAAGATGAATAGTAGCTGCAGCAAAACAGAGATGAGCACAGTAAGGAATGGCAGTGATGAAGACACCCTACAATACACAATTATATTTCTATTTCCTTATTCTTGTAAGGGTAATTTGGCTGCTCACATTAAATGTAACTCTTTAGTTGTAAGGTGATGGTTTAGCAACATTTAACTGTCAAAAGGCTGACGTTGGATTGACTATATGCTTGCAATAATATCAGTCTGTTACCAGGTGCAATAGATGTTTTCTTTCTCTGCACAAGTGATGGATTTATAATTTAAGTAAATAAGCACATGTACATTTAGCATCATTCTGTGGTTTCAATTAGGAATGGACCAGAAGCATCAGTAAAATGATAATGTAAGCCTGATCCTTCATCTCTAGGTCAGTGTTACACACCCACACACAACTGATAAAATATAAAATCATTGCCAACTACTGACTGTTTGCAGCAGCTGATGGAAAATGTGTTGGTGATTTTAGCTCATTTCCCAGTGAACATACATCCACACCACCAAAATCATCATAACTGACACCTCCATTTTTGGCCTCAGCAGGGAGCCCAAAAACTGAAAAGGCATGGAGAGAGAACAACCTTCTCACATATGTACACCATTACATAAAATGTTATGTCCCTCTACTGCTGTCACTTTGGGTTGCCTCATGTTAAAGGTGCACAGCAGAAATAGAAAAAGACATGAAATTCTGGAAATGAAAAGAGGAACATGGTCAAGTTATATAACAAGTGGTATAGAGAAGGGTATCTCCCACAATGTGAGGATAAAAGGAAACCTTAAATGCAGGGACAAAAAAGTAAAATGGATTAAAAAAAAAAAATCTATGGAACTTGCTGTCACTGGATTGACGAAAAATAATTTGGCAACTACATAGTATCAAAGCAGGGGCATTATGAAAACACACAATCAAGATGGAGCAGTGAGAGATATTCTTCGCTCAAATACACAAAGGTAGCATGGCCACTAATACACCCTATTGCAGATCATAGCTTATATCCAGCACTTGACCAATGTGTAAGGGGGGAGCAGAGCCATGGTCTTGTCATTACCTGTCTGAATCCCCAGGGGAGCCAAGAAGAAGAGCACTACCTGCTCTTTCTAATATGTGGTGCTGCAATTCTGGCTGCAAGGCTCTCCTTCAGCTCCTTTTCATCCATCCTTGCCCACTTTCTTCATATTCTGACCAACAGTGAGGATTAGAAAAAACTTTACATTCTTATGGGCCTAATTCTCAGCTACATTTCATCAGGGATAAAAGACCCATGGCTGGTCTAGGTCAGCTGACTCAGGCTCTCGGGGCACAAGGTATAAAACTGCAATGTAGCCTTCCAGACCCTGGCTCTGAGACTCACAAGGGGGCACAGAGTCTCAGATCTTGGGCTGTAGCATAAGCTCAGATGTGTACACTGGAATTTTTAGTGACTCTTCCCACAGAGTCTGAGCTCCATGAGTCAAATCAGCTGACCCAGGCACTCAAACTGTGTTGCAGTTTTACTCCATGTAGATAAGCCCAAAAAGGTTAAGGCTACAAGAGATTATAGATCATAGTCTGACCTGTATGTCACAGTCCATTAACTTTCACCCAGTTACTCCTGTATTGAATACAATAAGATTTTGTTGATTAAAGCATAACTTTTGTTTAACTAGTGCATATCTTCCAGAAAGGCATCCAGTTTCAATATGAAGGCCTCAAGAGATGGAGAATCTACCTCTGCCTTGGGTAGTTTATTCCATTAGTTAATGTTCCTTTAGAAATTTGCACCTATTTTCCAATTTGAGTTCCTCTGGCTTCAGCTTCTAGATATTGGTTCTTACTATACCTTTTCTGCTAGATTAAAGAGCCCATTAGTACCTGGTATGATCTCCCAGTGAAGGTAGTTTTACACTGATCAAGTCAACTCTCAGTTTGCTTTTGGAGATGCTAAAGAGAACCACTACAGCAGAAAGGACTTGCAGATACTTTTCTTCTTCATTTTTCTGGAACTGTAGCTTTCGGACATCTAATAATCACTTCTTAAAGAGTTTCCAATTTTCATTCATGTTTTTCTGTCTAAATTTTTCCTCTCAATCATTGTCACTCAATTATCCTCATTTTTGAGAAATTCACACTTTTGAAGAACCAAATACATAATTCACTGGTTAGAATCAGTTTGCCCATATTGACTGTAGGAGGGATATTGTCACTTGTTTCTGGGTAACCATCAGCTTCCAGTTCAGTGGTCAATTAATTTTTATCCATCATAAAGAGAACCCAAAGAGTTACCTCATGTTGGGTACAATATCTTTTGTGTTTGAAAATTATTGTCTACATTTTTTAGAAACTAATAATTTTTTTTAAACTTTCTACATGGTATTTCCAACACACACCCCTGAAACTAAAATCCTCCTTTAAAAACCACCATTTTTCTTTCACCATATCAAGGATTTGGGTTTTTGTAACAATTCAATGATTTATACATCGCTTTACACTGCTCTGGTCATTTAAACAATTTCTAACTGGGCATAAACTACACTTATACTTATCCGAGGACTTTTTAACAATATCAAAACAGTAAAAAGTGGCCCTAGTATAAATGAAAATCAGGTCCTAGCATCTATAAGCTAGGTAGACTAGAATTAGAAGAGCTTTCAGTTCTCCACCTGAACACCTCAAAGTTCAAAAAACCATTTGGTGTGTGTGGATAGATGTTCAGGAAAAAAAAAAATCAAAAACAAACAAAAACAAAAAACCAAATAAACACTCTTTTATAACAATACTGCAGATATCAGCTGCATTTTCATCCAAAATATCCCTCATAAACCTAAAATGGAAAAATAGGCACCAGAGCTGAAGCACTTAAAGAAATGTGAGTTCCAGTCTCTAACTGGTAAGAGCAGAGAAACATTGGTGTATTGTGTAGGGAAGCTTTTACCTTCTTCTTCCCTTCTATTCAGCTGATAGAGTACTTCAGTCCTTAGCACTATTAACCCATTGTCTTCTGAGATCCATAAAGAGAGACAAGGTGAATGAGGTAGTATCTTTTATTACTATAAATTCATTTTTAAAAGGGTTGAGAAAGTCTTTCAAGAGAGACATCAGAAAGTACACAATTTATCATCCTCTGCAGAAAAATTTACTCTTATCTACTATACAAACAGTAAGAAAACGGTATTTGAATCTAAATACAAGCAAGGACTGCTGACATTCTAGATAACAATCATCATGCTTTTAGTTTACTCATTAATTTTTACTTTCTCTCAAACAGAATTCAAGAAGAGTAACTGGAGTATACAGGATTTATATGGATCATCCCAAAGTTCCACACTTTGACATGGTGTCAAATTCAGTTTCACCATATATATATATATATCTCAATTCCAGGTTCTCTTGTCTCGTGACATTACCTTGGCATCCCATAGTCACATGGGACCCACGATGAGGAGGCAAGGAAGGCGGCAACATCCAAGTACCACCAAAGGATAAGACAGGTCCTGAAGAGCCAGCTCAATGGGAAGAACAAGATCCATGCCATCAACAGGTACGCCCTGCCAGTCATCAGATACCCTGCCGGTATAGTGAGCTGGCCAAAGGAGGACATGGAGGCTGCCGATGTGAAGACCCGGAAGCTCCTCACAATGTACGGAGGTTTCCACCCCAAGTCCAACACCCAGAGACTGTACGCCAGCCGGAAAGAAGGCGGGCGGGGGTTGGTGAGTGTCAAAAGCCACTGTCCTGGATGAAACCCAGAGCATCCAGGAGTACATCAGTAAGATGGCACCCAAAGATGAGCTGCTGAGAGAATGCCTGAGGCAGCAGCAGCAGCAGACATGGGAGGAAGATCAAGCAGAAGAAGTGCCATGGCAAGACAAGACCCTGCATGGAATGTACCATCAACAGATAGCTGAGGTGGCTGACATTGGGAAATCCTACCAGTGGCTGGAAAAAGCTGGACTAAAAGACAACACTGAGGCACTGATCATAGCAGCACAAGAACAGGCACTGAGCACCAGATCCATTGAAGCAGGGGTCTACCACACTAGACAGGACCCAAGGTGCAGACTGTGCAGAGAGGCCTCACAGACAGTCCAACACATAGTGGCAGGATGTAAGATGCAGGCAGGAACAGCATACACTGAACGACATAACCAAGTAGCTGGCATTGTGTACAGGAACATCTGTACAGTGTATGGGCTAGACCCTCCCAAGACCAGATGGGAGATCCCACAGAAGGTCGTGGAGAATAACAGGGCTAAGATCCTGTGGGACTTCCAGATCCAGACAGACAGGCAGGTACTGGCCAATCAACCAGACATCGTGGTAATAGACAAGGACCAGAAGACAGCGATGGTGATAGATGTAGCAGTGCCAAGTGACAGCAACATCAGGAAGAAGGAGTATGAGAAGCTGGAGAAGTACCAGGGCCTGAAAGAGGAACTAGAGCGGATGTGGAAAGGAAGGCCAAAGTGGTCCCGGTGGTGGTAGGAGCACTCGGGGCTGTGACTCCTAAGCTGGGAGAGTGGCTCCAACAGATCCCAGGAACAACATCAGAGCTCTCTGTCCAGAAGAGTGCAGTGCTAGGAACAGCTAAGATACTGCGCAGAACCCTCAAACTCCCAGGCCTCTGGTAGAGGACCCAAGGTTGAGGATGACATATACCACCCAGAGGGGGTGAGAGAGGAATTTTTTTTTTTATATATATATATATATATATAAATCTTAGCCCTGTTATTCTCCACGACCTTCTGTGGAATCTCCCATCTGGTCTTGGGAGGGTCTAGCCCATACACTGTACAGATGTTCCTGTACACAATGCCAGCTACTTGGTTGTGCCCTTCAGTGTATGCTGTTCCTGCCTGCATCTTATATCCTGCCACTGTGTGTTGGACTGTCTCTGAGGCCTTTCTGCACAGTCTGCACCTTGGGTCCTGTCTAGTGTGGTAGACCCCTGCTTCAATGGATCTGGTGCTCAGTGCCTGTTCTTGTGCTGCTATGATCAGTGCCTCAGTGCTGTATTTTAGTCTAGCCCTTTCCAGCCACTGGTAAGATTTCCCAATGTCAGCCACTTCAGCTGTCTGTCGATGGTACATCCCTTGCAGGGTCTTGTCTTGCCATGGCACTTCTTCTGCTTGATCTTCCTCCCATGTCTGCTGCTGCTGCTGCCTCAGGCATTCTCTCAGCAGCTCATCTTTGGGTGCCATCTTACTGATGTACTCCTGGATGCTCTGGGTTTCGTCCAGGACAGTGGCTTTTGACACTCACCAAACCCCGCCCGCCTTCTTTCCAGCTGGCGTACAGTCTCTGGGTGTTGGATTTGGGGTGGAAACCTCCATACATTGTGAGAAGCTTCCGGGTCTTCACATCGGCAGCCTCCATGTCCTCCTTTGGCCAGCTCACTATACCGGCAGGGTATCTGATGACTGGCAGGGCGTACCTGTTGATGGCATGGATCTTGTTCTTCCCATTGAGCTGGCTCTTCAGGACCTGTCTTATCTTTTGGTGGTACTTGGATGTTGCTGTCTTCCTTGCCTCCTCATCGTGGTTCCCATGTGACTGTGGGATGCCAAGTTACTTGTAGCTGGTCTGTATGTCTGCTATGTGGCCTGCTGGGAGTTCCACCCCATCAGTCTTGACTACCTTCCCTCTCTTTACTACCATCCGGCCACACTTCTCCAGTCCGAATGACGGATATATATATATTTATTTACTTTATTCATCCTGAGGTTAAAAAAAAAAAAAAAATCTAAATTTCAGCATAGGATGGCCCATTTCTTCAATTATGACTCCAATCTACTGACGATTTAGATACATGCTCCATTTTCCAATCATGAGTAGCCTCATATTACTTATAACTTGCATTTATATAAAAATCTATTTTTATCACATTTTGAAATGAAAGTACAGCTCAGCAGTAAAATTTTACACTAACTTACAATAAACCATTACTTTTGCTCTTACTAATGGATTATCCTGATTATCTCTGTATTACAGAAATTAAGTATCAGAGAGTTAATTATTACAAGCTACATTTTATTGTCACACATGCTTGTCACTGAGCACAGACTTGGAAAGTCTGATTTGGACTGAAACACTTACATGATGACATCTGAGTTCATCCCAAACTGACAAATACTCTTAAATCCAGATCACAGATCTGTACGATTATCCTGTTTCAAACTAAGGGATGCCAAAAGGAGGTGTAGTGAAAACTAAAAAGTGGCACTCTTTATGCAGCATAGCACTTATTCAGTTACTACTATCTGAAAAATGTTTAACTGAAGGCCCTTTCACACCTTAGTTGAAATTATTTGTTTAGCTTGTCTAATGGAAATAGATAGGCTGCTTCTGTTTGTAAAAATGTATCTCAAAATGAAACTAGTCCAGTTAAACAACTTGTAACCAATTCCTCACTATTTCAGATCATGAGTATTAATACCATAATTAATTTTGTTTGATAAAAGATAGATGTGCCACATATTTATGCTGCAGATTACAGTTCCCATATGTCATGCTATTCACACAGAAATTGCATTCAAGCCTTACACATTTACTTGAATCTCCAAAGATAAAAAGCAACACCCAGAATGAACAAAGTCTAATTTCAATCTAATGAATAATTTGATGTCATCTTGGGAGCTGGCCAGGACTAAGAATAACAAAAATGGGCATGGTAATGTTATTATACTTTGTGAATACCTTGTCCAAGTGAAAAGAATGTAAGTGCTTTTTTAAAAGTATCAAAAAGAGTTTTGCATATACTGACTGGTAAGTGATGGGCACACTGTAGAAGTGGAAGAGTTAACACACATAATTTCTTTGGCTGTCAAACACTACAAGAATGGCACTAATATTATTTTGCCCAAAATAACAGGTATGCAATATGATTACTTCAACAAAATAAATTATACATGCCACAAAACACTGCATACCCACATGCCTTCTTTTTAAAAGATTCTTGATGATAACAAAAATAACCCGTTGGAAACTTTTACACACAACTTACTTTGTCTTTCATCTATCTGTGATACTGTTTGTTACATTTAGGGAAAACATCCACCACCCTGAAGTCATTTTTCAGACAATTCATTGGGCATACTCTTTTTCAATAGAAGTGCAAATGTGATTCATAAAAGGTTATCCCCAAACAGGAAAATGATTTTTACAACTTTAGCACGCAAAAGCATTATGGAACCTGTTGTGTGTGTTGGCATCCATAATGTACAGAAAAATGTAAGTTTACCCACACATAACGTCCTGGTTATTTGTTAAACAGTGACAATCTGTTATGGAAAAACAGATTTGTAACCTCTCCTACAGCTAGATTAAACTGTTAGAATACACTTTCATGACACTGAGGATTTGTTAGCAGCAGTTCTGTTTTACCCACAAACTGATACCCACTGAATATTGGGATCGAAGGAAAGACGATATTATTTTACTATCAATACTATATGGTTCACCATATACAAGTATCTTGAAAGTGGTAACCTCTCAACTGTAGTTTCCACTTCATACACCCAAGGAAGTGGGTTGGAGCCCACAAAAGCTTATGCCCAACAAAATATGTTAGTCTGTAAGGTGCCACAGGACTCCCATTGTTTTTACAATTCTCTTCCTTATTCTCTGATTTATATTGATTCTCTATTGTCTCTAAATAGATGTTTTATTTTATTTGTGTGTATTTATATTTATTGCCTGCCATAAGAAGGCTCATCTCCTGGTTTTAAAAATTTTAATATTTAAAGTAAACTACTACAAAACGCATAAATTATGGCTAATACAATGGCTAATATTGCCAAGTAACAACGTCTTAAACAATATGCTGAAAAGATGACTGAAATCTTTTATATTACAAAAACAGAAAAATTATCTAGTTTTAGCAAATGTCAAATCAGTGGCTATTGCTTTTAATATTAATAAAAGATATAATGGTTTCTAGATAGCCTCTAAACAAAGATTACTGTGAATGCAGAAGTGATTTACCAATAGTTACCACAGTGAAATTTCTTTAAAGGTTACAATCATCAGTTATTTAGCTGAAACACTGCTGAGAACGGGTGGTCATTACTTGAATAATGCATAATGTTCATTCTATACTGGATATTTATTATAACAATGCAGATATTTCTAAAATAATGGACAAAACTATCTGTTACTTTCCAATTGCTTAACATATCATTTCCATGAGGTAATTGACTCTGGAAATATTATACTGCATCACCTAAGTATTTTTTTTTTTTTTTGCAAGCACAACTTGGAATAATCTATACTAAATGGACATACAAAAACAAACTCATCAGCCTTTATAGACTTTTAAGAAAAGCTGTGATGAATACAGGGCAGAGTAAAGGACCTTTCCGAATACTAAATTAAAATAATTAAATTGCAGTACAGTAGTTGAGGACAAATTTAAAACTAAGCTTTGAAATTTAATTATTAACATCACAGACCATCACACTTGAAGGGGGAAGAAAAAGCAGTTGGCCTATACAGTGTAAGTACTTCTCATATAATTTTCCAAACGCCTTTAGGGTCTATTCAGGAGATTGCTTGGGGACACACAAAGTACAATGTCTTGTGTTTTATTGTAGGATTATAAACCACACTTCCTCTGATGCCGCAGGCTATTTATGTCAGCTTGTTTATCCATATGAACTTCTTCAAGGGCATCAGAAAAAGACCTTAATAAATGAAAATGAATTTATTTTGATGTAATTTCATGAATGTTTGATCAGAATGCATAACAGGTTTATGTTCAAGGAGAACTGGAAAAGTAATAAAATATACATGGAGTGTACAGCTGAACATGCTTACAGTGAATTCATATATAATGAAACGCTATTAGTACAGTGAAATAGATTGAAAACTCCACATTATTTTGAGGCACTAGAACATGCAAAATACAATCCTACTTGGTAATAGTGAACTTGCATTTAAAAAAAAAAAAAAAAAAGACTTCTTTGGCTCCCACATGACCTTGTATCATTGGAGGCATAAGATCAAGCACACAACTCTCTAAAATGGTAGCAACAGTGGCTCCAAATTGGAGTGCAATAGCATTAAAATGTTTCATTCTGTTTTTTGTAGGCAGAAGCATGGATGAACTTGAGTCAGAGTGCTTATATTTAAGTGTTTCCTGGTTTGACAATGACCAGTGTTCCTAGATATTTTAACTCCAAAACAGGACACTGAAAAAAGAGATTGTATACAATGAAAACTTGCACAAGATTTTTTTAAACCATGACCAGGGACCTGCAGAAATCAGACATTCAGTACCACAGGAGATCTATATTTTTTCACCAGATAGATCACAGATCCAACAGTCAACAGTGGACAATAACGCACTTACTTTACAACTGCGTCATAACTGTATTTCGCAGTTCCAAAGGCACAGCCATGTTAGTCTAGTAAAGCAAAAAAAGCAAGGAGTCTTGTGGCACTTAAAGACTAACAGATTTATTTATTGCATGAGCTTTTGTGGGAGAAAATCCCACTTCGTCAGCTGCTTTGAAGAGGTGTTGACCGAAAAAGTCAAAGATTTCTATCTATCCCTTAAAAAAGCCACTTCTGATGCCTCCAAATACATGCAGCCTGATTCCATCCAGTCCAGTCCAGCGTTTCAAGTGTATAGCTAACAACAGACAGAAAATGAAAGGTTCATGATATCCTGCTCAATCTGGACTATGTCTCCTCGAAATTGTAAAACTTAATGGCCAAAACAAAACAGAATGAAATACTCTTCTGCCAATGGCAAACCACAGAGCTAACTACCACATGTTTAATGGCTTTCAGTAGTTTAAATTGGTCAAAAATTGTTAAATTAATACTAGCAGTAAGATAGATCACACTTGTCTCTGTGAGAAAAAGTAGGATTTAAAGAGGACACTGAAAATGTCAGTCTTAAAAGACTATACACATTATCTGAAACACTGTACAAGACTGACTTTCAGATGTAGGATCCAGAGTAAGACTAACAGTCTTTATGTTCAAGAAAAACTAGAAAAGTAATATGTGCTTGAGTGCTCCCGCAAACACACAGGCCTAAAATACCCATTTTAGTTGCCTATCTGGTCATTAGAACACACCATTTAGCTGCTCACATTTGAAACTTGGAGCATTTTAGCTGAATTTCTAACTACCAGTATGCTAGCTGAGAAGTCAAAATGTTTTATGCATATATTGTAACAAAATAAATTAAATACAGGTCTTTTTTGATGACTGGCAAAAATAGAATTTGACGTGCCTGAATTTTACTATAAACACAAATTCAGATATTTAACATACCATTTAGTAAATGACCCCAAGACAAGAAATGTTACCATGATCCACCCAAAATCTTTTTGTACAGTATAAAAATAAACAAAAAGACAATAACTTTAAAACAAATCATTTACTCTCCATCTCCCAGAAACCTTACTGATATCATAGTTATACTGACAGGCTTGTTTTCAAATGAAATAGAAATAGAATAAGAGGTTTATTTCACCTTCACATGGTGCCTTTCTCATGCAGACCTCAGATTTCCACATTTGTATCCCTTTAAAGGATTTGATATGCAGGAAAAGAAGAAAGGATGATGGTAAAAAATTCAATTTAAAGATTACTACAGGCTGCCACAATCCACACTAAACAATATGCTATTTTCATACCTTTTACTGATGTGTTGGGTGGAGGCCCTTCCATTCTCAAGTTCCATGGAGGATCCCCCTGATTAGCAAAGTCCCTCATTTTCAGATAACTAATTGTAAGTCGGATGATGGATGCCTTGTCAAGCTGGCTTGTAATGGCTGCAGGGAGCGGCAACAACTTTGCCAACTCATAGAATTCAAAGTTTTCCTTTCCCCGGCGAGAGCGAGCAGCATCTCTGGACTTTTCCTTTCTCAAGGCTTGTAAACTGAAAACAAAACAACAAAGAAAGACATTTATCAGTATTAGTATTGTCACATTTAACCCAGTTGCTTTAATTGATGGGTTCCTATATATATTACCCATATTTTCCAACAAGAATTTCTGCTCTTTGCATATGTGCACTCTAATGATGGTATCTTCCTTTCAGTAGTAACAAACAAGTAACAGTTGTTAATTCATTTGTTATCCTCTAAACCTGACTACCCTGCCAAATAACAAGTTTCACCCATTACAGGGCAGCTGGATTTGCTAGGGGTCTCCCTGAATGAATTAAAGAGGATCCTTACAATTCTGACTAACCAGAGCTCAGCTTTGTGTCAAGCTTCCCAAAAGCTAAGCCTCTGATTCTAAGACATCTTCTTATTAACTCTCATTATGAGACGCTGAGAGATGAGTAAAGAGCCACTCACAGTCTCCTCCTACTATGTGTATGCTTGGGAGATGCCTTACACAAGTAGCTGTCCTTTATCCTTAGAATATTTGCATTTTTGTTTAATTGCTTAATGTATGCTATTGTTATGCTCAATAACCAATGCATTTTTTTTTTCCCTGTTTGGATCAAACTAGAATCCTATTCCGATTTCCACAGGATCAAGTTTGTTACATTGCAACTCTGGTGCAGATGTGGTTTTTGCACAAGATAAATGTATTCAGCTGCTCTTAATAGCACAATAGGAAGGAAGAGGGATATATCTCCTATAAATGTGGGACTCAACATAGAGGGAGCGGAAAGGCAATGTGAATGGGAGCGTATGGAGTAACAGAAGAGGGACAGGTCATCCTAGCCTCTGCTCTCCAGCCCATTCCTGGGCACTGTGGTGGCTGCTCAAGCTCCTCCAGGTCCTGCTCTTCCCTCTGCCACCCTAAAAACAAGTACAGTTACCGCATCATGACTAGTTGAAGTGTACTCCGTCCTCATCCCCAGCTGGGTAAGTGCCTGGCCAGAACCTGACTAGCTTTCAGCTCTAGAACAATCTGCCAGCAATGTGGAGTTAGTAACAGGAACTGGGGGCATGATGTGGAGTCAAAGGGGAAGTGGGGAGCTACACAAGGACAGAAGCATAGATGCAGGGGCAGAAACATAGTTCAGTCCCCACAATGTTTGTTTTGAGTTCCTCCACCCCACCAATTCCACAGCCCCTGATTAAATATGCAGCTCAAACCTACAGACTAGCATGCCGAGTCTGTCTGGAGTTGCTCAAAGGAGGCTGTAACAATCTTTATGGAGAAGGAGCATGGCTTGTGATACATGCCTAGATAAGCTCGATGGTATTTCTGCATTGGTGTCCATCATTCACTACTAAGTGTCACTTATGCTTGATCTTACCACCCATTGCTGTAAAAAAAGGTGGTTATTGCCCTCTTTCTTTTTTTAATATTCTTCTCTGTTTAATAATGCTATGGCCATTTCCAAATTAATTTCCAGCTCTGACAAGGTTACTAGCCTAATCGATGGGGGGAAGCTGTGGACAAGATATATCTTGATTTTTTTGGTAAAGCTTTTGCCACAAACCCACATGACAGTTTCTTAAGTAAACAAGGAAAATGTGGCCTAATTGTAATTACTACAAGGTGAATTTATAACCAGTTAAAACATTGTACACAAAGAGTAGTTATCAACAGTTCACTGTCAAACTGGAAGGACACATCTACTGGGGTCCTGCAGGGACCTGTCTTGATCCAGTACTATTTATAACATTTTCACTAATGACTTGGAAAGTAGAATGTAAAGTATGCTTATGAAATTTGTGGAAATCACCAAGCTGAGAGGACTTACAAGCACTTTGGAGGGCAGGTTTAGAATTCAAAATGACCTTGATAAACTGAAGAATTGGTTTGAAATTAAAAAAGAAGAATTTAAATAAAAATCAGTGCAAAGAAAGAAAAATTTTAAATGCACAAATACAAAATGTGGAATAACTGGCTAGGTGGCCATACTGCTGAAAGGGATCGGGGCAGGATCAAACTGGGATGCAGTTTGAAAAAGACTAATACTCTGGGGGATGTTAACAGTAAAAATCCAAATTTTTAAAAGCTCCTTAATTTGTGGCACTGAGACTTTTCAAAATGACTCCAAAATACAAAAAGAACTTTTTTAACAGCCATCACTGGATCCACTTATACGTATACATATATACATGTGTTTTCACTCACACCCATATGACACAGTCATTATGGTATCAATCTGGTCAACTGTGTTGTGCCTTTACACCCTCTGTCCACTAATATACTTCCACGGGGACATATGTCCACATTACTGATATTTGAGAAACTTCAATAGTCAACATTTTGCTTTTAAGATAATCTGCATGAGAAATTTTTCCATTGTTCCCTCCAATGGGGGCATTTCCTTTGAAACTGTAGTTGTTTGAGGTGCAGAAAGGGCAATAATCTGTCCTCCTGGGCCAGTAAAATTGTTAAAGTCCAGTATTTTGACCATCTAGGACTGGAAGTGGGAGCTTTCTATTGACGGAAAAAGATTATTCAACAGTACATGTTGTTCTTGAAAATTCATCTCTCTGAGTTATGGTGTCTCTGGTGTCAAGCTGCAAGACTGACATCATTGCCCTACTCTGTATAAGGGACTGCAGCCACTCAACCACTTCAGCTCTTTCTCCCTAACTGAAGAATCCAGATATTACATAGAACTCCAAGGCATAGGAAAAGATGGGCAGGTAGTATGAATAAAATGACAACTCTTGCAGAACGGAAGTTACTAATAAGTAACACCTTCTGTTTTTCTTCTTCAAGGGCTGCTGGGTATTTTCTTTTGAGGGAGATTAGAAAGCAGTGTTCTACCAGGATGGAGAGCAAAGAGTTCTTATCTAAATATGAACCATAGCACAGCCCTGCTAAACCAGGCACTGGAGCATGATGGCAACTCCAAGAGGCAGTGTCTGTTCAAAGTGTGCATAGAATTCCAAGTTGTTGTTTTGCATATCAGCCTAGTGGAATCTGCCTAAGACATATGACTGAAGCTGAAGTAGCTCTCTTGCTATGAATCTTTAAATCAACAGATACCGTTTCCCAGCTAAAATGTAGCAGCATTCTATACAATCTCCTAATCCAGTGATAAAGTCTCTGTTTAGTAATAGATTCTCCTCATATGCTGCAAATAACTGATTAGATTTGTAATCTAATTAGGAGCTGGGATGGGGCCTCATAGTAACTTATTCGTTGTGGAACATAATATAAGGCAAAATAACAATCTAAGCACTAAGTTCACTGATCTCCCTACCAAATGTAATTGCTATAAGGAAGGCTCTTTATACTGTTAAATCTTTGAGAAGAAGGAAGTCTTGTGCCAGAGGCACTCAGGAAGTGCCCATCAGCTTCATTTAAGGTTTAAGTTCCAGGAAGGTGGCAGCTTCCTGACAGTAAGAAGATACATTCATCAAGTCCTTAAGGAATAGGACACTGTATGGACAGAGATTTGCTTGTGGCTAACGTAATTACAATAAGCAGAAAATGCCATCACATGGACCACAAGGAAGACTAAGCCCTGAGCAACAAAGTTTAAAGGTCTCTGAGACTTCAGGGACCACACCTCAAGACTGAATAAATTCAGTGACCCACATAGTAAACTATTTCCTTTATTGTTCATAGAATTTTAGGGTGTAGCCTTACTGGATTGTAGGAGAAACATTCTGACAGCAGAAACTATCCATATTTGTTAGCAGGTTATCCTCTATATTGCAAGGGGGACTGTCTCTGGCAGAATCCTCTCTTGCTCTTGAGGGAGAAAGACAGTGTATTGCTTCTTGATCACTACACAAGATCTAGATATCACTGGTGATGAGGTCATGTTGGGGATATTAGTATAAAATATGCTTATGTAACAAGGAATCCTTCTTCAGTAATCATTTGCCAATAGCAGGTTCAAGAGGCAACTGATTTAACCTCTGGGACTGCATTGCTTGACATTACAGGGAGCCTGTTTTGGCAGCAGAAAACTAGGTAGGAAGACCTCTTCTAGCTTGAGGAATAGTCTGAGTTAGACTTAGGGAACAAGCAATGGCTTTGATCTTCTCTAAGACCTCACCAATTTTGTCCTTAAAGAGGCCTGTGCATTTAAGCTTCACCTGAGACTTATGTATGAAGCCAAACACTGAAGCCAAGAGTGCCTTCTAAGAGTTACTCATCTAACCACTCTTCTTGCACCAGAATCCAAGACCTCCTGCATAATTCTTAGAGAGTGCCTAAAAAGCTTACAACTCTTGATGCCCAAGGTAATGGCTTTCATTCCACAAGCAAGAAATCGGGGATGGGAATCATGGCATCCAACAGAGTATAACTGCAACAGGACATAACTGCTTGATATTGGCCATGTGACAGCCTAATGAGCCAGGTGAGTAGGTTTTGATGCTCCAGTCATCCAACTTACATACTTTCCTGGAAAAAGGGGCAGAGCAAGATTTTTTGTTGTACCTAACATTTTACTATGCTGTAGATAGCACCATGAAGCTAACTGAAGGATTGATGCTAGTGCTAAGTTCTGTGCCAAAGCTGGTCTCACAGCCATTAACAGGGCTTTCATTAAGTCCTGTACATAAGGTCCCATGATTAACTGAAGAGAGCCCAGCATGAAATCCTTCCATGATGTTTTGCTATGAGATGAGTGAAAAGGACAGAGATCTCATTGTTGAAATGCGGCGGTCTAGCCACATTCATCTTTGAAGGGGTTGAAAGCATCCGAAAGCAGCTCTGGATTACGTCTAAAGACACTTGTACGGGCATAAATCAAGCAGTGCAAAAGCATGCAATGAAGTAGCTAGTAGCCTCAAAGTTGGACTCCAACTCAGGCATGGAGAGAGTGAAGTTATCAGGATCAAAACTCATTAGGAGTCCCAGTGTGTCAATGCCAACTTATCAGTTCCTGAGGAGTGAGCAGAAAAGGTGAAAATGTTACCATTTGAGAATCCTTAAGAATCTTTTGGGTCATAGGGACAGCACTTCCTTTTTTTTTTTTTTTTTTTTTTTCCACCACAAGCTTATGCCCATTTTGTGAGAACATGTGCTTCTTCTGATCTTTCCTTTTATCATGACAGGCATCTGCACAGATCTGTAGAACCAAGAAAAAAGTGCTGGCAGGAGAAGACAGGTTTGGAGTTGGTGCCAAAGACAATAGTACTGAATAAAAAGTAGGTGTTGATCTGGAAACTTCCTATATCATCACGAAGGCTACTGAGAGCTTAAGCAGACAGTGTCAATGTGGTCTGCATGGCACTTTTCACTTAATAGGTGCTTTTAGTGTCAAGTGATGCTGGCCAAAAGACTTCCACTATAAAACTGAAGAGAGTCTGGTCTCAAGTCCGTGACAGAACACAGTGTTGAGGTCAGAGCACCAAAGTCTGTCTTGCAACAGAAGATCTAGGCATGGAGACTGGTCTTGATACACTCAGACTGCAGCCACTGAGAAGCCAAATAAGCATGGAGGATAAAGTTACTGAGTGGGTCTTGCCAGACATAGAAAATACAGGACAACAACTGATGGACTGCTGGAAGCACACATCTTGAAGTCCTTACAGGACTTGAGGTACTCAGACAAAAATGCTCCTGGCTAAGAGCTATGCATGCTTAAATATTTTAACTAACTACCAAAAAAATAAAAAGACTAGACTAAGGGATGATCCACCCTGAGCACACTAACTGTATGTCTAGACTGCAGCATAAGTTGAAGATTCAAATTTCGGTTCAAGCCTAACTCCCCTTTCATCTACACACAAATCACGTTAACCTGGAGTTCAAACCTCAGGGCCCAAGATCTCTTGGGAGTGTGGGGCCTCAGCTTCAGTCAAGCCAGAACCCAAGGATCAGTCCTATTGCTTTACTGTGTAGACACAGCTCCACGGACTTGTGCTCTCAATTTTGCTAAAAGTATTTAACAATCTCTTTGGCCAACTTTCTTTATCAGCAGCACAATCAAGTTTTCCCACACTGCACCACCAACAAAGACTAGAGTGGTCACATTGTTGGGAGGAGAGTAGAAAATCTAGGATATGGGTAGTTCACCTCTGGCCCACATAATGCAATACAGATGCTGGAGCCCCAGGCTGCGCTGACAGTTCAACAATTCCTAATTTGGGGTTACACCTGACTGTCAATGCTCAAGCCTAAATTCTACTAACCCTAAGCTTTCATAATAATGTACACAAACCTATAGTGAATTTCACCTACTCTCAGCAAATGGGTGCTGGTTAGAAGAGTTCATTCCCTTTTATGGAGCAAAACTATCACACTCAGGCAAAGTCTCTCATTGCCATCTAAATTTTTCAAGATAGTTCCTTAACTTGATATCAAAGGCACCACTTCCCACAAACAGGAACATATGGGGCCTTTGAAGAAGAAAGGGAAGCTACCCAGCCCCTAGCCTTAGCTGAGTCTGACACAAAATATTACATTACATCTACAAAAGCAGAGCTATTTTAGGTAATTTAAGGTTTCCACAAGGTATTATTTATAATCTTCCTTTCCTTCTCTGGCCTATGCAACAGGACTAATCGTGAAGCTGTGTTACATGTGGAGGAGCATAATAAATCATTTAAAAATGTTACTGGTACTATGAACAACATTTCTAAAGTTGGAGAAAACATTTCAGAAAATGTGGCAGATGCAGAACACATGATGATATAATATCAAAGTTTTACTGACACTCATTTGGGATAACCTATATAACTTACACATGGCTTCAACATTTTAGTATTCATTCCAGTCCTGTGTCGATACACCTGTTATACCCCATCCATACCTTTTACATTTATAGGAACATGTGTGCACACATGCGCCCTAGACAGAAATCAATCTCTTTAAAAGTTGTATAATCGGATTGTGAGGCTATTAATTTTTCAGACTACCATGGCAATTTTTTTAAATGTTACAAAATATATGATGACCTGTATTATTAATAGTTCCTTAGGTTATTGATAAAAAAGTGGAAAATCACAACAGGTCATGCAATCAATAAATCTGTTAGTATTTAAAAGTGCCAGAGGACTCCTTGTTTGTTTTGCTGAACTAGACTAACACAACTACCACTTTGGAACTTAGATTATTAATGCTCCATTTACTTTCTGAATTTGTCTTAGTTTGAACAATGATAATCAAAGAAGTTGGTTTCAAATTTTAGTACAATAATCTGTGTTTCAAACAGAATAGGTAAATCTTTACATATATGAACAATTATTCCTATCCATATTTTGAAAATATAATCTTGGAGTCAGTTGTTTTTTGTCTCTGAGTTGCTAGTCTCTCAAATGAGTGTGCTTATTTGTTTTTTTTTTCAGATTTCTTAATTTGGACAGATTTTGAGTGTAAAGTGACAATGTAAACTTAATTGTCAGTACTATTCAAGAATCCCCTCAGTGAGATTCTTTTGAAATCCCAGTTTTCACAACTCTGACCCTGCATAATTACACCAGTACTATACATCCCGTAGCCTTTTTAAGTGACAGAACAGTATTTGTAATAAATAGTGATTAGTTTGGAGAACTACAGCAATAAAGTAAAACTCTAGGGACAAAAAAGTTGTTGAAATTGTGATCTAATGGCTGAAGTCAATGGCAATGACATAGTGTATACTTACAGCTATATCCCCTGTTCATGCAGTAGTACCAAAAAAAATGTAGCAAATTCTCACAAGATTTTTTTTCTAATGCTATTGAAATCCCGCATTCTCAGAATAAGCCCTGAAAACACTGAAAGACCCCAGAATCCAGAACTCTTCTTTGCATAGCTATACAGTGACAGCAGTGATTATCATCATGGACACAAATTCTTTTAGAACATTTCTTAAGCTTCTAATAGATTGCACTTTATGTGTAATAAATATTGATAATTAATTAAAACCATTTGAGAGGTTTTTTTAATCCAAGGATCTCCAAGTGTGATATGTACACTTGTCAGTTAGGCCTCAAAGCGTATTTGTCATCAGACGGACATTATATCTACTTTATAAAGGGGAATCTAAAACACACAAAGATTGTGGGAGTCATGCAAGATCACACAGTACGTTATTGGCAGAGAATGGACTAGTGCCCAGGAGTCCTGACTACCAGCTCCATGCTCTAACAACTAAATAACACCAACTTTCAATTATCTGCACTTTTTCCAGAATATTTTCTTGTGTAGCTAAGATAACACCTCCTACTTGTTAGAAAAGTAACTAAGATAGAATTATGATATATGGCAACACAGTGTACTTACTTTATAAGGATCACATCTATTCCAGAAGATTTGATTCTTACAGCGTATATTAGTATAGGAATGATTTTGTTGCAGTACTTTTGTTCACTTTGTGAAGTCGATTCTTATATCAAGTGTTCTTAAAAATGGAGTGCACTTTAAACATATACTGTTGCTTCTGCAACTTAAGAGATATATGGTGTATTTTACTTATACATGGTAAGACCTAGAAATACATTTTCTCATCTTCCAAAGGGGAAGCCATGTCAGTCTAGTTCAGCAAATGTGTTAGTCTTTAAGTGCCACAGGACTCCTTGATTATTCTCTCACCTTGCATTCAACACACTATTAGTAACCAGGAGTATGGCATGTCACTATACTACTCTTTTTTTAGCTTGACCTAAGCAACCGAACACATGGATAGGTGGGTCAATGTTAGCTGATCTCACAGAGAAAGAGAAAGATTTCAAGCATTCTGGCCAAACACAGGACCCTACATCATGCCCTATTTTAGACATATTTCTGACTGGGATAATTTTGGCTGTGTGTTCAAGGAGAACAAAGATAACAAAGGTGAGAATTAAATCTGGTTCACATCAGTGAGTGAGCACAGCAGCTGGCTATTAATGTTTGAGTGGAACATTATAATGATCTGTTGTCTATGACCACCAGTGCTGGGGCATATAAATGTTCCCCTCTCAAACTTCACCAATGATCCTGGTGCTTCAGTGACTTTTGACAAATTAAACAAACAAGAAGAATGCAACTGGAACACCACTGGTAGAGGTACATCAATAAATCCAACTATCTGCAACAGAGGATTTTTTAATGTTTTTATGTTACTATTATTGTATCTAAACTTTTTGGCCACTATGGCTATGTCTACACTAGCAAATTAGCTCAAATTAAGGAGTCTTAATTCAGACTAATTTGAGCCCTGTTGCCACTAGGCTTTACTGAGTTTGAACTAAAAAAAAATTTAGTTCAAAAACTAAGCAAAGTTTAGTTCGAATGGCTAGTTCAAACTAACAGCTTTGGTCAAACTTATTTCAAACTCTAGTTTGAACTAGCATGATGTAGTCATGCTAATTCAAACTAAATAAATTCAAACTAGTGGTTAATTCAAACTAACCACAGTTTTTTAGTTCAAACTAACTTTTAGTTCAAAATAGCTGCATTTTTTTAGTTCGAACTAAAAAAAGCAAAGCTAGTTCAAACTAAAAAGTTAGTTCAAGCTAAAAAACTGCAGTTAGTTCGAACTAACTTCAAACCACTTGGTTCAGATTAAGCAAGTCCCAACTGAGCTTTTAGGTGTAGACATAGCTTATGTTACCACGCTTCTGAAAGTGTGTTTTTAGAGCAATGTAACACTAGCTCCTACTCAATGAAACAATTGGAAGAAATAAGGCTGTATATAGGGAGGGGGAAACAAAAAAAAAATGAGCTACAGACACACAGGGAAAAAAAATAAGGGAAAATGTAATGGTTCATTGATTTGGCCCCTTTCAAATTTTGTTCAGTCTTACTGAACCTCAAGGATGAAAACTGTTCGGGTCAGAGGAATTGGTTACCAAACTTTAATCTCTCCTTTTACAGCTGACTATATGGTCCCTGGCTTTAACAACAGCTACAACAACGGATCATAAAAATATTCATTCTTCCAGTGTGGCCCTCTACAGGTCTGTAAGTATGAGCAAAGAGTTTCCTTTTCCCTTTGCGCTTGTAGCAAGAATTCCACCCACAAAGTCCTGAGACAGAATAAAAAAAAAAAAGATAGTCTTCTGGCCAAAGCATGAAACTGGGAGTCAGGACATACTCCTTCTATCTTTGGACTTAAAGCATTTATGTGTGTGTTTGGTAAATCACTGAAGCAGCCCATCTTTCAGTTTCCTGATTTGTAATATAGTAACAATAATATTTACAAACTTGTTAATTAATACTTGTGAAAACATCTTGAGATCCTTGAAGGTAAAGTGCTACATATACAAAGTAATATTGCTAATTATTAAGAAAAGTTTACTAAATATCAGGTGATACAAGGAAGGCTGTGAATCATTCTGGTTACTCACCATGACGTGATTCACTTCAAGCAATTACCACGATCATAGGTAACAAGTAGATGCTAGACTCAGAACTGCTGGACAATAAAACTACAGCAAGACCAGAATATACTTGCAAGATGGGCACAGAACTACGATATAGTTATGTGGTGTTGGGAAAGATTCCAAGTCCACCCCACATTTATGAGTGTTGTAAAGTCCAGGAGACAGAGACATTCAACTTGTACCCTTACCATTGGTGGGAAGAGATAACAATTTGGATGCTAAGATTCTCCATGTTTTGTTTTCTACATTATTCTACTGACTGTTCTAAAGTATTTGTGAACACTGTTCCCTCTACGGTTTGGTGGCTTGTGTGCAAAATTTTCAACCCATGGGCAGAACTTTTTCCGAATACAATTTTTTGTGCAAACTCATGTGACAGAAATTATTGAAAAATATAGAACAAAAAATTAATAATGGTTGTTATTTAAAATTGTTTTTATTATGATACAATATTTAGATCAGGGGTCTCAAAATCAAATTAACGCAAGGGCCACATGAGGACTAGTATGTTAGTCTGAGGGTCGCACCACTGAAACCCTCTCATGCAATGATATTGCAAATATCGATAATGATAGTGTCATTGTGGGCAGCAGAAAATAATTATAGGGGCTATAGGCGACCTGCAGGCCATGAATTTGAGACCCTTGATTTAGACGAAGAGGAAAAGCAGGGAAATTTACCACACTTATCAATGTGACATGCTGAACAAACACCTCACTTTGTAATGAACACATTTTTTAGTTTGTGTCAATCTTTACTTCATAATTAATTTGGAACCCAAATATTTTTCCTTGATTCTTCTGGAAACCTTGCTTAAAATATGAAATACTACTAGAACAAATATCATTATAACACGAGCTAGGGGTTCACAATCTCACTCTAATGTTAACTAGGACAATATTGGATTTTTTAAACCATTTTAACCTACAGCTAAAAAAATCCTAGTTGTAACAATTCAGATGAAGCCATTTTAAGTGGGATAGCCATGTTAGTTTATTTTATGTAAAATTTCAAAAACTATGTCATGGGTTACAGTACTCTGCTTCAAATGTAATATATGTATATTGGATACGCATCTGAAGAAATGGGTTGTAACCCACGAAATCTTATGTTTTAATACTATCTGTCTAGGACAACATGTTAGGCCAAAACACACATCAGAGGGAAGAACCCTGCAACCAGGCTGAATAACAGTATTTGTAATAACATAATTAATCTGATAGGTTGATTTCTAATATTCATTATTCTGCAAATTTGACTGGGCGTAGCTGCATGATGAGAAGCATTGCCTAAGAGTTAGTGTAGAGGACTGGATTTGGGACTTCTGAGTTCCAGTGTTGGAGCTGCAATAGCCTGCTGCCATGTCACCTATGGCACACCACCTGGAGCTGACCCTGCAAAATATAGATGGGTCTCAGTCATCTCCTAGTGATGTCAGGGAGACTTGAGGATGCTCTGCATCTTGCAGAAAAGGTTTTACTTTCACTATTTTTATCATGTAATAACAACATTAATCTCAGAGGGGAGGTGTAAGGTTTAAATTAACATTTGGTCAGATCCTCATGATCCGGTGATGAAAGGCAGCAGTGCATAAGCACAAAGTATAACTTTATTATTGTTATTAACTAAGTACAGGGATATCTTCATGTTCTGACTCTGTGGGTGGAATACACCAGAGTACCCTCACCAGTAGACACAGCTTCTTAGATCACAGGAGATTCATACTCAAGTATTTAAAGGCAAAATTAGGTCAGGGGCTACTTTAAGTGAGAGGAGGATTTGATTTTGTGTGACTCTATGCGACTCCCTCTCAATCCAGGGCTTCCTGCCTCCTCCCCCCTGTCCGATCCCTGGCTGTGCCGCCGGCCTCACCTGGCCTGACCAAACCCAGCCCGACCCTGGGCCTGACATCGCCTCCCCATCCCAGCAGATCCTTGGCCGTGCCATTGGCCTGGCCTGGCCCACTGCAACCTGACCCTGTACCCACCCCCCCAGCTGATCCTCAGCCACACTGCTGGTCTTGCCTGGCCCTACCAAGCCCAGCCCAACCCTGGAGCTGCAGCCTCCCCACCCCCGGCAAATCCTTGGCCGTGCCTGGCCCCGCCCAGACCAACCCTGGGCCCATCCTTGGCTGGCCCAGCCCAACCCAGGGCCTGCTGCCTCCTCCCCCTGGCCAATCCCTGGCTGTGCCGCAGGCCCAGCTCAGCCCTTCCCTACCCTGAGTCTGCCCCACCCAGCCAGTCCTTGGCCGTGCTGCCAACCTGTTCTGTCCCATACATGGGTGAGAAAAAATCCTGCATGGCACGATTGTTTTTACTTGAGTGGCCACACAGCTTGGAAGGAACAGTGCTTGTGAAACAATAGATAGTATTTTATTTTCAGTACAACAGTTACAAGTGAGAAGAGGAAAATAAACAAAACATGCTGTTTTCCTACAGGAAAGGAATCTGAATTCAAACTCAAAATTACATCTGGTTGTTTAACTCAAATACAATTAGCCCACCCAAATTAATACCTAAGCCATCCGAAAGTTTTGCTCATTTCTACTTTCTGTATCACTCCTTTGAATTGTGTTTATTATTCTGACCCAACTTCTGGGTAGTATTTTTTTTTTCCTTTCTCAGGTTTTTTTTTTTTTTTTTTTTATATATATCCTAGTTACCATTTTTCTTGGTAAAACTACTTCTTGTGTCACATCCATAGATATTTCCCTTGTTTCACTGGTGGTATCTGAACTCAGAATTTAAAAAATGTTAAGATTACTAAAAATGATGATGTTATTTCACAGAACAGAAGATTTTTATATGAAGGGGGAAAAAAATTCCAAAGCAGAAGAAGTGGTATGGGGTCAAAAACTATTTTTTTCTTAAGTAAATTGGAGAAGTCAACCAGAGAGATTTTTATGGATTTCCCTATCTCTTTGCTTAGGAGATCCTACCATTGCACAGTTCTACTATTTATCAATTAAACTGGCATACATCCCCTAAGGAAAAAGGTCAATGTGTATTGAAAATTCAACCATTAAAAATTCATCAAAGACTCTAGGATTTTAACTCATGAACTTTTGAACACCATCCATAACTGGTCAGCTCTCTGGTCATAGTTAAATAGTGGAATCTATAGTCATTACAATATCTATACTTCCTCTGACATGTGCCGCATGAGGAGACTTCAGGTGAAAGTGCAGCATATAATCCACTGAGCCAGAATGCCTTGCCAAACAGTTCTCGTCATTAGACAAGATATATCTGACATCAGACTAAGTTCAAAGTCAATCAAACCAAGCCTTGTGCATGAACAAACACTTTTCAGGGGGCATTCAGTTTTCTATGCCATAAATATCAGTGGTCTTACAAGGCAAAAGGTAACCAAAAATGTAAACAAAACTATTATCTGGCATTATCATGAATAGCATAGTCCACAAATTGAAGCCATTTAATGCTGCCCAAGAGAAAGTAATGACTGCAGAAACCTTTCTTTAATGTGTGAAGAAAGCTACATAGTATATGCTGGAACTTAAAGCTGGAACCTTCAAGTTCAAGGTAAGAACTCTGCCGCTTAACTAATGCACTGCTCATAGCTGTCATCATTAATTTATGTTAGCCTCTGTAAACATCAAGAGTATAATAGGCCAATTTCACAACTAAATATAGATGCACATTTTGCCCTTATATAAATGGCAGATTGCTGCTGTAGATCATCACTGCAGCAACACGTCAGTAAAGATGCACTGTTTGATGGTCTGATGCTCACACAATATATAAAACCAGTTGTAATGGTTGTTTGGAAGCAAAGTGTAACATAGCAGCAAAATTTCATTTGTTCCACAAACTCAGGATATATTAAGCTTGGCTGGCAAAGACTGTTTGATGTGCTAAATCAGTTTGACCTTCATTTTTGCTTTATATTTCTCATTTAACACCTGAAATGACCATTATTTTTTCTCTATACAAGAAAATATCACAGAACTGGAATATCATTAAAATGCTGTCTTGCCTAAAAGGTAGCAAAAATAAGTTTTAGGTTTTTCAACAATTTCTGTAAGAGATATCGTTAAGTTGTTAAAAATAACACACATATTAACCCAAGTTTTTGATGTGGGTTTTGTGCTTGTTTGATCTGTTACAGAAGTGGTCCAAGCAAATGCATGGTCTCTTCTCCAGCAAAGGTGCATTTTTTTAGTCTTATTAAATTATGTGTTTCATCATCAACAGACAGCTTTGTTACAATATTTTAAATAAAAGGATTTACCTCCAGAGTGAGTTATTAGAACAGTAATAATAGAAAGCTATCAGTTTAAGATGTCTAAGCAGTGTCCTACACAATCTTGGAAACTCTTATACACTTTAATTCAAACAACCAATTAAATATGCTGAAATCTATTAATTATACCATTTGGCTCAGACCCAAGCTCTACAATTGAATTGTAGTGTTATGATCTTTTTTGAACCATGGAATTGTCAGTGTCAGAATAATAGAGAAACTGCAGTTTTATCAAGCAATTCTGCAGCCCCAAATAAACAGCACTTTACCTTGGAGCAACTTGTACATTTCACACCTTAAATTTCTATTTACCAAATCAGCTAATCACTTCACAATTGAACTTCTCAGAACAAAAAATTATCAATTAAAGTGGTTGAAACTCCTGCAAATTATCATTTAGGAATGAAGTAATTGCTTTCATCAGGGCAGAAAAGCCCGCCAGAACAGAAATGTCACTTTAGATTAGTGTTCTCACTCCTGAAGCTATGGATGACACAGCTGATATAAGACTAAATGCCAAGACCAATCAATTGCTTTTGTGGCTCTGTTCTGAGCTGCTGTAAAAGGGGCCATTTTCTAGGATCTACTCTTCATTATAGTAAATGCTATCTCCTTGGTAACATAATTCCATTTCTCATAAATTCTGTCTGAGAGCATTGTCCTAACAATGGATGTTTGTGGAAAAGAATGCTGTTGGTTTAATGCACAGAATTAAGTGTGAATGGCTGTCAAAGTACTATAGTTTACTTGTTCTTAAACATAAATTGAAGCCTTCTACATTAAAAAAAGAATACTTAGGCGGAAATGAATGTTCTGAACAAGCGTAATATATTGTATTTTGAGGTGTTCGTTGCTGATTTAGAGTTGTGACTTCTTTTGTATACATATGTTCTATTTATAATGGGCACACTGGTCTTTAACAGAGATTTGTCAGTTTAAGAGACAGTAGATAAACACTCCACTTATTTTCACAGCAGTATAGTTTGGAAATGTGAAACTGCGGAAGAAAACATGGTCTCATTATCCTATGACATGCTATTTGTTAGCAGATTCATCTGTATATAAAAGCCTTCTTTGAACTGAGTCCTTACAGGAAAATAAAATATCTGTATTTCAATTTGTATTGTTCATCTTCCTAAAATACTAAGAATCTGAGTTATGGGCTCCAATTAAAAGGCTATCTGAGAAGCTAATTTGGTGGAACAGCAGCAATTTCCTGCACTGATCTCTTCGTGACTGAAGTTTGGAAACAAATTTAGCATTACAGGTCTTAGTCCAAAACAGGATGAAAAGTATTCTCCTGTCAATGAGCATAGGCAATTCCAATTAACAATAACAGGAGCTATGTGCCAAGAGAATATGCTGCTAAAAATATAAAGAAGTCTTTGATTCAGCATTAAGAGGAAGAGAGCAACATCACTGTAGCACTTTCTAAAAGCCACCAATGAAACACTGTAGGAATACTCTTACAAATACAACCTGTTTTACCTCCTATTAGTTACTCTAATAGCTTATGTTGAAAAAGTCTATGGTGACAATATACAAGCTGAGTGTTCAAACCCTTGTAACGTGGTTGGGCTGGGGAGTGGGCAGAAAAAAAAATACACAAATATGTATGCCAACTATTATAGGGGCCCTGCCACATGTCCAAGCTCCAAAAAGGTCAGAATTTGATTCAATTAACATATCTTTCCAAAAACCAATCTGTTCTCAAAGATCTAAGAGTACCATCTATAGGAGACTGGATGCCTGAGTGCATTATTAATGAACTCTAGAGTCTTGCGCCTGTACACCACCAGTTGAATCTGTCCCATACAGAAGGCAGTAAATTCCCTCCCCCACATATGAGACAGAAATTTGGTAGTCCCAATATGAGAGGATGTTGGCACATTCGACATCCAAATTGTAAGTTATATAGGACATGGACAATCTCTTACTATCTGTTTGTATGGTGCCTAACACTATGAGGTCCTGATCCCCAGTGGGTCCTCTAGTCTAGTGAGAGCTCTCTTCATAAGGGCTAGAATGGCCTTTTCAACATAAATTTGGAAAAGATGGTCAGCAGAATTACAGAAAATTCAAAGACCAAAAAAAATCCCAAGAATCAGTCTCTAAATTAATCTCATGATTCTCATGCCAAATTCATTATTTTTAGAGGCTCTAAACTCATGATTTTTGAATTTTTAGGACTGACAGTACTGCAATATTAGGATTTGAGAAGAAACCCTAAGAGTGATGGGGCACTAATTAGGGCTCTAACTGACCCCTCATCTAGGAGACTATTCTGCCTTAGTCCATTGCTTACAGAAATTTCACAAGCTAAATATCCTTACCCACTTCACCCTATCTTCCCACTAAGAAAATCATGCTTTGATTATACCTCCTGACTTTCCAGTGCAACTAGGTATGGATCACTTAAGACTGCAGAGGCTTACCACCAAGGTGGGGACAGGGGAAGATGTTCCCTAAATCAGGGTTTCTCAGCCTTTTTCTTTCTGAGGCCCAACTGTGCCACAAATGTTTTTCTACATATAAAAGCTAGGGCCTGTATTAAGGGATAAGAAGCAGGGCAACTGAATGGGGTCCCAAGCCAGAGAGGGCCCCATGAATCTAAACTCCTCAGGCTTTGGCTTCATCTGCGATGAAGCAGGGGTCGAACCCAGGCTTCCACACCACACACTGCGGATTCAGATTTCTACCCTGAGCTCCAGTGAGTCTAATGCCAGCCATGTGAAACCTGCTCACGATGCCTTAGGGGGCCTCGGACTCCTGACTGAGAACTGCTGCCCTACACAACCCAGCGGAAGCAGAAGGGTGTATGTGTATCCTTTGCAGATTGCTTGGTAGTTGAATGGGCCTCTGACTATGTACATTTCTTGGCACTGAGTCATACATGTCCTATAGGAATAGTTCTGATTACATATCATTGCCTGTTCAGATGAAAGGGAAAAGGGGGAGAGCACTGAGATAAAATAGAACTAAACAGAATGTGTTCAAAAACATTTGGTAACAAAATTTTAGAATAATATGGAACAAATAAATTAATCAATGAAAAAAGATAAGGTCCAACAAAAACAATATGTCTTTTCCAAGTTCCTACCCCAAACCTCGTTTACTGTAAAAATTTATATAGAAGTATGTAACAGGGCTAGAAAGTCCAGTAGTAACAACTATCAATTCCATTTTGTGGCTACTATTTTCTGAGGAATTTTCTTTACATTGCCATATATTGAATTTATGATCGCAGCGTGGTAGTATTACAGCTATGGTTGATGGAAATTCCATTTCCAATTTTCAGTCAGATATAATTTTTTCATGAAATAACCTTTAGGGACAAAATTTTCATGCTGGGTCTCAGCCAAGAAATGAATTTTTTGTCTGCGAAAACTCAAACAAATTTACGAAGCAATTTTTTATTTATTTGAACATGACTAATGTGTTCAAGCTGCACAACACAAAGATTTATAGGTCTTGATATTATATTTTTAACAACAATTGCAGCTGTGCATAATATTAAAAACACATTCTGATTGCCAGAGGGATCAGGAAGGATCTCTCTCTCTCTCTATAGGACTTCGCAATTGGCTAGGCAAATTGCTGGGTTCATATGCCTCGCAAACTTCAGTAACAGACCACTGGCAGAGGCAGAATATTGCAGTCAGTAGATCTATAGTCTCCTCCACTGTTGCAAATACTACTGTATTTGAGAATTTAAGAAAATTTTCAGGCACCTTTTGAGCTGGACTGCTGAAGACAAAAGAATGGCTTTTGTCTTCAGACTTTCTATGCATACAATAAAAAAATGAGGCATATGAGCTTTGCCTTGGCCATTGACATTTAGGACCTGATTTTAAAAATCTATACCCTTACTGTAAATGCATATTCCAATCAGGTATCTGCAAACAGCAGATACCCAATTTATGTCAGTAACTGTGGGTGGCAAACCAAGGACAATTTCTAAATAGAATCTTCACAGGGTATTTGGCCAAAGAGTAAAAATGTCAGTTTGCACACACCGATTAGTCATGATGCTGCATTTTTTTTTCTAACAGAAGCAACACTATTCCTAATCTTTCCCTATGTCAGTTAATTCAGATATAAAGCATTTTTATAATACACACCACTATGATTGGAAAGTCTATTAAGACAGTATCACCTTTATTGTTTTTTTCCCCTCAAACAGACAAATCTAATTCTCTGTTAATAGCATGTACCTCCATTGAAAACACCTATCTATATACAAAAGTAACAAAGTGGTCTCTGTCTGTCAAACTCCACAATTTTTGAAATTACTGTGGTTTGTAAGAGAATAACATGAACCAAGTGGTACCAAAAAATAAAAAAAATTTACTCATACTGCTCTTGGTTCTAAGTTATGTATATCACATACAAATAAAATAGACATTTTCTTTAACTGATTCTAAACTTTGGTCATGAAAACTACATATTTGAAACTACTGAAACATATCTTATAGAACTTTCTTTATTAATCTATGCAGCTATTCTTTTTTAACTAAAACATTTTAATTCTAAAATGTACCCATCTGGCTGCATGAACTAAAACAAAACAAAAAAGTAATAAAATATGCAAGTTATCAACAAAGTTCTAAAATATGAACAAAATCTTCCAAAGAAAGATTCAGACATCAAATAGTATAACTCACTCAAACCATTTCCCCAGAAAAGGCCAGAGTGACTTCTAAGTCCATAATTGTATGTTCTCTCAACTCCTTGCCTTCAGTTTCTCCAAGTTAAACACTTGCTAGCTCAGGTACTTGTGTTCACAGTTTGACAGATTTTATAATCAGAAGGAATATTAGTAAAATCCTGGAAATCTACTGATACCCATGGAACATTTTTTGCAGGTGGTGGATAAGATGCAGATCTAAAGTGGGGAAGCAGCTGTCTGAAGCTCATGGCTTTTGATGCTAGTTGCCTGCCTTCTAGTTCTGGGACCCTGCCAGCCGCCAGTCAGCTACTGGGCAGCTGCCTGGAGGATAGGCTCCCAAACAGCTGATTGGTGGTAGCAGCTGCGGTGAGGCTGGGCACCAAACAGCTGACTGGGGAGCCCAGATCTGAGGGTGCATGTGGATGCAGATGACTCAGAAGATAGAGACTGCAGATGGTGGTTCAGATGTAAGTTAAGTCTGGTAGATGCAGATTGAATGTGGAACCTCATTTTTATATCCACAAAGAGTGCTTTAAATATTAAGGTCACATAATAACAACATTCTGTATGACACAAACCATACAACATCACCCAGTACTTCCTGCATCAAGCCCAGTAACTGGTGATTGAACTGAGAATCTCTTTTAGAGAGACATCCAATCTTAATTTCAATCTAAACAATCAAAAAAAATTTTTTTTTGCAGAAACAAACACTCAACAACTGTTTTGAATAGACAAAACTTGAATTAATCAGGCTGCTACCCATGTGGAACTCTTCCATGAATCAGGACTTTGAGAATTCTGTGGTGAAAATAAAGAAGGCCTTATTCAGTCCTTACTCCAGCATAGCCATATCACCACACCTGATGATGCACACCTCTTTAAGAGCACCGGACTGTTCAGAAAGCTACAAGCAGTGACCTTCTTTCCCATGCAGTAAATTACCACTGGCAATGTTGAAATGCCTATAGTGATCTTAGGGGTCCCAGACTAACCCTTGCTTTTCATCTCACAAAGCTATGTACCAGCCATCTCAATAGCACCAAGGAAGGAATCAACTACCAGCTCAGCAGATGCAGAATGACAGATGAATGTGCTTTTGATAAACTGAAGAACACTGGCATAGCTGGTTCACAAGATTGGATCTCAGTTAAAAAATCACAATGGGTGTCGTTTCCTGTTGTGTACTGCTTAAGGGGGAAAAATTGCCACTGGGGTACAGAGCAGATGTGGAATAGTAGTTTACCGAATTTGATCAGCTGGACATAAGAGCTATCAACACAGAGCTGTGTGCATCAGAAAAGCTTTGAACAACCACTTTAACAGAGAGTCACAGTAATGCATCGTGATGTTCTGTGCTTTACTTGCCCTGATTATTATTGGGCCTGCTAGGAATTGTGTGGAGCTTATCATTCAGCTATGAATGTAACACTCTCAATGAACCTATTAATTTTATGTTGTTTCCTGTACATTTATGATTATTACACTGGGTTTGT
The DNA here is from genome assembly GCA_007922195.1 of Podocnemis expansa. NCBI lineage: Eukaryota > Metazoa > Chordata > Testudines > Podocnemididae > Podocnemis > Podocnemis expansa. Next base: position 68,471,094 of record ML681963.1, read on the forward strand.
CGCTCACCCTGTGAACTGTGTACAGCATGACCCAGCAAGTGGATGCTTTCAATAGTTCTAAGATCCAAAAGGGCAGCCATGTTAGTCTACCTCAGTAAAACTAACAAACAAGGAGTCCTGTGGCACTTAAAGACTAAAAAAATTATTTTTTGTGTGAGCTTTCGTGGGAGAACATCCCACTCTGTCAAAGCATCTGACAAGGTGGGATGTTCTCCCATAAAAGTTCTTTAAAAAAAATAAATTTGTTAGTCTTTAAGTGCCACAGGACTCCCTGTTTGTTTGTTTCAGTACTCCTAGGCATTTTGAAACATATGTCAGGAAATTATAAAGATGTATTATTTTCCAAACAATAGAAGTTTACTCAGTGATGAAAACACTGCAAAAATGCTGTGCAAGTTAAAAGCAAATACATAAAAATATTAATTACATTTATAGAGCACAGGTTCAGAAGGAAAAGAATACTCATGTATGCTTTAACTACACAATAAGGAACTATGCTTCTTACAGGTCAACACAGGTGAAGCTATTGTAACCCCCCTGGGGTTTTAAGGAGCATGGTTCCTTTAAATTTTTGCCCTGTAGGAGAGGGTTTGTGAAGCTGAGGAGGGGGGCTGGAGCTGCAGGGAGAGGCCCTGCCAGAAGCTGGGGAAGACAGAGCGGCTGACTTGGGATGCCAGGCCAGCACCCACAGAAGGACACTGTGCTGGGGAGAGTCGCCCAAGGACAGAGCAGCATCCAGTGACTGGCCATCTGGAGCTGTGGGGCCGTGAGTACAGCACCTGGAACTCAGGGGGGAGGTTGTAGTTAGTTAAGTGGGGAGGGTGTCGTTCTGGGTTAGCAGAAAGCGGCAGAAGAGTCATCAGAGGGTTTTCTTTTGCTAGGAAAGTGCTGGCGCCGAAAACTAGGAGTTGCTGGACTGAACTCTGGACTGGAGCTGTGCTGGGACTCCTGAACTCATGGTGCAGAAGCAGAGCTCACGTCTGCCTCCAGCCTGCTCTATTGTTTGGCCTTGCAGGGCCCTGTGTCAGCTGTTACTCTGTGTTACTGCTGCTCCATCTCCCCTGTTGGTTTCCCCTTTGCACCTCTGTAAATAAACCTTCCCCATTCCCATAATCCCTGCGCTATCCCAGTGTGTGTGTGGTCACTCTGGGGCTTTGGAACAGGTGGCCCTGGGGCAAAGGGACTCTCCTTGCTGTGTCCCCGTGCACACCCTTCTCTGGTCAGAGCCACCAGCAAAGCAGACTCTATCTGGCCACGTGGGTGTTAGACTATGGTTGTACTTAATATCTCTCAATGTGAAGTGATTGGAACATGGTCCCTGATCCTAAGTGGAATGCTGAGCGGGAATTTGTAATGCTGTTCTCCATGGACTGCAAAGAGAGGTAAGCTTGCGACTGTTGATCCTGTAGATCTAGAACACTGGTTATTTCGAAATAAAAGAGATTAGATCCACATGGCATATTCTTATTTTGAAATGATGAGGTCTGTCATTTCAAAATAAGAGCCATCATTTTGAAATAGCTTAAACCTCCTTTAAAGCGAAATGGCTGTTATTTTGAAATAGTTATTTCAAAATAACGCCATTCAGACTGTTATTTTGAAATAACCATTATTTCAAAATAACGCTTTTGCCGTTCTCCTTCCCAGGATTCCTTCTTTTTAGCCTATATTGGGTGAGGGCATGGCCCAGGGAGGGAGTCATGTTGCCACACCTCCCACGGTGCCCCTCTCCTAAAGTGAAATAGCAAGTCCTGTGTTTGGACATGCTATTTCGCTTTGAGCTTTTTGCTTAATTCGAATTAACTTATTTTGAAATAAGGACTTTACTTCGAAATAGCTCATTTCAAAATAACTTCTTTCGAAATAACAATGTACGCGTGGACATAGCCAAAGAGTCTGCAGGATTGGTGTTTGCTGCTGGAGAAACCCCATTATGCATCTCCCTCTTGTTTTCCTGTCAGGCCTCTCGCCTATCCACCATTTACTTCTCCAGACTGTCTGCAGTATTTACCCTCCAGGCCCTCTGCTCAGTCTGATGAAGAACTGGCTTCCAGGATCTTCCTAAACATGTCATCCTGCATCCCCCTTCTTCTCATCTAGCTCAGGGATTCTACGGGTGGGACTCCTCAAGGCCACAAAAGCAACAGCTACATATAAAGACATCAAAATGGTAACATTCATGAACCAGTAGAAGAGCACTTCAATCTCCCTGGACACTCAGTAGCAGACTCAAAATTTGTCAAACGCCCCCTCCCCCCCAAAAATAAAAAAAAAATAAAAAAAATAAACCAGTGAAAACACTTTAGAGTGAAACTGCACCTCTGGAACTCCTAAGCAAACCGGCCACTATCAGATTGGGCTGAAAAGGGACTTGGAATGGCTACCTCACTCCAAAAAATGATTGTTCCTCTTTTCACATTCTCATCTTCTAATCAAATATTGTAAATGGGCTTCATCTACCCTAACTGAATTGACTTTGTTAGCATTTGTCCTACCCCGTGTAACGCTTCTCACTCATCCTTGCATGTATATATACATCTACTAACTGTAGTTTCCACTTCACAGATACAAAAAAGTGAGTTGCAGTCCATGAAAGCTTATGCCCAAAGAAATTTGTTAGTCTTTAAGGTGCCAGGGGATGCTCGTTCCTTCCAAAGAATCCATAGGTGCTGAACTCAGTAGTTCCCCTCTGGGGCCAGAATCATGACAGTTAGTTAACAGCAGTCTGAGAGAGTGGCCTGTTATGGATCTCACTCTCGCCATGTATTTTTCTTGATAGGGAGCATCCCCCGACTGATTTCTTCCAGTTCCTTTTCACACTTGTGCAAGACACTGTTGTTTTGATGGTGCTGATTTTCTAGCTGCTGGGGAAGTGTCATGATGCTGACTGCAGTTCACTGATTAAAGCTAATGTGATCCTAACTGAGGAGGTACTCAATGTTGGGTCTAGGTCCCTCTTTGACTGAGGCTGACATGCTGATTCCATTAGAAAGAACTTTACTCTATGTCCCTCCCTGTTTTTTCTGATCCTGTGTTGAAGTTCTTACAAAGCCATCACTTTGACAGGCCATGTCCCTCTCCAAGGGACACACAGTTGTTGTTCAGGCTGCACATCAGTGTTTTCTTTGGGCAAGTCACACATTGTTTGAAGCCCAGTGATTGAGGCTCCAGATGGGCTTGTCTCATGGACTAGGTATCTTAAGCACTTAAACCATTTACAACTCTATTAACTATTTTCATCTAATTACAGGCAAAATCACTGAGGCATATCACTTACAGCGCAAGAGAACAGAGTTCTAGTGGCCATCACTGACAGAAGTAAGGTACGGGGGGGGGCTGGCAGCTGCCCATATACTTTGTCATGAGGGCACATCTACAGGGGACACCAGAGTTGACCCAGGAGGTAAAACTAGAAAAAAGCTTCCAACAACAGTGCATATAGTGTGTGTGCACCTACACTGGCATGGTGATGAGCAAGCACTCGAAGTAGTAGTTAAGATTCAAACCTCCATTCCCTTAGTCCCCTAAAATTTTAAACAAGACGTGCTTATTAACAGTTCTGCTTGAGATTGCTTCTGCACTGCACAACTCATATCACCAGCCATGGTGAATATGACCAACCAGGGGTGAGGCAAATGAGAGGGAATTGTTTGTCTGCTTGACACTGAGAATGAAGGGCAATGACACTGACTACTGGCATAGTTTTCCACATGCAGTGATTTTAGCTGATACCTCAATCTTCAGGCTGTTGCTTGTGTCCTGAAGATGCCCAGCCCTATATGCCATTAACTTAAATACTGCAATGGTGCCTGCCAAAGTTATAACTGAGTGGCATGGGAACCTGTCCTACCTAGGAAGAGGTAAAAAGGCTACCATCCCTAGAAAACTTTGGAAGAGGACTGCAAAGAACTTCCATGAAAGTTCCACTGAGATCTCTTGGGCAGATGACATCCTTGTATATAAACTGTGCCACATGCCTCTCCCACTCCTTGCTTAACTCTACAGGGGAGAGAAACACAGAAAACTATCTCTCTCTGTTGTACTTCCATCTTTTTTAGTAAGAGTGAATTAATGAGAAGTCAACAGCTGTTTCCTGTTAAGTTCAGGGTGCCACAGTACATCAGTGTAATAAGAAATACAGTTATGCACATACCTGAGGCTCTTTCCCTAGCATTGGGCTCATCTGTATTCAACTTCTGGAACCGAGTGGACTGTGGTGGAATCTCAAATAAGTCCTGGCTCATGGAACAGGTGGAACTCTTGTCACGTGCCTCCAATTCTCTCTCTTCCTCCTCATCCTTGCTGTTTATGGAAGGGGCAGCCTGAGGTAGCCATACTGGTTTGCAAGGCAGTGATGGGATCTCCACTAAGTATGACAGACAGCCCTTTGTAAAAGCATCAGGTCTGCAGTTCAGCACCAGACTAACTGGGAGCCTCTCTGTCCCTCAGATATACCTGTCGCAGTTCCTTTACTTTCACATAGCACTGTTACTGATCCCTATGATATTCCTTCTCCTGCATCCCTTGTACTCACAGATGTCCACATTTCTATGTTTGGTCCATAGCTGTGTCTGCACTGCCTCCTTCCCCCACAGGCCTACAAGCTTCAATATCTGCCGCCCAGCTGAGGCCAGAGAATGCCTGGGACTTGCAGCTAACATGGTTAGTTGGGTAGCTGCATGCAACAGAAAGCTCTGGGTATGCCTCACCCAGCTGCAGAACCAAGGAAAAGGCATTTAAAAATTCTCAGGACTTTAAAGGGGGTCTCCAAGGCTCCATTACCCCTGGAAAAGCAAGTTCACTGTTGTGAAGAGAACAGTCAGTGCTGAGTATTGAGGGACAGCTAGGTTGACTCAATGACACAATATCTACCTCTGCACATTGACCATGGCTTGGGAAGATTATTTTATTGCATTGCCAGAACAGGCCATTTACATAAGTGTGAAAAAAATTAAAGTATAGACACATGAACAACGAAGCTGATGCAAGGCGGCATACTTTGACCCAATTCTGTAATGTAGAAAAGTCCTCAGAGTTGACCTAACTCTGTTCCCACCGACATCAAGCCCAATACTGAATGCGTTTCAGAATCCCATCTAAGTCTCTGTAATGCCACACAGATGAACTCAATCAGTTAAATCAGCAACTATTGGTGCTGCACTAGGAACCACCATATCCACATCAGCCCTATTTTAATTCCGCCCTGGGATTCGCATGGATGAAACACATTATCAAGATTTGGAATGGGAAATAGTTTCAATGACACATATAGCTAATGGCAGTTACTGTATGATGTTTAAACCTAGCAATTGTATTAGCTTTGTGAGGCTTATTGGGTGGGGGTTTAGATAGGAATAAGAAAGGGGAAAGTAGGAACCATCACAAAGAGCTATTATACCTGATGGGCTCTACACAAGACAGATGAATTGTGAGCCTTCAGTATTCAAAATAAAAAGGATACAATCATATGTCTGGTTAACTTACAGGAAATAGTTCCAGAGACAATTTTATACTAACTACAGTGATTTGAGCAATTTTTTAAAATAATACCAGCCAATTTCTCTCCATTATATGCTGCTGGCAGAAAATAAAACATTTTTCTTTGAAATGATTGCCTTTGGTTTTGTTAAATCAAGCAGTCTGTCAACATGTGGTCACCATTTTTACATAATCTTTCCTGCTTCTCTGGAAAAGAATGAATTTGCAGTGTGATCCCTGATATAAATATGTAACCAGTACCAGTTAAGGCTGTTTCTATTACTGCAAAAAAAGATGGGTAAGCTGCTGCTATATTGTAATATGGAAAAAGTCAAAATCATAATGATATACCTCAAATTCCTATATATACAAATAACAGATTTCTATTTGCTATTTCTATTCCTCTTACTGTAAAAACTGCAAATAAATAAATAAATAATAAATGTAGGACCTAATTCTGTCTTTGAATATTTCTGCACAGTTCTACAATTGGAGTTGCATGGGTTTAACCAGGGGAAAGCAATGAACCTTTCAGCATCAAGGGCCTTCATAAAACTAAATATCTGAAAACAAAATGTGAAACCTTTTATTGTTAGTGCATATCATGTTTCAACAAGCCCACTGCAGCTGAACAAATTAAACCATTTCCAATCTTTTGCTATGATGTAGGAGTTATACTAATTCTGCTATATCTCGTTGATTGGAAGACATACTCATCCTAATGTGACTTGAACAAAAAGGTTAAAAGATATCAAGGGAGTAATAAAACCTTTAAAAGGTAAAAATACAGCAAATGTGTTCTTAAAGGTTTTCTTTAATGAACCTTTTCATGGCATCTTGTTTATGTTGAGAATATTTTAGTTGTCTATTGAATGTTGTTTATTCACTATTTTTTAGGCTAAGCTGTTTTGCAGATTGGAGGGTACATAAATCATGTTCCTCCTCAATTTTTGCTTTGTGATGAAGACATACAGAGCTCATCATTATAATTCAAGCACAACTATGTTAGCAGCACTGTTTGCAAGGTTTCAGATATGTAGCCACTATTTGCATCCTTAAGAACATCCCTTTTAAGAAACACAAAATGAGGTAAATTATACTTTTCACAGAAAGGAAGCAAAAAGCAACAGAAGTGTCCCAGTGATGTGTAAGGATGCATGATATGTATATAGTGCAGGTATATGTACTACACACCTTTGAAGAGGTGCAAGCGATATTCCCCACCCTGCTAGACTATTGGCACTTATTATTACATGTAGAGATGGGAACATGGCTGTACTACCCAGTCATGTTCAAGACCTCTTCTTTCGCACCCTATGCCAAAGAATACTGCAGGGAACCCTCAGTTGTGGCCTGAATACAATTATCTGCTTCATGGGTATCTAGAACTGTTTGGAACAGGGTTCTCCTATCGCTCCCTCTAGCATACATGACTGTGGACTGCCACAAACAGGTCAAGGGAAAACACACTATAAAATCCTTTTATTTTCTCTTTTAACCACTTACTGATCCACAAGACCTTCTCTCTCATTCCAGGACTCCTTAATGTCCCCATGCCTTATACATTGGACAAACAGGACAGTCCCTACGCAGAAGAATAACTGTGCACAAAACTGACACCAAAAATCACAACACACACCAAAAAAAAAAAAAAAAACAGTTGCTGACCACTTCCATCTTCCTAATCACTCCATTGATGATTTGTTAACAATGGTCCTCAAGAAATCAATGGGACATCAAGACTTCAAAGAGAAACAGCCAAAATTCAAATAATATGCAGATTAGATTGTATGGGCTGAATCATGACTATGGATTCTTTTCACATCATAACACGTAATTTGACTTCACCCTCCCTCTGTGTGCTGTTCCCTAGAGTTTGAATCCTTAGAAATGCTCTGATTTGCTGTTGCAGTATGACCTGATCCCATGTCTTGCACTCCCCTGTATTTATTCTCATCCAATTATGTAAGTTCCCCCTCTTCAAAGCATCTGATGAAGTGGGATTTTCTCCCACAAAAGCTCATGCGATAAATAAATCTGTTAGTCTTTAAGTGCCACAAGATTCCTTGCTTTTTTCACTTTATTAGACTAACACAGCTGCCCCTTTGGAACTTACTTTGCTTAAGGGCTTTTAATGAAGCACCTTGACAAATGCTTTCTGCAAGTCCTCTGGATCACCCTTATCCACATTTGCTGACTACCTCAAAGCATTCTAACTGAATGGTGAGGCATGATTTCTTTTACAAAAGCTCTGTTGACTCTCCCCCAAATATCATGTTTATCAATGTTTCCGATAAGTCTGTTATTTACTATAGTTTTAACCAATCTGCCTGGTACTGAAGTCAGGCTTACTGGCCTGTAAGTGCCAGATTCACCTTTGGAACTTTTTTTTAAAATCATCATTACATTAGGTATCCTCCACTCATCTGGTATAGAGTCTGCCTATGCAATAGGTTTACATATCACAGGTAATAGTTTTAGAGTTTCATATTTGAGTTCTTTCAGAAATCTTGAATGAATACCTTCTGGTTCTGGTGACTTATTGCTGTTTAATTTATCAACTTGCTCCAGAACCTCCTCCACTGAGAGCTAAATCTGGGATGGTTTCTCAAACTTCTCACTGAAAATGAGTGGCTTGTAGGAATCTCCCTCAAATCCTCTGTAGTGAACAGTGATGCAAAGATTCAGTTAGCTTCTAGCTTCTCCACAATGAACTTATTTTCCCTGAGTGCTCCTCTTCTCCAAGTAACTCTACAGTCCCATGGCCCCATTGATTACTTGGCAGATTTCCTACTTACGAAAAGTTTTGCTTTTAGTGTTTGTGCCTTTTCCTAGTTGCTCTTCAAAATTGCTTTTTGGCATGCCTAATTACAGCATGACATCTGACTTGCCTGAATTTATGATGGTCTATATTTTCCTCTGTAGGATTTGACTTCCAATATTTAAAGCATGATTTTTTGTTCTCTAATCTCTTATTTTACGCTGTTTATCCAGGCTGACATTGTTTGGTCCTCTTACTGGTGCTCTCTCTGTCTCTGTCTGTGGCTTTTTTTTGGGGGGGGGGGGGGACAGGGGTTGCGCAGCGAGGAAAAAACATTTGGTTTGAGCCTCTATTGTGATATTTTTAATGAATTTCCCTGCAGCTTGCAGGTATTTCACTCTTGAAACTGTTCAACTTAATTTCTATTTAACTAGCTTCCTCATTTTTCTATAATAAACGAAGAGTGCGGTGGCACTTTTGAAGACTAACAAATTCATTTATCACTTGAGATTCCGTGAGACAGAATCCCACTTTGTCAGACGCTTGAAGCTTCTCTCCCACAAAAGCTCAATTGATAAATAAATTTGTTAGTCTTCAAAAGTGCCACCAGACTCCTCATTTGCTTTGGTGGAACTAGGCATCTGCTTCTTTATAGTTCCTCTTTTTGACTTCTTCGGTATTTCCCCTGCCCCCCACCCAAGATGCTGAATTTAATTACTTTATGGTTGCTATTATCAAGAAGTTCAACTATATTTGCCTCTTGCAACAGATCCTGTGTGCCACTTAGGACTAAATCAAGAACAGCCTTGGGAGTTCCAGGACTAGCTGCTCCAAGAAGAATTCATTAATGGTATTTAGAAATGCTATCTCAGAATCCCTTTCTGAGATGACATGTTCCCGATCAGTATGGCTACAGTTGAAATGCCCCTTTATTTTCTGTTTTTATAGCCTATCTAATCTCTCTGGCTATCTCAGAGTCACTATAACCATCCTGATCAGGTTGTCAGCAGTATATTCCTATTGCTATAGTCTTTTTACTCAAACATGAAATTTCTATCTATGGAGATTCTATGGCAAGGCAGACTGGAATGACAAGCAGACTGTGACTCCATGCTAAGACTGTTATAGTGCTTTAGGTAGTCACATTTGTTACTGGGTTGGTGAAATCTAATTATAGAACATAAAACAAGTTTAGGGTCTCTGCCCTGCTTCTTGACAGCCTACCCTGAGACTGACACTCACAGTCATGAGCCACTCCACAGTATGATACATATCATATTAATATACTAATTTAATACAAGGCACTCAAGTTCACCCACCTTAGTATTTAGACTTCTATCATTTGTATACAAGCACTTTTAAAATTTCTTAATATCTAGTTATCTGCGATGTTATTGAATGGACCTTTTTTATCTGACTGTTTTTCTTCACTTTTGCACTGTTTTGTGAGTGAACAAACAAAATAGGTTACTTTGCCAAGTAAATGAGCAGAATATATAATTTAAAAAAAACAGAAGAAGATTTAGATGGAAGAGTTTTAACAATTTAATGATGTTAATGAGATGAGTGAATTTGAGATAAAGGTCGGGTTTCAGATTATGCCTACTGCCTCTGAAAACTGACAACTTGTGCCAATACTAAAGTCTTATTTAAAATATTTTATGAGTTCAGTTCACACTGAAATCTCAAATAAAATAGCATGGATGCTTTGTGTGGCCATCTGCTACTCTCATCAAGAGTCGCTAATGACAAAAATGAGGATTATAGTAGTTTTACTATGGAAATAACAAACCTTTCTAAGAATAATTTCAGTTCAGTTCTCTGGAACCAAATTTTGCCATAAGTTCCACATATATGAAAATTGGAAGAAGATGTGTTTGAATAAATTATATCAGCCTCTGAACTTAAAATATATGCCACTGATATTCTTCCACCCTCATGCATCATGCATGTGATGCATTCTGCATGTGACAGCAGGTATCTATTGTGGGGGTATGCAGAATACTGCTCATGTCAGAGGTGCCGCTTACTTCCAATGTGATCTCAGGCAAACCAGCTACTTGCTCAGTGTCCCTCTGTATCTGACTGTAAAATGGATATTTACTGTGTCCACATTTCAGAGCTCTTTGAGACTTGGCGTATATAATGTTTTGAAACCCTCAGATGTAAGGAAGTTATTATTAAAAGCAGGTAGCTTACAAACAGCTGAATATTAGGCCTTTTCTTGTGGAATTTTAAGATATGAACAATTCTGATTCAGACCCACTACATAAGACTATACAAACACAGGTCCAATACTCGATCTTACGCAGGAAAGTAATCCATTAATCCTAACTGGACTGTGCAGGTAAGAACTTCCTTGCATGAATGGATGTTTTATAATGGGGATACCATAGTGGTGTCCATGCCATGGCCTGGGAGCCATTTGAGGGTTGAAATTTTGGTCCAGAAGGCTACTGTGTTAAGAAGAAAATATGTATCTCATGAGCAGAAAATACATTCCCTCGGCCATGCACTTTTTAAACCAAATTATTTGATTCAGCTTCACTGCTATGCAGCACTGCTTCTTGGGGCTTTTCCTTGCAGCCCCTGGAGAAATGCACACATGACCCAGTCATCGGTTGAGATGACATTGTCTTCTCTTTGCTGCAGCTGTTCAGCAGCAATTTCACTGGCCGCTTGTTGCTGCATAAAGAGGGGAGAAGAGTATCAGGTTCGGTCACTCTTACCACCAGCCTATCAGGCTATGTGGACTCCCTCCTCAGACCCTATATTATCAACATTCCTAGCTATCTTTGAGATACCATGGATTTCCTGAGGAAAATACAGTCCATTGGTGAGCTTCCAGAAAACACCATTCTGGCCACTATGGATGTAGAAGCTCTTTACACCAACATCCCACACAAGGATGGATTACAAGCTATTAGAAGAACAATCCCAGATGATCCCACAGCACAGCTTGTGACTGAACTTTGTGACTTTGTGCTCACCCACAACCACTTCAAATTTGAGGATACTTTATACCTCCAAGTCAGTGGCACTGCTATGGGCACCCGCATGGCCCCACAATATGCCAACATCTTTATAGGTGACTTAGAATAACGTTTCCTCAAATCTCACCCCAACACACCTCTTCTTTACCTACGCTACATTGATGACATCTTTATCATCTGGACGCATGGCAGGGAGGCTCTTGAAGATTTTCACAGAGATTTCAACAATTGCCACTCCACAATGAAACTGAGCCTGGAACACTCCACACAGGAGATCCACTTTCTCGACACTACACTACAAATCAGGGATAGACACATCAACGCCACCCTGTACCGTAAACCTACTGATCGGTATAGTTACCTACATCCTTCGAGCTTCCATCCTAAACACACTACACCATCCATTGTCTACAGCCAACCCCTAAGATATAACTGCATTTGCTCTGATCCCTCAAACAGAGACAGACATCTTCAGGATCTCTATCAAGCATTTTTGAAACTACAGTACCCACCTGGGGAAGTAAGAAAACAAATAGACAGAGCTAGACAGGTACCCTGAAGTCATCAACTACAGGAGAGGCCCAAGAAAGAAAACAACAGAACACCACTAGTCACCACATAAAACCCTCAAGTCAGACCACTACAACAGATCATTGAGGACTTACAGCCTATTCTGAAAGATGATCCCTCACTCTCTCAAGTCTTGGGAGACAGACCTCTCCTTGCCTACAGACAACCACCCAATCTTAAACAGATACTCACCAGCAACTACAGATCTAACAACAAACATTAAAGCAGGCACACACCCCTGCAACAAACCATGCTGCCAAGTCTGCCCACATATCTGCACAATAGATACCATCATAGGTCCTAATCAAGCCTGCTATTCCATCAAAGGCTCATTTATCTGCTCATCTACTAATATGATCTATCCCATCATGTGCCAGAAATGCCCCAACACCTTATACATTGGACAAACAGGAGGATCCCTGCGCAAAAGAGTAAATGAACATAGAACTGATATCAGAAATCACAAAACAAAACAAACAAAAAAAAACAGTTGCTGAGCACTTCCATTTTCTAATTACTCGATAAATGATTTGTTAACAACTGTCATCAGAGATGTGGCTGGGACTTCAAGCCTTCAGAGAGAAACAGCTGAACTCGAATTAATATGCAAATTAAATTGTGTGAAAGCAGGATTGAATTGAGACTATGGGGTTCTTTTCCCATTACAAAAGGTAATTTGACTTCAGGCTTCCCAGGGTTTGAACCTAACAACTGCTCTGATTTGTTGTTACTGTATGACCTGATCCTATGTTTTACATTCCCTTGCATTTATTTTCATTCCATTCTGTAAGTTTGCCCATCTTTGAAGCATCTGACGAAGTGGGATTTTCTCCCACAAAAGCTCATGAGAAAAATAAATCTGTTAGTCTTTAAGTGCCACATGACTCCTTGGGGGTTTTTTTTGAGTCACTATTGCCTGCCTGACTGCCAGTCTGTGGGAATCTCAAGAAAAGCAGACTAAAAGCTTGATTGGTTATGACTGAATCTAAGGGATCATCTACTCAGTGATGCCTCCCTTTCACCACACAGCTGGCAAAGAAACGAAAAGCATGAAATTCTGACAACCAACTAGTTACAGCTCCTCAGTTCTCTGTCCCAACCATGTACAGGTAAAAGCAGCCTGGGCACTGCCTACAGTACCCATGTGCCAACTGGGGATATCTGGAGAATGTTGCACTTCAGCCCTTAATACACACCACAGAATGGAGACGTAGGAGCTCCACTACCCCATAACTCCTGCTCGCTTCAGGAAAGTCCAGCAGGGGGACAAGAGTTTTTTTTTTCTGCTCTGTTCACTCAAACTGACAATGTAAAGGATGCAGAGGTGGAGAAATAATCTCTACCAAAGTACCGATTGTGTCTCTTGACCATTTTTGAAATAACGTGTTTATAGTCATCAGGGTGAAACACTTGCACGCCAGTGACATATAGAAATAATTTCATCCCTTACTAAAAATTTGTTTACACGGGATAGAACCTTGGGCACAGCAACAAAAAGCAACAAGATAAGAGAGGAAGTGAAGACTGCAAGATGCAGCTGAAGCTTCAGGGAAAACAAACGTCAGAATGTAATTGCCCTGACTAGAATTAAGCTAAGTTACCATCCTTTACAAATGTTTCACAGTGTTATGAAAAATGCAAAGGAACCTTTAGAGATCGCAAGCAGTCCAGATCTTCATTTTCTACCTTACCACTATACCATATTTGGAAGTGGGGTGCCTCTGGTTTATTTTTAACTCTGAAAGAAGTGTACCACATACTGAATGCAGCTGCAGCCAAAATTGGATTTACATACAATTGGCAGTGGATGGTTCCATATCTCCACCTAGTTTCAAACAGGTTTATAACATAGCTACCTGTAGTTTTGGGACCAAGAAAGCCATGAAGACCATGGTGACCTTAGAATAAATGTTAACCTATGGACAGTTTAGATAAACTTGCAAAACAACATGAATCGTATTTCACACCATCCCAGTCTTGTATTTTCTTCACCAGAATGTTTATTTTCTTAATTAGTGTGTGTAATACATTCTCTGAATTAAACAATAATAATTGGATAGCTAATGTTGAACCCAGGAGATCTTTGCATGCGCCAGTCAGAAATAGGTAAAAGACAGTGGAAATTATTACTGACCTTAACTATAACAATTTATGCATGGGAGGCTGCTTAGATGTGTAGTCAATGGGATATGTCTAGTTTAGTGAGTTTTTACATATCTGACAGCAAAATGCTAAATACAACTCTGAGGGATAACATATGGATTTGGGATACCCCTTAAGGATTTTGGATGGATCACTTAACAAATGGATTATTCTCATCTTAATTATTCGACATACTTTCCTCATTTGACAAATAATTTTCATATTTAACAATATTCTTCACTTAGGCCAAATCCTGGATCCAGTCTTTTCACACAAGTTTTTACATTTGTGTAATCGGACTAACTCTGTGGGGGCGGCCAAACTTATGGAACTCAAGAGCCACACAAGTCGATTATTAAAACTTCAAGAACCGCACTGAGGTATATAACCGCATACTTTTACCTACTCCCAAATTGCTAAGCTTAAAATTCATTGCACACTTTAATTTTATCATAAAAAGAGGGCAAATATTGATCCTACTAATGTCAGATTCTAATAATTATTTAAGGCTACCATGAAAACTAGGCCTATACACTAAAAACAACACTGCAGGCTAGTGGCGAGTTTTTTAAAATCTAGGCAGTAACTTGTCAATACAGTACATAAAAGCTCTCTCAGGTGCTGATCTCTGAGTATTGCACAACATTTCGATTTAACAAATTTCATTGTGGAATACAATGCTTCACAGCAGTAAGTTGTGCCAAAAATTGAAAGTAATCTACGTTCAGTTTGAAACTTTTCTCCTTCCTATTTTCGTTTATTATTCCACATCATGTTTAAGACTTGTAAAACACGATTTTAACGACAAGTAAATGGCATTAAGGCCTATGAGAAAATCTAAACATGCTGTGGCTTCCCCAACCATACTGCGCTTCTCACCCGTCTCTGACCACGCTGCCGCTTCCCTGCTGTCTCCAACCATACCACACTTCTCCCCCACATCTGATCATGCCGCCACTTCCCTGCCATCTCCTACCATGCTGCTGCTTCTCTTCTGCCCCTGGCCATGCTGCACTTCTCCCCCGTCCCCAACCATGCCGCCACTTCCCTGCTGTCCCCAACCATGCCGCACTTTCCCCATGTCTCTGACCATGCTGAGCTTCCCTGCCATTCCTGACCATGCCACCCCTTCCCTGCTGGCTCCAACTATGCTGCACTTTCCCCATGCCTCTTACCATGCCGCTGCTTCTCTGCTGTCCCCAACCATACTGCACTTCTCCCCCATCTTCAACCATGCCACCCATCCCTGCCATGCTCTTCCACAAGCCGCACTTTTTCTTTCAAGAGCTGCATGCGGCTCGTGAGCCACAGTTTGGACATGCATGCCATATAATATCAAAATCACAGTTTTTGTAGGCTAAGACTCAAAGCTGAGGTCACACATGACCACAAAAGTGGCTTAAAGCTTCCTTTTCATTCTTCTGACTCAAGAGTTCTTCTGTGAACTGTTGTTTCTTTTTTAACACATCAGATAACCATGAGGGTTTCTCTCGCATATGCTTGCCAGCAATAACCATTAGGTACCAAAATACAGCTGTGGATCAGCATAATATACAGATGATCCAGCCATACTCTGTTTCCTCTTCCCATGCATACCTCAGATTAGAAACCTTATTCATGTTCTCTCCAAAATTATTTCAAAATTCACAAACATGACAAATCTTCAGGCTAGAAATTGCTGAGCTAGGCATATCCAGAAACATAGAACATACATCTTTTATTTAAACATCAATCATCACAATCAAGAATATTTCAAAAGCTTAAATTTTCAAAGAGATCCAAGACTTGATGGTTTCATACATTTTCTCTCCTTCTCTACTCATTTCATCACTGAAACCAGTGAACTCTTTTAACAACATCCTGAATTATACTCTGACTGCAAATACTATAATGAGAACCAGGCAATCGTCACCAGGGCCTCAGTTCACTTGTTCCCAACCCCCCCCCCCGCCACCCTCAGAAGTCTGACAAACACAGGAAAAGCTTATTTTTTAATTATTCCAGTGCTCCACAGTTTTTGAGGGTGCTAAAACAGAGACCATAACACTGGTGATTTCCTTTGATTACAAAAAAAGTATAGTCTAGTTCTCTTAGGCTGTGTAACTGCTTATCTTGGGCCCCTCCCTCCATTAGATATGTCTAGTGGACTGCTAAACAACCACCTCTCCTAAACACTTTAACAGCCCTAACCCAAACCAGAAGAACCTCTTGCTGTGGACCCCTCACGTATTCCACCTTCTGAGATACAAATTCTCTCAGTAGACATCTAGCCTCCTTTACCATTCTCCATCTTCTTGCTTTTCTCAAAACTAATTCATTCAGTGGAGGATGCACATGTCTCCCACAAATACTCATTGCCAACGAATCTGGTTTTAGTAAGAGAGCCCTTCCAGTGACACTGACTAAATCTCATGGCTGTTTTCAGCAATCTGAAATGGATCCCATTTCTCTACATACTAAGAGTTTTTACTATGGCTTTTAATTCTACATGCTAGTGGAGGCATAGAGGTACATAGTTTCCACAGGCATTGTGCTGAACCATGCACAATGCTTACACCCTTTAGAGGATGCAGCTTCAGCTCCCTATACATAGACACAGCTCTGCAGACCACTGCATAGGCCCATCCCATTTTGGGCTCCTAACACCACCACTGCAGAGAGATTCTCCTATGATCTTGAGCTATAGAATCTGCCCTCACTGATGGGATGCAGGCTGCAGCATTGGTAAAGGAAACTATAAGCTTCTCCTCACCATCACCCTAGCCACCTGCAAGGACTAGCTATGATCTAACTCCCAATAATTTGTTCATAGCTAGTCAGTGGTCACACATCAAACACACTTTCGAAAGCTGTGATTACTCACAGAGCTCTTTCTGCTCAAAGAACTGGGTCACACCAGTTCACAAGTGAAAAGTGAAAACCTTTTCTACCCCATTTCAAAATTCTTTCCACCTCCTAATCTTTGATTCACACACATAATATTCCCTTATTATTAGCAATTGAAATTAAGCACAGGCAGGACAAGGGACAAGATGTACTGAGATAGCTCCAGCCTTCACCCTCATGGAGAGAGAATATAGCAAATGTAAAATCAAACAATACTTAGTGATTCTTTGAATAGTACATTTTTCATTCTTTCACAATATATGATTAGTAGTGATAATTTCAGAGCTCAAATGCACCACTAATTCAAAAGCTACATTTAATGACAGTAAAAAGCAGAAGGCCAAATGAGTAAGCATCACAGATGGTCCAAAAAAGTTATTTAATTCTTCATCAGCTATAATAAACAGCTGCATTCCTGTGGGAGGGGGCGTTTGCTTTTGTATTCTTTGTCACAGTGCATATGCATATTTCCTAGAAAATCAAAACCATACACTGTGTTTAAAGTCTTGTAATAAAACAGATTGTAGTGAAGCATATTATTTAACCTGAGACAATGTACTATGGCAAGTCATATATCCATCAAACAGAGATTTCCAATATGCAATAATGAGTCAAAGAATTGTCATAGTCTCTTTTGATTACTAAATTTTCTACTAATTTAGGATGACAAACAAGGGAAAAAAACAAAATATTTTCAATCACTAGAAAAAAAATTGTAAAAATTTCCAAATTAGAAGCAACCTGAATGCAAGCATTACTCTTTGAAACTAGAATAAATAGTTCTTCTATAGATGCTCCAAAATAAGTTGTTGGAAAGAAATGAGATAATGAGTTCAGTGGTCAATCTAGTGTTATGGTTGGGCTTGCTTTCACAGCAACCGTTAACTCAAGTTAATGCACTTGTGTTAGTGAACTCAAGCTAGCCTAGTTCCAGTGAGAGTGGCCACACAGCAATGCAGAGCAAAGGAATTAACAGTTAATGAGTTATAACTTGAGATGCTGCATTCTCACTGCATTACCAGTGCTGGAGCACCAGCAGAACGTGTGACTTACCCTTCTTTGTGTTCATATATTCCCCTTCTTACTATCGTTTAATTCTCATTTCTTGTGTCTGATGAAGTGGGATTTTACACATGAAAGCTCATGAGACAAATACGTTTGTTAAAAGTGCCAATTTAAAAGTACCACAGTACTCTGGTTGGTTGATTGAACTAGCCTAACATGGCTAGCTCTGGAATTAGTAGTACCTGTTTCACTGGTTCCAAACAATGTACTTCAATTTGTCGGAACCGGCTAGGAACCAGGCTGTTAAGTGCAGTTTGGTCAGATCTGGATGAACTATGCATCCCCCGCCCTGGGAAAGCAGATCCTCTAGGAGTGGGAGGTGAATTGGTGTTCTGGCTGACATCCACGTCAGGAAGTAAACTATGATTACTTGGGCCACGCTGGGACTATCATCACAGTCACTCGGTCTTGTCATATTTTGAGTTTTGTTTATTAGTGGAATTGGTGGAAAAGCACAGGAAAGGTTTATGCTTCAGATGTGGAGAAAGGCAGCCCTTTTGGCCCTTTGCCTATACTGACTCTTGAGCAGAATGTGGGACATTTGTGACTGTAGGTTGTGGCCAAAAGATCCAGGGTGAGATAACCCAATCACTGGAAAATATTTTCCAGGACACTAAAGTATAGTTTCCAATCACGATCATTCGTTAATGTCCTGCTGAGGAAGTCCGCCATTGTGTTTTGGATCCCAGGTAAATATCCCACCGAGATGGTGACTTATACAACAGTTCCATAACTTTATGGTTTCTTTGCATAGGGAATTGGATCTCACTTCTCTGGCAACTGACATAGAACATACATGGATGTTGTCTGTTGTGATCGTAACAGGTTTTTTTCATTATGAAAGTAGTTGTTATGGACTGAATGTAATTCTAACAGATTTATGGGTAGGTTCATTTCATGTGTTCACCTTTTCTCTTGGGTCACGTGTTCCTGTTTGTGAGCCTCCAAACCCATAAGGATGCATCAGTCGTGATCATGATTGAGGATGGTTCTTGTCCAATTGGGATATCCCTTCATCAGGTTTTGAGACTAGGTCCACTAATTCAATGATTGTTTGACCCTGTTACCATCATGTGTATTGAGTGCCCCCGAAGTCTGTACACCGGCATGAGCCACAGTTGTAGGGACCACACGTGTAGTCATGCATGATGCACTACAAAGGTAATTGCCACCATATGCCCTATAGTGTGAAGACACGTGCAGACAGTTGTGGTTGAGCTGTTCTGTACTTTGAATAACAATTCTACTATGGAGTCAAACCTGTGTCTCAGTAGGAATGCTCTGGCTGAGTGGGAGTCTAAGTGTGCTCCTATGGACTCTACTTCCTGAACTGGTTCTAGGGTATATTTTTTCATATTGTAAGTTCTAGTTTCCCAAATAATGCAAGTGTGAATCTCACTGACTGGGTGGCTTGCAATTGGCTGTGTGACTTTATTAAGCAGTTATCAAGGTACAGGAATATCAATATTTCCATTTTCATAGGTGTGCCACAATGATGGCAAGAACTTGGGGGAAAAAACCCTGGGGTGGAGGAAAGGCCAAAGGGCAACACTGTCTACTGGTAGTGAATGATTCACGGGGTAAATCTTAGGAACCTCTTGTTGGCAGGGTGAATGTAAATATGGATCCTTGAGGTCAAGGGCTGCAAACCAGTCACCCAGCTCCAGAGCTAGAATTATAGTAGACAAGGTGATTGTTCTGAATATTGGAGCTCTTACAAATTGGTTTAGCTTTCTGAAAACGAGGGTTGTTCTCCAACCATCTGTTTTCTTCTGGATCAGGAAACAGGTGAATAAAAACCTCTGCGCCTGGGGGGACTGCACTCTATAGTTCCTATTTGTTGCTGATGTTCAGCCTCTTGACACAAAGTGTACACGCAAGTTGAGTACCTGAAGAGGGACAGAAAAGGGATTTAGGAGGTGGGCATGGATATGAAAGGGAATGTGTACCCTAATTTGGTAACTACTAAGACCCACTTATTGTTTATAATGTTCGCCCAAGATTGGTAAAAAGGGTGTAGTCAATGGCTGTAGGCAGTGGTATTTCTCTGTGGCTCTGGGAGTTGGGGGAGGTTGGGCTGGCCCTTGACCAAACCATCAAAACTACGGCTTAACAGGAGCAAACTGAGGTGTTGAAGACTGCTGTTTGGACTGTCTTTGGCACTGCAGTCTCTGTTTATTGCTCAGTGGGTCCTGTCATCTATGCTTTGGACAGTATTGATACTTGGAGCTGTAAGGTTGGTATCTGGTGTGGTTTTTGTTTTTTTTTTTTATGGCAGTTGTGTAAGTACCAAGGGTCTGGAGAGTGGCGTAAGAGTCTTTCACTGTGTGAATTATTCCACGGGGGGGGGGGAGTGTTGAGGAGATGGGCAGAACATAGCCATGAAGATCACTGCATAACTACAGAATTTGTGACACTTCATGCCACAGTGTTGACCACATTGAGGGATGCTTGGAGTGCCATCCCGGCAACCAACTGTCCCTCATTTATGATGGACTGGAATTGTTCTTTTTTATCTTCTGTAATATGCAGAATAAACTCTGATAATTATATGTGATTACTATGGCCATAATTTGTTAGTAAGGCAGCACAATTTGCTGTTCTTACTTGTATGATTGTCAATGTATGTACTTTTCTAACCAATAAATACTACCTTTTATCTTCCTTGTCATGCAGCTTTGATTGTAGTTTGTTCCTGTGGTTGCCTGCTTCCATAACCAGGAAGTCAGTTAATGGATAAGTAAAAAGGTATTCTGAGTCCTTGCTAAGAACATAAGACTTTTTGTCAGCCCTTTTGCAGGTGAGAGGGATGGTGACGGGTATCTGCCAGATGGTTTTTGTCACATTCTAAAAAAGCAGCATTAATAGGCAGGGAAATTTTTGAGAAAGATGTTATTTTCAGAATCTTTCAGAGTTTGTGTTGTGGTTCTGCTACCTTTTCAATGGTATCTCCTGGTTATCGGCTACTACTTTTAAAAGATCCTATCAGTGTCTAAAATCACCTGTTATAATAGAGGCTGGGGAAATTATAGCTTCATCTCGAGAAGACAAAGAATTATGGATGTAGTGTCCCTCTGCATACTGTCTTCTGTGCCTTCCAGTGTGTTAGCCTCTGCAGGTATTGGGGTTGATTGAGGAGGTGGCCTGGATGTGTGCCTGGAAAGGGGAAGGCCTCCTAAATAGAGCAGAGGAGGAGGACCACATATCCTATCCAGGCCCATACATTTGATAAGACGCACGTGGGCCCAACCACAGGAAAGGTGGGATGTTAGGATGGTGGTGTCTTTTGCTTTCTTGCCCATTGGGAGAAGACTGCTGGGGAGAGAATCTGGTCCCTTCACCCACATCATTTTCCTCATTTGAGGAGAATATAGGTGAGATAGAACAGTCCTGCGAAAACTGGACCAAAAGGTGTCAGTGCTGTATAGTGGGGAAATGGAGGAGGAAGAAAGAAACTCCTCCTCCTCCTCTCTTTCTTTCTTTGTGCCTGTGCTTCTTGGTGTACTTTCTTTGAGCCGTATAGTTGGCACTGTCATCTGTGTTGGCGCCATAGTAGGTGATGGCATCATGGACAAGTTGGTGCTGGGTGCCCATGCCAAGACAACTACAGATACCAACAGCGTCAATGAGTGAGTTGTGCCAGTGGTGCTGGGGCTTGAGGATCAGATGTTCTCAGGGCTGTGGTCTTGGTCAATACCAAGACCTGTGCCAGTGCTGCTGTGGCAGCAATTTTTACCAGTTTAGAGACTGTTAGCTTTAATGGTATCATAGTCAAGTGGGGGTGTCTCGCTTTTATCCTTCTGCTCCATACTGGAGCTAAGAGGCTGCTTAAACCCCATGCTAGATAATGTATCTCAGGAACCTGATGCCTTTTTGGTAGAAATTCTTTTAATTGTTGCAGTGTGTGATCACCTGTTCTGAGAATTGTCAAGTTTCTTTTCTTTGTGGTCTGGTCTTGAGAAACGATCTTCTCCTGATCGGGGTTAGAAGATCGTCTAAGAGACCTTTCCATTAATAGTAATTTCAAGCATAGGTCTCTCTCACATCTTCCTCTGGAGCTCAGATTTTTGCAGTGAGTATCTTTTTGGGCTATATGTCCTTCCCCAGGTTCTTAATACAGACCAGGTGACTGTCAGGCACGGGCACTGTCTCTCTGTAGGAGTTGTACCTTTTAGAACTGTGAGCCCAGAATGTCATCAGTTTGTGAGGAAAGGGTACTAACTATACTAAGGTAAATGCAGGAAACTAAAACGAACCAATAGGATCTCCATCACAGACAGGTGAGAGGGAACTGAGGAGGTCGGGTTGCATGCACAGAAAAAGGTGCCAGCAGTGCTGTGAGAAAATCATGAGGCATGCCGAGCATTGTTAGCAAAAGTTTCCGATAGACAATGCAAGGATGCACCTATGCCTAATGTGGAGCACTCGCAGGGGTGCTACTCAAAGAAGCAGCAGTAAGGGCTACTTAGCTTGTGTAGTAACTGAGGTTCTTTGAGATGTGTCCCCCTGTGGGTGCTCCACTAATCTGGAAGAAACCTGAGTTGTAGCTTGAACTAACAATGATGTGCAGTCTTAAATTTCTAGAAAAACCTCAAATGCTATTCTATTTGTGCAACTTAATTTAAAAATGTTGTGTTTTCTTCAAACATCAAAGAAGGAGTTCAGCCATTTATCATTAAGTCAACACTGAACAATATGAAAGGATTTTTTTTGGAATACCTGTAATCTGTATAAAGGTAATACTGTACTTTGGTATCTGAAAGATGGAAAATTAAACTTAGTTTTAAAGGTCTTCAAATGAAATATGTGAAATTATCCTTTATTGAGGTAAAATGTAGAAAGACATCAATTTTACTTTGCAACATCCCAAAATTTCTAATGTAAAGGTGAGAAGTATCGTCACTAAAATGCACAGGTCTTTTTTTTTTATTTCACCTGCAAAAAAACATTCCTGCAGATGGCTTATCTGGCAGTTAGGAATACAATTACAAAACCTTGCACTGACAACTGCTGAAATTAAATACCTAGGCCTGTAGTACGTTTCTTTGTTGTTCGCACAACAATATGGTTAGATTGTAACTTCACTATTCACATTTTTAGCTGATGCAATAAACATAGCCAGGCTAATTTTACATCATTGGCTATGCATGTTTTCTCTTTGCACCTTTTTTCATTATATAGTCTATATGGATACTTTGTCAATAAACAGAAATCAAATCCATTAATATTTGAGTGTCATTATATCCCTCTTGCACAGGACTATAAGGAAGTGTAAGATCTTATTTAACATTTGTGTGCAGATTCTGGCTTATAGAAGATCCCTGAACAGTTACTCATTACAGCAGAATAACTGATAGAATTTGTCTTCTCTTAAATATTTTTGGAGGGTGAGGGGATTTGAAATTGAGTATCCTCATTTTGATATGTATAAGTGCAAAGTTTGTCCTTATCTGATCTCCTAGGAGCAGATGTTGGCATTAGAAACACAACATGTGGAGGTAACAGCTTTTCAGGCATCAGAAATGACAGGAGCAGGAGCACAGGTAGATTGTTTAGATACAGTTATTTCATCCATATTCAATTAATCCAATCAGTTTCTATGCTTTACCCACATTAGCGGCTGCAGCAAACAGTATGCAAAGTTCACGCTGTGAACATAGGTTTATACAATTTCTTCTCATTAGCAAAATTAGAAAATGACCATGTATGTCCTAGTTTGCAGTTCGCAATAAAACACCATTGGCTATCAAATACACTAAGACCAGATGGCTACCAAATATTTTTTTCTGAATAATGTAGACAACCAACACCCTTGTTGTATAGTATTACGTATGCATATAAAAAATAACGCATGTACAAGATTTTTTTATACTAAAGCCAGAAATAAGTAATACATATCAGAATACTGAAATATTATTGCAGTGTTTGAGGGATTAATTTGTTTACATTTTGAAAATGATTATACGTAAATACAGTACTAACAAATAAGCTCAATATTGAAGCTAGTAGACATTTCTTGCCAAATTTTCAGAGAGCTCTCCACTTGTTTACATTAGTAGACACAGAAATTATATAAGGTACACAATGGGTTGAACACTGTGCATAAAACATCGTGACAAATGGTTCTCCATCAAACTAGGAGGGTGTAACTAGTAATGTCCTGCAGGTAACAAATCAGGGTCCAAAAGCTATTCAATGTTTTCATTAATGGCTTCAATAACGGAGTGAAGAAAATGCTTATGAAATCTATGCATGACATCAAGTTGAGAGGGGCTGGAAGCACTTTGGAGGACAGACTTGGAATTTTAAGTGACCTATTTAAATGACCCAACTGAAGAATTGGTCTTAAATCCATCCGATGACATTTAATAAAGATAAGTGCAAAGTACTACCCTTAGGAAGGAAAAATTAAATGTAGTAGTATAAAATTGGAAATAACTGGCAAGAGTACTCCTGAAAGGAAACCTGGGAGTTATAACACAATGAATCACAAACTGAATATGAATAAACAATGTGATAGGGCTGCAAAAAAAGCTAATTCTGAGGTTTGTTAATAGGAATCTCATATGTCAGACATAGGAAGCTACAGCTGGAATACTGTGTCCACTTCAGGGTACAACTCTTTCGGAAAGATGTCAATAAACTGGAGCAAGTCCAGAGGACAACAACAAAAAGGATTAAAGGATTAAAAAACATGACCTATGTGCAATAGTTAACAAAATGGGTATGTGTAGTCTTGAGAAAAAAGGACTGAGGGGGAAACCAGGTAAAAATCTTTAAATATTAAGAGCTGTAATAAAGGTGATCAATTGTTTTCCAGCACTGGAGGTAGCCCAAGATGCAAGGGCTTAATAATCTGCAGCAACGGTGGCTAAGTTTAGTTATTTTTATAAAACAAATCTAAGTATGAGGGTATTATGGGAATATGCTTCTAAGGGAGATTGTGAAATCCCCATCTTTGGAAGTTTTTAACAACAGGTTGGACAAACCCCTGTCAGGGATGGTTACGTTTACTTGGTCATGACTCAGTTCAATGGGCTAGACTTGATGGCTCTAGAATTGTCTTCCATCCCTACATTTCTACGATAATTTACTGGTGACAAACTCAGTTGCTACAATAAACAACAGATTTATGAATGAAAGGCCTGATCCAAAGGCCATGGGACTCAAAAATAGTCTTTTCATTAATATCAAGGGCTGTTGGGTAAACCCCACATTAGGTTTTGAGCCCAGTTGTCATCCGTGCACATAAATGACAATAAGCAAACAATATGTGCATGCAAGTGGCATGCAAGTGACATACATCCATACTTTGATCAGGTGCCTTTAAAATATATTTCACTGATTTAAGATGGCATAGTGTTCATTCTTAGACAAACAAACAATCTCCATGACAGCAGTGGACATTCCTCAGCAAATCAGGAGTAAAATTCAGTATGGCCTTTTTGACAGCCATATTCCAAACCAGCATTTTACTACATTAGAGACAGGGTATTTATCACACTTAAGAAGTTAGGTCAAAATAAAATTGTTGTTTCTCCTGTTTAGACAGCTGTTGAATGCAAGATGCAGCTGATACACAGATACAGTAAGTGGCTGTAACAAAATGGTTTCAATGCTTGGGTGGAGAAGGCATTAAAAGCCCTGGGGGTGGACTGGTTAACAGGAGCTGGTGGCTGAGGAGCCAATCAGGGCTTAGGACCCTGTATACACAGAGGCTCCCGCTCCTGCTCCAGCTCAGGGTTGTGAGCAGGGAGAGAAGGAAGCTTTCAGCGAGGCTGCAGAGGTAGGACTAAAGACAGCTTTATTTGGACAGGGTTTGACTGGAGCATGGACCCTGAAATAAGGGAGAGAACGTAACCAGGCGTAAGTGAGGATGTGGCCCAGGGGACCTGTTCCGCTGTATTGGGAGGTCGAGACAGTGCCAAGGAGCAGCATGGAGGGTCCCTGGGCTGGGTCTCAAAGAAGTGGGTGGGCCCACGACCTGAAGAAGTGGATCGGACCAGGGTCCTCTCCCAGACTGCCAATGCGCAATGAGAGGGCTAGTGGCAACCACTGATACAAGTAGGCCAGCCTGGACTAATCCTTACCCCAGAAGGAGAGAATGGACTAAGGACTCAGCCAGAGGGCTGAGGTCCTGAAAAGACTCTGAGAAAGACCATGAAAGACAGAGCACAGACCACCAAACTGGAGGGCCACTTGAACTATTCCCCAGTATCACCATGAGGAGGTGCCCGTCTGATGGGCCAGTGCAAGAGGACCATTAGAGTGGAACTGAATAACAAGAAATGTAGGGTGTTATACTGCATGTTTTTATGATTTATTATGTATTTTTCCTGTGAAAAATTACAACTCCAAAAGGACATGAAGCCAGCTAAAGACAGGATATCCAGACAAATAATACTGTATAGTTTACTTACACATTAACTTAAAAAAAAAGCAATAAAAATGAAAAGGGTATTAACTTTAAAAAATAACAAAGCACTATTAATCTATTAAATATTCACTGTAATCCTGTTTTAAAATAATTTAATGTGAATGTTGAGGAGACAATATGCTATGATGCAATTCCACTGAAGCAAAATCATGAATAAATTACACTATCCATTATGTCCTTCAGCATGTGGTATCAGATGTGTGCACTATGAGCCTGATTCAGTAGCACATTTATAACTAGAAACTCATGAGTGGCGTCAATGAAGTCAATGGGACTAATCATGTTTAAAGTTATGCATGTGCTTAAGTGCTTTCCTGGACTGAAGCCTATGTTAATACGCATATAAATAAAATCAGAGTTATTATTCATTATTTGTGTTACCATAGCACCTAGGAACCCCAGTCATGCTCCAGGACCCCATTATATTAGAACACTGCACAAACACAGAGCAAAAAGACAGTTCCTGCCCCAAAGATTTTACAGTCTAAATGACAAGTGACAACAGATGGCTACAGAGAGACCAAAAGCAAAAAGAAACAATGAGACAGTATCAGTCAGCATAATAGACATTGGCAGCCTCACCTGTCACACCCCAAGGTGTAGACAGTGTGACCTAGTTGCCAGACCAGGGGTCCGTCTATCCTAATGGTCAGAGCTGAATCAGAGAGAAGTAATGAAGGTATAGGCAAGAGGCAAGCCAATGGCCAGAGCCAGGAGTCAGGAACCAGAACAGAATCAAAGGGCAGAGCTAGAGTTGTGGTTAGAGTTAGAAGTCAGGAGTTCTGAGGCTAGCAGGAACTAGTGCTGAAGTCAAGCAGGCATGGGATAAAATAAGGGCTAGACAGAAAGCAGGTCTAGCACAGTTTCAGGGACTGAACACACTGATCACTTAATGCTGCTATTGTAACCAGACTTAAATAGGGATCTATTTGTTGGCCCTTCTGTCCAACCAGAAAGCAGTTACTTAGGGAGGGCTTATTGGTCCCAGTTGAGTTCACTGAGTTCCTAGGTGATCATACCTCGAGTTCCTGACATAACCATTGTTAAGTCTTTTATAGCCATCATAGCATAGGAAAGGATTTAATCAGGATTTTGAAAGAGTTTTTCAAGAGTTTCTGGAGAAGTCCTCCCAAGTATATGAGGACATGAAAGAAGCATGGCAGCACAAAAGTGCTTCTCTGAATATCTGACAGGTGTGTGATTGACAACACTGGCATTGTTGTCCCGTTGTAGATAAGAGTCAACATCTCAGTAGTGAATGAAAGATGATAGGCAGTATGGGAAGAGACCACACAGGGCATCAAAAGTGAAGACAAGCAGCTTGTTTTAAACAATAAAGGAAGAAAAGCCATTGGAGTGAAGCAAAGGGAGGAGAGTTGTGGTCAAAACAGTGGGACACAAAAACATTCTCTGCAGCACCATTTTGAATGAATATGAGCAGAGTAACTATCAGTTTATCAAGGCCAGAGATTGTGCAGGAGTTGGAATACAATGTGATGAAAACATGGCCAAGAGTTTTAGTCACATGAATGAATAGGTAAGGCCATATCTTGGTATCAGAAACAGGCAGGATGGTGGAATTATTCATAGTGATCAAGAAAGGTTAGCGGGAGGATAGCAGATCAGTAGCTCCATTTAATCATGTTGAGATTGAACTGGTTCCTAAACATCCATGAGGAGATGCCTGAGTGGCAGGTCAAAATTTTAGACTGGACAAGAGGAGAGATGTTTGGGGTAGAGAGGTAGAACGGTTAGTTGTCAGCATAGAGGTGGTAGGTGAATTTGTGTGATGGGGTAAAATTAACAGATATAAGGCACAGAGGGGGAAAGAATGGGGTCAAGGACAGAGCTTTGTGGAACTCACACACAACAGGGAGGGATTGATGGGAAGGATGCTCCAAAGAACATGCTGAAAAATAGAATGAGAGAGGTAGGACGAGAATGAGGAAAAGCTAAAGTCACAGAAGCCAAGGGAGGACAAGACTTAAAGAAAAGTACATGATCATTAGCATCAAAGAGGACAACATATTGAGAAGGATGACATGAAGTTTAACTGGGGATAACTCATGAGAGACCTTGGTGAGTGTGGTTTAAGTACAATTAAAGAATGTAAGAATGGCCATACTGGGTCAAAAAACAAGGAGTTGTGTGGCACTTTAAGACTAACAGGTTTATTTTTTGCATGAGCTTTTGTGGGAGAAGATCCCACTTCCTCAGATGCTTCGAAGATGGGTGTACACCCCCTTCCATTTAGTTTCATTCCTTTCTGTAAGTTCACCCATCTTCGAAGCATCTGAGGAAGTGGGATCTTCTCCCACGAAAGCTCATGCAAAAAATAAATCTGTTAGTCTTAAAGTGCCACACAACTCCTTGTTGTTTTTTCACTGGACTAGACTAACACGGCTATCCCTTTTAAAATTGACATACTGGGTCAGCCCAATATCCCGTCTTCTGACAGAGGCTAACACCATGTGTTTCAGCAGAAATGAATAGACCAATTAATAATCAAGTTAACCATAGAAACTGGATTGAAGTTAGTCTAGTGTAGAGCTCAAACTCAGGAACGCCAGACAGCACTTTCAGTGAGTTTGGAGATTAGGAAATGAACAGAATTTAAAAAGGCAAGCAGGGTCCAGAGTGTATTATTTTTTCTTCTTAAGGTGGAAGGGACAAAAATCATGTTTGTATAACGAGGCAACATGCTACATCACTCATTATCATAAAGTATAACTATTCAGTAAGTTTGCCACCATGTCAAAGGGCTTTTGAATTGAAAAATACTTCTGGACTAGCAGTTGTTCTCAAAAACTCATTTTGTTCCTGTACACAAATAATACATTTATATACTGTGACAACAATATTTACCATGATATTCAGATCTTTGGAGACTGTGATTTCCAATGGGTTTTTCATCTCTATTAATTTTTTTTAGGGGTCCAAAAATGTGAAAAGGTTGAAAAATCTAAATAATTGACAATACTCTTCAGAGATACAATCTAAAATAGCTTTCAGGTTATATTAATTACCAGCAAACATAAAAGGACTAAAAATTCCCTTTCCCTGTAGTGTTGGAAAGGAAATCTTGAGTGATATTTTTTTTTTTCCCCTTTCTGTGATCTTGTCCCACCTATTTAAATTTTTTGGATACCAGATTGGAACTTGAACTTGGAACATGTCCCTTTTTCAAAGCATTTAAAAATATAAATTAAATTATTATAAACAGAATAGAAAACAGTACATTTAGAGGAAAGTAGCTTTTAAGCAGAAAACTCCAAACATACATCCTTTGTCAGCTTTCACTTTTTCTATCATTGTGTTTTTGCTCGGAAACCAGCAAAATGACAAATGGTAACATACATCAGAATGGACAAAATTACAGTTTGTGATTACATATAAGGTGTGTGTGCACGCATGCATGTGTGTAAGCAGATCTGGAGTACATTCTACAGTTCTTTTGCATGCCAAACTTCCAGTGACTTCAATGGGAATTTCAAGTACAGCAGGCCTCTGGGATTCAGGCCACAGCATCTGTGTTTCTCCCCGCTGTGGACTGCATTTGATTTCTTTAAATAAAGATACTTAAAAAGTTATACAACCTCTGGGTCTGAAACTTGAATACCTTGTAATTAATTGACTTTATGGGATACAAGGAGTGCATGTTGAAGTCTGCCTACATTTCTATCTGTATCAGCAGTTCTCAAATTATGATCTACTTATCACTTCATTCTGTTCCATAGAGAAACGGTAGGTTACATATTGTCAGCTTCTCTTTGCTTCCAGTTGCTCCTACAGGTGGCCAAGCTCTTCACACCAAAGAAGAGTTGGCCATCTGTCTGGCCACCTGGATGCAAGGAGGAGGAGCCAACCTAGTGCCCTGTCTCGGGGATTATGTAAAATGACAACTGGAAACAGGAACCACCAACCAGATGCCAATGGACAGGAACTAAAAGTAGGATAAGAACGTCCACAGGTGAAGACAGAAAAGGGATCAAGTCTCAGGACAGCTGGATCTAAAGAGACAGAGAAGCATGTATAGTGGAGAAGGGAGAAAATGAATGGCAGTGGAAAATAATACAAACAGCAAAAATAAAGAGTAGAATTCATGTTTTCAGAAAGGACAAGGATATTATGATATTAAACAGAGAAAACATATAATCGAAATATTAAGAAAATATATTACTTTTTCATGTAAGCAATTGCTGAAACTGTCACAGAGATGCTGCATGTTCACTGAGGGAGTGGGGTGGGGGGAGCGCCTTGTGCAAGCAAGTATGACTGGCAAAGAGGCACTTACAAGATAATAACTTGACTAAGTTGTGATTCACACTATGAAAAACAGAGCCCAACATCTGTATCAATCATTTTATATTTGCCCCTTTGCACTACTCTGGCTTAAAGCTGCCCAATACATGGAGTTGGAGCGCTCTCTGGCACAGGGGTAAACCTGCATCAGGGGTCTGCAATTCCAGAGCCACAGGTGGCTCTTTGGCTGCTCCTTTGCAGCTGCAGGCTCTGACACCCTCCACCCACTCCCACAGCATCTTCCTTTCTTTCTCTGTGCTGTTTCTCAGTCTTTGAATCTTAACACCTGCTTTGATTTGCTGTTAGAGTGTGGCCTGATCCTGTGTCTTACACTCCCCTGCATTAATTTCCTACCATTCTGTAAGTTCCCCCATCTTCAAACTGTCTGATGAAGTGGGATTTTCTCCCTTAAACACTTATCTAATAAATAAATTTGTTAGTCTTAAAGAGTGCCGAAGGACTCCTCTTTTCACAACAATATGGGGGGGGGGGCTCCTCCGAGAAGGGGAAACACCCAGGGTTGGGCTGAGAAGGGAAAGAGGGGGAGACACCCAGGGTTGGGCTGAGAACGGGGGAGATGCCAGGGTCCGGCTGAGAACAGGGGAAATGCCAGATCAGTCAGGGAACATCGAGAGTTAGGCTGTGTTACACACAGCTGGGAGTGCTCCCAGCTGTGTTGTGCCTTCTAGCCAGCCCTCATCCCCGTGTTTTCTGTGGTTAGGAGGCCGATTAAATTGACTTAAGGCAACTCCCCGTCCACATTGCCGTAAGTCACCTTAATAAAGTTGATTTAACTGTAAAGTCAACTTTATAAATAGAAGTTATAATGTTGACTTTAGTGATGGAGAAACTCGAATTTATTCTCCTACAGTGTAGACAGTGCTTTGTTTAAGTCGACTTAAGTGCCCTTAAGTCAACTTAAACGCACAGTGTAGACATAGCCGTAGTGTTTTAATACAGCAAATAAGGAAGCACTATAAAACATTTTCTGTTAATTAGCCCCTTAATACAACCAGATACGATCCTTTTATGTTCTTGCTCAAAATTTGAAAAGAGGGTAGAAACACACCTGACTCTTATAAATCCAGAAGGCACAAAAGCTACAGCATGACCAGAGATAAAGGCATACTAAAAATACACAAATTCAAAGGTCTCTGAGCATTATTGCTGGTAAAAATCATATACTGTAATTATTTTTCTTAAGTTCATGTGGCACCACAGAATACTAAATATTCATTCTTCAGAATAAATTTGAATCTAGAACTATTCATCTTTTTTCAAGCAGCTGACATACTATATAAACAAACTACATACAGTTTTTTCTTAAAGTAAACAATACAATAAGTAAAGTGATTTATTATGCAATTTATCTCTTTCCATCTCTGTACTGTTCATAATTCAGATCTACATAGGGCAGTTCATATACCATTAATATTTCCCAGATGTGTTTGACTTTAAGGCTATGAACATTTTAACTTTTAAAATATATGCCATTTATCATTAGTACTAAGGTGGTGTTCACATTATTCTAGTTAAGGTTCTGTCAGGAGTTCTATTATAAACCTTATTTTTCAGAGTTCCAGAACTTGGCTGTAGGAAGTGAATAGAAGCCAAGACCCAGCATGCAGCATGTGGACTTGGGTGCAATTTTTAGAGGTATTTGGGGAGGAAAAAAGAGGGATTATTTACATTCTGGGGAGGGAGTTGTTAGTAATCTTTAGATAGATTTTCTCCTATTAGAATAAAATATATTTGGGTTTTCATACATAAATTATGTAGGTCTTTTTATTATAATGTGAAAAAGCTAAGGATGAATTTGTTCGGGAGGGAAAAAAATTGAAATTACCCTTATGTTTTAATTATGTGCATCTGCTGACACACTACCTCCACATTTATCTCCTCCATTACAAAAAAAAATATATAAAATTAAATCTGAAGTAGTGAACCTTGCTGTCTGGATTATAGCAATTGGGAATTCAATTAGCTGAACTATTTTCATGAAGCTTCTGATGTAGGAAGTGTCACATTCCAAAAGTGGATTCATCTGAATATGTCTGTCTCACTGGACAATCCTGAGATAAGATTCAGTTTGGTTTAATTGTGTTTTACAGGAGATACTGCTACTCCACTGATTTTGCAGCTCAGTTTACTGATTCTTCATCCAATCTGGGATTGGAGTCACTCAGATTTATTGCCGTAGGCATCTCAAGTCCAGAGAGAAGCTTTCTCAGTTAATTTAACATGTCATGGTTGCCTTGAGACTTCTAAGAGTCAACATATGCAGCTGGGCACACATTTTCAACTGCTCTGGAATTGGGTCTGGGTTTGGCAACGGGGGAGTGGGAAGAAAAGAAAAGAGAGTCCTGCATGCTGTGACAATCTATCACCTCTCTCCTTTGAAATCAGCATTTACGTTGTTCCTATTGGAGCAGAGGACATTATGATGTTTCTTTGGGAGGAAATAATGGATAGCAGTAATCTACTCTATGCCTATCCCAAGCAAGTGGTGGCCCATCTTTTTAACCCAAGGACCAAATACATGATTTTAAAATGTTAAGGGGTCACAGTCAATCCAGATGGAACAGTTTTAAACCCTGCTGTTTTCTCATTCAGATCGTCCTTGCCCTCCTGTGTACCAAGTTGTCTAAAAACTGAAGGCAAGGCTTAAAGCTGCTCAGTCACTTCTTCAGAATACTTACGCGGACTTGGAGAGGAAAGTAGACTTTAAGGGCCCTCATTCCTCAGACACACACCCATCTCTACCTTCTTCTCCAGACTATCACCTGAAAACTACCCCTCTGTGGGCACCAAATCCAACAGTAAACATCTATTTACTGCACAGGAACCAAGAGTTTGGCCTTTTGCAAACCAGACTGCAGGAATACAACACATCTTTCTCTCCACACGCTCCTCAAGAGTTCCTCAAGACACACCTTAATCTCCAAATCTTTCCCCTTCTCTCCATCCTTCTCAGGCATATTCTCCCTTCTGCCCCTAATCAGTTTGACTTGACCCCTGACACCCCAAAATTATAGGTGATTACCAAGGCCCCATCAACCTTCTTAAATCAATTGCCAGGCTGCCCCACCCTTAAAATAATTTGCTGACGCTTCTACCTCTTGGAGAGACGTCTATGATTGTTGTTCCTCTTCACAGTGCTCTTTTATCTGACAGACCCAACCTTGCTACAGTAGCTACTGTGATTCTTGCTTGCTTCTCTTCTTGCAAATACTACATGGCTCCAAGCCTTCTACTCGCTCACTGTCAGTACCTCTCCTCTTCAAAGAGGACCATCTTAGAGGATGCTCTTCACTCCTTAAAATAAACTGTTAGGGAATACAGTTTCAGTTCCTAACCAAACGCACATTTCCTTCTTAACTGAGATGTCCTTGAGGGCCACAAATGAGAATACTTAGCACAGGTCTACAATGCCTGCCCTTTTTGGTAGCAGTCAAACTAAGATATGCAAGTCGCTTAAAATAACTTGGGTACCTTAGTTCAAATGAGCAATTCCCAGTTTGTCCACTGCCCTGAGTCAAAGGGAGGCCACCCCTCTTCAGCTTAGTACTACCCAGGCACTGGTGCGGCGTTCTGGAATCGAACTTCCAGATCAGCCAAGCAGGTCTACACAGACCCAAACAGTTAATCAGGAAATTCAAATTGACAGTGGCGAATTTGCCGCCATCAGAGAAGACCTGCCCTTAGTAATGAAGCCTGGATACCCTTCTTCTAAACATGATCATTAGCTATCATCCTTCACCATCATGCAGTCTCTCTCAAGTCATCTCTCCAGAGGTGTCATCCTCACAGATTAAGTAGGTGAAAGATTGGTTGAATATATAAGGTGAGTGTCAGATCAAAACTTTGCAGTGGTTTTGAATATAAGATAATGAAGGTAGTAGTATGATCACTGTATTCTGTATAATAATTAAAGATGTTGCTTTAGACATTAAGCTCACAAATAAACACAGGAACCCAAATTAACACATCTTGTGTAAAGTAGGTATGAACTGAACAAAAAAAGAGAAACTGATAGTGCTAAAGTGGTAGAGTTAAGGATGTTTAGGTGGCCTTAACCATGTGTCTCGATGCTTTCAAACTTTTGGAGTTATTTTACAGTTTTAACTCTGAGCTTTCATGTGTTCTAAACCCTATTTTCAATCATTCTGAAGTTATTTTAAGGACTGTTTATAACCCTTATGTCCCTGATAGGAACTCTAAACCCAAGCACCACACTAACGAAGATATCTGGATAGGAATGCCTGTAGATATTTTAAAATAAGCACAACTTTTACATGTTCTGGCATTTGGGGGAAAAGCAAGGAACTGGCATATCCTGTGCTGAGCACCTAGGTTCCCAGGGCACAAAACATGGCGAGACATGAAAAAGCAGAACAACTTAGCAAAATGAAAAATATTCTACAACTTCAAGCTCTCAGCTAGTCTTCATAAATCAATGTCCTCCCCTATTCTGCAGTTTCCATATTCTCCCTGCTCCCTTATTCTGCAGTTTCCATATTCTTCCTGCTCCCTTACCAGTTTTTCCTTTTCTGGGGAATATTGTAAAAGCCAGCAAAATTTGCTATGTACCTTCATAGCTATGAAGGAACCATGGGCCACTACTGATTACAAAATGCACACAAGCCTCATGGTCCCAATAGACCTATGAAAGATCACAGCAACTCTCAGACAACCTGGTGGAAAACTAGGACCAGGAGCACTAATCAAAGCATAAAATCTGGTGAAGCAGGAGTGGGTGCTAAAGTAGAAGAGAATAACTTGCATAGGCCAGCTGGAGAGTCTGAATCATCAAGGCCAACAGAAAAGCTCACAGAATTTCTGCTCCAAATTTGTAGGTAGAACATGGGAGAACTATGGTCCTTAGGCAAAAGGCAGGGAAACTGCAGAGCTCTAGAAGCACCCTCCTATAGAGATAAAAGAGAACTGAAAGCTCTTCTAAGGCTTCTGTCAAGCTCCCAGGCTTGTCAGAACCCTGGCACACTTTAAAAGTAGGCAGAATCTTGAACAGCCATTCTGATTTGGATAATTTCTCATTGATTAACTTTCCAAATGTGCCTCCCTGCCTCACAATTAGCCTGCACTTTAGATCTTGCCAAGATCTTTCAAATAAAAATCAGATTCCCATCCAAACTCTCTTCATTACCCCCATACTTTGTTACAAGTGATACAGCATCTTCTTGACAGCCATCCTGGGCCCCAGCCTAGGTGTCATTCTCAGCCCTTCTATTTCTCCACCCATACCCAAACTCAACCAAATTCTCTTACTATTCTTCTACAACATTTCAAATATTTTCTTGCTCCTATGTCCAAATTACTCTTCCATATTCTAATCATCTTGTGTCTCATTTTCCATTAAGGTCTTGCTCGCTCCACGTATGTTTAGTTATGCTTTTTTTTTTTTTTTTTAAATAAGCTCGGCTCCTTTCAGTTGACCCAAAATAATGTTTTCATTATCATCTTCTTTAACTGTTTTGATTGTATCATCATTCCCTCTCACTCCATGATTTATTCTTTTGGGCCCCATCATTTTAGGTATCTGTATAAAACTTCTTGCCCTTACTTTCAATGCCTCATATCACACAGCCAAAAGTATACTTTAAATCTGGTCCTCTTTCTTGTCCCTCTCATTTCATACACCTCTTTTACATATTCCAAAATACAAAATTCACATAAAATTTGCAAGAGCTCATTCACAAAAAGAAGCATACATCCATGAATACTAAACCTATTAATTAAAACTTCAGATTCTATCAGCATATCATATGGAAGGGGAGATCACACAGTTTTTGAACAACAGAGAAAGAGATCTGGATATTACAAATTGTATTGAAGTACACTATAGCAGGGTTATCAACTGATAACTGCATTCCTGAATAAAAGCTAAGGAAAGTGTGTACTATTCAATTAGCTGGTAAAGCAAGATTAGTTAATCAAAGGTAATCAAATATTCCATTCAGAGATTCTCTTGATATTCTTTCAGATGGCTACAAGATTCTCAAAAAGCTGTCAAACAACGTTTCAAATCTTTCAGAGGTAAATTATTAAGTACGCTACCCTTCCCATTTTCTATGCATACGGTTTTCAAAATATTATCTTAAAACATTTCAAAAGACTTAACATTGCTTTTTGATATTTTTCCAATCAGCAAACTTACCTTCATATCAAGCAATATAAGAGACTGGTCATTTGCATAAGATGATTTTAAGCACATGATCAGTCCAGGAGCCCTGAACCATTTTTCCCAGTCTAACCTTTCTCCCCCCATGTCACAGGAGCACAGTACTTCATTCAAAATAACTTTACTTGTTTAATCTAGACTGTCAGATGGGCTAAACAATGCAAAATGGCTATTCATTCTGGCATCCAGGTTAAAAATCTCCCTAATCGTTAACCACTTCATGGAGTTTGTCTCATTTTTTTAAAATATAAAATAAGAAAAGTTTTGCTGAATATGATCTCCTATTGCTTACACACAAGTGTTATTCCATCTTTTTCCTGCTGTTCCACTGCTCTTACTTATGAGATCACAAGTCAGGGAGAACAAGAGGGAGTAAAGACTTTCAGAAACTGAAAGCTGATTAAAAATATGGTCGGGTGTGAACAAGTGGAGCAGACAAGAGTGCTGCTCAGCATCTGGGCTAGACTTCACTGACCGTGGCAAATTCTCTGCCACCAGTTTGAACTTCCTGATGAACTGCTAGGATCTGTGAAGACTTACTCAGCAGATCAGGAAGTTTGATCCCTGAACACCACCCCAGCAACTGGGGTAGTGCTGAGTCAAAGGGACGCCCTTCCCTTCAACTCAGCACAGTGAACACACCTGGAGTAGAGAGGTCAGAACACAGATATGCAAGTTATTTTAAGTAACTTGTATAGCTGTGTTTGATTGCCACCAAAATGGGCAGGCAGTGTATACCTGCTCACTTAAATAAAAATATATGTTAATAGATTGGGTGAGCCTCCACATTTTGGAGATCATAATTCAACCACACCTTACACTAGCTATTCTATGTCCTTTCAAAAAAATGTATTTAACTTCCATCAACTGTACTCAAAACACCATCAAATTAAAATGACAGAAAAGTAAAACTCTGAGATCTTCAATTTAAATTATGCCCTGAGCTAATCCTGGGTAAAGAAAAAAGCAGTTAGTAAAAGACAAATAGGACCTTAAATCTCCACCTACACGTATGTTCTGAGCAATAAATAGCAATCGGTTTAACTTATTTTTGTTGTACACCACTCAATTGCCATTTTATATTTGTTAGGCAGTAAATGGTTTTAACTCTTTTCCCCAAATTATAAATATGGCAATTTATACCATTCACACGGCCAACTACAAAACAGTAAGGTACAGCTCATCATTCTGTACAGAAGAGGAAGTTAAATTTATGAATTTACCAATAGGGCTAATCATTTTTTTTCAAATTACTTTCTTTTCTGACTATTAAAAACATTGAATAAGCAACTCAAAACAAACAAGTCCACTGGATAAACACAATTTAAACAAAATACTCTTTTTCTCCTTTTAGTATCAATGCATAGACATCCAGTAATAGCCCCTATATTCAAGGAATTTAGTTTTTAAACTAAGAAATGATTGTATAGCATGACTGACATGGGGGAACAATTTTAAGATGCATAATATTTTTTCTAGATCTCACAGTTACAGTTCACTCAGATAACATCTCCAGATCAGAAAATATTCTTTGCCTGTTGTATTTATGTTGAACTTGCTTTAGTGTTACAGTTCAAAGTCAAGTAGAAATGTATGACTCTATGTATTACCCCTGAAGCTACCATAAGCTACAACTGGTTGCTCTGTAAGCAATGAAACAAATTCTCTGTAGTCACCATAGAAATCAGATGGAATGTAGTTTCCTGCTGGTTTGTTACACTGTACTGGAATAATGATAATCTAACTATAGCCTTCTACATTAAATGATGCAACAAATACATTCATGCTCTAGTCTACTTTCCAAGATGTTATTAATTCTTCTGTTTTACAATTAAAGTTTTCTATTTCTGTTAACTTAAATAACACTTGATTTAGTCCTATCAGGAATTCATACCAAGCAAAACAAAGAATCCCAGACTATTTCATTTCAAGTCTGTCTAAAACAGTTTTTCAGGTACCATAATCATAGATATAGAGAACAACTAATACATGTATCTTAAAACTTTAGCTCTGGCAAAACATCCATTGCTGCCTCCCATTCTATACCACCCCTTAAAATGCTGAAAAACATCCTTTCCAGAGTACATTTAACCTCCATTAACCCTAAAACCAAAACCTTAAGAGTTTTCCTGGACTTGACTTTTGTGATTGCTGTGTGAAAACTGTATCCATTTCTCTTTTGAATTCATTTTACTTAACATTTTACTTTTCACAAACTCAATGCAGCTAAGTTTTTATTCAGTGCTGCGTGAACAGTTTCCTTTGTATCTCAGTTACAACAATGATCTTCAGGCCAATATATTTTGGAGATGCATTTGACATCAGTGGGATAGACTGTCTGGTTTGAATGAGCTGCACTCAATGCAAGATGGATTGGGGGCAATTTCAATCAACCTTTGGATCCCCGAAACACTGGTCTTATGCAAAGGAAAAATACTCCTGGTCCCCTAAGCTAACATTAGGACTGCTTTATACCACCAGAGACGTGTATAGCTTTAACAAATTAAAGGATCTGTCCCAAATGAGATTGCCCAATGTGAAAGCAGAATCTGTGCTACCAAATTTGGCCTTAAGGGGAGGGGAGGAAGCTTTAATATATACCTAACAACTTACAAACAACAAAAACTCTCTGACATCAGCAATGGGTTTCTGAGGTTACTAGACAGGAGTCTAGACCATTGGTTTTCAAACTTTTTTTCTTGGGACCGAGTTAAAAAAAAATATTTATGCCCATGACCCGACATTTAACATCTTTGAACAATGCATTCCAGTCACTTGGCAGCGTGGCAGCTTGGAGTGCCGCAACCCAGTACCTGAGTGTCTGTGGCTCAGTACTGGGTCCTGGCCCTACGTCTGAAAACCACTGGTCTAGACTACTACTTTGCCAAAGGTCTGAGCCTGCTCACACTGAAATCAATGGCAAAACCATAATTAAAATCAATGACAATGGGGTGGGCCCTAATTCTGTCATTATGAAAATTCATTTAAAAAGAGGAACCCATCTGCTTCATGTTTTTGATAAGCCCCATAACCCAACATGGCTTCTTCATACACACACTCTAGAATGTTTCTATCCTGCTTGTTTTTCAAATATGATGCTTTTTTTTTATATTTTATTACACAAATGACGGTGAGGGCAGGATTTACTGTGCCTGTAACATAAGAGTGCATATTTTAATCTTTTTAGTTGTAAGAGAAAACTGTAGAGAAGCCTAAGGATCTGTTTACAGATGATACAAGCTTTAAAAGTCATCAATCAGAGAACACACAGATTCCACAAGTACTGGATTAAAACCTCTAACATCAAACCTTATCATTATTTTGAATATTTGACTGTGCAAAATCAACAGAGAAGCTCTTTTAAAAAGAATCCTGTCATTTCTTTCCTCCTCATAAGCATTGCCAGTTTCCCAATGCTCTTCTGACAGTATAATCAGTCAATTCAATCAGAGAAATTCTATAGTACAATGGTAATTTTCTCTCACTTTTTTCCTTTACACTGTCAGTTCAAGCCACCTGCTGAAAGCATTGATGTGGAACAGCTCAGTATTAGCTCTGAAATTAGTACCAGTCCCAAGTTAAATGGCTGGCATGTTCAGTGTGGGATAGACACTGTTAATGGGATATAAACCCATCAGTTGCAATCAGCACATTACTTGAGCAAGTTTCTTTCCAAGTCATTCAGACAGCACCTTGCTGATATTACTGCATTAGATCCCCACAAAAAAGAAGTCAGTAATAAGGAGAATGGTTTAAAGACCCCCACACTCCACCACCACACACACATACCACAAGAATCTGTTATTTCATCAAAGGCTTTATACCACACTAAGGATCTTCTCTAAACTAAGTGGGGGTACACCTATTTATGACACTTACTACTCAGTAGTTTTATGTACAGCTTTATATAAAATATTCAATATCCACTAACTCTTTAGAGCTATTTTAAGATATACAGTATAACATAATTAAGGACTGACAGAGTCATTAAACAGAACTACTGTAATTAATATTAGTCTAACAGACAAGATTAAACTTCCTTCTAACATGGAAATGTCTCATTCACTGTATTACTTGACTTTTGTATAAATTTGCTATTATTTCCATCAGTTTTCCTGGCCTGCTTAGCTCAGCAGGTAGGTCCATGTGCATGAGTCAGGCAACAGTGATGAAAGGCATTTACTATAGACTCCTCACAGGGTCATCAGTGGACAACCTGTACAAGATTTATGCCTTAAATAATAAATGAACTAAACACCTTGAGGTAATTGGCTGTGTGAAGCTTCGTGCTAGGCCAGATAGCTTGTCTGTACAAAATAAAATAAGATTAAATAATAAATGAACAGTGCAGAGGTTTTCTAACCAAACTAATTCTACATGTTTTTTTAAGAGCAAGTTGTTCATGAGTTGAGATGTTTTAAAGATTTTATGTGGGTATCAAGGGGCACTCTCTTTCTTTGTCAACAGTAACCGCTTCAAAAGGTCTGTGCTTCTTTAGTGATAATGTTAGACACTCAGTTACTATCCTTCTCTGTGCACAAAAATGTAAACATTATACTGAATAATGCAATTCTGTCAAGAGTCCACTGAGTGTTGAGACTCTTGTTCAATTTCACTAGAACTGAGTTGAACAACAAGCTAACTGTGGAAACAAAATCAGAGCAAACTTGTTGAAAATTATTTTAGACTTGTCTGCAATCATCATGAGAATTCATTGCTAGAAGGAATGCATCAAATGGTGCCCCAAGGCAGTTATATAGTCCAGCCATCACAGAAGAAAGACAGGAGCCAATAGACGTTGTTTAATTAGGCCGCAACATTATTCACTTAAAGTATGTGGGGAATGTCTTGCAATAAATGGTATAGTCCAGGTCAACATTATTTTTGTAATCATCTCCATCTATCTGGGGGATGAGTCAGCCCTCTTCCCTTCCTCATCTCAGCCAGGCCATAACTGGGACCCTACTGCCCTCTGCTCTTTTGAGGGTCAAGGTGACTGAAAAAGATGTTAGGAGCCATGGTCACTCCTTTTCCCCAGTTTCTTTAAGAGAAGCCTTCTTCTAAATCTTACTTCAATTTATTTATCTGATAACTGGATACTTTCCGCAATTGTCTTCCCAGGACACTTCAAGATGGCGCCAGCAGTTAGCGTGGTTGCCTTTCCCCAGCTGTGTTCCCAGATATTTACCAATTCCTTCCATAATATCATACAAAGATATATCCACTCCCCAGTCACATATTCAATGGCACAGTTGCTCTTTACAGAAGTATGAGCTGATGAGTTCTTTGATGGCTACTAAATCCAATGTGTGATTGACAGTCCCATCCACAAGAAGGGAACACTCACACACTAGCAGTGCTCTGAATCAAAGCAGCAGGTTCTTTCCTTCTCTGATGCTGGTCATCCCAAAATTTGATCCAGTATGCCCTGCAGTGCCTCACTCCATCTATAAGCGGACTCCACCTACCAGAATAGCTGTCTCCATCACTTTCCCAGGCATCCACAGAGATTCCAAAGGACAGTAAGTCATCATTGCAAGCATCCTGAATCTGTTCAGTGGTCTGCCTCTCTTTCCAGACACTTCATGAGGTTCAGAGTATAGCATACTCTTCGAAATCTTGTAATCCAGCATTCACTTAACATATCCAAACCACCTGAATCTTTTTTTACTAATCAATATTCCCATGAATTACATCCCAGCACAATTTAACACATTTGTCACCCTGTCTTGTCATTTCACTCCCAAGAATTTTATCCAAGCTTCTAATATGTAAGTTGTTTAGCCTTCTGCTCAGTTTGGTGAAAGTCAACCATATTTTTGAGTCCTCCAGAAAAGTGGATTGAAACAGCTCATAAATATGTATTTGTTATTGTTCCAGACTCTGTCTTGCAAAAGACCAAAATTCTTAGCTGCTTTGCTCAGCGTCAACATCCACATTGCTAGAAACAGCAGAGCCAAGATAACAAAATTGGTCAGCAACATCCAGATGAATACCATCTAAGGCAGGTGTGGCCAAACTGTGGCTCATGAGCTGCATGCGGCTCTTCCAAGAAAAATTGTGGCTTCCCAAAGAGCACAGCAGGGAAGGGTGGCACGGTGGGAGACAGGGGCGAGAAGTGTGCAATGGTTGGGGACTGCAGAGAGGTGCCGGCATAGTAACAGCCGGCAGGGAAGTGGGGGGTGGTCACTGCCAGCAGGGAAAGGGAGCATGGTCAGGGACTGCAGGGAAGGGGCAGCATGATCAGAACCAGCAGGGAAGGGGTAGCGTGGTCATAGCCGCTAG
This sequence comes from Podocnemis expansa, assembly GCA_007922195.1. Taxonomy (NCBI): domain Eukaryota; kingdom Metazoa; phylum Chordata; order Testudines; family Podocnemididae; genus Podocnemis; species Podocnemis expansa. Next base: position 68,514,212 of record ML681963.1, read on the forward strand.
GGAAGGGTAGCATGGTCAGGGTTGGGGTGGGCAGAAGTGTGGCACGGTTGGGGAAAGCAGAGAAGGAGCAGCTTGGTAGGAGACTGCAGGGAAGTGGCAACAGGGACAGGAGAGGGAATCACAGCATGGTTGGAGAAGCCGTGGCATGTTTAGATTTTCTCATAGGGCCTAATGCAGTTTACTCATTGTTAAAATAAAATCATGTTTTACAAGTCCTAAACATGATGTGGAATACTGAGAAATGAAAATACAAAAGGAGAAAAGTTTAAAACTAAATGTAGATTACTTTCAATTTTTGGCACAACTTACTGCTCTGAAGCATTGTATTCCACAATGACATTCAAAACACTGTGCAATACTTAGAGATCAGCATCTGAGAGAGCTCATACCTACTGCACTGACAAGTTACTGCCTAGATTTTAAAAAACTTGCCACAAGCCTGCAGTGTTCTACATCTAGTTTTCATGGTAACCTTAAGTAATTATTAGTCTGACATTAGTAGGATCAATATTTGTGCTGTTTTTACGACAAAGGTAAAGTATGCAATGAGTTTAAGCTTAGTAATTCTGGAGTAGGTAAATCTATGTGGTTACATGCCTCAGTGCAGCTCTTGAAGCTTTAATAATCAACTTGTGTGCCTCTTGAGTTCTATAAGTTTGGCCACTGCTGATCCAAGGTGTTATTTGGAACTGGTTCTCAAGAGTCTTGGTGCATAGAATCATAGAATCCTAGGGTTGGAAGGGACCTCATAGGTCATCTAGTCCAACCCCCTGCCAGAGGCAGGACCACTCCCACTAAACCATCCCAGTCATGGTTTTGTCCAGCCGGGCCTTAAACACCTCCAAAGATGGAGACTCCACCACCGCCCTTGGCAGCTCATTACAATGCTTCACCACTCGCCTAGTAAAAAAGTTTTTTCTAATATCCAGCCTCAACCTCCCTAACCGCAACTTGAGACCATTGCTCCTCGTTCTGTCCTCTGTCATTACCAAGAACAGTCGAGCTCCATCTTCCTTAGAGCATTCCTTCAAGTAGTCGAAGGTTGCTATCAAATCCCCCCTCAATCTTCTCTTCTGCAGACTAAATAAGCCTAATGCTTTCAGTCTTTCCTCATAGGGCTTGTGCTCCAGCCCTTTAATCATTTTGGTTGCCCTCCTGTGAACTCTCTCTAGCATGTCCCTGTCCTTTTTGTAGTGGGGAGCCCAAAACAGAACACAGTATTCTAGATGTGGCCTCACCAGTGCAGAATAGAGGGGAAGGATCACATCCCTTGATCTTCTGGTAATACTTCTTTTGATGCAGCCCAGTATGCCATTGGCTTTTTTGGCAGCAAGAGCACACTGCTGACTCATATCTAGCTTCCCATCCACCATGACCCCCAGGTCCTTTTCCACACTGCTGCTACTTAGCAGAATGTTCCCCAGCCTGGAGCAGTGCATGGGGTTTTTCCGTCCCACATGCAGGATTTTACACTTGTCTTTATTGAACTACATAAGATTTCTATTGGCCCATTGTTCCAATTTATCTAGGTCTCCCTGAATCCTGTCCTTGCCCTCCAACGTGTCTACTGTTCCCCCCAGCTTGGTGTCATCCACAAACTTACTGCGAGTGCAGTCTATTCCATCATCCAGAGCATTGATGAAAATGTTGAACAGAACCGGCCCCAGGACCGACCCCTGGGGCACACCACTCGTGACTGGTTGCCAGCTAGACATGGAACCATTGATTCCTACACGCTGAAACCATTGATCTAGCCAGTTTTCTATCCACCTTATAGTCCACCTATCCAACCCATACTTCCTTAATTTGCCAATGAGAATGCTGTGGGAAACTGTATCAAAAGCCTTACTAAAATCAAGGTATATCACATCAACGGTTCTTCCTGCATCCAGAAAACCAGTCATCTGCTCATAGAAGGAAATGAGATTGGTCAGGCATGATTTACCCTTGGTAAATCCATGCTGACTGTTCCTGATCACTTTATTTTCCTCTAAGTGTTTGAGGATGGATTCTTTGAGAACCTGCTCCATAATTTTTCCAGGGATTGAGGTGAGGCCGACTGGTCTATAATTCCCCGGATCCTCCTTTTTCCCTTTCTTGAAAATAGGCACTACATTTGCTTTTTTCCAATCCTCTGGCACCTCCCCTGTTCTCCATGAGTTTTGAAAAATAACGGCCAGCGGTGCTGCTATCTCATCGGCCAATTCCCTCAGCACCCTTGGATGCAGTTCGTCCGGCCCCATGGACTTGTGCACATCCAGCTTCTTTAAGCAGTCCCTAACCTGACCTTCCATCACCAAGGGCCTCTCTTCTTCTCTCCCATCTGCCATACCCATGGTAGTGGGCTGGGAGCTGACCCTGCCTGTGAAAACTGAAGCAAAAAAAGCATTGAGCACTTCAGCTTTTTCTTCATCCTCTGTCACGAGGATGCCTGCCCCATTCAGCAAGGGACGTACATCATCCCTGATCCTCTTCTTGTTATTAACATACTTGTAGAACCCCTTCTTGTTATCCTTTACATCCCTCGCTAGCCGCAGCTCCATTTGTCCTTTGGCCTTTCTGATTTTATCCCTGCAGTCCCTAGCAATATCTTTATATGCCTCCTTGGTCATCTGACCAAGTTTCCACTTCCTGTAAGCTTCCTTTTTATGTTTAAGCTCAGAGCAGAGTTCTTTGCTAAGCCATTCTGGCTGCCTCACATGTTTATTCTTTCTCCTAATTGGAATGGCAACTTCCTGTGCCCTTAGCAGGGTTTCTTGAAAATATAACCAGCTTTCTTGGACTCCTTTCCCCTTCAGATTAGCTTCCCAAGGGATCCTGCCCATCAGTTCCCTGAGGGAGCCAAAATCTGCTTTTTTTGAAGTCCAAGCTTTTTGTTTTGCTTCTTTCCTTCCTTCCTTTAATCAGGATCCTGAACTCAACCATGTCATGGTCACTACTGCCTAGCTTGCCATTTACCTCTATGTCCCTGATCAATTCTTCCCTGTTTGTGAGCAGCAGGTCGAGAGGTGCAAGGCCCCTAGTTGGTTCCTCAAGCATTTGTACTAAAAAATTGTCCCCAACACTCTCTAGAAATCTCCTGGATTGCCCATGCACTGCTGTATTGGCCTCCCAGCAGATGTCAGGGTAATTGAAGTCCCCCATCAGCACCAGGGCCTGTGATCTAGAAGCTTCCGCTAGTTGTCCATAGAACACCTCATCCACCTCCTGCTTCTGGTCTGGTGGTCTATAGCAGACCCCCACCAGAACATCCCCCTTGTTGCTTTCCCCTCTCAATGTAAGCCACAGACTTTCTATTGGCATGCTTCCACTTCTATAATGGAGCTCTGAGCAGTCATAGAGCTCTTTTACATATAACACTACTCCTCCCCCTCTTCTTCCCTGCCTGTCTTTCCTGAACAGTTTATACCCCATCCATGGCAGAGCTCCAGTCATGCAGACTATCCCACCATGTCTCCGTTATTCCTATGATATCATAGTTCCTTGCCTGCACTAGTACTTCCAATTCTTCCTGTTTATTTCCCAGGCTCCTCGCATTAGTGTATAGGCACCTAAGATACCTGGTCACTTGCCCTACTTTGTCAGTTTGGTTTTCAATTCTATTACATATAACTCCTTGCATTTTTTCTTGGAGTCCTCCTCCCCCACTCTCCTCGTGTGTTGGTGCTTGAGTGGAACATTTAAGACAATTATTTGATTCCCCCCTCCCCCCATGTTCCAACTACCTTCTCTTTTATTCCCGGTACTACAGTCCCAGCACCCCCCAAGTTCCATCCCTTCCCCCAGATCTCCCACATTGCCACTTACCTGTGGGCTTTCGTCTCCTTCCCCCGTTGAACCTAGTTTAAAGGCCTCCTCACTAGGTCAGCCAGTCTGTGCCCAAACACACTCTTCCCCTTCCTGGACAGGTGAAGGCCATCTCTGCCTATCAATCCTCTGTCCTGAAACAGAACTCCATGGTCAAGGAAGCCGAATCCCTCCTGACCACACCATCTTCTCAGCCAGGCATTCACCTCTAGGATGCATCTGTCTCTCCTCAGGCCTCTAGCCTTGACTGGAAGGATTGATGAGAACACCACCTGTGCTCCAAACTCCTTCACCCTCGCTCCCAGAGCCCTGAAGTCACCTTTGATCTGCTGAGGATCACCTCTCGCAGTATCATTGGTACCCACATGGATAAGAAGCATGGGGTAGTAGTCTGAGGGGCGGATGATTTTTGACAGTCCCTCCGTAACATCTCTGATACGGGCACCTGGCAGGCAGCATACCTGGTGCATGATTACAGTCTTTTACAAGCATATGGCTAGCCCAAAGATTTTACATGAACCATAAAATTTGGAATTAAGACATCATGAGGCATCAACGCTGTGAGACACAAGGGCTACATCATCTGCAAACAAGTCCCTTATGCTGATTTCCTTCACCTTTATCTTTGCTCAGTCTCACAGTGCTAAACTCTCCCCCCATCATGTCTAGTGCTAAAATACATAGCTTTTTGAACATCACAGAATGCACATTGAATCAGGAATGAGAAGTAAATATTAAACAATGTGAGAGCCATTACACAGTCCTGCGTCACTCCACTGTTGATGTTAAATGTGTCAAACTCTTGGTTTTTGTACATTATTCTTGCCTTCATGAAATCATGTAAGGTTTTCACGAAGTTTAACAATATAGGTGGACAACCAAGCATCTTCAGAGCAATGTAAATTCCTGACCAACTAACTATATCAAAGGCTTTTGTCAAATTCATAAAAGTCAAAAACAGCAGAATATGCTTCTCTTTGCACTTTCCCTGCAGTTGTCGTAGAGAAAAGACAATGTTTGTGGTGGGTCTTTCCAAATGGAAGCCATATTAGCTCTCAGGATAGATTTTCTCAGCTTATGTTGTCCGGAGCATTATGTTAAATGCATTTTCTGCTGCCCTGTGAACACTTCTTGGTTGAGGAAAGGCTAAAGCCACAGTTTGGAAACCTCCTCCTAAAATAAACAAATTAATTACATTTTGTTGTTAAATTTAGCTATCATGAAAAATTGCAGACCTGGGCATTCCAGGGACAGAAGGGGACTTGAAGGGAACAGCCTATGACTTCAGGTTCAGCACAAAAAAAAAAATCGGATCCTCAACTGCTATAAGCTAGCGTAGCTACAATAACTTGACCAGAGCTCCACAAATGTAGAGCAGCTAAGGATCTGACCTTACATTTTTATGGAAGCCACTTTTACTGAAAAAAAATAAAGCAAATTCCCATAACGTGTTCTATGTAGCAGATTTAGCCTTGCTTTGCTTTTATCCCTGAAATGTCTGGACTACAAAGTACTTTGGCAATGAACAAATACAGTACTTTGATGAGCACTACCACCTTCTGTACCCCCTTTCAACCACCTTCTGCTTCAAATATATGGTAGAAGCTTCTTTTAAAAAACTTGGAATTACTCAGAATACTTCCCCTGAAAGTCTGTGAGGCTCAAGAGCTGTAATTTTCCCACTGTCCTTTTCACATTGTTCAAAGTTTTTATGTTTGTTTGTATTTAAACAGTGTTTGAATGTTCTTGAGCAAAAACATGATAACCTAAATGCCGAGTCTCTCCTCCTTTTTGCAATAACTTTCCTCGTTCAAACACTAGCAGATCTCTCTTATAGTTTTCTTTATAAGCAATTACAGGTCTCAGCCAATCAAATTTATCTTTTAACTACTTAGACCTATCCAGTTGGCTTTTGTCTCTATTCTACCTCTCTACTATCTCTTAAAAGAACAGTTATACTTTTGTTTGCTGTTTTAAATGGATAATTTTAATTCTTAATTTTTATACTTTACAATCAGACAGCATTACATATGTTTCATGTGACTCCTGAATAAAATAATAATATGGCCTTGTCCACACTCAAGCAAAATTCTCTGTTTATACTTTTATCTTATCCCGGCACTAGTAAACCAAAGGAAGGCTTTCCCAACTGTTAAGCCATGCCATTTCTTGCTACCCTTGACTGAAAACAGAAAATAGATACCTTTAGTATAGGTAAGAATACATAAAGAGAAAGGAACAGCTGGATGAAGACCTGCATAGACTTCACTTAGACCCCTGAAAAATCTACACCTTGACCTTCTGCCAACCCTCTTGTAGTACACAGGATGCAATAAACAATTAGAAGAAGTCCCAGCACACAAGACACGAGGCAGAGGAAAAGGGGGCTGAGGGATGTCACAAATGTTCAAACATAAAACTGTTCATCACAAAACTTTAAAAAAAATTGAAGGAAATGAAAAGATAAGTTAAAGTGATCCCTTTAAAATACACAAGTAGCATTTCTGCAGGAGATAATCTAAAGCCTCAGTGACCTTGGCAGCATTACAGGGTAATCTTCAGGTAAGATGAATTATTTCTGAACACCTACTCTAACATAATTGTCAAAAGCACCCTGTCCTTTAGTATTAGGCATGCTTGTCTTTCTACTATTTAGTTTTTTAATAAACATTCATGAAGGACAAAGCAAGGCAAAAATCACACTCTGCCCCACTGTGTACCATCATACAAAACTGCAGGGTATCTACAGAGCACAATATTACTTTATTTCACAATTATGTAATTATTGTTCTGTACAATCCTCCTTTTGGAATCCTCCAGGGCACACAGTAATTAGTACTAGATTGTATTGCTCTTGCTCTGAGAAGGTTTAGTATACCTTTTCAGCAATCTCCAATAATAAGCAATGGTAAAAGCTGCCAAGAAACATTTTTTGGGGAAATCAAAACTTGAAGCATTAGAAATGCAAGCTGACTGGGACACATGCAGCTCTACACTATCAACACACTGGGTGAAATTCAACCCACATTGAACTTCACCTACTAATTTCTATAAGCAGTCACCTTACAGACACTGTCCCTTTCAAAAGAGACTGACTCTTTGTTACCAAAAACTAATGCCTCTGTAGATCAAGGTAAGCATATTTTACTTTCAGAGCTCAAAGCTATTCATCAAAGCAAGCAAAAGTCTTCCCCATATTAAAAAAGGACCCAGTCCCTCCTCAGATGCAGGGTTATGCAGTCCACCATGGTCCTTAAAAACATCTAAGGAGCAGCCAAGAAAATAGTAGCTGGTGCATACTCAATTAGATAACAATATATATTTTAGTCACGTAACCTTGACATTATCATGATGGGCTCTTTATAAACAGACAGATGCTGTGTTGAATGTAAAATATGTAACCATTACGTATTGATCAGTCAAGGGTTTTTTGCTGTCTTAACCCAAATCAATTTATGATGGCTAAACATCGCTAGCACCGATCATTCTGTGTTTTTGAATTAAAGTTAAATTGTTCACAAATGTGTGATTGAGATTCTTATTTATATAACAAAATAGATAAAGGAGTTTAACTTTAAAAGTTAGAGACCAAAATATACAGGCATATTGAAAAATGTATAGTGAAAAATAACTCCCATGATATAAGAATTAGCATTAACTTAAACCATTGAGAACCAGTGAATTAAATGCAAAATCACAAAGGACATTATCAGTTTGTAGAATTCACCACCATGGGAAACTATTTAGTTGGGGGAGAGAGAACTTTTTAAAGGACAAAAGTTTTCTCAGGGTAATCCCTCCATTTCACTCCCCTGCTGGGGAAGTTTGAGATTTTATTGGGGGAGGGTGCAGCCTCCAAGACAGACTGCATCTCCTTGGCCCTTAGCCCTGCAGGTCTGAGGCCTATTGGCTGCCTCTAGCGACAAGACAGCACAGCCTAGCAGCCAAAGTCAATAGTCACTCCTGGACTCAGGGCAGCATGGCTTAGCAGCCAGAGCCAATTGACATTCCTGGAGTCATTGTAACATGGACTATCAGCCAGAATCAATAACCATGCCTGAGATGAAGAGAGCATGGCCTAGTGGTGAGAGTCAATCTATTGCCCACGGAGTCAGGACAGTGTGACCTGACAGTCCATTAGGGTAGTCAGTCACCCCCTTTGAGGAGCAGCATCTAATGTACGAGGGCTCATGCCCTCTCTGCTCCACTAAGCCCTAGTCCAAGCCCCTGTTCGTATCAGGTGGGTCTGACACCTGGTCCACAGGGATCCTCCCAAAACACACTGCTTGGTGTGTCTCAGCAACCCCAGTTACACAATGTGGGTCACCTGGGCTACTTGCAAGCCAGCGATCAGTGGGGCTGTCTGCCAGATCTGCAGGTCATCCAGGTTTCCCCTTCCGCAACAATGCCATCCAAGTCTCCCCGAGGTTGGAGGGCTCACCGGCAGTCAATGAAGTTTGGCTGGTCTCTAGCATAGTCTCCTGGGTTCCTGGCTCCCACCACTGGGGCTGAAACAGTTCCTGACTTGGAGGATCCTGCACACCTCCTCTTTCCTTAGTGGTCATCCTAAAATGAGCTAGGCTGCTCCTTTTAATGCTGGGGCAGCAGTTGGAGCACGCCCAGCAGTCTGGGGGGTGGGACTTCCATCATCCATGAAGTAAGCTTAGCTCTTTCATTGTAGGGTAAGGCCCACCCCATCACACAAGTCAAAAATATGTTTTATATATTTACATATTCTACCAACATTAATGAAGAATGACAAAACGAGTCATCCAGAACTCTAGGACATATTGTCTCCAAAAACACAGGTCAATGAGAGTTGTTAGCACATATGTGGGACCGGAATTTACCCCTTTGTAGACTCCAATACAGTAAGTGATTCAGTACACAACATCAAATTAGACTGTGCCAATCAAAACTATTATCTCCATACAAAACTAGAACAACATGAGAGTAGACATCACCATTTGAAGCTGGCTTTCCAATAGCTACTTTTCCTTAACTTACTATGTTTTTCACATTAAAATATGTCACACCAATCTAGTAAGTGTCAGAGGTCTGTATGAAAGTACTCTAGGAGTTCTTGTCATTAATGAACAGCCTAGGAACTGTAGGTGGTTTGTTATGTACACATCTACATGGACGCTGTATTTGCTGAAGCCCTGTTTGGGCTATGTTTTCTACCACCAATTCCTAGATCACATAAACAAGAGACAGATTTTTCAGATTGTGCTCTTGAAAAAAGATAAATGAATTCTATATTTATACTACTAATGGGAAATTTGAAATCATGGTATAGCAATGCTAGAAGAATATAGTGAGTGTGTGTGTGATGTATTGGCTAGCCTTGCTTCTGACTGCTCCTGCAGTGTAAAAATTTCTTTATCCAAGGACAAGTTCTTTCACCTTCCCATCTGTCCTGTGAATTTTTTAATGTCTAAGACAGGTGGCCTGTTGGAAACTTAAAACCCTGTGGGTACAAAATATGATTAAAATCTGATGTTAGGTTCTATGATAAAGAAGAGCTCTATGTTTAGTCAAGAATTTGTAACTAACCTGCAAAAATATGTCAAAGGTAATTTGAACTCTACATAAGCAAAATCTTTTTAATTCCAGTTCAGCATATGCTGTATCAAAACTTTGCCTGAAATCATTTCCCCATAGATTAGATATGCATCTTGTTAACTGTAGGTAAACAGGTTTTATTTATTTTTAGTGAAACCTTCATTACATTTAAGGGGAATAGTTTAAATTAATACTTCATTCATAAATATATTAACAATAAAATAAAGATAATATTTCCAGCTACATTCTTTAATAGCCTATCATAGTGCATGCAGTTTATGAATTGGTAATAAATTCTCAACACCTGTTATAACAAACAAGTATAATTTAAGTTCTTAAAACTTCAGGGGACATATAGAGAATTAAAAATCTGCCAAATATTATATGATATGACTGGTGGGCTTTTTGTTTTATTTCTTTTTTTAGGAATGTGTAGTGTATTTTTTTTTTAATATACGTTCAATTATTCCCCAGCAAAATTGGTATGAAGTTTAATTGAAATCTAGTTAGTGGAAATGCAAAATCTATGCAGAGTTTAAAAGTTTGATACAAAATACTAAATGATGATTGCTGCAGATAATTAAAATTTAAGATGTTAAATGATTTATCTTGTTGTAAATAATTAAGGGATTTTTCAAAAGCCAAATGCTGGACGTGACTATATGATATACTGCCATCTGTGTTTCGCGGACAACGGCATGTGATACACACCACCAATCATTTTGCTTGGTTTCAACGATGGGGAGGATGGGGTTCTGGTTGCTGATTATGTAAATAGTGACAGGAATTGCAATAGCCTAAAAATATTCAATGAAATAAAACTAAATCGATTGGCACTCTAACCCAACATGGTATAAGAGACACAAAAGAGAAAATGGGCCCTGGGAGGCAAACTTGATAGATCAATTTCCCATTATGCAAAAAGGAAATAGACTGAAGTTTAGCTATTAAATATTGTTTAAATGTACCTCTAGCAAAGGTATACCACTCCATCCACTTGAAAAAGGAGTCTGTAATATGACAGATCTTTGTGTAATTCCAACATAAACCTGTTATACAATTGTTTAACTTATCTGATTTTAGTTACACAGGCTAGAAATCAAATAACTTGGGCTATATTCTGGCCTCACAGAAACCCTACTGAGGTCAATGGGACTCGAGTATTTCCACTAGGTTTTGGATAAATCCTTCATTCTGTCAGAACCTTAATTTTTCTATCTGTAAAATGGGAATAATATTTATTTGTATTAAAAATTGAGGTTACTTTGCTGTAACTGGAGGTTTCTCAATGTGTGTAGTCCCCATCTGTATTCCACAGGTGGGTAAGCATGAGCATCTTGCTCCTGAGTCCAGAGCCTTTTAGTAAGCCATGTCCATTGGTGAGCATGTGTGAAGTTGTTCTCCTCACGCTTAGAGTAAAGGGTATAAAAAGAAGTATGCATGGATGTCTCTCTAGTTTCTTTTCTTACCATGAGTCCTGTGGCACTTCAAAGACTAAAGAAATTTATTTACTGCATGAGCTTTCATGGGAGAAAATCCCACTTCATCAGATGCTTGAAGAAATGAGATTTTCTCCCATGAAAGCTCAGGCGATAAAGAAATTGGTTAATCTTTTAAGTGCCACCAGACTCCCGGTTTGTTTTGCTGAACTAGACTAACACAGCTACCCCTTTGCAACTTTTCTTACTGTGAATCTGATCATGAGCCAAAGCAGAAGGAATGGAGGACAGGTAGTAGAATACAAATAGTGACCATATACTAAAAGAACCTCCAAGTACAAATAAATAATCTCTATTTCTTCTTTGAGTAATCGTCCCTCTGGAGATTAGTAAGCAGTAATTAAACAAGGGATGAATGCGATGATGCTCATGGTATGGAAGTCTGTAGTGGTGCCATCCCCATAGCAGTATCTTCAGTGGAAATCCGGACTAATATGTAATGTCTTACAAAGGTATGTATGAAGCTCCAAGAGTTTAACCCCATGATTGCTTTGCTAGAGTGATGAAAATATACATGTTTTTCTAATTGTTTTTGCTCTCTGAAGAAAAAACATTAGTGCCCATTGGACATTTGCACACAGTCCAATTATCCATATGGACTCCCCATCTTAAAAAGGAAAATCTGTGAGTATGAAGTTGCCTCAGGCATACTATGGGAAACAAAACTCCAACTTTTCTCTGGATCTATCAGTCAGGTACAAAAAGCCATAAACTTTGGCCAGAATTGTTACTCTGGCATTGATGTTGTTTTTGTCTACTGAGCACATAGACTTGAAGACAGCTCTGTGCGCAGTAGAGATAAGCCTGGCAAATGGCATTACATGGGTTAATGAGACCACATGGCCAAGGAGGGAAAGACTGGTTGTGACTGTAGTCCAAGCCTGTGGATCCAGGTGAATGTCTTTGTGAAAGGAAGTGTCTTCCACGTGGAAAGTCACAAAACATGTGCCGTCTTCCAGGGAGGGGATTATTGATGCCAGTGTGACCATGCAAAATTTTAGTTTTCGGATGAATGCATTTAGTTGACATAGATGAAGAACTGGTCTTCATTCACTGAACTTTTTCATGGACCAAGAAATATATGGAGTAGAATCCCTTCCCTTGATATTGGCAGGGCACCCATTCTATGGCCCCTTTCTGAAGGCCAGAATTTACTTCAATAAAGGGTGTCTTTATGAGAGAGATCCCTGAGATGCAGCCAGCAAGGAGCTTTGTAGTGGGGAAGTGAAATAAACTTGACTGGGTAACTAAGGTGGATATCTAATATCCACTTGTCTGTTATTGTCTCCCAGTTCTGAACAAAGTGAGGAAGGTGAGTGCAAAAAGTAGGAGCACAATAATGCATAGCATCAATGCAGAATGCAGTCTTTGAGCATATCAACAGAAGGACCCTTTGGACAGCGATCCAAAATATAGAAGAAGCCACATATCTGGGTATTTGAACTATTAATCTTTAAGACTATACCCACATGCTGCTTTTAAATAGAAAAAATGACCGTTGTTTCTATTTAAATGTGTCATGTCTGAACAACGTTTCATTATTTCAAAATGACGAACCCCATCATTTCAAAATAACAAACCTTATTTTGAAATAGTAAAACCTAGACTGAAATTGAAATAGCCTTTATTTTGAAACATAACGCCATTCAGATGTGTTATCTGAAAATAACTGTTATTTCGATTTAAGACTTTTGCCCTTCTCCTAGCCAGAGGCCTTACTTTTTCTATATATTAGCTCGCAACATGGCCCTGCCAGGGGACCATGTTGCCACACCTCCCATGCTGCCCCTCTCCTGATTCAAAATAGCAAGTCCTGTGTCCAGACGTGCTATTTCGATGTGAGGTTTTTGCTTATTTCGATTTAAGTTAATTTGAAATAATGATTTTATTTTGAATTAATTTATTTTGAATTAATTTATTTCAAAACAAGCATCTACCTGTGGACATAGCCTAAGTGTATGGCTTCATAAGGACAATGGTGATAAAATAACTGAGTGGATGTCTGGTCTTCTAGGTTGCCTAATATGCTTCCTTTTCAAGGGTGGGTTGCAAATGCTCAAGAATTGGAGGGTTGTCCTTGAGTCTTTAAAAGAATTTAGAGACTTGTAACTTTTCATTAAAGAGGCTAGATTCATCAAAGGAAAGGTCTTTAAATGTTTTCTGAACCTCCCTGGGGAAGTCCAAAGCTTGCTACCATAATTTATGACTTATGACTACAGCTATAGTAATGGCTTCCAAAACAGCATCAGCATCACTTTGACTGATAATCTTGGCCATCAGCCTTCTTCAGCAATGATGGCTTAGAACTGGACCCTGTCTTCATGAGGAAATTTGTCGTTAAAGCAGAGGCATTACAACTCAAACATTCAGAGCACTGCCGCCCCATGCAGGGGGCTGAGCTGGCCACTCCAGCAACCACTCTGTCCCCAGCACGGGGGTGTGGATCGGGGATGGTTTTGGGGGGCAGGCTAGCATATTGGAGCAGCACACTGTGGTGGCATCAGCACACCACTACTTCTGGCTTTAGGCCAGGGGCTGGGAACAGACCAACCTGAGGTGGACTAGCGCTGTAAAGCAGTGTGTGCCAGTGGTGCTCTGGGCTGGCGGGGCTACCCTTAGCTTGGGGCCCCCTTTAGCCCTGGGACCTGGGCTGTGGTCCCTAAAGTCCTTCCAGGGCAGATTAAGGCAGGAGCTTTAGGGGCAGCAGCTCAATCCCTGAGCCAAGAGAGGTCCAGCTGCACACCAAAATGAATCGAGTCCTGAGAAGCACTGTCAAGGTGCAAGCCCGCTAGTCCCAGCTTCTGGCACCAACTGAGTTCACCTTTCCACTGTGCCACCCTGGGCACTGCTACACACTATGCAACCCCACAACTGAAGCCTGCTACCAAGCACCAGCACCACAACACTCCACCCCTAGTTGGGGAAGGAGTGGCTGCTGGAGAGCCAGCATCAGCCTGTCCTGCCCCACTACTCAAGACAGAGCAGCTGCTGCTGGCTCAGCCTGGGAGACAGCGATGCCAGCATGATGGCTGCAGGGAAGGGAGGTGCATGGAGTGGCAGGGGCTCCTCCAGCCACAGGGAACTTGGGCATTCTCCAACAGATCTGGAACACAGGCCCCATGGGCCCATGCCCAGTGACGCCACTGCTTTAAAGGTCAGGTTTTCAACAGCAAACAGAGACACGCAAGATACTAAAAATAACTTGTGTATCTCAGCTTGAGTGCTGTATGCCTGGCACATCCACTGACCTGAGTCAAAGAAGGGGCCAATTGCCACCATCAGGCACGACTAGCCCCAAGTCTAAAAATTCTGAATAATGCACAAAATCATATTTCGCTAACAGAGCCTAGCAGATAGCAGCTCTGAAAAGGAAACTTCTCAGTGAAGATATTTTTCTCCCAAAAGGTCAAGACATTTAGCAACTTTTTCAGCTGTGCTAGTTTTAACATGCTTTGTCTAGTATTCTTCTTTAACTGCTTGCATCACTGGATGAGTGACTAAAACCTTTGCCCTTTCATTTGAAACAAAATACCATTTATCAGCCCTCTTTTAGGTAAAGACACAGGAGGAAGAGATATGCCACAAAGATATGGTAGGTTCCAAAATAGCCTGATTGACTGGAAGTGCCACCCTAGAAAAATTAGAGGGCTGAAGGATGTTCAATATATCATGCTGAATATCCTAGATCACCTCAAGAGGTACCTGGAGCTTGCTATTGCTTCTGCAATAGCTCCTAGTACTGCTTGTAGTCATCAAGGTGGGAAGGGAATGATTGGAGCAATCACCTCATTTGGGGAGGCGGAGGGCAGACTCAGTGGAAACAGAAAACCTGACTGCTTTCTCCGCAAACCCAATGGAGCCTGTTGGTATTGGCTAGGACAGGAGGTCAGTGGAATTCTTGCACAGAGACAGAACATCTATACATCAAGATAGAGATTCCAGTCCTTCCTTGCATTTGGGAGCCCTGACAGATTTGAGCAGCTGATGGTCTGGTACTGAGATAATCCCACAAAACACATATGAGAACTGTCAAATGAGGATCCAGCATGGAGCTCCCAGACAGGATCAGTGGCTACCAATCTTTTGGTTTGTGGGATGGAGCCAACAACCAGTACTGTTAGATCCTTCTTCCTTTGCACTCTGCCCTCTTGAATGGAGTCTTTATGAAGACCTAACTCCTCACACCCCATCTGCAAGAACTCCCCCACTTTATATCAAGATGAGGAGAGACGTTTTATCTCAATGGCAGCTCTAAATGGGGATTAGTTCTTATGCCTATGCTTATGTCTCCTATTCTTGTGCAAAGGTTTCTTTGGCTTCTAAGTTTTAGCCTCTGCCCCAGACATTGTGCTTGGACAATCAGTGCTCACAGTGTGACGCTTCAGTAGAGGGGTTAAGGTAGTCTCCCCAGCCAGGATCTACATGGGGCCACACAGCCTTCTTTCACAAGAGACACTCTCAGGGAGAGAAAGCAGCAGATACTAAAACTGATGGCAGTTTTAACTTCCACAAGACAATACAGAGCTGCTATTCCTAGCTGATGAAGAAAAAGTGGTGGCAAGAGACACATTCTTGGCCCTTAGGACTCAGCGAGAACTGAGCTAAACTATATTAATTATAAAGTCTAAGATATTTAAACTACTGACACTATTTATGACCGTATTTACAGATACTAAAGTAGAGGAAGATCATAGTAAACACAAAGAGTTCTGATTCAGGCTATGCAACAGTAATCAGAAATGGAGAAGCATTAATCCACATTGCCCTCTGTCTCCTCAGGCTGAAGCAGGAAGAGAAGTGTGCATGTGTGAACCAAAGGACATTGCTTACTAAAAACTTCCGGATTAAGGTACCTGGTGCACATGCATACCCACATGTGGAATAGAAATGGGAACCATCACTTGAAGAAGAAAGGGGTATTGGGAAGATTAATTAATTAATGGTTGTAAAGTGTTCTGGATAGAAAGAATTATGTTACTTTATTCAGCAGTCTTGTACTTAGTTTCACTGGCTGCATAAGAATATTTTAGTGTTGGTATTACTTTCCGTACTTTATCTTAATAACTGTGTACTATTGCTGCTCTTTTCTGTAGCTTGTCAGAAATCTTTATTCAGCAGTAATTCTTTTAGATCAATTGCATTCAGGACAAATAATGGGGGAACTGACTACTACAATGAAGTGTATAAGAAAATGCAAGTCTTTGATGGTAATGTAACCATGCTAATTCACAACAAGATATACGAACACAGTTTTCTTCCTATGCTCCACACCTTTAGGAACTCAGGCTATGGCCACACGTAGATGCTTATTTTGAAATGTTAATTTGAAATAAGTTAATTTGAAATAAAATCATTATTTCGATTTCACTTAAATCGAAATAAGCAAAAACCTCAAATCAAAATAGCAAGTCCAGACATGGGACTCGCTATTTCGAATCAGGTGAGGGGCAGCATGGGAGGTGTGGCAAAATGGTCCCCTGGCAGGGCGATGTTGTCAGCCAATATATAGAAGAAGGAAGGCACCCTGGGAAGGAGAAAGGTAAAAGTGTTAAATCGGAATAATAGTTATTTCGAAATAACAGGTCCGAATGGTGTTATTTCAAAACAACTGTTTTGAAATAACGGCTATTTCAATTTCAGCCTAGGTTTTACTATTTCAAAATAACAAAACGTCATTCGGACATGACAACTTTTAAATCGAAAAATGGTCATTGTTTCGATTTAAAAGCATCATGTGGACATGGCTCCAGTGAAAGATTAATATTTGTAGTCTATTTTAGACTTGCTGGCAGAGGTTCCATGCAAGCCCAAAATCTTTAAAGAACAAAAATGCCCCCTCCCTCCCTTTTCTTTTTTTAAGCTAAAAAGCTTAGAAAGTTATGTGTGGACTGAAAAGAATGCTCATGTCAAGAAATGAAAGTAAGATTCAGAGAACAAATGGAGAACCTATATTAATGCTCTTTTATACCAATAACAACAATGAAACATCTTTACTCAAGGAAACAAAATCAAATGCCAAATGAAGTTATTCTATGAAAGTGCTGCCAATTACAGTGTTATTTTCTCACCAGGAAATATATGACAATTATTTATGGAGAAATCTAGAACTGAAAATGTACACTGCATTGTTCTTTGCTCTATAACATATAATGCAGAAGGTAAATGAGTGACAGCCATCAAATCACCACTTTCTGCCAAGAAAAATCTCCTGTGGATTAATCTATGGTTTTGGCATACTGAGCATTCTTGAAAAGTTTCCTTATCCTACAGATATGAATGAAATGGAAATGTCTGTAATGGAACAAGGCAACAGTGAATTCAGGAAAGGGCTCACTTATACTTCTCAAAGTAATTCCACATGGAAGTGGAGAGCACCCACTGCCTGATCAAATTTGAGAAACAGTTTGAATAGCAGGCCATTAAATGTGGTCAATAAAGGAGAATGGCATATGGTTGAATCCTGTGAAACACTGAGCACCTATAACACCCATGGACAAACAAGCAGCTAAAAAGCTTGTGATAGCAGCAAGAGAAGATCAAAAGCCTGAATTTCAGAAGTTTCAACTGCCAGTCATGTATTATCTGGTCCTGACTACATGTCGCTGTAGTACACCATTATAGTAATATTCTTAATTATTCTCAAAAGTTAAAACATTAAGTAAACGGTATACTATTCAAATTTGGTAGCTATTATAGGTGATCCTTGGCTACACTAAATCCATTTGTCATATATTTCATAATAGGAAAACACTTAAACCACATAAGGTAGTGCGCACTGTACTAAATCACTAAATAACCCATCACACTTCATGTGTAAGGTGACTTCTACTTTTCATTCCTTTGTCATTCTGTTTCACAAGGCTGCTGTAAATAATGCCTGTAATTTCTTTATTTTTATACATAGATATAATTCTATGGGAGATTAAAAAATTTTGATTTCAAGACATGGGAAAGTTGGCAACTCTACATAAAACCCAAGAGAGACATAAGGAAAAAGTCACTTGTTTCCAACCTTCTAAAAGAAAATGTTTGCAGAAAATTTATAGAAACATCAGGTACTCTGAATACAACCAAAATAATGGCATAGAAGTACAGACCTCAAAGCATTTGCTGTTGCCCAGTGAGAACAGAATTTAAGATGTTTATGAACATACAGCATTTTATGATCATTTTCATGCTATCATATATTACTTCCCCCTCTGACTACCATACTCATCAATCACAAAATAATGAGTTACTGTCAGTGCCAATCATTACCTAACAACAACTTCAGTAGTACTATATATCCACATCCTTTTTATCAGTATGATTAAATTACAGTGACATGCAAAATACAGCAAACAACATGTGAGAAATTACTTCTTTTCTTAGCATACTGCTATTCCGCTGCTTGGCTGCTCTCCATATAGCCAAAAGCATATTAATGGTGCATACACACATACGTGCGTGCATGCACGCACGCACACACACACACACAGTGCTGGCAAACTGAATGGGTTTACTGCAGGTCACCTTTGGAAGCTCAGGCTACATTTGGCCTTAGCCAATAGCCATTTCTAGCTCCATAATCAACTTCAAAATGCAGCTACTCCTAATATTTTTAGGGTTCCCATTCTATAGCACTCTTCCATTTTATTCTCTGCTTTGCTTACCAGGATTTCCTTCCATTCCCTCACTTGTTGCATAGCAGGAAATGAAAAAACAATACTAACAGAAAATGGATAGGTTTTAATTCCTTCAGTATGATTGCTCTCTGTTGTATGTACAGTATATTTCCTGGATTGGCAATTACATGATTATGATGACAATTCTAATCTACTTCAGCAAGAATTGTAAAAAACAAAGATGGAAACATGAAATGGAAAGCAGAGTGACCAGATGTCCTGATTTTATAGGGACAGTCCCAGTATCTGGTGCTTTGTCTTGTAAAGGCACTTATTACTGCCCACCCCCATCCTGATTTTTCACACTTGCTACCTGGTTACCCTAAAAAGAAGTGACAATGTGCAGGATACAGGATTCAATGAATGTATGCTAGGCAAGTGACAACAAGCACAGGAGATGCAGAGAAATTAATATCTCCAACAGAAGTGCTCTAATTGAGGAAAGGCAGGTAAGAAGTAACAACACAGCAAGGGCCTCTTGCCATAAGAGAAATGGTCCAGCAGCCATCTTGGGAAAGTGCAAGAGATTCAAAAGATGAATGGAGACACACACAGTGATCAGATGTCCCGATTTTATAGGGACAATTTTAATCCATGGGGCTTTTTCTTATACAGGCATCTATCGCATCCCCCCCCAACTGATTTTTCACACTTGCTTTCTGATCACCCTAAAGACACGTAATACCACACCAGCTATTGTTTTTGGCCTGGTAGTACTGTGTAGACCAAAATATGTGCAGAAAAAACCCCCCCACAAAAACACACTTCCCCAACTCCCCCACTCTATTATGGTGCCTAGAACACCAAGTACTGAAATGATCTACTGTTCTTTGTTGCTGTCCACATATGTGCAAGTCATTTTCTAACATCTGAATATGGTATTAGCAGCTAATTTTTTTTAACTGTTTTCCTTTCATTTAAATAAGCATTTATGCTCTGGTAAGCCACATCTATTTGACTGCTGTGCAATGATCCTAGTGTGAATGAAAGCCCACGCACTGAAGCATGTCGTTAAAAAGGAGTGGGTAGGGGAAAATATTTTCTTCAAAAGCTTCTTAGTTTATATATTCAGCACAGTTTATTGCACTGGAAATGTACTTCAGAAAATGTACTGTATGACTTTAGAAATCATAAAGGAAAAACCAGCAAATTTTGCTGGTAGAAATTCTGGCTTGCATACCCCAAAGGGATAGGCATGTTAGTCTAGTCCAGCAAAAAAAACAAGGAGTCATGTGGTTCACCCATCTTCAAAGCATCTGACGAAGTGGGATTTTCTCCCATGAAAGCTCATGCGAAAAATAAATGTTAGTCTTTAAGTGCCACATGACTTCTTGTTTTTTTGAATATCCCAGTATGAATAAACAAGACATTGTGCAAGTATTTACCTGGTGAAATATTACTGGAAAAAATTTAACATCCACATGGAATGGAAATTTAAGGTGCATGAAGGAGATGCAGAAGCTAGATTCTGAACTGATCAAGTGCAATGGGACTTACAATCATAGAATCATAGTTGTGCGGGACCAGAAGGAACTACAAGAGGTCATTTAGTTCAGTCCCCCTTGCTGAGGCAGGCCTAAGTTTCACCTAAACAACACCATCGCTGAGGTGTTTGTCTAACCTGTTCTTTAAAATCTCCAGTGACAGAAATTACACAGCCTTCCTCAGTAATCTGTTCCAGTGCTTAACTATCCTCACAGTTAAAGTAAACATCTACAAATCTAATTCATTATATTCCTTTAAATCCCTTCTTAAAACTCCTCATTTCCACCATGCCTATAAAAGAATGCATCAATGGTAAGACTGCTAATGCATTGATACCACTGCCTTTCATGCTGACAAATACTGTCTCATCATTCCCCTGGTATGTCCCTCCAAGTCAGTCTCTCTCTATGCATCTTTTGTCTCTTGTCCTGTAATTAGATCGTAAACTCTTAAGGTCCGGGATCGACTTTTGGGGGGAGGAGTTTATGTACAGTACCTAATACAATGAAGTCCTGGTTCCTCTCTAAATATTTGAGGAAATACAAACAAAAATGACAATTTAGATCTAAATCTGTATCATTTTCAACTCAGCAATTATACAACTCTTCCTCCTCCCATTCACTAGGAAGAAGGGAAAGTGTTTGGATAACCAAATCCCATAACTAGCACATAAAGATCCAGAGCCCTGGTGTTCTGCACAACTGTTACTGTCAGTCCACTCAGCTAAAGGAAGAACCGTGGGACACGTGAAGGCACACAGGGTAAAGAAGTCATCAAAACATTGTTTTATCTTTAATTTAACCCCACAATTATTAATTAGTTTACAGCAATTTCTATTTTTAAGTAGATTGCAAGAACAGAAAGTATCAAAGATGCAATGATTTGATCTCTATATCTGTCCCAAATATTTCTAAGGTATTTTCAGCTCTAAGCACTTCATAAGGAAATAGCTGATTAGATGTGAAATGCCCAGGTGAAAATCAATTGCAATTTCTTTAGCAATAAGATGCCAGATAAATACATGCTACTGGAATTTCCTATCTAAAAATCTACAGTTACACAAGCCTAAAAATATCAAAACTTCTAGTGTTTCCAATTAAATAAGTTTGTAGCACATTTAGTAACCATTGTCTTTATGTGGTTAACTGCACCTATTGACTAACTTCCATAAAATGCTCTCCACTGTAATTGCATAATATTAACCAAACTGCATGCTCATAGTCAATGAAAACTTTAAGAATAATATTAATTGAACTATATTTTCTTAATTCATTCTACAGCTTAAATCAGTTATCTTTATTACTATTGAACTTTTTCCTGATGAAATCACTGTCACAATCTTTTTTCCAAAAAAAACCCCAAAAATCTAAAACATGGTTGCATGATTTGGGAAAATTCACCAAGTTTTTCTACTATCAAATTCACCTTCTTAGTTTATCATTATCTGGGTCAGACCCAATGAAAACAACTTTCCTTTACTCTTCCTTGCCTTTCAAGCATGTTAGGAACAACAAATAACTTTTATTGCTACCACACATCCTAAGTATATCTTTGATTCTGTGAGAGAAAATGTAAGAGAATGGGACAAAAATGGTTTAGTCATTTCTCAGTAAGTGAATTCCAAATTTGATTGGGTAAAAGACAAGGAAGTGGTACAGTCAACTCATTTTATGTCTTCTTCCTTTCTAGCCCTCTATTCAATTTCCTGGTGGTAGGAAAGCTGGGATGAGATGGTAGTAACTCACACGGGGACTGAAAAGTTTTCCATGGACAACTTTGACTATACCTCTATGGAGTTGTTTGGAGGAGATAGCCAGTTAGAAGTGGAAGTAACAGAGTGCAGGAAGGAGTGGATTTAATAAAGATGTATGAACTAGCAAATGTTATATATTTTTTGTACATATGGTGTAAATTGTATGATTTTTATTTCCTTCACTGAAGTCTCAGAATTTGATGTGGCAGTGGGCGGATGAAAGTAGGTTGATATGTGAAAGGATTTGACTGTGTACTGGAAAATCAGAAAGTGGGTGGAAACAGACAGATTTTCAAATTTGTTTGAGCACTTCATATCTGACAGAGACCTTTGTATAGCCAGTAAAACACCACAAGGCAGCCATATGACAGGGGTCTCACAATATAGGCAGGGAGGGGTTGGATGGGCCTGGATATTTCAGTCCTCATGCCAGTGATTAGGAGTGGAAGGGCAGAGAAAAAAAATATGGAAATAAACTGACAAGCCTAAGTTTAAGATACCTACAGTCAGTTCCAGTGGCCTTATAAGACAATGACTCTCAGGAAAGAAGTGTAATGACAGAGAGGAACCCAAATCTGTTTCATGCTTTTAAAGCAAAAGTTAGTGGGAAATAAAACAATTCTAGTCTAGCATTTGATCTGGGACAAACCCACCAACTTTTCCACTTATAACTGAGGCCTGGTTGGATAAGGCTGTGAAACTAAATGCTCGTGCAATCTGTTCCTGCTGTGTACTCTGTTCAGTATGACTGAAGAGAGGATCAGGAAGAAGGCATGGTGATCTTTTCATAGTGCACACAAAAAGAAGAATGGAACTGGTAAAGTAGGAGGGTCTGGAGTGTTGACTGGTTGCTGTCACTGAGCTGATGGAACTTCATAATGATATTTTGCTTATGACACTGATAAATATGAATACTTAAAATGGAAGTATTTTGAAAATGTCTAGTTAAAAAAAATCATATTCACAGCAATTACACATACACACACACTTACACCATGCCACTTGTTCTTTATATATACACACAATAGCCAAAAAGCAGTTTCTCTCGCTTGATTTTGTTTTACTTCTAGAAAATTCAGACTTCTAGATAAGCTGATAATAAATCCCAGCTGTATGAAGACAGTCCCGGTTTTTCACATGAAGCCCTTGTTTCTCAAAAATTTCTTTCAAAACTTCTGAAATGTCCCAGTTTTCATTTTACCAATCAAAATGTATGTTCCTTTGTTTTATAACCACAAAATGTTGGCTCCAGACATATTTCCATTTGCTCTTTGTTGAACAAGAACTAATCAGCCTATTAGAATGAGTGTTCATGCAGACTAGTGTTTGGAGAGAGTAGAAAAAGTGAAAAAAACATAGGAACTATGAAAACTGCTCTTTTGCTCTAAGTCTATGTTAACGTCAGTTGTTCAGTGTTTCATCACTCAGCTCATTACATTACTAGAAAGAAATCTTCCACTTTAAGACGCATACATGTCATTCTTAATTCTGAGATCACAAGTGGCAACTTTTTTTTTAAGTGCACATTTTCCTTTTGTATTGCATGATCCTAAAAGACTGTGAGAAGAAAAAGCATTTCAAGTATTTGATTTTGAAAATATGGTCACCTGACTTCTGTCTCAGTAATCAATTACCTGGGGGGGGGGGGGGATAATCATGCTTACTTTTCATAGTTACACTGCTGGAGAACAAAAAGCTTCCCCCCCCCACCCTCCAGCCCCCAGACTGTTGAAATATCTTGGTCTCTTCTCACTGTAAAGAAAGGCACACATTTATGGAAAGGATCCCTCGATAATACATAAAAACCAGTCTATTCACATGGAAATCAAATGCTGGTAGCTTACAACTAAAATTATAAAACTTTATTCTGTATAGCTGCCTTGCATAATACAGTCTGAAGCGACAGAGTTTCAGGACATAAAATGAAAACTTTTTTCTTTTTTATTGGCTAACAGAAAAACAAGTGAGTTTTCAAAAGAAGATATTTAAATAAAGAACATGAGCTTCCACAACTGAAAGCAGCAGCTTACTCCTTTGGCTGTTGGGCATAGTGGTAGAATACTTGATCACCCAAAGTATGTAGTTCTATAATTGGAACTTGCAGCAAGAGAGCAATGAAGAGCATCGAGGGTTGGAAGGGATATATCTCAAAATTAAATCAGGAGGTGTATTCAGGACCTTGACCATAAAGGGCCTCATAGGTCATCTTCACAATCAATCCTTTGTTTCTGCGTAGCCAATGCAGCAATGAAAGGATTAGGAAGATATGCTTGTGCATTTTTGCAAGATATACTTCTCTGGAAACAGAGGTTTGCTCAAGCTTGGTAATAAGATCACTTAGCAGACCAGCAAGCAAGGCATTATAGTTGTCTAGTCTGGAAGAGATAAAGCTCAAAGCTAACTTCTCAAAATCAGACAAGGATAAACACACACAAAGTGCAGTTATGTTTCTCAAATGACAGTAGGAAGTCTTAATAATCTGTCCAAAGTGATGTTTAAAGAACAGTTTAAATTCAAAAAGGCATAGGGGTTTCCAAGCTGGTAATCTGGTAACAGAGTAATGTATATCTATAAAAAATTAATAAAATGTTGAGAAGGCATTATGCTTACAGCTGGAGCCACTTCATGAATACCTTCACTTTACCAATTTAACTCATGGGTTAGCATCGGCCAAAGAATCTGCCTGTACAATAAGAGAACAGTTTAGATTTCTTTCTTTAATTGACAAATGGATTAGGATGTCCTGAGCACAGAAATGAAACCCAATATCAAACAAATGATTAATCTGGCCCAAAGTAGAATATAAATGCAGAAACATAACTAACCCAAAACAAAACTCTGCAAACACCAAACTTAAGTTATGCCAGCAGAAGACCTGAAATCCTTTACAAAAACATACCACTGTCTGACAAACGTACCAGATTCAAACCAGTTTGAAACACTGCCTGACAGAAAGCCTGGTAATTTCCACGGGCTGAAGAAAACATGAGAAAGGAAATTCTTTAGACCAACATTTCATCTAAATGAAATGCCTCTTTAGCATTCTTAAAAGGGGGCATTTAGCCAAAATGTTTGTCTACTGAACTGGATTTAAGTTTTATTCAGATGTACAACTGAATTTGTTGTAAGAGCAGGAAATTCCCTTAGAGGATCTAGAAGGACAGGATATTTCACAGTGTCAAAAGCCAGGCTGAAATAAAATAAGAACTGAAGGAGAAATAGAAGTTATATTTTTTTTAGGAAATAAGTTAAACCTTATGTTACAATAAAACTGACTTGAAAAAAAACATTGATGTGTCTTGCTTACACAACTTTTTTAGGTGCAGATTCAAAAAGATACTTATGTACTTGTTTAACTTTGAGCACCTTTGCGGACCCACTGAAGTCAAGTTCAATTAATATCAATGGAACTATTCATGCATAACTTTAAATATATGCTTAAGTATCTTGCTGAATCAGAGCCCTATATCTTTGGCTAAGAAAACAAGAGGGAACTGGGCCAATAATTTCCAAGAATCCCAGGGTCCAAAGAAGACTTCTTGAGTCAAATAATGTCTGACAGATAGGGTAAATAAAACCCTTTACTCATGGATCATGTTTGCCCTGGGGGTGGGATGTTTAGTAAAAGCATAGGAATTAAATATTCAGTTACCACTGCACAGTAAACTTTCACTGGGCTCTAGATGGCAAGACAAACTCTATTCTCCTACATCATGAAGCATAAATGTTCTAAAATGTGTGTGGAATCAGAGCATCCACTTACCCATCCTGCATACAACAGTACAAATAATCTGGGAACTTTTCTTCTAAGAAACAAAGGTAAGATATGTAACTTTGTAAACATGATAAAATACACATGCTTTTCATGTGTCTTGAGGAGGATGCCAGAGCCCTGTGACTGTCTGTCCCATTGGTGTCTTGGGAGAAAGATTCTGATCAGTTCAGAGAGGTATAGTCAAGTAGGAGAAAATTAAGTGCAGATAAATCAATTTATGCTCAGTACCTTAAAAGAAGCAAACAAAGAACACTGTGGAAACCATAGATCTAGCCTGCCCGGTTTGTATTTCTATTTTTTTATATTTGTACTTTGCTGCTTGTAAAGCTGCATGGGAGAAAAACAGCTAGAGACTTAGTCATTGATTTTTAAGGCCAAAAGACACCATTATAATCACCTAGTTTGACCTCCTGCATCACTGGCCTTCAAGTTTCACAGTGATTCCTGAATCAAATCCACAACTTCTGTCTGAGCTAGAGCACATTTTTATAAAAAAGACACCTAACCTAGACGCATCAAAGCATGGTGTGTGCTGTTGCCAAACTGAAGTCAACTTCAGTTAATCCAAACCCCTGCAATAAAAAAATGACTGTGAGGGATTTCAATGTGAAAGTATTGGCCTCCAGAGCCTATTCTTCTCTTTTGTCATTGTACTTCTGAACTGCTACAGAAGTCATACATTTCTGCACTGTTTCAGTCCTCAAAAGTTTACTGGAGCAACCCGTGTTTGGGATTCTGATTTTGAAGAGTCCAGTTTAGTCCACATTATCAAGCTTCTAGTATAGTCAATGTTTAACTAAACAAAACAAAGAAAATAAAATTTTCTTGTTTAAAACTCCTTTGATTTACCAGTATGTACAGACTGTTACCAGATATCTCTACTGATGTTACAGAGTGCTTTGTAACAATTCAGATACCTGCTACAGGACTGCAAAACAGTGAGTTTCCCTGATGTTAGAGCACTTAATCTTAAACAAATATTCAAACACATTACAAAGCATTCCCAGATGTCATTTTAAAAAACTTCGAGTATAATTTTAAAAATACACAATGGCAGGACTCTTTTTTTCTGACTGTTACTTGAGAAGACATTAAACTACTTCATGCATCCTCTAATAAAAAAATTAAAATACATTAGAAACATGTAGATAACGAGGTGCTCTGGCCAAAGTACCTATTACAAGAGCTCTCTATCAAAGGTATAATATAGTGCCTTGCATGTTGCCAGTTTCCAAAGGGGCAGCAGCCCTGTTAGTTTAGTTCAGCAAAACGAACAAGGACTCCTGTGGCACTTTTAAAGACTAACAAATTTATTTCTCGTAAGCTTTCATGGGAGAAAATCCCATTTATCAGACACTCTGAAGCTTTTTAAAGGGCCACAGGAGTCCTTGAAAAGTACAATATAGTGCACTTTAATATCACAACCAAGGCATAGAAAAACATCCTTAGTAAAAAGTAACAAAACGACATGTTTTGTATTTTTGAAACACTACTCAACAGACAGAATGATCTGACTTACAGTATAATATATTTCTTAAACTTAGAAGGGAACAAGACATGCAGTTGAAATGGCTGCCTAGCACCATTTAAGCTCACTAAGGAATGCTTAGTAGTTTACTGATCTACTTGAAATAGCCATATACAGTGGTTTCTACGTATTATAGCAAACAGTGATGTCTGTTTTATCTGAGCCCACCTTTAAAAACTCCTGAGAGTTAGGAGTATTAAATCAAACAAGAGGACATGGGCTCATATTTAGTTCTGATAAACATCTAAATCTCCAGTCATAGTCAACAGAAAGTGTGTGGGCATAACCCAAAACTGAATATGAGCCTTTATAAAGTGAGATATCCACACTGTTTAGGCCCATAGTTCTGCTGTTAAACAATTATGCCAAATCCTTCTTTGCTTAAAGCAGGTGAGACTACCTTATTACTGAACCTACTAACAACCATCTCTCCAGGTTGGGGAAGTGTCCCTACATAATACTTCCAAAGTGGACAGAAGTGTTAATGTTCCAGACCTATGATAAAACTAAGTAAAAATAGTAAACATCTTGACTATACACCATACATTTTTCCCTTTGCTCTTTTTTTCTTTCCTAATTCACATGTAAAACATTGAGATATGTAATTGCATACTAGTAGACATATGCAACTCATGAAGTAATAGCAAACAATCTGGTTTAGTGGATGTAATAGCATGGTAAAGGTCATTCTGCTGGACACTGTCAGGCTGCTGTGTTTGTTGGAGCCATGTATGCTAAAGCCATGAACTCTAAGCTTCCTGAATCAGAGCAGAGCTAAGATATTGCCTCTGACTCTCAAGTACAGGTTCTCTGTTTTGCACTCCTTTGTGGGAGTTGAGAACCTGAAGTCCAGCTGTTTAGGGCACGTGGATAGCTGTACTCTACCAGACTCCCTAGTAGTTTAAGCACTCCTTTCCCAAAGATTGCAACCTTCTGAGGACTCTGCTTAAAATTTAGGGGCATGTAAGAGCTGAGCCACACAATGCACATTCTTTGCAAAGGTTTCAAAACTCATCACTATTTACTTTAGGTAGCACAAGAAATATACAGACCTAGATAAAACAGCTGGATGCTCTTCCCTGCCTCAGGTTCTCCTCTGTTCTTGAGTGCTCTCTGGAACTAGTTCAGACTCTTTTATGGCACCCAGGATCCCCTCCTCTCCCCATTTGCTCCCATATGTGGCTTTTCTTCTAGAACACATATTCGTCTCTTACTCCTGCAGCAGCTTTCTGCTTTTGCTAGCTTCTTCCATCAAACATCCCTCTCTAATGGCCAGTCAGACAAACCCTGTTTTAAAACCTCCAGTTATTTTTATCAGAAGATCCTCTGATCCACCTAATCAGGTAATCAGAGTCACCTCTCCAGGTGAACCATTGTTTAGTTACCATTCCCTTCAATTCAGGCTAGAAAAGTTGGTTGGCCCTGGGTGGTAGTCATTTCTTTGTCCAACAGTGACCTAGTTGATTGAGTTCCAAAGGGGCAGCCATGTCAGACTAGTTCAATAAAACAAACAAGGAGTCCTGTGGCACTTAAAGGTAACAAATTTAATAAATTAGTTAGTCTTTAAATGCCACAGGACTCCTCGTTTGTGTAACTGAATGAATTATCAAAGTTTAACAGCCTTCCATTGGTAGCCCTGGGCTATGTGTAAGAATTTCTCTTGTTGACTCCAGTAATACCATAGGTAACAGTGTGAAGACAAGATAGCAGAGAAGCTAAAAAAGCTGAAATTCAGAATAGAGTTTGCAGTGAGACACAAATACAGAGAGTCCACAATATCAAACAGAATTCATAAACTGTACATACAGAAATTTCTCAAATTAGCCTAGAAGGGTTCACTGCCCTTTCTCAACTGTCTTGGTTTTTTTTTCCCCTCTCCGTCTGTCTCTCTCTCTCTCTTTTTATCCATTGCCGTGTAAACACAAAGTAAGTGTGTTGGTTTTGTTTTATTTGACCACATTTGAAGTTTAGGTCAGTATAATAAAAATACAATATTGTGAGATAGCTTCACTCTGTATTAAACAAATCATGAGCTGATTGAACTCAAAGACTATTCAGACCATCATAAAAGGTTATTACCTCAAATTGGAAGTACTTTAAAGTTTTTAATAATAATACACTAGTTAGCTTTTCAAAATCTTTGATTAACAATCAAGTGAAAATAATCATCCAAAAATTGTTTGTACAGAAAGTATAATCAGATTGTGTCAATTTCTAAGTCTTCATTTTTCCAAATGAAAAGGAAAGCAGCTAGTAATGGCTGTATTACTAAGAAAACAGTATGGAAGTGGGGCCCAGTGTCAGATGACTTATTCAGGCAAAACTCCAACTAGGTCCCATAATAAAGTGCTATTAGATAAAGCATTGCCTGATCATATTTCATTCCATCCTGCATTATTCTTATGACATGTAACTAATAATGGAATCTGATAATTCAGCAGGAAATATATATTGCATTAAGTAACTATTAGGGCTACATTTTAAAGTCTGCAAAGATTTATTACTGTATACTAGAAAATAGAATATCTTCAAACAAAGACTTCAGCTTGAATAAGTCATCTCAACAGGAACAAGTTAACTTTTTCTTGAACTAAGATATTTTTAAAATATAATTTCCACCATTACTTGAAACTGCACTTCTGCACTCAGATAAAGGTGAAAGAAAATTACCAATTTATAGTGATGGATGTCTTGTTGATATTGCCAGTATATCTAACAATTATTGGGCAAATTAATATAATGCATTTGCACAATGACAGTAGTGTAAGACATTCAGACCTGTTACATATAGATAGGAAATTGAGAGCAATATGTATAATCAAACATATAATTTTATAAAAACAAGGATGATTCATTGTGTCATTATTATTTAGCATTAACCCAGGGAGTAGGTATGCAGAAATTCTAACAGGAGTATTTATTTTTATGTATTTTTAAAACTATTTTGTAGAATAAACGTAATTGTCCTTTCTGTTGGATATTCATAAGCACATGCACACCCTGTAAACTAATATAAGCTGCATATGGAGGGCGATAACATATTCACATACATGCTTCCCTCCTCCCAGTCTGTCAGGTAGCACTATGCACTATCAATTCCTTGGAATCCCAATATGCTGCATGCAGCACTCTATACGTTCTTAAAGGCGCTGACTCTTCAAATGATATACACAAGGGTTAAAGTAAGCCGGAACGCCCCAGCAGCCACCATTTTTAGGTGCCAGAATTCCAGGGCCCCCTAAAAGTAGAAAAATGGGGCAAAATGCTGTGTCCCCCCAGGGCCAGCTCAAGGGGCTGCAGTTAGGAGCAAAACTCACTACCCCCGCCCTCTTTCCCACTACCTGTAGTGTTCCAAAAAACAAAAGCCTAGCACTGCTTCAGGTTTTAAATGTGCAGAGTTGGCTATACAGAATAAAATTTAATTGATTTCAAAGGTACACTTCACATTAATTTACATTAATATCCCCCATCCACAGGGGTTAAAGTATAATTTGGCAGGCCCCGAAACTCTCCTAAATTGGTGGGCCGCCCTCATGCTGCTCCAGGCCTCTTTGCACCACAATGGGCCCCCTTTATATCAGTCCAGGCCCCCCTCACACCAGTGCAGGCCTCCCTCATGCACACCAGCTACTGCTCCCCACATGCATATCTCTCACTCCAGCTACTGACCCTGGCCCCCATCATCACTGGTCCCCCAACCCTTCCACAACCCCCCACCATGCCATGCCGTCTTCCCCTGCTGTTCTGGGCTCACCCCCTTTGCTGCACCCTTTTGCTGCCAGGCTGGCTTGCCTGTCCCTGAACCAGGGATTTCCCTAACTCCCTCCTACACCCCCCCGAATTTTCCAGCCCCCCCCCACCCCTAAATCTCCCCCTACAGCCTCCCAATTTCAAGTCCTGCAGAGAATACTGCTCCAACCACCTACCCCAGAGCCTCAGCTGGGGCAGGAACAGCTCCCTGCCTGCTGGAACACACAAGAACGGTGTTCTGGGGCCTGCTATTTTTAGAGGTTCAGCATCGGGGGGGGTCCTTAGAAATAGAAAATGGAGCCAGAACACTGCATTCTGGGATCTTCTACTTTTAAATGGTGGGCCCCAGACTGCAGTGTTCTGGCTCCATTTGCTATTTTTAGGGGCCCCTGAATGCTGAACCCCTAAAAACAGTGGGCCCTGGAACACCCTTCCATTCTGGCCTACTTTAACCCCCTGCCCATCCAGGTTTAAACAGAGAAGCATACTGGGGAGTAGGAAAGAGTATGCTAAAATCTGGGTTGAAGTGAACTTCAATCCAGAAATTCCTAGCAGATGTACTGTATCCTGTGTAAATTAGAGCATCATGTAAGCCCTCATCAGTTAAGAAGGGACTTCTGAAGGTATGTCTGGAAAACAGGGAGTTATAAACAGACTTCTTTATGGGCTCCCCACCTCTGTTACAGAGAATCTGGCCTGATGTTGGACATAACGCTCTTTGCCACAGAGGCCTGGTGATCATCTATAGAACCTCACACTTTCACTTCCGAATTATAGATTCTAACTTAATCCAGGTTGAAAAAAGCCACGAATAACTACTACAATGAACAAGAACAGCAGCATTATTTATTTAATTCTCCTGAACATTCAGGTTATCAGATGGATTCAATAAGTACCTAGGGTTTTTCCAAAATATATACATACAAATAAGATACTGTTGTTCTACGAAATAGAAATAGCACTGACTTTCTGCAGCTTGGAAGGCAGCATATATGGTTCCCAGCATCAGGTAGGCTATTTCATAGGAATTAGGCTAGACTTCCATATTCATATATTAAAGGATATGTCTACACCTAAAATCTTAGTTCAGACTTGGTTAGTCCAAACTAAGTACTTCGAAAGTTAGTTTGAACTTTTTATTTCACACTCATTTTTTTAGTTATGAGCAGTTAATTTGAACTAACCAGACAAACTACCTAACTACCTACCTACTTTTTTTAGTTTGAACTAGGCAAAGCCTAGTGTAGACAGGCTTCAAATTAGTTCAAATTAAGGCATAGCCTAGAGATCTACTGCTAAAACTTCATGGCAACAAAGAATTGGAGAAGGGAACTAAACACATTCTATTACTGTTACACCACACATTTTTATTATGTAGTTCCTCCCCCTTCTCTGTGAACACAAAATTCAAACTCTCTGTTACAAAATACATATGCTAGGAGGCTTCTTTATAAAAGTTCATATATGAACAGAGTTGAAGGCCAGAAAAAAATCATTCAAACTTCCCATCTTAAATTTTACCCCATTATTCCTGTATTGAGCCCAATTAGTTGTGCTTGATGAAAGTGTATCTTCCAGAGAGTAATAGAGTTTTGATTTTAAGAGGTTGAGAGAAAGAATTCTCCACTTCCCCTAATAGTTTGTTCTAAATTAAAAATATATGCCTAATTTCTAATCTGATAGCTTCCATCCATCGGTTCTTGCTATGCCTTTCTCCAATACATTAAGGAGCCCTTTAGCACCCAGAATTTTTCCCTGTAAAGATATTTATAAATTGGAATCAAGGCACTTCTCAGTTTTCACTTTGATAAATTAGGCAAGTTAAAATCTAAATTAATTCCATTTGACACCACACTTTCAGCAGTCGTCACTTAAAGAAAGAGAAAAGAGCTTCATAAAAAAATCCTAATGTTCTGCCACCCGTGATAACTACATAATCTGAGCTACCAAAGTGTTAGATTTTTTTGTTTGTTTGTTTATTCTAAGCTTACAGTTTAGTGATCTTTCACTATCCAGAGGATCAGCAGCAAGGTGGTGTTAAGTAATCTCCAAAAACTGTCTCCTTGTGGGTATTCTGTGCATAATCATGATGAATGCATCAGAGATTAGCACTTTTGCCTACTTCACATCGTAGTGTTGCCAAGATCCAAAGGGGTAGCCATATTAGTCTAGTTCAGTAAAACAACCTAATCTTCAAAGCATCTGACGAAGTGGGATTTTATCCATGAAAGCTCATGCAATAAATAAATTTGTTAGTCTTTAAGTGCCACAGAACTTTGTTTTTCAAAATAGTGTAATATTCAGAGGTGCATTGGAAGATTTGCTTCAAGAGACCTTGAGAGAACAGAGTTTGGCCACAGTAGTGTTTTGCAATGACAAGGAAGAGTTGAGGTGAGGCTCAGTGAGGCTAATAAATCGTAATTGTGTTGGAGATAGAAGCCCAGTGCTTGGAAACTGTCGAGCAAATGCACTGGACACTCCCAAAGGGAAGAGTGCAATTTTGGGATGGGAGATGGATGGATTCATGGATTCATTGAGTGGAATGGAGAAACCATTTTAAAGATGAAATCTTTGAGAGAATTTGTCTTTGTGTAATACTGCAAAAGCCATATCAGGCACCATGGCCACCAATTCACTAACCTGCTATACAGTTGTAATGGTCAACAAAAAGATTATCTTCGCAGAAATATAAATGAGTAAGTGAGCAAGTGGACATTGATTAAAAGGGTGGTTTAGTGAGGCTCGAGAGTACGAGTTAAGGTCCCAAAAAGAGGTGGGTTTACGGATCAAGGGAAAATGATGAGAAGGCCATTAAGTAAACATATGATGATCAGATAGCTTAAGGTCAAGAAGACATCAATAGAAAGAGGACATAGATGGAAGAGTGGGTGAGGCCTGAGAGTTACAGATCGGAAAGGTATTCTAGGACAGCAGGAATGAAAAGATTCCAGTGGAAAGTGTTAGTGAGACACCCATGCTGTGAAGCATCTCCATTTACCCTGATAGCATATTCTGGTGGATGGTCATCTGGTATATGAAAGAAAATTACATACA
Organism: Podocnemis expansa; assembly: GCA_007922195.1. NCBI lineage: Eukaryota > Metazoa > Chordata > Testudines > Podocnemididae > Podocnemis > Podocnemis expansa. Next base: position 68,548,092 of record ML681963.1, read on the forward strand.
GGGGATAATCACATAATGTCTATACAAAACCCCCAACCAAACACCATGCATTTGGGTAAAGTGGTTATGGATTAGAGTGTGTGATCTTACTATGTGCCTGCGTGAGGAGGTTTGGTAGGTGGGGAAGACATATGGGAGGAGAACTAAGAGGAGGAGGAAATCTGCAAACTAGTACCTGTATGGCCAAAAGACAGCCATGTGGATGAGAAGCCCCAGATCTTGCTTCACCTAGTGCAGGACCTATAGGAGAAGTGTTATGTGGTCTTTGGGAGACCAAATGCCTAGGGACATGTTGCTGTCCAGAGGGGCACCCCACCCAAGCAGTGAAGCATCTGTGATGAAAGCGCTGTGCACTACAGGACAGTTGAAGGGAATGTCAGTCAGAACTCTGAATGAGTTGCACCTCCATAAGAAGGAAGTTATGAACAAAGAGGGGAGAAGAACGCATTCGTTGAGATGATCCTTCTGTGAATCATAGACAGTGCAGACATAATTGGAGGCATCTTCTGTGTAGTTGCACATACTGGGTGACAAAGGTGCAGGCTGTCATACATCCCAAAAGAGAGAGGCAGTAGAGGAGGCATGTGCAATAACACTGGTGCAATCATGGAATGAGGGAAGTCAAGGTGGCAAAGCGATTTGGTGGTAGAAATGCTCAGCCTATAAGGGCATCCAACTGGTCTCCTGTAAAATTGAGTACACGGGCAGGTATGAGGATTGACTTGTACTCATTGACACAGATTTCCAGGATGCCAAGGAGGTCATGTAAGGTATGAATGGTAACAAGGACGTATCTAAAATGAGGCCACCAGCACTGCTCCCTCTAAGCTGTGTGCATGTGCGCATGCACACAGGTCATAAAGCCTGTGCACACAACAAACTAAAGTGTGCACAAAAAAATTCAATAGTGCTAATACTGGTGCTCACAAAGAAATGTTTTTGCGCACACAAAGAAATTGTTTGCACACACAGCCTACAAGTAATTAGAGGGAACATTAGCCACCAGCAGTCAATCATCCAGGGAAACATGGAGTGGCCAAGGCATTGCATGAAAGCCACCAACACAGTAAAGACTTTCATGAAACTTGGGAAGCCATAGCTATTCCAAAGGGGAGGACCCACAACTGATAGCCTGAATGTCCCACCCTGAAGCTTTGTGATGGATGGGAAGGATGTCTACAAGAAAGCATGCATCTTTCATATTGAGAATTGTGAACCAGGTTCCAGAGGAGAGGGAGAGAATAATCTAGGGAACAGTGACTATCTGGAAGCAAAATTTGCAAATAAAGTGGCTTAAGATTCAAAGGTACACAAACAGGATGGAGTCCATTTTTTTCAACTTAAGCACGAAGGAGGAGTAGAATCCAGACTTCTGGTACTGACAGGGAATGGCTTCTATGGTGCCTTTCTGGAGGACACTGTATGCCTCCTCCTGAGAGAGCACATGCTGGAACACAGTACCCAGGATCACCATGGGGAAGGCAATGAAGCAGGAAGAAGAGGAACTGGAGGAGATGCCCTCAATGAATTATGTTTAACATCCATGGGTTGATGGTAATCTTGCTCCAATTGTGGGCAAAATGAGCAAGGCAGTGTCTAAAAATAATGAGAGGTACCACAAAAGAAGTGGAGGTGGGTTAGCAGTTCTCAAGGTAAGTTATATTTGGAAAGATGATGTGGGAAGGAACAGGCAGTGGAAGTAGCAGAAGGGGATTGTTGGGACTTCTTGGTTATTTTTGCCAAAAAGGCCAGCCTCTGATTATTTTCATTGTCTTCAGTGAGACTAGTCCCGTTGGCATGGTAAGACTGACAGGAATGGTAAGCAATGTTGCATGGTAGGTAAAAAAACCAATGCTGGCATCAAGGTGGGGCTGGAGGATAAAGGCATTGGACATGGGAGTAGCACGAGAGTCTTTGAGAGCATGAAGAGTCTCATTAGTCTTATCACTAAAGAGTTTCTAGTTACCAAATGGCAGGCAATCAATACAGATTTATACCTCCTTGGGGAAATGAGAAGTCTAGAATGAGTCTCCTCTGCAGACTACCAAGCCTGATGCTAAGAAACAAGATGCTGTGTCTGCTGTCTCAACCATAGTTCTGAGGGGTACTTTAGTCATGAGCTTCCCTTCATGTATAAGAGTCTTGAATTTGGCCTGTTTGTCCTCTGGAAGGGAAACCAGAAAGACTATCAATTTTGAGAAAAATAGAAAGTCACACTTCAAAAGTAAGGCCTGGTAAGTGGCAATGGGGAATTACAATCCTACCAACAAGTTGACTTTTCAACCAGTGAGATTTTTCTTGGCCAACCAGTCTGGAGGGGTGGTCTTAAACTGTGGCTGTTGAGCATGCTCAGTCCCTGCTAGGTTGACGAGGAAATTCAGTGGACAGTGTCCTTGGCCAAAACAAAATACCTTCATTCGGCCCACTGAGGTATAGTAGCACAAAATGCTGTAGCATGCCAGACGGCTTTGAGCTAGGAAGGGGGAGTACCATGTTGTGCATAGGGAGTGCTACATGACAGGCCAGCTGGCTGTAAAACAGCCAGGAACTCATCATGGAGGGCCCTGGATATCCTCAGCCACAAGACCTCACATGGGCAGAAGTAATTTCTCTGTGGATGTAAGTGGAGATAATCGTTTGGGTGTGCACGGAACTGGCTGTGCAAGGCTGAACTGTCCTAGAAGTGTGGCTGGAACTAGAGGTAAAGACAGCAGTCCAGTCACTAAGACCAAAGGTGATACTGGTTAGTCCCAGTGATGTTTTCTTTTGTGTTTGTCCAAGGCTTCTTAAACAGGTCAACAGGTACCTTAGAGCAACAGGTCACAATGCTACTTCTCACTTAACCTAGCACAGCTTGGGGAGGTAAAACAGAGTAGTAATTGTCCTTCTTGAAGGGCCAGCCTCATGCCAAAGAGTGTCTTTCTTCAGAGCACAGTAGGTTTTCTTTGGTGCTGTCAGTGTTGTCGGGGGTGCATTCATGGCTGGTGAGACTGAGTGTTCAGACAGATCCACTAGCGCCACACTTGAGTACACATGGGGGCATACTGCTTCCTGCATAAGATATTCACAAGCTGCCTATGTCTGCTGTGGAAAAGATCAGCAAATGGAGCACTGGGCATTGATGCTGGCTTTGCCAAGACAATAAAGGCAGCTCTGGTGTTTATCACTCGTGGAGAAGGAGTGAGTGAAGCTTTTAAAGCTGGCTTCTCAAGATATAATCTGCCCTAATGGGTGAGATATCCTGCATGGGGTAAAGAGGCTGGATTAGCTAACTACTAATTAATAATGAATCATTGAGAACTATATACAAAGAATGAAATAGTCTTATCTGGATAAGCTGTCTATATAGCAAGGAAGAACAAGGAGGGAATAGTGGCATTGGCTCTGGCCAGGCAGTGGTAAGAGAGAACTGGAGGGGCATTTACTCACTCAGCCACATCAGACCTTAAGCGCAGCACATGGCCAACACACGACAGCCATACAAGTCAAAGAACACTACTACTCACAGCTCCAGCACATGGCATCTATATGCACCTGGAATCCACAGAGGGACCAACTCCTAAAGAACAACTACATTTTGCCATTAATATAAGTACACATATTCTTCTGAATCAAGATTAACTTTAGTGGCAGGTGAATTAAAGAGTCCCAAGGCAGCACTCCTTTGGTGCAACTGCAGAGCTCCAAACTGCTGCAGCTTCAAGCATTTAATTTATTCCAATAATCATGGTATGATTTATATTCAGAATATTATACAATTTATATTAGAAAGAAATACCTGCAAGTTGTGCATTTATACCAGGAACCTTGTTTAACAACTATCGCTACAAAAGGACAGTTTGACATTACACTGATGTGACTTGTGCCAAACAAAACAACAAAAAAACAAACCCAAAACAAAAAACAAAACCCCTACATTAAATACAATCGTAACATTTTGTTTAGAAATCTGAGTTTTATATTTTGATAATAGTTGTCTTTGTGTTATACTATGTTGCAGGATAAAGTCTCCACAGTTCTCTAGACAAGTAAAAAAAATTCCCCTCTCACCCCTATGGGTGTTATGTGTCGTCCTCAACCTCGGGTCCTCTACCAGAGGCCTGGGAGTTTGAGGGTTCTGCGCAGTATCTTAGCTGTTCCGAGCACTGCACTCTTCTGGACAGAGAGCTCTGATGTTGTTCCTGGGATCTGTTGGAGCCACTCTCCCAGCTGAGGAGTTACAGCCCTGAGTGCTCCTACCACCACTGGGACCACTTTGGCCTTCACTTTCCACATCCGCTCTAGTTCCTCTTTCAGGCCCTGGTACTTCTCCAGCTTCTCATACTCCTTCTTCATGTTGCTGTCACTTGGCACTGCTACATCTATCACCACCGCTGTCTTCTGGTCCTTGTCTATTACCACGATGTCTGGTTGATTGGCCAGTACCTGCCTGTCCGTCTGGATCTGGAAGTCCCACAGAATCTTAGCCCTGTTATTCTCCATGACCTTCTGTGGGATCTCCCATCTGGTCTTGGGAGGGTCTAACCCATACACTGTGCAGATGTTCCTGTACACAATGCCAGCTACTTGGTTGTGTCGTTCAGTGTATGCTGTTCCTGCCTGCATCTTACATCCTGCCACTATGTGTTGGACTGTCTCTGAGGCTTCTCTGCACAGTCTGCACCTTGGGTCCTGTCTAGTGTGGTAGACCCCTGCTTCAATGGATCTGGTGCTCAGTGCCTGTTCTTGTGCTGCTATGATCAGTGCCTCAGTGCTGTCTTTTAGTTCAGCCCTTTCCGGCCACTGGTAGGATTTCCCAATGTCAGCCACCTCAGCTATCTGTCGATGGTACATCCCTTGCAGGGTCTTGTCTTGCCATGGCACTTCTTCTGCTTGAGCTTCCTCCCATGTCTGATGCTGCTGCCTCAGGCATTCTCTCCGCAGCTTATCTTTGGGTGCCATCTTACTGATGTACTCCTGGATGCTCTGGGTTTCGTCCAGGACAGTGGCTTTTGACACTCACCAAACCCCGCCCGCCTTCTCTCTGGCTGGTGTACAGTCTCTGGGTGTTGGATTTGGGGTGGAAACCTCCGTACATTGTGAGAAGCTTCCGGGTCTTCACATCGGCAGCCTCCATGTCCTCCTCTGGCCAGCTCACTATACCGGCAGGGTATCTGATGACTGGCAGAGCGTACCTGTTGATGGCGTGGATCTTGTTCTTCCCATTGAGCTGGCTCTTCAGGACCTGTCTTATTCTTTGGTGGTACCTGGATGTTGCTGTCTTCCTTGCCTCCTCATCGTGGTTCCCATGTGACTGTAGGATGCCAAGGTACTTGTAGCTGGTCTGTATGTCTGCTATGTGGCCTGCTGGTAGTTCCACCCCATCAGTCTTGACTACCTCCCCACTCTTTACTACCATCCGGTCACACTTCTCCAGTCCAAATGACATCCCAATATCCTCACTGTAGATCCGTGTGAGGTGGATTAGAAAGTTGATGTCTTGTTCATTCTTAGCATACAGCTTGATGTCATCCATGTAGAGGAGGTGGCTAATGGTAGTTCCACTCTTGAACTTGTATCCGTAGCCAGTCCTTGTGATTATCTGGCTGAGGGGGTTCAAGCCAATGCAGAACAGCAGCGGGGACAGCGCATCACCTTGGTACATGCTGCACTTGATGGCCACTTGTGCAAGCTGTCTTGAGTTGACTTCCGGTGTTGTCTTCCACAGTCCCATTGAGTTCTTGAGGAAGGTCCTTAGTGTCCTGTTGACTTTGTATTGCACCAGACATTCACAGATCCATGTGTGTGGCATTGAGTCGTAGGCTTTCCTGTAGTCAATCCAGGCTGTGCTCAGATTGGTCTGTCTACACTTTGAGTCTTGGGCGACTGCTCTATCTATGAGCAACTGGTGTTTTGAGCCTCTGGTGTTGTTCCCAATGCCCTTCTGAGCTGTGCTCATGTACTGGCCCATGTGGTCCTGTAGCTTGGCAGCTAGGATGCCTGATAGGACTTTCCATGTTGTGGGGAGGCAGGTTATTGGCCGGTAGTTGGACGGTGCTGTTCCCTTCTCGGGGTCTTTCATGATCAGCACTGTCCTTCCTTGTGTTAGCCAGTCTGGGTGGGAGCCTGCTGCTAGCAGCTGGTTCATCTTGCTGCTAGGCGTTCATGGACTGCTGTTAGTTTCTTTAGCCAGTAGGTGTGCATCATGTCCGGGCCAGGTGCTGTCTAGCTCTTCGTGTTCTTGACCCGCTGTTGGATGTCTCTACTGTGATAGTGACTGGTTCCTGTTCTGGGAGGTTGCTGTGGTCTGTTCTCAGGTCCTGCAGCCACTTTGCACTGGTGTTATGAGTCTTCTCTTTCTCCCAGATGTTCTTCCAGTACTGTTCAGTTTCTGCTGTTGGTGGCTCTGCTGTTATTGTGTTGTTGCACTGCAGTTGGGAGTACACCTTGGATGGTTCTTTGGAGAACAGGGCATTTATCTTTTTGGCCTCTGCTTCTCTAGTGTATCTCCTTAGCCTGGTAGCCAGTGCTGTGAGCCTTTATTTAGCAGTCTCTAGGGCATCAGATGGAGTCAGGCCCTTGTATTTTTCCAGTAGCCAAACCTTATCCTTAAATATATATATTGAAATAACTTATCATAGCAAAATTTCCACATAAATGTGAGATTCTGCTGGATTTCTGTTACTGTAGTTCATGTCCACAATTTTATTTTAGTTTAGTTTTTACTCGTGGTTAGTTTTCTTCTGTAATTATCTTAATGAGTTAGGATACAGCTGGCATTATATAGCCTGCATACAACTTCTAAAAGCATAGTTCTCTTCTTCATTGGCCAATCCATGCTGTTGCACGCAAAGGAATTGGTAATTCACTTCCTGTAGTACAAATCAGGACTAAACAAAACCAATTCACTGCCAATAAGAAGAAAGTAGTAGGAATGGAACAAACAAACAAACAAACAAACAAAGATAGTCTTCCCAGTTGTCAAAAGGGCAAACATTAAGAAAATAATTTAAAAGAAAACAGAAGGGTCACAGTTTAGTTATTTTACTTAACATTTGTTTTCAAAATGTGGCAGTTAAGGAAAGGTAGTGTTCTAATCAGCAGCTTAATGCACAGAATAGTTTGCATTTTGTCAGGTGTGAAACACTATCTTCTGCTAGTTACTTAATTTTAATTCACCTTGGCACAATTTTTATAATGTGCTTAATATATTTTTCTTCAATCAGTAATTAAAGAGGTGTGCAAGAGAACCAGTGCTTAAGTGAACTTGTAAAGTGTTATGGCAAACAATATCTTATTATAATCAAAAAGATGTTTTGATAATGGGAAAAACAAAATCAATACAGAAGAAATGTTCTTTTTGTTCAAAGGTGCGGTGTTTTGAAAATATTGCCAAGTAGCATTTACCGTAACAGCTGTACAGTTAAACTTTAGGCACAAACTGAACTGCAGAGGATCTGCCGCATAAATAAAATTCCCATGGCAACTAAATGTGCTACTAGATAACAGAGAAAAAAGGATTTATGTGTTTGCTGAGCTGTCTTGCCCTAAAGGAATTCTCCAGGCAAATGCAGGCCACCTGCCACATGTTATATTAAGCACAGCCTTCTGGACTTACTTTAAAATCTACAGCAAAAAGGTCTAACAACTTTTATTTGAAAGTTTCATTGTTCCTTATGCTCAGCCCCTCTAAAACAAACAGTTCATTTTTCAATATGCTTCCAATATCTCGACATGAATGATTACTAATTAATATGTTTATGCCCCTACCTCTTCTTGACCTTACTAAAAGCAACACACAAGTATAAATCCCCAAAAGTGATCAATCATACTGACTAGTTATATTAGATAGGTTCTCTTTATTATGATTTCATTTAGAAAATAAACCATTAACATACCAATCCCCCCACTCCCACCCCCATAAATTGTTTTCCGTCTTTAAATACTACATTGAAAATGTTTGGGTCATTAACATGCTACTTTCATATAACCAACAAATAACTCATTATTCACAAGCTTGCAGTTCAAAAAAGGTCTTTTTTCTCTCCTTCACATCCAGAGAAATTGTATTTTTCACATTCAAGTAATGTTGGCCTTCATCACTAAAACAAAAGCACTGTTTGTAAATGCTGAAGGTTGAAATATTGTATCTGGAAGTCTGAAGGCCACACAAATATCTACAGGTAGGGTAGAGAAAAACAGAACCATCTAGTAGGCAGTAGACAAACATGCTCTTTGCAGATGTTACTTAGTAACATTAGATTATTAAAAATCATAAGAGATGCATTCAAAAGAGCTATAATTTGAATAGTATTTTCCTTGAAAATTCCAGTCAGTGAAGTTTAGGTAAAAAGCTTAAGAAACTACGGGATAAAACATTCAAGAAAACAGATCTACTTTTTGCTTCACTTTCCCCTCAGGTGGGAAAGGCTTGTGCCCTTTTGAAGAGGGGCAGAGAACACTGCCTCTTGGCAACACAGAGATGAAGAATCTGTAATAAAAATGTGCACCATTTCCAAGGTTTCTGTGAATCCAAGTAGCTGACCCCATGCCCTGCTTCAGGGGTCATGCTGCCACAAGTTCTGTTCCCTTAAGCTGCACCTAAAACAACACCTTTCACAGCCTCCAAGAGAGGGGAAAGATGAAGAAAAAAGATAGCAGCATTAATTGTGGTGTAAGCTTCCTCTTCTGGTCAGAGGGAAACACACAGTGCTGAGTGCTTAATCACCATCCCTACCCCAGCCTGGCTTTCTGACATCAAGTTCAACCTGTATGACATGCCTGAAACATTGTCCACTGAAGTTTTATCAGTATGGGTGAGGCTTTTGCCAGGCCCGGTGGTGTGAGGAGGTGAATATCACAGAACTTTGCTTCCTTTTATTCTCCCTTGTCTCCCTCCATGCAACAAAATTACCCATGCATCTCTAGTATTTTAATAAACAGTCAACCCCTTCCACCCTCAAATGATTCTTTTTTTTTTTTTTAAACTGAACTATAATGTTGCAGTGGCCACAACTGCTTAAGCTCTACTCAGGGCATTTGTGAAGTAAATCATATCACTACTGAAAATTACAGAGGAGGAATATCACTCAATTGTAGTAATATAAACAAACATGTAGCACTGGAAATAACCCTGTAAACTTATATCACTAAAACAAAACACAGTGCAATGTATTTTGTATTACATGCAAGCACACAAAATAAATCAAAATACTTCAACATTATTTAAGCAATTTTCCAGGGAATACATTTCTATATGATTTTATTACTAGAAAGTTTGTGTTCTATAATGAATTAAATCAGAATAAACAAATTAAAAAAGGAAAACTAAAAGAGCAGCATAAGTTTTCCTTCAACTTGAGCTTTGTTAGATGCGGCCACATAAAGTACTCCACCAATAGATATGACAAATGCACTTTATATTTCAATGTGTCAAGCCATTTCAATGCTCTGGAACTATGTTGAAGCTGGCAGGCAAGGAGACTATATTAAATTTTTCTCTGGAATTGACTTCAATTCTGTACTGAATTATTGGAATTTTAGTGACCCTAAAAAAGGCTGTCAGAAATAATATTCAACATACAGTTTTCAAATCTAATGCTCTATTACACATACTTCATATAAAATAATATAGTTTCAATATAAGCAAACCAGTCAAGAACAACATTCTATTTGTACTTGTAATTTCAGATATATTTTATATTGATTTGTCACAGATTTGAAATGTACTTGCTCCTTAAGAGAGAATTCAGATGCTAAGTTTTGTGATTCAATAGCTTTGTTGTGGATTTGACAGAGTTACAAGCTGTTCTTAAATAAATAAATAAAATTGGCCACTACAGGACAACAAACACATAAATAGCTATTTCAAAGCTTTGATTTTCCAAGATTCCTGCATACTGAATATCATAAAATTCACTAAAGAATTTTCTAGCCACAGAAAAACAGTTGTATTAGGAAACTAATTAACTCCTTTCAATTTTTATGCCCATTCCACTGCTCTCTCTGTACTGCAGAACACAAAAACAATGGAACTTATTTAAAAACAAGCTTTTATTAATGGTTTATACTTTTCCTCAGTGCTTCTGAGTCTCTAAAATAATGTTTTACTGTAAATGGTAACAATGCAACAAAATTAAGCTTTCAGTTTACTTGACCACTAAATTTCCACCCATTTTCTACTATTATCTTCCTAATAATATGAAATACTAGATGCACATTGTGGAGAAGTAATACCGCATCTTGAGAGATCTGATGCTTTCACATCCACTGATGTGATGTGAACACAGAAGTGAAAAAAAATTTCATCTATTTCAGTTAAATAAGGGAATTCAATTGTACATCATAGCTCAGGAAGAAACATGGTTAAATCTATAGCAGTTTGGTAAGCAACACAGAGAGTCCATCAGCAGCTTTACTATATGACAGACCCAGAGGCAACTCAAGAGCTGTCAGCAGAACTGCCTGTGAAGCTCATGAGGGAAGCAATAGCCAATTATGCCCCATGACCCCATACTAGAGAAAACACTGAGAAAGATAACAAATCAAGGACTGTGTTTAAGCTCTTTCAGAAAAACCATAAAAGTTTCAATTTTATTTAACAAAATACACTTCTCTCTTTTATTTAAAGCTTCTAAGAGCAAGGATGGGCCTTCAGTGACTTTCCTCTAATTAACGCAGGACTAGCGTTGACAGATTTCAGTAAACAGCCATGGTCCAAAACTTGCCAAGATGCACAAAAATATGCATGCAATATATCTAAAAAATAACCCATAGGGAGACTATGATTTATTTATAGCTGCAAAAGAGTAAATGGCCTTGCAATTAAAGAACAGGATTAGGAATCAGTTCCCTACCTCTGCTACAAATATTTTATATGAGAATTGAGCAAATCGCTTAGGGTATGTCTACAAGTAGCTGGGTGAAATAATTCCAAGTACAGACAGACGTAGCATGGGTAGAGTTGTCATGGGTAAAATGCCTGCAGTGTGGCTGCAGCAGCTTGGGCGAGCTGTCCAAGTACGTATCCACAGAGTTGAGTGGGATTGTATTTGGCAGGTAGCCCAAGACAATGCAACCACATTGTATTTTTAGCATGCAAGTTCAAACAAAGCTAACGTGTCTATATCTACCTGTGCTGGGAATCACATCTCCCAACTGCTGTCTAGGTAAGACCCTTTGAAGTTGATCCTCCAGCACTGAAACCTGTGGCACTCTTGCCATTTACCTCAATGAGAATAGGATCAGTCCCTTAATGTCTTAATTAAACTGACCCTCAGAATCGGAGTCCTCAAAATGCATCTTACGTGCATCTTATGCAGTGGATAGGCTGCACGCTGTCCCGTTGCACAGGTGTGAATTTCATACTCTGTTTCAGTTTCCCACTACTAGGATGGGGATAAGATCATAATGCACAGCATTATCATGAAGTTCATCCATTAATGCATCATTCATTAACATAGTAATATCATTTCTGTAATCATTCATTAACATTTATTACGTGGCTGAGATCCTTAGATTGAAGATGCAATGGAAGTACAAGGAATTACTAGCAAATTAGACTGTATGCTTTTGAAGTATAACGTAGTGTGATATAAATGGAAAATAAATTAAATATTTGCCTCGCACCAAAAGAAACCCACTTGGACCACAAAAGGAACTGAAGCAATTGACCTGCTTGTTTTAACTAATCTGAATTCAAAACACAGGCGAATTCAATGTGGGAGAGATTTATTGAGTGCAGATGCAGTGTTTCAAGACAACTAGGGTCAGTTTTATAGTACTGTGACCACAATACAATTTGTGGGGTTACAGGGACACAGCAAACACATGATGTTCTACAGGAAGGTTATAACTAGTTTTGTTCAGCAAGCAGCAGGGGGCTGCTGAGCCTGCCCTTGAAAAGCCATCAGAAAACGATGGGGACCTTTCAGGTTTCTGTATGATATATTAAAACATACACGTTTAAAAGCCTCAACCCTGATAACATTTATGCACATGTTTAGCTTTAAAAATGTGAGTAACCCCACTGCAGTTAATGGAACTACTCATACATTTAAGTCAAACACGTATGCAAAAGTTTGCAGAATTAGGCCCCAATTATTTTTGTGACCATTGAAGTACATTAAAAGGTGCAAGGATTTCTAAAAGTCTATGAGCCAAATTCTGTGAGCAAGGCATGAATGTAACTTAACACAGGAGGCTTCTGCCTGTTTTGTATTTGTTTCTGTATTCTGTTTCTCTGATTTTGTATTTATTTTTGTCACAGTCAGTTTCATACCCACAAAAAAAATGGTAAGAGAGCTTCTGAAAAACTGGTCCAAAAAAAAAAAAAAAAAAAAAAAGAAAAACAGTGTATGAAAGGGAAATGAATACATGAAAGAAATAAATGACTAAGAAAGCAGAAATATCTCCACTTGAATAAAAGGTAGATGAATAAACTTTTATACAAAAGGGAATATATTTGCTTCACTCCAATTAAGGACTCTCTCTTCCAATGACCTTGGTCCACTGTATTCCCTATAGAGTTGTGCACTATAGCCTATAGATCTAGCCTGCTTGTTTACAGTGTGAGTATAGATTTAAGTTTCTTTATAAGTATTTAAGTATATTTCCTTATAAGTTTAAGTATCATAGACTCATGTATATATTTAGTGATGCTGGACCTTGTATAGATGTTTAGTAATGCATGAGCCCACAGGCCACATCGCGTATGAAAGCTAAGCATACATATGTTTGGGACCTTTAAGCCAGAAAACGAGCAAGAATCTTCCAAATGCGCTTATGTCTTTAGCATCTCAATGGTCAGAAAGTATCAGAATAAATGGGCTGGCCAGATTATGCCCAGACAAACTTCAAAACTCCACCACAAAAGCCATCAAAAGGGCTAACAATAACAATCAGTGTGAAGAACATACTGTCTAGAAACACCCAGAAAGAACGCCGGTATATGTGCAATGTGTCATTAATACATGTGAACTACCCAGCCTGTACAAGAAACGTACCCTAGAGGTCTGGGGGTAACAAAGCCAAGTTTGAACTTGGAAGGAAGACCCATATTGCTTAGGGTATAAAAGAGTAAGCAGTCTTGCCAGAGTGTGTTCACCAACTTCTCTTTCTCTGATCTTCTTCTGTTAGTTGATCTTTTGTTTTAAGATACTTAAGTATTATGAATAGCCTTAGTCTTATAGCTCTTAGCTCTAGCTTTAACTTCCCCCTATTCACACAGAAGTTGAGGGACCAGACCTTCCTCCCAATCAGATAAATAGCAAAAGGTGTGAGTACATTAATTCTAAGCATACAGTAGAAAGTATAGCACAGACATATCTTAAAATAAAACTATTAAAAGCATTATCCATTGTATCATTTGTCCATTTAATTTGATTTATCCATATATTCACTTAATAAATTACTTATCTGCCTATCATTTTATGTTATTTTTAAAAAGTCTCTAAAAATATACATACTTGACCATTGATGTTGAATATTCCCTGTCATGCACCCTTGTGAAAACCTCTGCAGTCTGATTCAGGAACTAAGAACCTCATTGACTTCTCATTAAATCCATTGGTGAGCCTTTAACACTATCCAAATAACCAAAAATCAGGCACCAGCACAAGGGCCCAGCACCGAGAGATTTTGTCTTTACCTGAGTAGTGAGAAGGAAAGCTGTTTCCACAGCATCACACCTTCCTACATCCAGACCCCAAAAGATGTTTATTGGTGTTAGGGATTTAAGTGGGAAGAGGAGGACAGGTTGGATGGGAACACTATGTGCACCCACCTCCTTTTCAGCAACTTTATAATCTAATATTACCTTCATAGAGCATACAGGAAAACTTTTGCACAGAGCCCCTCCATCCAGGGAAATTCAACCCTCATTCAAGGAACATTCTAAAAGCAACACCCAAAGAAGCACTGTCACCAGTTTCACCAGAATCCTGCTGTCAGTGAAGCTGAAAAGATAACAGGGACAAGGAAGCAGGATGGATAAGATATTTTGGGCCTCTAGCAGATAATCCAAGATTGGCATGCCAGGGCCGGCTCAAGGGGTTGTGACGCCCCAAGCCAAATTTTGATTTGGCGCCCCCCATCTCATTCTTGGAGGCTGAAAACTGTTTTCCAAAGTGCAAAAATCTCCAGCGTCTGCCTGCAGAGGGATTTAAAGTGCACTCTACCTACATGACTTAAGCTGCAGGTTGACTAGCAGTGCCTGAGCTGCTGGGAAAGAGCTGAAGAGGCAGAAGCCAGCCTGATCTTCAGGGGGTCTAGGTGCCCCTAAGAACTGTCACCTGAAGCCATGTCTGCCTCATAGTAGAGCTGGCCCTGTTGCCATGAATCTTGGAGAACTGGAGGTTTTCTGGATGAACTTCACACAGCTGCATGACCTCTCAAAACTCTACGAAGGGATCCAAGGGGTAGCCATGTTAGTCTAGTTCAACAAAACAAACAAGGTGTCCTGCAACACTTGAAGACTAACAAATTTATTTATCTCATGAGCTTTCACGGGAGAAAATCCCACTTCATCAGACTCTTTGAAGAACTAGGATTTTCTCCCATGAAAGCTCGTGCAATAAATAAATTTGTTAGTCTTTAAGTGCCACAAGACTTCTTGCTTGTTTTTTCTATGAAGGGAATGTCTCATGAACTCACTGGCTCATTAGGCCCAGCTGTGGCTCAGCCCACATTACCCAGCACCTGTTTGAGCTGCTATAGACAGGGCTCAAAGGCTATGTCTACACTACCAAAGTAGTCCAGATAAGGAGGCTTAAGCCAAACTAACCACTTAGTTCAAATTTATATAGCTGTGCTAGTTTGAACTAAGTAAGTTCGAACTAAGCGGTTAGTTCAAACTAGGCACACTTTTTTTAGTTTGAAGTAAAAAGTTAGTTCAAACTGAAAAATAAAAGTCTAGTTTGAACTAAAAGGTTAGTTCAAAAACTAAAAAGCCGCAGTTAGTTTGAACTAGTCCATCACAGCTTAGTTCAGATTAAGCAAGTCCCAACTAAGCTTGCTTATACGGACATAGCCATAGAGCCCCTTTGGGGTTTATCCCACCGCTACACTACACAGTGGTTTCTCAACATTTCCAGATTACTTTACCCCTTTCCAGGAGTCTGATTTGTCTTGTGTACTCTCTCTAACTATCACTTCACTTAAAAAGTACTGGCTTACAAAATCAAACATAAAAATACAAAAATGCCACAGCACACCATAACTAAAAAATTGCTTTCTTTCTCATTTTTACTAATTATACAATAAATGAACTGGACTATAATAAATATTGTACTTACCTTTCAGTATATTGTATATAGAACAGTATAAACAAGTCACTGTTCAGTTTGTACTGAGTTTGCTAGTGCTTTTTAAGGACCTTGTTGTAAAACTAGGCAGATATCAAGAAGAGCTGCTGTACTCCTGGAAGATCTCTGCATACCCCCAGGGGTACACGTACCTTTGGTTCAGAGTCACTGCCCTATCATGAGACCTTTCATATAGCAGAACAATCTGGGCCTTTAATAAAATAGTCTTGAGTGGTTACAATGATTCAAAACTGGACAGATCAGTCTGTACTTGTTATTATTCTATATCTTTATCAGATTACATCCAAAAAGTGTCTCCTTTTGCCTACCGCTGCCTAATTTCAGGAACAGGTTCTGATCAATATTTCTTTAAACAAAGAATGCTCAATATGTATGTCATTTTTGATACTGAATCAATGGCAGCAACTTACAACCTGTCTAATAACTCAAGGCTAATGAAAATTAGCTGTTGCCAAGTCTGGTAATTAATCTAGATATTATCTGTCATTGACCAAGTTATAACAACAAGGGACAGTTTTTGCCATGCTGTAGCAATCCATGTAATTTAATTTTGGACAAAAAAGAAAGGTTGCTTTTTATTTTTTTTTAAATCTTTACTCAGTTAAATTAAATGATAAAACACATCACCCTCTACAATTGGCTAAAGTATTTCAAACTTCTTGATTTCTGTATTTTGGGAACATTATCTCAGGGCTCAACAAAAGCTGGGTGCCAGGTCACCATGACACCTGGGAATTGTACCTGGAGCCTAGCTGTGCCGGGGTACTAAAGTGGACAAAACACCCCCTAGTTCTCCCCCTCTGCGCCAACAGCCAGTAGTCCACACCTTTTTTCAGTGGTGAGGAGGGGCTTCTTTGCCCAGGCATGTGTCTGTAATGGTCACCATTTTGTGGAAGCAGCAGGGGCTTCTTCACCACACACTGCCACCACTGCACCCTGTACCACTGCCACCATTTCTGCACTTGCAACAGCAGGTTTTTGGTGGTGGGGGGCCTCTGACCCACAAAGCCTCCTTTGGCACTGGGGCAGCCATTTAATGTGCTGCCCACCTAAGTGCCCCAGTTTTGGGGTTAGTGCCTAGAGGTGGAGCAAGGCCTACATTAAGACTATCTTTTATTCTGGGCTTGAGCCCTAGAGAATCTCTTAATTTACGACTCTCATTCAAACACTCAAGTGAGGAAATTTTCAACAACAAAAATACACTTTCATTTTTTGATCTTACTTCTATGGCCTGGGGGCTCAAACAAAGATGCACAAACCCTTACAAATCAATTTGGGGGAGAACTTACATAACTTTCCCTGTATTTTCATGATGGAGAATATAAACGTATTTGTGCTTATTTATTGTTTGTGAATGTAGTGTTCATGAGAGTTGCCTGATAGCCTGCCACAGAGAATGATATTCTCTGCTTAACAGCAGCAGCAGTACAACACCAGCAACAGAAAGAGAAATATAGCTACACCACCTTAGCAAAGGGTTTTAACTTTATCTAGAAAAACTGTCAAGAGAGTAAATATTTCATGTTTACATACCAATTAAAGGCTCATCTAAATGCAAAGAAAACCATCAAGAGTACCAATACATGTAGGGTGCGGTACATTTTCTGAGGTGCACACATACAAACCACGTTCCAGAAGTGGAAAGTTGATGCAAGGATAAAAAAATATAACATGTTGCTGCCTCAATATTTCTAATAATAAAAGTATATATTGTAACAATTGGCCTCTTTAATTGAAAAATAGAGACCAGTCCAGCTCCCTCACAACATCCGGGATGAACTCCAATTACTGCTAATGGAGTCACACCTATGCATCAGAAAAGAAATATATTGCAGTATGACTGATGGAAAAATCAAATAATAAATTTGAGTGACACAGTGAACTAGGACTATAAGTTTGGGTGACACAGTGAACTAAGACTATAACAGGTGAAGCAAATATTTCTGAACATCAATGCCCAGAGCTGCATGAAGTATTACAGGCATTGCCATTATGATATCTAAAATCTTATTTTCTACCCTTTTCCTAATGATTCCCAACATTCTGTTAGCTTTTCTGATTGTCAAGGCACATTGAGTGGAGGCTTACAGATAATCTACAGCAATGATTCCAACATCTCTTTCCTGTGTTGTAGCAGCTAATTTATATCCTATTCACAGAAGAAACACAAGAAAGAAAACAACAGAACGCCACTGGTCTTCACCCACAACCCCCAAGCCAAATCTCTGCAGCACATCATCAAGCGTCTACAGCCTGTTCTACAAGGTGCTACCTCATTCTCCGAAACCTTGAGAGAAAGACCTTACCTCACCTATAGACAGTCCCCCCCCATGTCCTCACCAGCAACTACAGACCAAACAACAGAACCATTAAAGCAGGCACCAATCCCTGAACAAACCATATAGCCAACTTTGTCCACATATCTGCACAAAAGACACCATTGCAGGATCTAACCAAACCAGCTACTCCATTAAGGACTCATTCATCTGTTCGTGCACCAATGTGATTTATGCCATCATGTGCCAGCAATGCCCCCCTGGCTTGCACACTGGACAAACAGGACAGTCTCTGCACAAAAGAATAAATAGACACAAATCTGACATGAGAAATAACAACATTCAAAAACCAATAGGCGAACCCTTCAATCTTCCTGCTCACTCTACTGATGATGTTAATAGCTGTATATAAACAAATGGATTACAGATCAAAGCTTCAAAGAGAAACTGCAGGATTCAAATTCATATGCAGATTTGACACTGTTTCCTTAGGGCTGAACCAGGATCTCAGGATTTTTTCTTATTACAACAGGTGATTTGACCTCGCCAATATACTAGCAGTTCCCCACTGGTGAATTTAAACAACTGCTTTGATTTGCTGTAACAGTCTGATCTGATCCTATGACTTACACTTCCCTGCATTTATTTTCCTCCCATTCTTTAAGTTCCCCATCTTCAAGCATCTGCTGAAGTGGGATTTTCTCCCACAAAAGCTCAGGACATAAATACATTTGTTGGTCTTTAGAAGTGTTGCAGCCCTCCTTGTTTGTACTTGTTGTTTTCCAAAGGGCATCACTTTGCATGTATCAACACTCCTTTGTTACCAGTTCATTCTTTAACTACCCTGCACCCTATATACTGGTGAGTACCCACCCAATGCTGCCTGTCCCTCACACTATTTTATGAACCATATGGACATCCATAATTTTAACAACAAAGGAAACAAACATATACATAGTCACTGCCTATTTTTATGATTCACTGATGCTTTGTGTGCACAATTCCTGCTGCTCAGTGGTACATTACACTGTTTTCAGTGGTCTTTTCAATTCTTGTTTCCTGCTACACTTCCTGCTTTTGTACACAACTGTAGTGGACTGCATGCCTGCGTTAGTATTTCATAAAAGTTGTGAATAGCCATGTTGCAAGACAATACCAAGTGGAGGGGAAGGCCAAGTTGTGTGCTAACTTCACTACACTTAGAGGTCCACCTATCAAGCACTGAAGAGCTTATTTCCACAGCTATCTTTACTATATACTCAGCAATTTTACCTAGTAAATGTAATGTTGTTTATGGTGTGCATGATTATTTTAGGTGAAAAAGTTTTAAAAAACACATTAAACTTGTGTTTGAACAACTATTAAACACTGTCTTAACAGATGCAGCCTCACCACTGACTTGATCTTATGGTTTACACTTCCTTGCATCTATTTTCTTCTCATTCTATAAGCTCTCCATCTTCAAGCGTCTGACAAAGTGGGATTTTCTCCCATGAAAGATCATGCAATAAATAAATTTGTTAATCTTCAAATGTGCCAAAATACCCCTTGTTCATTTAGTCTCACCACTAACATTCTGCTCTGCCATGACGTGGAAAACTTTTTGTTATTTCCACCAAAATAATAAATGTTCTTGTTGAATCAAGCTGTCCTCATAATGGCTACCATTTAAGTGTTCAGCTGTGGTAAATGTGTATGCAACTATAGAGGCATGCTACTACCTATCTGCATGCACAACTGCCCAAGTTTGCATCACAGATAATAGAATAAGAGGGCAAGGGAAAGAAAGGAGAGGTAACAAAAACAGCAGTATTATGGGAGTACTTTACTTAGTTATTTCACAACTAGAAGGTTGCAAACCATAAAAGCCCTGCGTAATTATAAAATTTGTATCAGCCTCCAATCCATAAACATGGTCTGTGGATTGCCGGGCTCTACAAACCATCTGAAAGATTTTCTTAAATTCCAAAGGGGCAGCTGTGTTAGTCTAGCTCAGTAAAATGATCAAGGAATCCCTGTGGCACTTAAAGACTAACAAATCTATTTATTGCATGAGCTTTCACATGAGAAAATCTCACTTTGGCAGATGGTTTGAAGATGGGGGAATTTACAGAACGAGAAGAAATAAATGAATGGATGTGTAAGTCATGGGATCAGGTCACACTAACAGCAAATTTATATGCTGTTCCCCAGTGTTTGAATCTTAGCAATGGCTTTGATTTGCTGTTATAGTGTGACCTGATCCCATGATTTACACTTCCCTGCATTTACTTCCTCCCTTTCTGTAAATTCCCCCATCTTCAAAGGGTCTGACGAAGTGGGATTTTCTCCCATGAAAGCTCATGCAGTAAATAAATGTGTTAATCTTGAAGTGCTACAGGACTCCTTGTTTATTCTCTTAAGTAAATCAATCAATCAAGTCTGTTATTCCAGATAAACAATCCAGACTTCATCAGTTGGCTGACTTCTCACAGCTGCCACAACAGAAGTGTGTATTATGAAGAGATATGAAGGAGAATGATGTTACAGATTATTTTAGGTAGTACGCATCAAGAGAAGCATAGAAGAAAGCAAAAGATGTTTGTGGGATAAAAGTGCAGGCACGGCTGGTGGGATGAAGGGCAATGTGAAAAGAGAAAAGAGCACAAAAATGGGGAAGGGCAGCACTGTGAAAGTCCTTAGATAAGCTTGAGTGTGATTCAATGGAAAAAAACAGTGGTGGGGTTCAAAGGGGAAAGTGCCAAAGTCAGTACAATGTTAAAAAGAATATCAACAACTATGTCTTGAATTGACTGGTGAAGTGTGCATCACGGAGCCTACAGAGGATGAGGAAGCTGTTGTAATTAAGGAAAGAGATCATGAGGGCCTAAATGAAAGTTTTAGTTGCAAGAACAAAAAGTCTGGATTTTGGAAGCAGCAGCAACAGGATTCAGACAAGACTTGTATTAGTGTAGCATGGGACTGGATGGAATCAAAGGTGAGGTTACAGATCTCTGACATGGAGAATGGTGGTGTGATCAGATCATGGGAATATAGAAGACAGATCTGGACACAAACCTAAAGTGGAAAAAACAGAAGTTAACAATAAATTAGTTACAAGGACATAGAGGCTGAAATATGGATTTAGATAGATTATCTGTCCTTGCCAGAAATTTTCTTTAATTCAAGAAACACATTTATTATAATGGGTACTTCAGTCTGTTCCAGATGGAGGGCAATAACTGACCTCTTTTGCATGATAGAGGCATCCGAAAGTCTAGTGTTAAGTTAATCAAGCCTGAGAGAGTCATAGTTTCTTTATCTAGAAAGGCATAAACAGTAATTGTCACTGCCATTCTTTTGCACTAACCTAGGTAGCAGTGAAAAAGAGGGAAAGAAATATATTCAAGGATGCTGTTCAGCTTTGTGAGATGCCGTTCACCATTTTATGTCCCTCACACCATAAAGAGAGATGTAGATGCTTTATTTACTATTACCAGCAGAAAGGAGGCCTAATACCAGCCTACCAAATTAACTAATGAAGAATAAGGGGTTTTTTTGGTAGAAGCCACTCTGCTAATCCAATGTCTGCCATTTAGTTTTGGTGTTGCTCTTCCCATTAGATGGGCTGTGCACACAGACACAAAACCCTGCTCTACCTAAGACAAGCAAAGAAAATATTGTTTTTGTTCCAAATTATCCAAGAAAATATTGGTTTTGTTCTTCCCAGTTATTATGGAAACCCTCCAACATATGTTGCTTCTCATGACCAGTACATGTCTCTTGTCCAAGGAAGGCACAGTGTACAGAGACATGCATAAACCACTGTGTTTCACCTGTGATTTCTCTTTCTGGTAACCATTCTCTGAACTGAACTGGGGAGATATCTTCCCCTCTTCCCCCCCCCATCTAATTCTCAACATTCACCAGTTCTGAGAATGAAGGTTATATAACCGAAACTAGATTTCTTCACCAACAGATGGCATAGCCGTGGAGATGATAGGGGATACCCACAATTACTAGACAGTTATGAGATGAACTTTGGAACACCGGAACATGCCTATACTTATGAGATCAGAAATCCCAATAAACATCCAATGCAGATCAGTTTTCTGTTTGTGGGACAATACTCCTTTATTATCCTTTAGATATTCTATTAATATTAATCTAAGATAAGAACTTGTACCTGATAGTATTGATCCTCAATTTAGGTCTCTGATTGGCTTCCCTGGCCCTATGTTTGTCTTAAATCCAAAATATTCCAGAATCACACTGGTTTGGGGTTTTTTTTGTTTGTTTGTTTGTTTTGCTTCAGACTTCTCTCTGTACTGAACCATGATTAGAATAGTTGTCAGGAAAGAGACAAGTGAACTTCCTACTTCTTTAAACCCTATATTATTATTACTGTGATTCTGGAGAGAGATGCTAAGAGTATGTGAAAGATCCAGTGCCAATGCTTGAAGCTGTGAAAAGGAAAGATACCATCCATTTGCAAAAGAAAAGAATTTCAGATGATGGTAAGTTGAGAAGCCTCCTTAGGATCTTATTTAGTTGATTCTGACAGGGCTTAACTCTACCTGTCCCCAGTTCTATGAATCTAGAAATACAATGAGGTATGAGCTGCAATGATTCCATTATAAATTTGCTAATGTGTAATTTTATGCATTCCATGGTTTTCCATGGGTTCCTACAACAGGAAATGAACTGTTCCGGCAATTCTTGAGCAGCTCCATAGGGGCACCTCATCTGGATCATATTCAATGCCGCCATTTAATTAAAGTTATGTAGACAGCTCTTATGCCCCCAGTTAAGAAAGACAGGAAACACTTGGGGTACCTAACTCCAAATGAAACTGATTGGGTAACCTGCAGAAAGCTCTGAAGCAATTGCAGTTTTTTCCTTTTCACTTCAAGGACTGCATCAACTTGTTATATGACCTGTATTCCCTTCCATAATGTCTTGGAGCAGCCATAAGTGTAAGTAAACTTTTTGGATAATTCTGAAAGGCCTTCACTGTCTGTAAAGTTTCTCACTGTAGCACAAAGATAGCTAGGAACTGATCTGTCTGCGTGTCTGATTCCAAGGACCAAAACACCATATATTTGCATGTAACATTTAAATCCATTTCTCCTCTCTCTCTCTCCACCTCCCACTTCCAGAAAGAAGCCCTTAGAAGCCTTGTAGTTTCTAGACAGAGTAGGACCATGCTTCAATACTGTCCACCCATGTTAGCACAGCTTGTGAAAACACATGGGGATACTTAGGGTGGTCAGACAACAATTCATGTTTCTTCATTTTTCTTGGCCTGATGCCACCTATAAGTCTTCATGCCATGGTAGGCCATTGTTTCAAGTAAAAAATCTTTCATGGTTAGAAATGCCAAGTCCTTCACATGCAAGGAAAATACATTTATCTTTAAGAATGATATCTGATTAAATTTTGAATAGCATGCTGGTGGTTGAGGCAACCCCAGTCAGTCTGAGATGCTTCCTGCCCAGCTGTGTCAACCTTTTTAATCTCACCTGGCTTCCTTCCTGGCCTGGGATGCGTGGAGCTGAGGCAACTCACATGCCCTGGAGTGTGACAGGAAAACTGCATCCAGTCTGTGGAGTCATTCTCCTTACAGAGACACTCAACGCCTTCCTTTTGTCTAGGACCTTTCTTAGCCTAGCTCTCTTCCTGAAGTCTGCTGGGGCACGAGCCACCACAAATGCCTCTAAACGAAAAACAGAATTGAAGAGAGTCTTCCCAAAAATCAAATGCAGCCTGGGGGAAAGTCTGTGCACTATGCAGACATGTCACTGAACCAAAACATGAGTATAAACATTTGAATTAAACTTAGAATTTTTCCGAGGAAGGCTCAATGGCAGATATGGCTGGTTGAGCCTATTGCCACTGCAGAGAATGACAAAACTGCAGGAGGCAGAGCATTCCCCTGCTGTCAGTGACTGGTAGCTCTGATTCAACACCTATGATGCAAGCAAGATAAAGTATGCCAGTAATTGGATCTTCAATTGTCTGATGAAGTGGGGTTTTTCTCCCATTAAAGCTCATGCGATAAATAATTGGTTAGTCTTTAAAAGTGCCACCAGACTCCTTCTTTACTTTGCTGAACTAGACTAACATTTGAAAGGTATTGGATCTGTGGATCAGCCCAAAAGAACAGAGACATGTCAGAAGTGGAAAGGCAAATTGTGAGTTCCTGGCATCAAGACGGAATTTGAAGTCTTAGGAAATCAGTCTTCGCCCTTTTTTAGGGACAGAATGCTGGTGAGACTGTTTGGGACGGGGCACAAAAGCACAGTTTGGGTCAAACCATGTCACCAACAAAAGCATGATGCATGAGGCAAATGTGGTTTAGGGATGGTTCAAAAGCTCTTCTGGAATCCCCAAAGGAGGACATTTAAATTCAGCTGTTTCAGAGAAGCTAAATGAATTCTTTGCATTGGTCTGCAGAGGATGAGAGAGAGATTCCCACACTAGAACCATTCTCTTTGGCAGGTAAAACCAAGGAACTATCCCAGATAGACACATCAGTAGAGGACATTTTGAAACAAATGTGTAGTAACCTTTGGGGAGGAAGGGGTTAACACTCTGGTCAGTGAGTCCCAGGACAGCCAATAGGAACAAAGCACAGCTTTTTGAATTGGAACAGCAGCCTGGCCTGGACCTGTTTTAGATGTAGCAGAGCTCCTGGAAGGATCAGGAGGCGGCCAGAGGGGCCTGAGGAAGAATCCAGCAACATCCTTATCAAAGATAACTTAAATTTGTTACTGACCAGGTGTGGGCAGAACAGGGAATGTTTACTTAGACGCAGTCAGGGTATTTTCTTTGTTTCTGGCTTGTTTCTTGGATTTCTCTGTGCTGAGCACATGTAACCCCCCCCCCCCCCCAAAAGCCTGTAACTACCTAAGTTAAATCCCAGAGAAGCAACTCTCTGTGTTTTTATCTGCTCTTTTTAATTAAAGAGTTTACCTTTTAAGTAAGTTCTGGTTCTGTGCCCTGGAAGGGCAAGAGGTTTGTGTGCACGTGCCTTAGACTGCACAGGCAGCTACTAGAGGGATCCCTGTTCCAGTTCCAGCTCATATGCAGCTGGGGTCCAGTCACTTTCCTGAGAGAGAAATAAACAGGATTGCAAGTATCTCACAGGGAGGAATTCCCAAGTGTGCCTTCCTGGTTCTCAAGAGGTTTTTTTTTTTTGCAGTTGGGTGGTGGCAGCGATACCAGTCCAAGGCCAGGAATTGGAGGCCTTGGAGACTTTTAAGAGCAGGCTTGAAGGCCACTGGCTTTTAAGGACTGTTGCAGGCCCTCACCTTCTGTACTCAGAGTGCCAGAGTGGGGGAAAAGCCTTGACAAAGTTGATAAACTAATAATAAGTCACCAAAACCAAATATTAGTCACCCAAAAGTTCTGAAGCAATTCAGATGTGAGATTGCAGAACTACTTATTGGTATGCTATCTATCACTTAGCTCAGCCTCTGTACATGATAACTAGAGAATAGCCAATGTATTGTGGTTTTGGTTTTGTTTTTTTTTTAAAACTCCAAAGGCAGTCCTGGTAATTACAGACTAGTAAGACTAACTTTAGTATCAGGGAAACTGTTTGAAACTACAGTAACGAACAGAGTTATCAGACATATAGATGAATGTGATATGTTGGGAAGAGTCAAGAAATCTTTTGTCAAAGGAAATCATGGTTTACCAAATCATTACGGTTCTTTAGGGTATCAACAAACAGGTGGACAAGGGTGATACCTTAATTTGTAAATACAAGGGGAAGGGATAATAGCACAAAAAGCTATTGCCATCCTTAGCAATATAACCTATGCAGGGAGTTATATTGCTCTAAATAATTTTTTTTCATATTACAAAGAGCAGTGCACACTGTTATGTATTGAGTACCTTATAAAATTACTTTGTAGACACCAATTACTTACACAGTCCTTTATGTATTTTTCTGCTAGTTAAAATTAAGTCTTTGAAATGAAACCACCATGTCCAACAATTTACACAAGAAAAAGGAAGAGAAAATACAAATATTAGTGGAACAAACAAAAACTGCTTTTCCTTCCATGCTTCTGAGTTCAGCCAATTCTTAAGTCTTAATGGAAGTGAGTTTGGTGGTCTCAGAATTAAAATCACCATCACCTTCATTTTCCCTCTACATTGATTTCAGACAGCTCCTAAATTCTAGTGAAAATTAATTTGGTGATCACAGCTGAATTTTTCAATCAGCATCAGTAAACTCATTTCCATTATTAGCCATACTTCAGAATGATTAAAGGAACCTAATTTGGAGAGGCTTTAGGACTGAGGTAACTTTTTTTTTTAACAACATTCCTCTCAACCCCAAGAAAGAAAGATTACTCAAAACTAGGGCTAAGACCACTGTCCAGCAGCCAATGTTTAGTAAAGATAAATTATTGTTCTTTAACCTTCACCAACCAAATTCCTTGTTTAAATACTGCCCACTACTTAAGTGACTGATAAACAGAAAGTGTTAATTATGCAATATTAAATGTGAACTGATGCCGATAAAATCTTAATTTTTTTTAAGATCATGGCTTTTTGTCTAAAGCAGTGGTTCCCAAACCATGGCCAACAGGGGCTTTCAAAGTGACCCACTGTTCTCTTCCTGCTGACTAAGGATCAAGGGAGAACACACAGCTATGTGGCTAATATGGGTGCAGGTTCCTTGCTGCAGCCAAGGGGGTCAGGAGATCAGCGCCTTCCTTCCTCCTAGTTGTAGCAGAGAACACAGCAAAGCACTTTGCCTGAATGGAAATTGCTCAGATCAGCACTCCTCTCCTTCAGCTTCAACAGAAAGCAGAGGGCTCAGCCTCTGAGTGGAGCAGTGATCTCCCATCCCCCTGGCAGTGGCTGCAGAAGGAAGCCACTACCAGAGGAACACATGGCCATAGGATGAGTATGCTTTCCCTGATGCAGTCAGGGGAATGGGACTCAGCAAGGAGAGAGACAGCCTCCTTGCTGAACCATTTCTAACTGGAGGGGAAAGGAGCTGCTGGCAGAGACCAGTTGCCCTTCAGGGTTGTAAAAACAAAATCTGTAGCCCTCAAGCCAGAAAGTTCAGGAGCCACTGGTCTGAACTATTGTCCTCATCTAGGCCTGAACTTTTGATTTAATTTCAAAGAAATTTTATTCTGTGATGCTCATGACAGCAGGACTCTCAATACTATAGGAATGTACAGAACACAAGCACTGTTGTATTTCAGCACGTAACTCAATCAGTGTACTAAAATGTTGACCCACATCACTTTCACATGCTAAGCAACTATGGAAAAGAGTCTTGTCAGTTGTACTACAGGAGTCTGACAATCTAAACACAAACCCACAGAGGACTATTTTGCCATCATTAAGCTCATTTCCATTTGAACCTAATGATGTGCATTACCCCAGTAACTGGAATTTGGGCAGTTTAAAAGAAGATAGAACTAGGTTCCACGGGATGAAATAATTGAACACTTCACTGATGTATAGCAGTTCAAAATAATGCAATTTGCATGGAGAATAATTACAGGGTTTGAAATAGCATTCTTGTTGTCAATAATATGAGAGATCTAAGTTCAAAAACATTATGAACTTCTAGTCATGTTGTTGCATGTGAAATCAGTGGGCAAAAGACACAACCATTATTATTATTCTCTGGAACAAAAAAATGATACCCAGGACCAATGCTATTTATTACTCACACAATAGCCCACTTAAATCTGCTTGTTATCTTGCCTACGCTATTAAGAATGAGAGAAGAGAAGCAGGATAAAAACACAAAAAGGCAACTGAAATGGAAGTCTGAAACAAAATTCAGGATTCCCACTTGAATTGGCAAACTCTTCACTTTGTTAGCACCTCTGATAATCATGGGCAACTTTGGCCCATGTCCAGCAAAATGAGACAAGAGAATATGTATAATTAATTTATGCATGGTATTTCAGTGACAAACACTGAAGGGAGAAAAATGACATATAATACTTTCAGATTTCTATTTGTGCAACTTAAAAACCTTCATGGAACTGTAATAAATGAATCCATAGGATTGTATCACCCAGGGATCAAAGTTAAACAATTTAAAGGGCAATATAGTAAAGAAACTACCTACCACTAAAGTTAAAATGCAGCTACTTTCATAGAGTACTTTCATTTACAATATATTCTATTTGTTTCATTATTCTGTATTATACTGGCATTTTCTTTTAATTCATCTGGACAAGATCTCTTTTCAACAAGAACAACAGGAAGTATGGGATTTATTGCTATAATGAAGTTCTTTCAAATCTCTGTTTTCTTTTTATAAAGGACAGGAGGATAGGCGTTCATCTCATCAGGCAGCTTATTAGGATTAGCACTGAATAAGACACCACAGAATGTCAAGCCTATCAGTTACTAAACATGCATCATACAAACTTTGTCTTTGCGAGAACCTCTGCTCTGCATTTGTCATCCACCTGAATAATTAACTAGTACATGCTGCCTGCCAGCAGTTTGGGGAATTAATTCTCACACATTAAATGCAGATCACATCCTCAAAAATTCAGACCACACACATACTGTACTACACTCTTTCAAACATTAAAAGGAAAAGAAAGAAAATTTACCGTTATCAGGCTTTTTTTGACTCAAAACTTAAAGATTATGGAGTCGAGCCTGTGATAAATCTGAAATATTTTTGATGATATCCAACTAACATCACCAACAATAGTGCATCCTTAATTTACTGCAATGTTTCTGCTAACTTACAGCAACAGAAAAAAACCTATTTAACTCCTAATTTACATTGTTGTTAATCTTGACTGTAGTTCTTTTCCCCTCATTAATGAAAGATCTAGCATATAAAAGCCAACGTTTGTAAATGTGTCAGGGTGTTGTGGGGTTTTTTTTTGTTTTGTTTTGTTTTTTTTAACATGAAGGGTGGTTAATTGTTTTTTAAATTACAACCCATTGCTTTTATTTTTTATGTATGCAGTGAAATCAAGGAGTTAAAGGGGAAAAGCCATCAAGTTGTATTATAGTTTATACAAAATATGATTCTGTACAACACAAATCAGTGGACTTCTGAGAAACTGAGTACATTTCTAATGGAAAAATTATGCTGAAAACAGCTATTACAAACACCTCCCCCCCCCCACACACGACTTTTGATGAGAGTCTCAACCTAGAACTCTGCTTGCGATTGGTTTACCTTGAGTTTTCTAGCATTATCTCATCTAGTGAGGGGAATTTGGTGAGTAAGGCCTCCTAAACCTGCATGTTCCAGGGATTGAGATGCGAGAGCTTCCCTCCTGGACTGCTATCCAGCCACATATTAATGCTACCCCTTCTCAGAAGCACAATTTTATAGCCCCGGGAGGAGCCATGCTGCTATTAACTGAGTCCCTATGCATCTCCTCAGTAACTAACTATTTCCACACCATGTTTCCACAGGAAAATCCACAAGCTTACAATGCTACAGAGTATACTTTTCCTGCCTCACACTGCTCCAAAAACCCAAAAGAAGGAAGACTGCACTGGGATCTCTGGGAAGGAGGACAGCATACAAGAACCAGTATGTACTCTGATACAGCCATGAGGAATTACACTAAAGTAAGTGGCCCTTCTTTATCTGTAACATGGTTTAAGATGTATTATAATAGGTCATTGTCTATTTCACTTCTTAAAATATGGTTACATTTTGAATTTATGATTTCAGCATATTCCGGCTTTCATAAAGGTTCTACCTTGAAATAAAACGATTACTATTTCTGCAACTAACATTAAAACAGTCACCCTAATATGAATGAAGAACTAGTTAATCATCAGAGTAAATAAAACTCCATTAAAATTATATGAAGGTGCAGTTCTTATTATATTATTAAGCACTAATGCAATCATTTACTCCAAAATCATTATTTTTTCTTTGCTCATTAATAGTTGCATTGGAAAACAAATATTTTGCATCAAATTAACATACTGTATTCATTTAGCTTTCTTTCTGTTTCCAAAAAAAAGTAATGACAGGTTATTTTATCTCCAATATTAGAATATACATTTTGTGCTGGGAAACTATTCCATTAATAAACTGAGAATTTTTAATCCATATTCTCTGTTTAATATTATTGCTGTTACTGAATTTAAATTGAAAAGACTTGATATTGTCCAGAGCATAGAC
This sequence comes from Podocnemis expansa, assembly GCA_007922195.1. Taxonomy (NCBI): domain Eukaryota; kingdom Metazoa; phylum Chordata; order Testudines; family Podocnemididae; genus Podocnemis; species Podocnemis expansa. Next base: position 68,577,812 of record ML681963.1, read on the forward strand.
CTAGCTCCTACCACAGTAAGATGATCACTAGCAAACTAAAATTGAGACCCTGCCCTTGGCCCAGGGGCTTAATCTTTGGGTATTGCTGAAAATGTTGTTCCATGCATGGATTAGCAAATTAAAAGACTTCACAAACCTCCATGACGATTTGTCTATTCCTACAGTCCCTAGATCGGCATCCATAGTTACAGCTGTGGGTTTAGCTGTTCTGGGTGGGAGTGGGAGGGAGAGGCTGCATAACTCAGAATTGCAACTACCACTTCTGAAAAACAACAAACAAACAAACAAACAAGCAAGCACAAAATTTTTAACTAGGATCACTAGACCAACAAACTTTAGCTGGATTTAACATATAATTTTTTTTTTTTAAATTTGCACTTTAAAAAAGCCTTAAATAGTATCTGTCTGTCTGTCTGTCTGTCTATCTATGGAGTGATGGATGGTTAAATATGTCACTGACTAATAATTTTTTAAAATGAGAATGGAAAAAAATGTTGATTGAAAATTAAACCTTAATGTACCGTTCACTACTAAGTAAAAGACAAACAACATTTCTGCTTCAGATTTAGTCCAAATTTTGTTTACATTGTTGTATTTTAATACACCACTCAAAGTGTGATTGAGCATTTTTACAAGGGACAATAAACAAGTATTATAAATTTATTTACTGAAGTGCTAATATTTTCTGTAGCTTACTCTCAAACTGGATACAAGTACAAGGCATCGTAACAAGCAGATATTTGTTTAAAACCATTAATGATAGACTCTACTTTCTATAGATCTTTTTATCTAACATATCTGTTCTCAAGCAAACAATTTTCTAGCAATTAATAAATGAAGTCATTGTCCAGCTCCACCAAAGGAAGGACAGGAGACACTTGCTATGATTTTAATCAGACTGCAACTTTATTATTATTGGATGTCTAGGACCACCACCACCACCCCCAAAAAAACCAAATAGAAGTATACAGAGCAGATGATTCCATCTTCAATCAGCATCTATCCAGAGGGGTTCTGTCACCCACTCTCTTTTACTGCCTACGTTCTCCAGTGAAGCCATTGCTGGGACCTGATCGTTCTTCACCTGAAGAAGGATTAAGTGGGCTATAAGAAAGGGAGGTTGGCTCCCTGCCATGTCAGTCACAGGAGTCCTGAGTCCTTTCACAACCCTGTTCCGCTACTTTAAAAAAAAAATCTCTTTTTTAAATCCTTTACCAAGCTGTTCATCTGGTCACTATATCCCTTCCCTTCTGTCATAGGAAGAAGTTATAATAACCTTGTATTGGGAATAGAGGCAGGATGTTTATAAAATATACCAGACTACAAAGGCACCGTGATCTTAGAGGTTTGGCAATTTTTTTTCAAAATGTGAGTGTGTTAAAGAGGTTCATAGCTAACACTTCCAATGGAAAGCTGCCTGTCCTCATAATATTTAGTCAACATGCTGTTTACACTCACATCAAAGGAACAACTATGCTTTAAACAGGAACAATAATTCTGCAGATTTGATTTAAATACTATTTGCAAGAAATATTAAACATGCACTAATTTTATACTTTAAAGTAATTCCACTCTAGAAAATATCTCAGCCATTATCAAATTCCAAAGTGGTAGCTGTGTTAGTCGAGTCCAGCAAAACAAACAGTCTAGTGGCACTTCTAAAGCCTAACAAATTTATTGCATGAGCTTGCATGGGAGATAAACCCATTCCATAAGTTCCCCATCTTTAAGTGGCCGACACAGTGGGATTCTCTCCCATAAAGCTCATGCAATAAATCTGTTTGTCTTTAAAAGCACCACCAAACTCCTTCTTAGCTATTATCAAAGACTCTCAAAACTTTAGTCCTGACCACAGAGCTAAGAAACCCACACCCTCACAATATAACAATGAAGCAGTAAAGAAACAAGGGGTTTGGTAAAATAAATGAAATGCATATAGACTGAATGTAACTATCCAACTGAAATTTAGCCTGTGACTGGGATCACTGAAATTAACATTAGGGATGATCAAGAAAGAGAAGAAGTGACCCAAATTTCACACTGAATGTGAATCAAGTATTTATAATCATCTTGTCCCTAACAGGTCCCCTACTGTCTTTCCCTACAATATCCCAGTGAAAGTGAAAGGGTCAAAATAAGAGTTGAGGAAAACAATTTCACAGCAAGTCACAAAATTCTCAAATTGCTTCCATTTCACAGGGTTTGAAATGGATCCATTTTCTGCAACATTGTTTCCTGGAGATTTTCAATCTAATTTTTTCAAAATCATTGCCAAAGTTGTTTAGCAAAACTTTTAGTTTTCTGACTAAAAACTATGGGTTTCTAAAATAAATAACAGATTCAAATAATAGTTTTGAAAATGGTTGATACCAATTTTAATCAAATTTTGATTAAAAGATTAAAGTGTTACAGAAAATAATTCTAGAAAGGGTTTTTTTTTAATAATATTGATAATTTCTTGGAAAAAATGCTTAAAAGTTTTGTTTTTCAACACATTAAAAACAGTGTCAACGTTTTGTTTTGTTTTTTTTTTTTAAGTGTTCTAGTCAAAATGTCTGCAGATTCGTTAACTGTTAATGAGTTGTCATTTCTGGTGGGACCAGAAACAAGCAGCATTAGAAATCACAAATATCAGTTCTCTCAAATTTTCTAGCATAATCTTGCAGTTTCATTCAAAAGATGTTTTGGATGCTTATCCATACTGAAACTTCAAACTTTCAGAGTTTCACTCATCAGTAGTTAACATATCTGTTTTTTGGATGAATGTCAAGAAATCACTTAATGAACACAAGTAGTCATGGTCACTGTTTTAATCTCAGGCAAAGGGTAGCACTTCCCTAAAACATGACCCTGTATGGACATTTGTTCAATAGTGATTTCAAATCGAATTTGCCATTTGCTGAATCAATTACATCTTCTTATAGAATCATCACAGCATTCTCTTATACTGTTAACTATGGATAATGGTCACCAGTGCCTGACACTACGCAAAAATGATTATCATGAAGAAAACAGAAAAATTAAGCAACATACAACATCAGTGTAACTTACACAAGAACAGCAAAAGGGGCACCTCATCAATGGTCTCCTAATAAGTTAATACCTGTTGAGTCTCAGAAAATGACTACTTCCATATTCCTGTGTTAGCATTACTAGGCGCTTTTGTATAAGGCACTGGTTTTCAACTAGTGTGCTGGGGCACACTGGTGTCCCATGAGAACTCTGCAGGTGTGCTGTGAAATTCTGTACAAAGGTAATGAAAATCAATGTAAAATAAATGCTGTTCCATCTTAAACAATATTCTATCCAACCAAAATTACAACTCATAAAACCCATGAAAATTAATCATCAAATTAAAAGCAAGTATGGGTCTTTCGATTCTAAAAAATGAATGTTCTAAACGCAGGTGGCCAAAGGGCAAAATTGAGATGCTGTGTATTTTTTCCAGTGGTTTTGAAACAGTAATACATTTCATTCTTCTTTAGCTTGTTGTATGCACTATGTTGCAAACCTCTCTAATAAGAGCATAACCATAGCAAATGTAAGTAAATGTGATGTTTATGAGCAATCAATTCAGCTGGAAAAAAGTAGTGTGACTTGGAATTGTTTATCTCACTAAAGTGTGCCATGTTACTGAAAAGCTTGGGAACAACTGGCATAACAAACTAATGGTTTTCCTTGTAACAGAAAGGTTGCTCAGATGAAGAAAATTGAGAATAAACCAAATTCTGCATCTTTTTAAATTGGGATACAGGAAACATGGTTCTATTTTAAAGCTTGACTGGGAGAACACTGTATTCACCTTATTAAAATAATACAATTACAACTTTTGATAATTGAAGAAGAAAGCAAATGTAAGCATTTTAATGAATAGTAGAATAGGAAGATGAACCATAATTTTATCTGTGGTTAGTGTAGAAAATAGTGAAAAAGTATAATTCATATCTAAAATAAATTCTCACTGTCAAAAAAGTAATGCTGTATTAGTATATAAATAAAGGGCAAAAATGTAAAAGAACTTTCCCACATCTTAAGAACAGTTAAGAGAAAATATGGTCAGCAGCGAGGGAAGACATCGTGTTTTCACACTTGTTTCCAATTCAATGCACTACGGGAGACTGATTAAATAAGATACTTTTGCCATCATAGTTATCCTGAACTTTGTGGACTCAGTGTTTCAAGAAATGGCATTGGGTCTGTGCCACCTCTCAGGCTGATGCAGAACAGACTAAAATGATGTATCATACAGCCTTTATTAAGGAGGTGCTTGCCATTTACAGGAAGCATGATATTTAGGGAATACTTCTTGTTTATAACATCTTTCTAGGTGAATCTGTATTATGAGTGAAATTTACTTCTCCCTGCACAAACATCAATTGCATGGACTTTGTGACGCACCAGGCAGTGGGTGACCAGATTAAAATTCATCTTCCACCTATAGGCTGGCTGGCTGCACTGCAATATTGTCCTCTCCACAAGTCAATAGCAACTGCTGCCCATCCACATTTCTGTGGCGTTTTTAGACCACTGGATCTAAGCACACATTCAGGGGTCCTACCCCACTCAGCATCCAGCATGCCTCTCCACACTGGCTTGTCTTTAAAGGGGCATGGAGTCCCTCATACATAGTCACATTAACCACAGAAGCTCAGTGGATATACATGCATTGTGGTGAATTTCTACCATTCTGCCTTTTTTTAATATCTTATTGTGAGTAACTTATACGTGAAATTCCTAGAACAGGAAAAGCCACGCTAAGATCTTTAAATTGCAGAGCAAGGTGAGGGGTGTAACTAACCCTAGTTAGTATACTGTATTATAAATTGGGTTGTACTCTACTCTCCTATGTGTTTGGTAGTATACTGCGTACACCACAAAACTCAGAGGCAAGGGCTTCAGGAGTGTCAAAGTCTAAGCCCTTCAGGCTGAAGCCCTCAGCATGTTCCCAGAAACTCTTACAACTTTGTAAAACTGTGAGTTCCTGGAGTAGGGCTGACAGAAATAAAACACAAATTCTTGAGTCACAATTTCTTTAGTGGGTTAGAATAAATAAATCAAGCAAGTTTCTAACAGACTCCCACAGGGTAGGTTAGTACACAGGCTAAAATTAACTGTCATTATCACCCGATGTACACAGTATTGTTATAGCTGTGTTGGTCCTCAGATACTGGAGATACAGTGTAAGTAAAGTAATACCTTTTATTGGTGTAAGAGAGAAGCTTTCAAGCTCACAGAGAGCTGAAGAATAGCTCTGTGTAAGCTCAACTGCTTGTCTTTCTTGACGACAGAATGTCAGCCAATAAAAGATATTGCCACACGCCTAATAACCCCTTCATTCTATTCTTTGGCCTGCAGTAAGTACCCGTGTCCTCCCGCTGTGGCTACTGCTGCCTCCTGCTAACTGTCAGGCTTTCCAAACCTACCTCCCAGGCTGCCCTTCTGACTTTCTCTCCACAGATAGCTCCAAGGGTTGCTGCCTCCAACCTAGTTTTCCCATTTTCCCTCCTCCCCAAGCTTCCTCCTGAACCTGAACTCCTCAAGTATCAAGCTCTATGGGTTTCCCTTTCCTATTCTCTGGAGGTGATGCAGGCCTCTGCTGACCATATGTTGAATTGGGGGGTTAATACAGTGCTCAGTACTGAGCCAGCAGATTCATTACAACATTGTCATGTATTTTTAAAATGATAACGAAAAACACAGAAAAATACATAATACACATTCTGACTGGAACCTACCAAATGTACCAAGCCAAAGAAAGAAAATCAGGTTTTGCCTTTTTATAACTAGTCACTGGTTCTCAGGTTCATTGAGCATTCAGTGGAATGGGAAGTACTGTTGCTCTGTAAGATTCTATTTTGATTGTCTCAAGGGATTTCCTTGTCTCACTGTTCTTATTTGTCTTGATATTATGCTGATAAAGGCATTCAAGATTAGCAAACTTGATTTCTAAAGTTAAACAGTAGTGGTTGTTTAAGAGAGATATAAAATAGACAAAATACTTAAGTTCGATGTCTAGGTTATTGACTTGGGTCTTGGGGAAAAAAGCAAGATTGATTTTGGTCTTTTTTTCATCAGTTGATTTCAAAGTCAACCTCAGCAAGGCTGCCACTCTGTAAAATTGAAGGAATGTGAGCTGTTCCAGGATCCTTAGGAAGAATGCAGTACATACTCAATGGGATATTCAGGCCAAAAAAGCTGCATTGCATTTAAAAATCAATCTTCTTTTTCATAATATAATTAACTCTCGGTCATATGAGGCATTCTTGTTGTAGAGTTGAATTATATGGGTGATAAACCTACTCTTGCAAATTGCTTTACATATTTCATTTTGGTCTTCTTAGAAACCTGCTTGATGGTATGATTTTCCTGTTTAAGTATGACAACACAATCCATAGTAAATCCCAGATGACTGAGTTAGAAAAAAAAAATCAAACAATATAAACAACGACTTTAGTGTGACATTCTTAGATTTTGCCTCCTGCCCCCTCTCTCCCCCACCACCCTCACACTCCCCTCTCAAAAAAATTCACAACAATGCTTGGAATGAAAAATCTAGCTAGCACAGCTTAGTCAGGCACAATGGCTTGCTGCTTGCCCTAGGCAATGCATAGATCTTATAACTAAGAAATTATTTTCTGATTATCATAGCAAGAGCCTTGCTTGCTTCTAGGGGTAGCAGCAGCTTTTAGAGTTGTTGAATTATAGCTTGATTACTTCTGATGGTTATATGACAGGCAGACCCCATAAATGGACAGAGGCATATCTGATTCATATCACTCTGGAAAGGCTCAGTCTTGTATCCAGAGCATTCAGCAGAAGTGGTGATAACTATGGTTCTGAATTGGCAAAAAAAGGTATAGCATCAGATTGTCATCTATCAAAAAAGTGCTACTTAGCTGCTGTAAAATTCACAGTTGGTTGATTCATCTGATGGAGATACACTACAGTAAACTAAATCAGAACCATTGAGGTTACCAAACAGTTTAAAGCAACTTCATTAATCTTTCATGGAGTGCCTGCAGGATGACAAAGATCTCCTGTGGTCTGCGGTGAGAGCAGCGAGCCAGCCACTCCTGGCTTACAATGTCCATTGAAGAATAGAAGCAAGTTCAGTTAAATTAATTTCAGAGTATCAACATGTATATTGCATGGTGGTAAGCTCCAGACGGATAGCCGTGTTTGTCTGTATGGCAACAACAACAAAAGACCTGTGGCACCTTAAAGACTAACAAAATTCTTTGGGCATAAGCTATTGTGGGTTGCAACCCACTTTGTCAACTCATGAAAACTTACACCCCAAGAAATTTGTTAGTTTTTAAGGTGCCACAGGACTTTTGCTGTTTTAACACACATATTAAATCTTGAAGTTTGTGCATCCAGAATGTCCTTACTAATATGCTGATAGGAGACACTGATGGGTCATGAAAGAACGTTCATGTCACAAGAGGGGGAGAAAAGGTTCAAGTTAGTGTTATTGATCAGCAGGCCAGATTACTAGTTTATTCATGATGTTCCTTTAGTTAATATCATATACTGTTTGTCATCACTTGAAAACTATTAGTACAGATTTTCTTCCAAAGTAACATTTTGAGAGTTACAGAGGAAAGATGAATAACCACATCCTTTCCCATTCAGTAAGGAGAACTATCAATTGGCTGGGCCTTCAGTGTACCAGTCCATCTTGGAGAGAGGTATGGAGTTGTCCCACCCCCAGGAGCAGCTGCAGAAGGCACAATCTTTTGTAGAGCTCCCATGATTGCAGAGGGCGTATATGCCCAATGCCCCAAAGAGGCAGCCGTGTTAGTCTAGTAAAGCAAAAAAAGCAAGGAGTCTTGTGCCACTTAAAGACTAACAGAAGTGGGATTTTCTCCCATGAAAGCTCATGCAATAAATAAATCTATTAAGTCTTTAAGTGCCACAAGACTCCTTGCTTTTTATGCCCAATGCTGTATCTCTTAAGGAAATAAAGCCATTGTCCTTCTACACCTTTTTAGTGTGGCTATTAACACTACCCCTTACAATCAAGTGAAAACAAGGATTGCAATTGAAGCTGGGAGTTGCAGGTAGGGAAGCTCCTTGTAACCACTTCTCACCTAGTTCTGAAGAAGATGACCATGGTCTTGAACTTGGGTGCAGGTTCTGATTAGCTATGAGACCACCTGCATTATGTGCTATTCTGACAGCTTAAATAAACTGGTCAATTTCTGCTAACTGTCCATTTCAGTGTCTGGGGACAGGAGGCAGAACATACTTAAGTGGAGGGCCTGTGGCTCAAAAATTTTCTTCCTTTGTTGCTACAGCAGATTCTTGGCTTGTTTACTGTCAGGGCATGCTGCAAGGCTCAACTGTTTTACTCGTACTTTTGCCTGCAAGATGATTGTGGGGAGCATATTTAAATTCATGCTGAGGTAGGACTCCATCTGTGTTGACATTTGTATATTGCCTATTGGAGTCACTGTGGATAGTTCTCTGAAAACATTCATTCAATGTGCAGCAGCAGTTAAAGAAGCTAACAGAATGTTAAGAATCATTAGGAAACAGTTAGATTATATGACAGTAAATATAACAAAGGCACCATTTAAATCCATAAATGCTCAGACCTTGACTCCGGCTTGGATTTTTGGTTGCCTTATCTCAATAAAGATATATTAGAAATGGAAAAAGTGCAGAGGATGGTAACATACGATTACAATTATGGAACAGCTTCCATAAGAAGACAAATAAAAAGACAGAGACTTTTCAGCTTGGAATAGAGATGATTACAGAAGGATATAAATGGTGTGAAGAAAATGCATATGGAAGTATTATTTGCTCCTTTACATAAGAACCAGGTGCCACCCAATGAAATTATAGGTAGCAGGCTCAAAACAAGCAAAAGAAAGTACTGCTTCATACAACTCACAGTCAAACCTGGAGATCTTGTTGCCAGGGGATGTTTTGAAGGGCAAATTATAAATGAGTTTGGGGAAAAAAATTGATAAATTCATGGAAGATAGGTATTATCAATGGCTGTTAGTCAACATTGTCAGGGATACAACCACATTCTCTGAGTAACCCGAGTCTCTGACTGCCAAATGTTGAGAGTAAATGACAGGGGATAAATTGATAAATTGTCCTCTTCTGCTCATTTCCTCTAAAGCACCTGGCATCAGAGCCCTGCGAATCAATGGATGTCTGCATTATGTCCACAAATATCTGCATCCATGGATGCAATGTGGATATCCACAGACTATTTCTTAATGATACAGATTGGATATGGATTCACATATTTATATCTGTGCAGGGCTCTACCCGCTTTTGAAAGACAGTACTAGGTAGACCATTGATGATTGACTGACCTAGGATAGCCATTCTTGTGTTATATAACTTTTGCATGTGTTTTCTGAGGCTGATAAGTAAAACTGCAGTTACCCATACCTCTCATATTTAAACTCATTCTGCCATGCCTGTGGCTTTTCAGGCAACAACGATGGGACTACTGTTGTGTGCAGGTATTTTTGATTGACAGATTAGTAAATTCAACTCTCAGGTGAGCCAAAGCATGGGATACTATTTGTTATTATTTTTAAGTAAAAATTTACCTCTGCATTAGAAGGAAAAACAATTTCGAGAGTTGATAAGAATGTGTATATTGTGTAAATACAGCAAAATCACATCAGTAGCAGAACCTAAATATTTTTTTAAGCAAATACTGTGGTAACAATAATCAGGAAACCACTGTCTTTCCCTCTTCATTTTTGTTTTTGGTATGCAGTATCTCCCCTTTCCGATTTTTATTAATATTATATTATCATCATCACCAGTGCTGTTCACTGTTAACCTCCAGCCAAAATAAGAATGTTATATAGTTCCTTATGGAAATCATATGAACTTCTTTTGTAGACGTGCCAGAGCTTCCTGAGTCAAGAACAGAATCTGATATGCTTTTAAGGTGATCACTGTCCATCACTAACAGTGGGTATTTAGTTTCCACAGGCCTGAGTGAGGCCTGTTTTAGAGATCGCAATATGCATTCCAGGAGGCAGTACAAAGTCTTTCAGTGAAAAACAGGTAACTTTCAAACCAAGAAGGTAATCACAAAACTGCAGCATGAAGTGTGACCAGGATCAAACACACTTGTTAAAAGGTACAGTTGTATGTTCAAATATTGATTACATAGCAAAAAAAACCAAACCAAACCAAAACAAAAAAAAAATCACGGTATGTGATAAAACAAGATCAGTTTAATTAGAATTATAATTTACTGTTTTTGAGTTAAAAAGCCATCATGGTGACATTGATCCTCCACTTGATAGTTTTTACTTTTTGTTTGGGACTTTCCCAGTGATGCATTTGAAATCAGGGTAGCTATGGGTATGAGGATTCTTTTTTGTCTTAAATTTTAGTTATATAAAAGATAAGCAAGGCTTTTACAAATAATAGTCATTTATTTAGCAACATGGGGGACAACTGGGGGGGGGGGGGAAAAAAGCTTATATTTAAGCCACTCCTCAGTAAACTCTTAAGGGTTGTTTTGTTAAGTGACAATAATAGTTAGGGTTAAAGAAAAAAAAAAAAAAAAAAAAAAAGGAACACAGCAAAGGAACCCAAGCAAATCAAATGAGCTGTAGTGAGTTAAAAAGAGAGAGTCTCTAGATAAAAAAGGAAGGCTTTTTTTTTTGGAATCTGTTCAAGGAAAGCTGACTGACATACAGTATATGAAAAATCTGGGCCTACTTTAACAGCAAAGCCTTACGTAAGGTAGATGTCTGTAGACAGTTATTATAAAATCTTTTGAGTTTGATCAACTGTGGTGAATAAACACTGCTTCCTTTTTAAGGAGGTTGTCTGGTCATTAAATCTACCAATGGCCACTGACTCACAAAGGGAAGAATTCCAGGTGCCAAAACCAGTCAGAGCTACTCAGTAAGTATGGCTGAGGGTACCATAGCCTGGGGCCCAGTCCAAGAATGGTGAAACCAAGGAATTACCTCCCAGGAGAGACAAAAGGCCTTACGTCTGACATTTGAGTGTTGATTTTCAAGTTTAGGATGTTGGAAGGGGGTGTCAGCTCCCACAGGAAAGATAGGAATCTTTCCCTTTCTAGTGCCATAAAATTTCTAGTCCTTGATGTACATAAAATAGTTGATCTTAAATTGGCAACATTTTTATATATGGAGAAGCTGTCACTGGTCCACATTTGCATCTTCCCACCTTGCAGCTCAGACAGATGTGATGTGGTGATGGAAAACTAAACATTTGGAAGAAACTTTTTCTCTTCCATATATGATAACTTTTTAAAATATTGAGTTATTTCACAGTACTCAAGGTTTGAAATATTAGAATAAGTTGTGGAAAGCTATATTAGTGAGCCCAGGGCAGGTCATGTGATCAAAGAGAATAATAAATATATTTGTCACATAACTGCAAAATTATCACATGGGTCATGGACTTTTGACTACTTGTATATATGGCTATGTGTACACAGCAATATGTTGGCACACACATAGGTCTGTGTTCAGATACAATATAAAAATGTTCCAATTTATACTTGTTCACAAATATGGAAATTTGTCTTTTAGTATATTATTTGGGGGGGGGCTGTGCAGTTTTTTGTCTAGCTCAGGTTTTATGGGCTTAATTTTTACTTAAGCTGGAATTTTGAGCTTAGCCCTCCTGAAAAATTAGACCCTACAGTTTTACATTCATCCACCTAATTTATATTAAAAGTGATATAACCAGGCCCAGTTTACAAGAAGCTACTGCTAGATTATATATTTGAGATTTAGTTGAAACATATGGATACTTTAGTAAAACACTTAATTTAATACCACTTTTTTCCCCACCTGTAAGCAAAACACTGCTGTGTGGCTCCAATGCTGTTTCGTTTTCTTGGATTCTCCCACATGGGGGAACTGTCTTTCATATTTCTTCACGCAACTAGCCCTTTCCTTTAAAAATCAAAACAAAATAGATGCTCAAAAGTGACCCTGGGCCATATCATTTGGAGTTATGACTCACATTAAAACCATTAATGCATTTGTTTGCACTAGCAAGTACCTATATAGGTACACATGCATATAAATCAGAAAATTTCTTTAGTTTAAATATTGAGATGTCATTTGTACAAGACAAGGAGAAATAAAACCTTAAGTGGCTTCATAACTTGTATTTTCAAGTTATGTGGAAAATTTAGAGAATTTTTAAGATCCTGAAAGTGAATTTGCTTCTCTTGCTGCAAAAATACTCTATAAAATCAGGGCAGAATCTTTTTAACCTTTTCCTGCTTATTATCTCTTTTGCAGTTCTAGAATTTTCTTTCGATGCCATGCCCATTATTGCATTGTTAGTGTCCTTTTATTCTTGTGCCTCAGAAATGCATTTTGAACATGCTTTTATCTCTCTCTCCGTTCCTGCTCATAAAGCTTGATAGTAGTTCACTACTGTGGCACAGCTAATGCTCCTTCCCCTTTCTTAAGCCTACTGCAGTCTCACTGGCCCCACTGTCAATCACCAGCTGGATGCTGAGACAAATTTTTATAGCAACCTCGTCAGTAAACAGAAAACCTTTTTTAAAATACAGACTAGCAGATGAATGTCAGACTGCTGAGTGGCCTGGCTAAACAGGAGAATTGACATTTCCAAGGTTTTGTTGTTTAGTTTTATTGTTGGTGGGTTTTTTTTTTTTTTTTTATTCTTGAATTTTAAAAAACTGGTTTGGCATCTAGCACAAATAATAAACAAAATGAGACTATAGTGACAAGGGCCCATTTTTGGCTAGCTGACTAGAAATACTTCACGGTGTCAGTACTACTCTTTCTGTCTTTGCCTTTCAATTCTTTATAAAATCAGGAAGAGCGAAAGCCTACTGAGTGCAATGCAGGTGTCCCCACAAAATAAAATGGGAGTCAAATTGATCTGTACACATTGGCAGATCCTTCATTGTCTCACATGTCTCCAGGAGAGGTTAAAGGGTTATAAAAAGTGTAGTGGTTTTGCAGTTCATACTCCTATGACAAACAGTGCTGTGTATCTATATATGTCCTAATCCAAAAGAGATTTTGGACAACCTGGAACAGCGGTACTTAGTCCTTATGACTAGAAGAAACCATGCTTACAAGACTGAGATAGGTAAAAAGCCACACTTTTTTAAAAAACCACTTTGTAAAGGGACAGTGGAAACACATGGCATATTGCATAGTAAATCTTATATTAGGATGCAGCAGACTCCTTGCTGAAGAGTTGCATAGGTCTCTCAAGCCAGAGAATATCGCTGTCCTATAGATATATTGTTGGAAGCTGCAAAGAAAAGTGCAGCCTTCTTGCTGGTTGATAAATGGAGGTTAGAATCATCTGCTAGGCTATTTTATGGTACTTGTTAACAATATTTACCTTTCTAAATTGATTCAGTATAATCCTTGCTCTGGCTTTACCTCATTTCCAGAAGACATGTAGATAATGTGGTACTTATATGAAGTCTTACACGTCACTGAAAAACTTGTTTTGGTTTTTTTTTCCCTCTTTCCCTTAGTTGAATTGTGTGGCAGGATTATACTAACATAGACTTTGGAACATTTGAGCTCCCATAGGGTATAGTGTGTAGCTGATATGATATGACTCGCTTTCAACAGTTGTTTTAACAAGATATCCTTCTAGAAAATATAGCAAGCTGTAAGGCATAACTGAGGAAAGTTAGTAAAAAAAAAAAAAAACACCACTACTGGCAAAATTCACCACTTTCAGCCTTTTATTAATCAGATAAAGATGAATGTTGCATTGAAAGAAAATATTTTTACCTGAATAAAGTGTATTGTATGTTTATTTCTTTAAAATTCCTTTTATGTTTCACAGGAGATGGTTTCTTGTAAATTAAGTTAAGCCCATTCCAAATATATGAGTATTTAGTCATTTTGTTTCTGACAACCATATAGTTCAAACATAAACTGTTAGTGTTTAAAATTAGTTTCTCTTCTCCCACCTCACTGTAAAACCGTTTTAATAAAACACTAATTAACACTTTTGTAGTACTTGGCACACTTAACACAGAAGTTAATTTTCTGTTCCTAATACTTAAAACTGTGTTTTAAAAACAGATCAGCACTACTGAGTACAAAACACTTTCTCAGTTTGTGCAAACAGCATAATGCTAAACACAAAATTTGCATAAGGTGGTGATTTTAAAATTATTAAAAAATGCACACACTTCAGTAGCTTGGTGGAAATCTGACTAATGTTTGGACTACTATAGGAGCAGTTTTTTCAAGTTCTGACTGGTAGAAGCTAATTCTTTCTTCCTATTAATGTGCAGTTTAGAATCTTAATTTTGCACTCTGGTGAGAAATATTTGACTCACTTTTTTCTTCTTTTCATTTTTATGTGGTTTCTCCTTGCTCAGGATTATGTGTTGGTTAAAAATATTCAGCAACAACAATATCTAGAATTCACATTTATGTACTTGCATCAGAATGGTTTGACTGGCCATGAACTTGAGAACAGATTTCAGATAGACAGATTTTACTGTCTCTTGACTCCCTACTGCAGAGAAACACTTACTACACAAAGCGACTAGAGACTTGAGGGTCTGGTAATGGGATATGGAGACCTTCACCTCGAGGTCACCAGTTTGAATGTAGCACAGGTGGGTAGAAACCAAAAGTCATTATTGTCTGATGGCTCTTCATTGGCCCACGTGAAATGAGTTGGTGGGCTCAGGCAACTTCCAGAAAAAATGGAAAAGCAAAAAATGTCAGCATCACAAAACCATCAGTACAGTTTTAAATTGACTGCCTTGTTGGATGTCCTGATAGAAAAACCAGTGATGAAATGGGCATGTACACTGAGGTCATGGTATAGAGGAACCAATGGGGCTTGTTAAGTTGGATTTATTTTGTGACTACATTTGTAATGCTATGCAGCTACTTCTGGTTCATTGAGAGGTACTTCAAGTAAAATAAGTGAAAAGACCACTAAAATCTTCTCTCTCACTTAACTTCTCCTTATATGGCTTTCATTAAAAAAAATTAGGAGACATATGAAATGGAAAAAGAAAAGAGGAATTCTAACATATACAAAGATTAGACATGAAAAAAGTCTGATAGGTTATATAGTGTGTTCCTCTGTCAGTGTAGGGGACAATTTATTATTTATTTACACAACAGACTGATAAACAGAATATTGTCAATTCATGTTACTACTAGTATTTGTGCTAGCCTGTGCTGACAGTTTTGAAGAGCATAAAAGCACTGATCTATAGAATATGATGATAATAATATTGTTTATTGTAAACACTGGGGTGATATTAATTACTTGCAGATGCAAAGATAATTTTTTTTTTTTATCATGACTACTGCACTAATAGGGGCACACAAACCAGTTGTCTGGCCTAGCAATTGATTAACTGTATACCACACTCTTCTGAGCTATGGAGAATTTTTCTGTGTGCAGCTTTCTGTTCAGGGTCCTTCTGTCTCCCTTCTTGAGAGAAAACCAGCCATTTTATAAATTTCTGATTAGATAATGAGGCTTTACTTGCCCAGATGCATGCAGATTCATCAAGGATTCCAGATGTTTTTCCTTAACTTTAAATAGTTAAATGAGGCACTCCTGTCCATATGCTTCAGGAGCTCCAATTCTCAGATCTAGTTCAGTGCACTACTTGACCTCATCATGATCTGAAGTATGGGAATAGAAATGTAGTTCCACAGTGTCTCTAGAATATCTTTTGGGTTCCTTACAATTGGCCTGAGTCAGGAAAGACTTCCTTAATGAGAAAACAGATAGGAGAAGCTTTTTTCTTCCAAAGGGATGACTTGGAGTGGCTCTAGATGCAAGCAAGTAGAGCAGCTGTCCTATGTGTTAATTTTCAGAGAACACTGCATTGTTGCATCCTCACCCACCCCTCACTCCCCAAGTGGCAAACCACAATAACTTTTTTCCCCTCAGCCACTGCTGTAGGGTTCAAAAACAGTCACCCAGTGCCATCTTCCCCAGCAGCTGAGCAAAGAAAGAAAGAAAGAACAGCAGAGTAATCAGAGAAGCAAAACAAAAACAAAGCAATCCCTCCCCCACCATTCTCTGAGCTGTTTGGCACCCAGAGCAATCATGCTGCTTGTCCATCCATAGAACTAGTCTTGACCTTGGCCACATGAGGCTCTGAGTACAGCCCATTGCAGTAAATTTAAATGACATGAGAACCTGGTCCCTGGTCCTCAGCCAGTGCTGATAGCCCTTTCAGTTGGAGGAAAAAAAAAAAAAAAAAGCGGCCACCACCTTCAGGAGCATTGTTGCTCCTCTGGAAAGACCCAGAGCCTAGGCCCAGGCTCTGCCCCCTGGGACCCGGCTCACTCCCTTGCCCTGATCCAGAGTCGGGGGCCTTGGGCTCCTGCCACTGTCAGCCCGGTCCCAGATCCCCAGTCCAGGATGGGGACGAGAGAGGCAGGCGCCGCCACAGCCAGCCAAGCCCCGGCTACTCAGCCAGGAGAGGCAGGTGCTGCCACAGCTGGCCCAGCCCCAGATACCTGGCCGGGGCCGGGGCCAGGAGAGGCAGGGTGCACCCCAGGCATTCAGGGCACTGGTGCCGGGACTCGACAGCTGTGGCTGGAGTAAGGGGTCACTGGGGAGAAAGAAGTCGTCCCCAGGCACACCATACAAGGAAGCTGCCTGAAGCAGCTTCTCTCTGGGCAAATCTCCAAAAGGATCCATTCCCAAACACACTGCAGAAAGGAGCCACTCCAGGCAGCTCCTTTCCACAGAGAACCCAAGGACCCTGCCACCAGCCACAGAGGGCACTGTGTATTGCTCCAGAAGAACTCACATGCCATTCTTGTGGCACACATGCCAGGGGCTGCCTACCCCTGCTCTAGATGAAGACTTGCTTTACATTAAGGAAGCCCTGTGGCCCTCTAAAAGTGGTTAACTAAAAGACACAGTCAAAATTTTTCTTCTATCATATCAGGCTGTGTGTGAAACAAAATCTATCACTTTAAATCATGTCAAAGTTGAAAAGGATTACTCTGCTAACCAACAAGGGGGTGTTAACTTAAATCTTAAATATACAGACTCAATTGTGCTCTCCATGAGGACAAGCCATATGAAGGGAGGTAAGAAAGTCAATAACTGCACAGTATAATCTTTTAGGGTACAATACTTTCTGGATATTGGAAGAAACCATATAAAACAACCCTTAAAACATTTAGAAAGGTTTAACAGGCACTGCTCCCAACTGCAACTAACCTACAGAGTTAGGGGTGGGGAGCTTAGGGCTCTGCCACTCCCCATGACTTGCTATAACCTTGGGAAGCCAAGTCATTAAAGCAGGCAACAGTAACATGCACCAAGCCATCATGTACAACAGCTCTGAAAAATGGATCATGCCTATCTCTAGCATGCTATGGGGAAGAAGTGTTCTGGGAGCCCTTTATCCTTTCTAGTGTACCTGAGCAGAGGAATATAATCAGTGATCTGGAAGAAAACAAAAACTACTGCTGGTATAATCGGCAGATGACACAAAAACCAGTGAAGTGGTAAACAAGGATATGGACAGGTCACTTCTACAGAGCAATCTGGATTTCATGGTAAACTGGGCTGACTTGAATAACGTTTTAATACAGCTAAATTCAAAATTGTAAATCTAGGAACCAAGGACATAGGTTACACTTATAGAATGGGGGGTTTATTTTGGCACAGTGAGTCAGAAAGGACTTTGGGATTATGGTGGGGCTAGGATCATCTTTTTATTTTTCTACAAATCCAGCACAATGGCAGCTCAATCCAAAACGGAGGTCTCCCTATTACAGCACTAGATACAATAAATAATAATACCACAGTATAGGACATTGATGTGATTGTTACTGGAACTGTGTCCAGTTCTTGTATCCACATTTCAACATGGCTGCTGGTAAACTAAAAAGGGTTCAGAAAAGATCTACAAGAATGATCTGAGGTCTGTGAAACATGACTTACAGAGAGAAACTACCGTCATGGTCTACAAATAACTATGTGAAGAAAAAATGTTGTGATAATAAAGGATTCTTCAGTCTAGCAGACAAAGGCATAACATCCAGTGGATGGACACTGATGCTAGACTACTTCAGACTAGAAATAAGGAGCATATTATTTAACAGTGAGGGCACTTGAGTAACGTACATGAGCAACTGACCCAGAGATGTGTTCCACTGTCCATCACTTGTACTATGAATCAAGATTTTATTTCAGAAATTGATGCCATTATTCAACCAGAAATTGTGTGTTTAACAAAGAAATCACTTGCTGAACTCCTATTGTCTAGTCTACTGTTCATGTTATGCAGGTCAGACTAGATTATCATGATGACCTTCTGGCCTTAAAAATCAAAGAATATGAACCTATAATAAGTATTTAGCATGTGAGCATGTTTTCTGAATCATCAAACAGGCCTACAGCTTACCTTACAAATCCACCATAGTAGACAAAACTACTACTACCTACAAATTTCCAATCCAGGGAACAGGTTTATTTCAGTGGAGGTACAAAGTGCCACAGCCCAGTGAACAACTGATGTATGTCTGGCCAATGACCTGGACAAATACACAGACAACACTGTTAAAAAGCCAAGCTAAAGACTTGCATCTTCATATACTCTTTTATTCCCAAGACTATACTCTACATTCTATCAACACTCCAATCTTCTGTTTCATTACAATATCTGTGACCAAACATAGGATTCCATATTACACAAATACTTACCAGCTAATTAGCAACAACAAAACCATCTGCATTAATATTTGACAACAACATTGGGAACTTTCCTTATTTATCATGATTATATTTTGCTACATCATCATAATGTCTCACAACTTCATCCTTGCACTGTACCCAAACCAGGGTCAATTCAAGTGTTAAATAACAGGATACTTTTAAGATAGACATGTTGTTTTGCACTCATCCCACTCAAAAAAAAAAGGGGGGGGGGCTTTTTAAAGGCCTAATGAACCAAACTAAAGTGCAATTGCTGTATATGATGTGTTGCATATATATAAATGATCTATTAAATATGATAAAATACAGGTAGGCCCTTACCATTTTCCATGAGATAAACTCACCTAATCATGTCTCACCTTACCATTCTTTTCTATTCCTTGTATAAGAGTTTAATTTTGTCACCAAAACATGGTGGCATATATACCTCTTTTAAATCATCTGGTAGATATCCAGATCTCTAAACTTCAACAGTATGCCTCCCAAAGGTACAGGTTAGTTCTATTACTCTTTATTTAACCTTCAACTCAACCTTTAAAACACACATCTTCTCACAGTTCTCATTCATACTTTAACTGCAGGTATTTGGCTAACTACTTTTGTTTAAAAAAAATGATTAGGTGCTAGTTTCAATCACACAAATGAAAATTACACACTCTAGTTGAGCCAATTAATTTGTTTTCTTACTCATGTTGTCCATAACTGACATTTTTGGTCCCTTTGGTACCTATATTTCTTGATTTTGAAAGGGTAGTGATTATTGAAGAGGAAAGGCAAAGCAAAACTTTTCCAAGCAGCTTAGTGACTAATAAATTAATTGTCCTTTCCATCTTAGAAAATAGGAACAAGAACTATAGGAATATTTTGTGAAGTGGAAATGGAATGGTGAGAATAATTTAGGCAAAATAGCAGGAAACATTTCCTAATAGAGATTTATCAGACTGTGACTAATAATTTTCTGAAAAGGTATGGTTCATCTAAATCTGTCCAAGATTATTTCCACAGCAAAGGATAACTTCTAAGTAGGTTAACTGACCAATGCCAAGTTCGCTTGAAGATTAACTCAAGGTAGATATCACAATGAGATACTGTAAAGGCTAAATGAAACTTTAAAAATTTTTATTCATCCATAAGCCATATAGGGTCCCGTCTTGTAACACAGAACAATCTGCCCAGACAGATCTTGAACCTTTATCACTCAGGAAAAAAACATAAATTTTCATATTCTCCATTATGCTAAGGTTCACTAATCTGTTAAATTGGGATTTTAATACCTGTATGCATTCAGGAGGGAGATAGCTATATTATAATATATTCATATACTACCTCCAGTCTCACTTATTGAAGGTTTGCACTTTGGAGCACCATTCTCTCAGCTTCTGCATCAGCCAATTACTGGATGTTTGACTTGGATAAATGAATACGAGTAAACAGATGACACCAATCATTCTGAAATGGTAGCCCTGGAGGCTTATTTCTGGTATGGAACAGGGTAGTATAGCATCAAGAGGCATATTTAGTTGCAGGACTGCCTAAACAGTTAAGTTTCAACTCTTGAGCATTGCTTTCAGACTAATTTTCCTCTAGGAGAGGAAAAATTAACAGAGAGGAGATATGCAGTCTCCTCTTCAAATGCATGTGCTGGAAGAGCATAAGGGACCAGACTCAGGTGTCAGACAGGGTCTCAAAATTTATAGCCAAAGAAAGAGGTGGTCCTGAGAAGACATTTAGTGTTCAGGAAGCATGGTCCTCCTCTTGTGAGACGAAGGATGACTAATGAAGTAGCAACTTGACCTTCAATATGGAGACCTTAATGCCTCAACAAGGCCTTCCTATAGAAATTTTAAAACAGGGTATAATGAAGCCAGTATCAGACAAGCATTGTAGGCTCTCTACACTATTACTTTGAATCCCAACTTTGCTCATATGTATCCCACATAGAAGCATGTTTTTCTTAACACCAGAAGAATGATATTCTCTGAGCATCTTCCATTTTTCAGGTGACGATCAACTACCAGGCAACTGTGTTTAATCTGTCTGCTTCCTGCGGTAAAACTAGGCCTTGAAACAATAGAAGAAAAGTCTCACTGTTGGGACTACTAGGTTGAATGGTACCCAGTGAAGTACAATTGGGAATACAAGCATCTTCTGCTTCTTGAGCTTCTGAACTGTCCTCTGGAGGAAATAAAAGGCAAGGCATATAAAAAACTCTTGTCTACTTCTGAGCCAGAGCATCTGTTAGTTTGACCTCTGGCTTACTAACTGGGAAAATTGATGACTAGCTTGAGAATAAAGACAAGTGAACAGGCAATGGTGAGCCAAAAAGTCCTTGTCTGGAGTCTCTAATCTGAAGGAGAAGCCCCTACTCAACTTGCTGTATCATTCTCCTGCTGAGTCTCTCTGCAGTGACATTTAACATCTCTTTCAGCGTAGCAGTGGCAGAGAGAAAGCAGGATCCAAAGGGGCAGCCGTGTTAATCTAGTTCAATAAAACAAACAAACAAGGAGTCCTGTGGCACTTAAAGACTAACCAATATATTTATTGCATGAGCTTTCACGAGAGAAAATCCCACTTTGCCCGACACTTTGAAGAAAGAAAGCAGGATCTTTGTGCCCAGGACAACTGCATTTGCGTCTCCCTGTGGAAGGATGAAAACCTGATCCTACATACCTTAATATACAAATTAATAGCAAATTTGTTCTAAAATGTTTGAAAGGGTAACTGTACCATACTAGATTACTTTAAGGTCCAGGTATTGGTGCTCTGCCTGCTCTCTGAGGACCAAGCCCCCTTCTTCTTATACCTGAGGGGGTGATATAGTCTTCTAGGCTACCATGCGTCATAATGGGTGCCTTCTGCAACTTGAATCATGGAACAATTCTATCTTTCATTCCTCAGTCATCTGACATTAGGTGAGGCAGAACAGTGTACTGGAAACATGGAAGGAAGGTTCTATAGGCCCCATGTGAGCTCAAGGCAGTGGAAAAAATTATCCATAGCACCATCATTTAGAAATAATGAGGTGAAAGGATGATGATGTCTGAGATTGTGTACCTCTGACTGTTACAGCTCATCCCATATCTCCTGAACTTGATTGCACTGTCATTCCTTTTTACTCAGATTTAAGCAGTCTATAGAGAAACTTCATGGTCCTAATCTGGGACCATGCTGTGATTCTCCAATCTGAACTGCTCATTTCTCTGGGTGTCTTCTGCTGCTTTGGCATTGTATGGTAAACTGAGGAGATTCAAAAGAAGATCTGGCTCCTCTGAGCCAACCTTCCTTTTCATTCATTTGTGAGCAGGAATGGTAGCTGGGAAATGTGCTCTGTGGCCATCAGGGGAATGACAGTGAGAGCAGACCTAAGCAGCCTAAAGCTTAATATGTTTTAGATCTTCGGAGGAAGACTAGGCCCTCTTGCTCTTTCCCTTGAAAGTTAGGAGGAACCTGTCAAAGTTTGCCTGTGTGACATGGAGGGGAGCAGAGATGAACCTGAAACTGGAGAAATTTCCAGTGAAGGACCTGTGAGGAAAAAAAAAAAACAAAAAAAAAACAAAAAAAAAAAACAAAAAAAAAAAAAAAAAAAAAAAAACTTATCTACTGTTGTGCATAGAGGAATCAGACCCCTAGTCTGGTCGTCTTTTGAGATTTATTCACTATATTCCATTCTGTGAGGTTGACCAGAGGAACCAAATGCCAATTTATCTGCCACATGAAGATAAGCAGTGGTACAAAATGTTGCTGTTCTGCCATACAGGTCTCAGTGGGTGGTGAGAAGGGTACCAGGCAAACAGTGAGCTCTTTTGCCAGGCTGAGGCTGCCCAACTCCTTCTGTATTCAGGGCTATGGAGCAGACGATACTCCCACTCAGGCTGGATGCCTCTGAAAGTCCTATATCCCTGTCATCTTCCCGTCTTCTGCAGCTATGCAGCACTTCATGAAGATGAGCCAGGGTTCAAACCACCACTTCAGGCAAATAGAAAAGAGGGCTTCTCGTATGACAAGCAGGCCAACACTGTGGCAGCAGAACTCTAATGATTCTGGAACTGAACTAAGATTTCTTTTTAATTGTCATTTTCTACTCTGCAGCAGGGAGAATTTGGAACTAACTGTCTGCCTGCATCCATGGAGAGAGAATAAAAACTGGCTAGTTCTTCATTCCACCCCCTTTCCTGCCAGTAACTGACAGGTCTGGTTATATCTCAAAAGCTGCAGAGACAGGCTGCAAACCCGCTATGACAGGTCTGTGGATCTTATATTGATAGAAGAATTTATCTCCTTGGCTCCTACAACACAGAAGTCCATATTCTTTGGGCTACCCTTTCTGAAGGCCAACAACCTCAAATCCATCCATGATACTAGAATACTAGTGAAATCAGGAACAGAGGGCATTACATTGGCCTACAGTCAATTATGCTCTTCTACAAAAACATATGCTTAACTACCTGTTGATATCAGACTTGGGTAGCTGTTTGCACCTGCACACCGATAAGAGATTAGCTGTAGGAACACCAACTTCTTACTAGTCTGCTTTACAGCATGGGAGGGCATTATTCTTCTGCCATCACATTTTTGGTGGGAACACAAAGTTAATCTTTGGGTGTGTCTCTAACTTTTTTCTTCACAGCTGACTTCCAAACAGAGATCCCTCAGAAAGAGCTTGGAGAGCTCAGGAGGTGGCTTCCAGTTTTCCAGCCTAAACTTTCCTTCACTTAGTTTTCCCATTACAGTACCACTATTCAGAACCTGAACTAAACAATATTGCTGCAGCATCTCCTCAGCTAATTATGTGGAACCCTGTAAATGCTGCAGCTCATGAATTCCAAGGCCACAAGTGACTATTGTGAACACCTTGCATGACCTCCTTTATAACAAAAGTCATAGAACTCCCCCGCCCCCACATAATTCCTCTTGAACTAGAGCATATATCTTTTAAGAAGCATCCAAACTTGATTTTAAAAACTTCCATTGAGGGAGAATCCAGCACAACTCTTGGTGCATTGTTTAAATAGGTAATTACCCTCATTGTCAAAAATGTACACCTTATTTCCAGTCTGAATTTGTTTAGTTTTAAATTCCAGGCACTGGATCATGTTCTCTGCTAGACTGAAGAGCCCATTATCAAGTATTTGCTCCCTGTGCATAGGAATTATCTATTTTCAGAGGCAGAATTGTAAAGTTTGAGTGACTACTACACTCTTAGTTATTTCAAACCTCCATTGAATATGAAAAACTCCACAATCACGTTCTAATTTTGTTTTAGTGTTTATAAGAACTGTTATGTGTGCCAGCAAAACATAAACTTATAGTTGGCAGCAACGAAATACCTGCATTTTGCAGTAGCTTTTAGGACCAGATACTCCCCTTAATCCTTGGTGGAATTTCCAAAAACATCAGTGGGAGTAATATGCACAGGGTGCTATTCAAATATTTAAAGTCTGGCTTATGTAAATATTGTTATTGTAGTATTTGCCATCTTTATTGTGAATACTATGATACTATTAATTATAATACTTGTAAAGTTTTTAACAATGATCACTATATGGTGCATCTCCTCTCAGAATCTGAGCAGCAACATCCTTGTGAAATCATTTAGTACATATCAGCACACATCTTTAAATACAATGCTGCCAATTGTTAACTATGTCAAAGCTAGGGACAAGCTCTCAGTAAAAGAAAAAAAAGTCAATTACAAATAACTGAGTAGTTCACACACACTAGTACTCGATATAAGTTACAGAAGGTTAATGCTGAATGTTCACTATACAGAAATTTGTTACACAAGCAAACCTTTGAACCACATACTCCATGTTATGAACTGGGATTTAACAAATGTAATCACATGCATAATCCAATATGGCAACAAACATTTTCCATAAAATCTCACAATAAAGCTTGGGTTACTTATGGTTCCAAGTACTATGTAATTTTCCAGAAAAAAAATTTCAAAGCCGCAGGGAACAGTATAAACCAGTGAGAGCACAGGATCTCATCATGTATTGTTTTCATATGGGAAGGGAAAAATTATATTTAAATTGCTGAGCCCCCACACGCTTCTCTTTTTCCTGTCCTGTCCTATTCTTAATTGGCCCTTAGTACTCGAAGTTTTAAGCAAAAGCAGCAATGCTACTTAGTGACAATCTAGCAATTCCAACAATAGTAAATCATCAGAACTAAATCAAAGGCAGAGCAGCTGCTATGTAGTCATTCTGGTTGAACAGCATTTAGATAGATCATGATAGCCTTGACTCCTCACTTGTCCTGTGTCCTCTCCAAAATCCTTTTTTACCTGAATGATAAAAAAGGTAAAGTCTGTATAATGGGTGAGTAAGCTTTGTCCTGCCCAGTATAGTTTAAGTAGCCAATGGTCAACCAGGGTGCAACCTCTCACTCAGCAAAATTTCTACACAAGTGGCCTAACTTCTTGTGATGCGACAGGAGCACAGATCAGGCGTATAGAAATTAATCACACGATTGGAGAACAACTGAAATTTAGCAAAAAGTAAATCAGTAAATATGATCATAAAGTGTTTATCACAGAACATTTTAATAGTGTTCTATAAATAACCAAATTCTACCTCTCTTAAAATGTCTACAATAATACCAAAAGTTCAAATTCAGTTAGTAGTATTTATGTCTCAACTTTTGTCACTTTTACTGAAAGGTTTTCCATGATTGTAGTTAAAATTTTAATGTGATTGGAAGCAAATTACCATAGGATTTGAATGAAGAATTTCCAACGGTATCAACAATTAAAGATATGAAGCACAGCACAGAGCAGTTAAACATGCTTTACTTACACTATCCACAATAGTATCAATTCCAGAGAACTAACAGGAGAAAAGCCTATCAATATTAGAGGCAAGTCAAAATGTATATATACACCTTATAAAGCGAGAAGTCTCTTACATTCTTCTCTAGCAACCTATGCTTTTTGTGTGACAATAACAGCGTGATTGTTGGTAACAATTAAAATAAGCAACAACATGTATATTAAAGCAGATACCTTTTATAACTAGGCTTGGCAGAATTCAATTATTTTTTTCATTATATTGATTGGTATCAATTTTATTTTAAAACTTTTTTTGATTTTATTGATCTTTTCACAGTTATAGAAAATTATCAGTTAAGTGTTTTTTCACAATTTTAAAGTGAATTTTCAGAGTTGTGGGAAATTATGTATGGGTTAGACAATTATTTAATGATAGTCACTGGGATTCAAAAACCTGAAGCTTTAAAAATGTTAATGCACAACTGTCAACATAATGTGTCACAACAAAGTAAATATCCTTACATCAAACTCTAATAATTTCGTAAGCACCATTTTTCTTACACCTTGCCAATTTATACATTTCTATTATTAAGGTAAATACTTTTCTGACAGTTTGTGTGAATGAGGAAATCAACATTTATCAACATTTACTGATACAAAGCTAATCAATCCAAGATTAATTGCAATATTCACTGTTCCACCAAACTTAAAATTTGAGGCTATTTTGCCAACATTTACCTGTAGTTAAAATATACCCAAGACCACTGTTCCCTCTAAGCTGTGCGCATGTGTGCGTGCACACACGCAGGTTGTGAAACCCGCACACACAACAAAATAAAGTGTGCACAAAAAAATTCAATGGTGCTAATATTATTGCACACAAAGAAATGTTTTGCATACACAGCCTATGGAAAATTAGAGAGAACATTGCCCAAGACCCTTTTTTTGCTGGAATGCCTGCCATCTACTGTAACTTTGCTTACTGCAAATGATATTCATTATTAAAAACTTTTTGCCTATCAAAGTATTGTTAAGAGTTTGGAATGAAGTCATCTCTATGCTTGCAATGGCCAACAAAGTTGGCCAGACTACCATCCACTACCTTCTGCCAAGCTTTTGCATTTCCACAGCCACAATTTCCAGAGTCATAAAGCTCCTTTTACAAACTGACATGAACAGCAGATAGCCAATGTTAAACAAATCACTAAGCATTCCTAGTTACTGAACTGGTGTACAGTAATTAAAACTACTGCTCAAAGATAAATATACAACATCCTTCTAACATCATCTTTCCAAATAGATCACTCATACTACTTGAAATTCTTCCAAAAGATGGACTACACTATAAAGCAGAGGCAGTCTAGAGGTGGACCTATGGTTAAATCCTGACCACCACAAAATTTTGGACACATCCTGAAATATTTTTATTTACTTATAATTGCCAACATTGTTATTTCTACTACTACTTCCTCTCGTGTCCGACCCTTGGCTATACCTTGACTGAGAAATTTTTAATGTGACAAAAAAGAATAGATCAACTCCTGCTATAAAATGTTGTCTCTGCATGGATGGCTTGTGAAAATATAAAAGATTAAAAAATGATCAACAGAACAATCAAGAAATCAAAGTAAACTATGAATAGAAGGAAAAAAATTTAACTCTAAAAACAGCAAAAGATGGAGGATGACCACCAGATGATTCAAGAATAAGTCAGACTATTGTTGTTGTTCACCCAGTGAATTAATACTTCAGAAATCCTTGGCTTACTCCTGATTTTTCTTTATGTCCTACTACCACAAACTTTAATTTTACTTTATATTCTTCTCTTACAAACTTTAATTCTACTCTTTGTCTACTCTATAGCTACAACTTTTACTACTGAAGTGGTTTTCCAGTCACTAAACAAATTCACCAAACTGATAACAGGCTGTGGAATAATTGTGCAGTTGAGAGCAAATGGACTGAAAACCAAAACAAATAGTGATGCCTTGAAAAACAGACCTTTAACTACAACTATTTTTTCCAGAAATTACATTCTTTTTTTTCATTACCTCCTTGTAGATTAATATGTTGCAAAACAGGAATACAGAGTATAAAAAATAAACAGTAAGAGAGAGTAAGCAGTTTGGAAAATCCTTAAAAATAACTCAAAAGTGGTAATGAATCTGCAATATATTAACACAAAAACATCTATAATATACTTGTCAAATGTCATATTTCAATTGTTACTGGAAATCGATTATTGAATCTCACCATAAAAGAATATAATTCTTATTTGTATTCAGAAAGAAACTCTGCTGACTATAGAAGTAAAATCAGGTTACTTCTGCTTGCCCATATTAATAGATATCTACAGTACTTCACAGAAGCACTAGTAACATTTGACTGTTATTGACAAATGCATGTAACATTAGGCAATGGACAAAGGCAACCAACAACCAGCAGAGCAAGAGGACAACTCCAATTTAACTGTCCTGTAAGGTACATACTAATTAGCTGCAAAGCTATAAAATCTTAGCTAGCATGTTAAGTCTGCTACATGACAGTATAATTTGACTTCTTAAAGGATTATGCAAATTACAACTCATCATTCCATTACATGACTGAAAAAAAGTGACAGCTAATTTATACATAACACACCTTTCAAATCCCTAAGATGTGAAACACCTGTGCAATATATTTTGCCTAGATATTCTACTGTATAAGTGCTTGTTTATTGCAATATACAGAAGAGATTTAGTAAAATCATAGGATTTTTTTAATCAGCTTTTCAACTTATAGAGCACAATTCCAAAGAATTAAACAACAGTGTTCTGTCCGTCTTTTAATGATTTTTGATTTAAATAGAAGTATAAGGTTTCAATACATGTTTAATTTCTGAATAGCGGGAGAGCACGAGCACTAATGCACGAGCCAGAGGTAAGACTCACACAGATTTCAACATACTTCTGGTAGGTAGATTCACAGTAGATTCCGTCATATCTGTAGATTTTCCTACATTCAGATTGGTTGGGCAGAGGATGCTGGACAGTTATTCTGTAGAGGTATCAAAAACAGATATACATGACTAGAGAGTCTCTACAGTCAACTGTAATGCAGGACAATAAGTATGTTGAATTTTAACATCTGTCTGATCTCTTTATATAATTGCATTGTGCACACACACCCAGCAGTTTCCACTTCTTTTGAAATTTGCAGTGAGAGAAAATGAAACTTCAGTTCTCCACTACAGCAATATTTCTCTCCTCAAAACAATAAATATGAAAGACAAAGAATTTTATATATGCAAAACTGAATACATTTTTCACACATTTCATGTAAATAAAATGCTAGTTATCTAATTGACATAATTTGCTGGTTAACTGAAACCCTGAACCTGCTCCCACTGAAGTCAACAGCAGATCTCCCACTGACTTCAGTAACAAAGGATCAGGGATACAGCAGTATTTTACGGTCAGATCTTTAAGGTACTGAACACCTTTTTAATAGTGCTCTATGCCCTCAACTTCCACTCTCATCAAGGGTTTGTGAAAACACACAGCAGCCTTCATGAACTGTTAGGCACCTTGTGTAATGAGGTCCCTAAAACCATTGAAAGATGAGCCATTCATTCCATTGAAATCCCCTTATTTATAACCAGCAAGTTATAATTTGGCTATAAAAGTTCAGTGTTGTTTAAAAACAAACAAGCTGCATTCAAAATAAGTTTCACCTGATTAATTATATGTCGGAGAAGTGAACAAAAAAGTAACTTTTAGCTGTTTTCTTTTTGTCTTCCACAAATTAAGAACCATTTTCCCCTGTTTTAAAAATAAAATTTAGTAGGTAGCTAGTTGATAATGAGACTACTTAGTTTATTACTGTAAAGACGACAAATAAATGTTTAACCAATATTATTATTCTACTAAAAATATCACTCTAAAGCCTTTCATAGACATTATCTAGATGTAATTTCTAAGAATTAGTATCTCAATATAGATGAGCTAGTCTTATAACTGAAGATTTTGTAAGCAGAATATGTTTTAATAGCACCTTGATAATGGATCTCCAAAAAAGGCTGATTATTGTAACAATGGAGAAACCCAGGCAAGGTTATAGAAGCCCTGAACTTTGGTATTATGTGTAGAATGTATTTTTAACTGAGTTTCTTCTATATACTTGCCCAGTACTATTCAGTAGTTTCGATTAGAGTTGTGTGTCTCCTTTTTTAGTCACTTCTTTAAAAAAAAAAAAAAAGGAAAAATCTTGTTCTGAAAATACTGGGCCAAATAATCCATCAAAATAAATCCCCCAATCCCACCGACTTCAATAAGACTGCCTGGTATCTAAATTAGCACAGAAATTGGCCTGTTATACTTAATCTGAACAAGAAAATATTCATGGAATAGTACGGAATGCATTTTCCACTTCAACCCAGGTTTTTAGCCACACAAGAATTATGCCTCTCAGAAGAAAGCTTTGAAAAAATTCCCCATGTCATCTTGTATGATATTTGTCTTCCATTATTAAGATTTTAAGATGTCAGTTGTACTACATAAATGAAATGCAATACCGAATAAAACGCAAGTTCCAAAGGAGTAACTATGTTAGTTTAGTTCAGCAAAACAAACAAGGAGTCCTACGGCACTTAAAGATTAAAATAAATAAAAAAATTTGTTAGTCTTTAGGTGCCACAGGACTCCCTGTTTGTTTTGAACAAAATAATGTATATTTCGGCTATTTATAAAAAGCCCATTATCATGGTCTCTATGTCCCCTAGGCTGACTACTTTAATTGGCTTTTCATATATTTACATTTAAACAACTATAAACAAAAAAACAGAGAAAATGTGGGTCAGAAATAAGGACAATCCTATTCAGCACTCCTTATCCAAATAAATCTCCCAGTGAATCTAGTCAAAGTAAGCAGTAAGTGAAGACTGCTGATTTGGGTCCAGATTGGTTTTCTAAGACATTCAGCTCTACCCTTTATTTCTAAAAATTATTTTTAGACAATCTTCTCAAAATAAATTTTAATAATTTGTTCTTTAACACACAATGTCAACAGGAATAGTGGATCTAACAGGTTCCCCATTAAAAAAATTGATTTTGCACAAGATCAAACTATATTTTGGCTATTTACTCTGGGTACTGCATACTCCTGTTCTACTTTAAGCTTTGCCACTGATTTTTTTTTTGTATTTTTCTCTGTATTAAAAATTAAAGCACTGAAGAGTATTTGAGTCCAATAAATTTGCTGTGGTTAGCTCAACTGAACTATAACTGAGTTTTGAATGGTTTTTAAAACAAACACATTGCCATACAAGCATTTGGACAGCATATATTTGCCACTTTACTCATGACAGCAAAAAGTCTACATGAAATTTTAGCTTACACCCCTTCCACCATCAAGAATATAGCTACTCACGAAGGTTGTTTTCGAAAGACACTAGAGATAAGGCTACAAGAATCAAAGCAAAAATCACATTTCTCTTAACATTTGTATCCTTCTCTTGCTACGTGTGGTATCAAAACAGCTACCTGTATTCTTACACCTGATTTTGTTTTTAAAAGGTTGCATACTTACACTAAAAAGTTCAAAAGTACCCTTTCAATTGGAAAATGATTATAAACTGCCATGTTTGCACATCAGACAGCCCAGTCTCCCGTCTCTACATGTCACTTAAACTGTAGATGGACCCATCATACAAGAAGAGGTAGAACTTTAAGCGCATTTACATATATGTGAAACATGTAAGCTATGACTAATTTTAACTCACAGGGCAGAATTTAAATAATTAGTTACAAGAAGTCAAACTAAGGGAAAAAAGGAGGAAAGAGATGGTTAGAGGCAGAGTAGTAAATTGTTCCATTTTTGCAGGTAATCTAAATGCAAACTAGAAGCAACTTATCATGAGAATGGATTTTCCACCATCTGGTCAAATAACAGGGGATTTGTCTAGTGGCAAGCAAAGAATGGAATGATGTGAGAAAGATTAGCGGGCAAGTCCTACAGTTGGCTAAAATGTATTTTGTGCAAACAAGAACAGATGACGCCTTAACAATTACACCTGTCAAAAACTCCAGAAAGCAATCCATCTCTGAACAGCCCAGTTGAAAACAGGCTAGTTCATAACAAAATGAATTTTTTTAAACAATTGCCAGCCATAACAGTTTGATGCATGACAAGCGTAGGAAGTCGTATTCCACGTCCAACTGAAACCTTAACTAACTGGACCCTGGTTTCCTGTGATAAGTAAGATATTAAACTAAAAAAATAGAAAAAAATCTTTGCTGAAGTAATGCAAATAGCTGATAACATCACAGAAGCAAGAAAGCTGAGGGCTGAAACCCTACACAGATGCTCCCTACCTTTAACATATCCTATTTACATGGGTACTGTTAAAAACTTGAAAGAGTGATTGTTTCGGAGAGGGTGTCAAAGTTAGCATCATGAGTGACAGCCTCATTAGCCATCTGAATTGTAGCCTTAGAGCTGTAGCTCTTTGAAAGTATATTTCTGGATCCCTAAAATTTCACCTATCCTACAGCAACAAATGAATTGAGTAACTGAGTTCCCGTAGAAAAGATACCCACCTCCTTCAGGACAAATGGCATTTTAAATTAAGAGATTATATTACACTAAATTCCCAAGTGATTAAAAAACCCTACCACTTTCTGTATGTTACTAGTTTATCAGCCAATGCTGAGGTTTAAGGTAATGCTTTTTGATATCCTTAACTCTTCAAGATTTTTTGAGGTTATTTGATTTGTCTAGGACAAAGTTTAGACCTTACAGCTATAGCTAACTGCTTCAATAGAGAATTTACCAAGATTTAGTTGCAGATTCTGTAGTTTGCGAGTAGGAAGTTCAAGGAAAGAATGTGTACATGATTAAATATGCTGTAGTCATATGAGCAAACATTTTTAAAATATTGCACAAATACAATTAAGTCTCCATTCTTTGCCTATCTAGCTTTGCCCTGAGCCTACAGAAAATCACCTAAGGATCTGCTCACAGGGTTAAAGAAATATGAGACTAAGAACAAGATTTTAAAAGATCTTTTGCACCTAACTGTGGCTGTTTTCAAATATTGACCTCATGCTTTTAATATTGCTCTTAATCACTTAACTTGCACTCATTAAAACATGATTAAGAGGCAAATTTAAATACTTTTTAACCACTGTTTTGCAATGAGAATCCAATCATTCAGCAAAGATTAGCTTGTTTTAAGTCAACATTCCCCCTCTTTATCAGAGATATATGTTTCAAGATGGTACCCTAGTGCATCTCATAGTCTTGCCTGAAAACATGTGAAACCATGGATGTTTAAAAAGTCAGTAGTGAGATTTCTTTTACTCCCGGTTTCTTAATTCAGCATCTTTGTAACAATATTATAACCTGTCTTTCAAACATTTATACCATGCTCTTCACCACATACTGAATAGCTAATCAAATATGAACAATAACTTTTCCGTTGTAATAAGTTCCAGAAGGGTACCCGTGTTAGTCTGCATACAGAAAAAAAACAATGAAAACCCTGTGGCTTGTAAAAAACTAACACATTTTTTCAGGCATAAGGTTTTGCGGGCTGTGACCCAACACTCCTCTTTGAAATTTTGATTGTCCCCCCATCTTCTAAACTTTTCTGGTGATGGCCAAAGATCAAGTGACCAGATTGATTCTTTTAGCTCTATCATGCCTTTTTGCCATTGATTGCAAGGTATTGTTGACATGCCTGTACCTGCCTGTCATGGATAGATTGAGCTGAGCTTGAGTGATTCTCTTCATCTTTCTCTAAAGATAGGTAACTACTGCATCTACTCTGAGAACACATTCCTGTGAAACTGCCACAAGGTTGTGTTTTTCAATATACATCGAGACCTGAATGAAGGAGCAGAGCAAGTGAACCCCATTGCTAACATCTCCATTCCACTGGATCCACACAGTAGAGTGGCTAGGAAAAACAAGAAACTGCTGGAATTTTGTGTGCTCCACTATAATAATGGATTTACCTGCATGCTATTATTCAAGTTAGCAATTCAGGGAATTGCTGATTCCTTGATCATTTCCGAATGTTCAAATAAGCATAGAGGACAAGAGTACTCTTTCTGCCTCAACCTGACAAGGGGTATGAACTTTTTTTATTTTCAGATAAGATGACTTCAAAGTACTCTACTTGCATCAACACTTGAAGACCATAGAGAAGCTTCAGCTAGCCCAGGATGTCGATCCTTGTCTGATGATGATTTTCTACTAAACTATTTACAGTATACCTATTTTCCAGAGAGTGTATTGGTTTCCAGTTAATTTCTGCTAGAATTCACAGTGCTGGTATTGGATCTGTGCATTACAGAGAGCACTTCTTTTTAATGTCTTACCCACATTATGGAACTTCAGCAAGTATCTTTGTGTTTACAGTATTACTACATTGTGGGACTGGGAGCATGGATTTTTCTCAGTACTGAAATTCGTACCCTCAAATTCATTTTATATTTGTACCAACAAAGCCTAAGCATGGCCTTCAGAAACAGGCTTTCCCTTCTTCAACTTCTTCTCAAAACTGAGAAATTATTTAATTTAGAATGAAATGGATAGTCAGTCTTCATGCTACCATAAGACTTCTGCTCCTGCAGCAGGAGGCACGTATAAACGCACATTGTTTCCAAAGGACAATTTTCATAAAAAGTTTAATGAAAACCCTACGTCCGCCACTACTCAAGTAGTTCATGTGAATTCTGATTAATTTATTTGAATTCTGATTAATTTTAAATTCAGTTTGCTTTTTTCTCGCCACCAATTTAGCTATAGCATCCTGAGTAGCTGGGAATACTAACAGTGATTAGAACTGCCATTCTATTCCACAAAACACAAAAAGAAATGAACATCTGTAAGAGACATATAATTAAATACAGAAATAAAGTTAAATTCTCCAAACTAAAAATTGTTCATAACTCCTCAATTCTTCCATGACTTCACCCACCTTGTTTTGAGTCCATTCACTGCACCGTCCATATATTATACCATTTTCATTTCCCCCCTATTTCTATGTATAGGAGATCTCCAGCATCAGTACTCCTCACTTTTTTTTTTTTTTTTTTTTAAGACACAGCTATGAATAAAATTGGACTAATTTTATAAACATTTTTAAAAACAGAGCAATTAAAAACACCATTTTGCCAGACATCTAAGACTTGAAACTGCATAAAACTGGGGGCCCATTGCTCCTCAACCTCTAAATATTAAGTCTAGCTAAAACTTGAGTATCTGGTCAGAGGTGACACTAGATGGCAAAGAACCCAATGACACACAGCATGCTCCAACCTTCTACCCGACCACTTGAAAACTCTTCTATGAAACCTCTTGAAGGATAGAGCTTAAGCATTCAATTGTCCACTACATGTGCCCTTCACTTCTACCCCATCTCTACTTGTACAAATCACTTAAACCTATTCTCCCCATGCACTGTCAAACATCTATGACTCCGAAGGACAACTGTGGGAGTGCTAGGATCCTGCTTTTTCATGACTTCTTCTAATTAGTAGCTAAAGAAAATGCAACTAGAGAGAATCAAACAGGAGGAACAGTAAAGGCCAGAGAAAATCACTTAAAAGTACCTTACATCCTCTGAATGCCTAAGACGTGAGAGTTAAGAAGGCTGAAAACCCTTGGCCTGTGAGGGACAACATCCCTCTCCCTGCCCTATAACAACACAATGGAAACACCTCAAAAGTTAATGATCCTGGCATTTTCTTTCCCCCGTCTAGGAAGAGCCACCCTGGGACAGAATGGGGTCCAATTTATTTTAAAAATTAAAAATCAACTAATTCTCTCTCAGAACTGAAAAACATATATGCCAACCTTTGGTGAAAAGCTAATTTTCTGACCCAATTTTTGAAAACATTAGAACAAGGAAATGTTAGTTCAGTCTTTAATTGTTGTGGATTGTAGTTCATCTAATGGAAATTAACTGAAAAGAGTAATATTACAGTTGAATGGTTTGGATATATAAAACTGAAATACAAGCAGATCTATTAATTTAATATCAAGCTCATAAGAATAATCCTACTGGGTCAGTCGAGAGGTTCATCTGACCCAGTATCCTCCCATCCAAAAGTAGCCAGTTCCAGATGCTTCAGAATGAATTATCAGAATAGATCAAGTTACTGAATGATCCAGTCTGTGAACCAGTTCCAGCTTCTGGCAGTCTGAGGTTAGGAATACTTGGAGCATGCCTCCCTGACCGTCTTGTCTAATAGACATTGAAGGACTCCATGAAGTTATTCGATTCTCTTTTGAATTCAGTTATAGTTCAAATCTACACAAAATAGCCAGCAATGAGTTCCACAAGTTTGCTGAGTGTTGTGTAAAGAAGTTTTACTTTTTGCTAGCTTTAAAACTCTTCTTCAACACATAGATTAACAATCAGCTGTCGTGCTCAATCATCACTTGGTTTGTTCCTGTACAGCTGCCAGGAGTTGACAGGACAAGAGTCCAACATTCGAACAGTCTTGATGAACCCATGAGATAGAGTCTCTGCCACTGATATGCCTCCACTCCTCAATCAGTAGAATTGTGCCCCAGATGTTACAAGCCACCTAGTGAACAGCATTTCCCAGAACATCTTGTGACATCCTCATGACATGTCTGAAAAGTGTAAGATTGTCTGGGGACAATGGCTCCAATGATCTGTAGATTGCAGCAATCATAAACATCTGTATTACAAATGAAGTCATTCTACTTTATGCCCAATATATAACATTGACATTTTGTATGGAAAGCCTCCAAGCTTTGCCCAGTCTGAGTGGCGTGGTGTCCATGTTTCACAACCATACAACAGAACAAAGAGAACACAACTCAAATAGATCCTGAATTTGGGTGTTGGGGCAAGATGATATTGATTCCATGTTCATAGTAAAGGACCCCTGGCAGACACTGCAATGCCAATCTACAGAAGAAACTCCCTGTGAGAGTTTAAGGAATGCAAGAGTATAAAATACAAATTGCAAAACCTGGAGACTTCTTGGACAATTTCATTATTAAAAGAGATTGGAGCCATCAGGGGACCTGATCCTAGATTTTGCTGCTTTATCTTTGACCATGAAAAAATGGAGGCTAACCTTAACCAACTCTTCCTCTATTTGCTGGAGTGCCTTGCAAAACCTTTCCATGCTTTGTTCTAGAAAAACAGCAGCAGCAGCATAATCAAGGCCTGATAGTGAGAAATTACCATTTTCATGCCTATGAATCTGACAAAATGCTGCATTATGAAATTCATTAGCCAAGAAAAGGGTGTAGGGCAGGGGTCTCAAACTCAAATCACCATGAGGGATGCACAAGGACTAGTACATTAGCTCAAGGGCTGCACCACTGAAACCTTTTCATACAATGATATTGCAAATACCAGTAATGATAGTGTTGTTGCAGGCTGTGGGGAATAGCTTTAGGGGCAACATGTGGCCCACGGCTCGTGTGTTTGAGACCCCTGGTGTAGGGTCCAAAACACAGACCTGCCTGATACCAGATACAGATTTAAAGGTTGCCAACATCTGATGCCCTGGACCAGTGGTTCCCAATCTTTTTGACTTGAGGACCACAGATATAATTTTACTATCCTAAAAGGCCACTAGCAGTCCTCCACCCCCTCTTACAGCAGAAGTTGTTCAGTGAGGAGGCTATCCCCTAGGGAAAACTCATCCTGTTGCCCTGTGTTCTTCACCTTGGTCCCTAAGCAGTGTCTCCATTCTGCAACCAGGTGGATGGGTGACCACTGCTCCTCAGGGCCAGATAAAGGTGGCAGCAGGGGAACAGGACTGCCCATGCTTGTGGGCCCGTCGATTATTCCCCTGTGCTGCATGATGGAGTCAGGAGCTCTGGGCTGGAGCTGCAGAGGGGAAAGGGAGGCTGCAGCCAGGGGCTGCTGTGAAGGAACAAGGGGGGGGGGGCACACTATTGTGGGGAGGCTGCAGGGGGGGTGGACCACAGGCCACGCTGCAGCAGAAGGACTGTGAGGGACAGGCCAGCACAAGCCAGCACTGCTGCTGGAGGCTGGGGTGGGGGGCAGAAGCCACATTACTCCTGGCTCCCCCCACCGGCTGACTGGTTAGCAGACCAGCCAGCCTGGAGGCTGGCCAGTTTGCCACTAAGGACAGTCAGGCTGGATTTTTGGGGGTCATGGGACCCCCCTTAGGCTGAGGCCAGCTGCTGCAGCCCCTAAAGCCCCTGCCTTAATCCAACACTGGTGATCCTCTCTTTCTTACTCCAGCAAGACTCCAAACATCTAGGAACCAAGGAAAAGGACTCTGCTCTCTTCTGAAGCCAGGAGAGGAGAGTGCTAATCTCCCCTCCCTCTGGGACCCCAAGCACCCATGGATCTAGGCAGAGCTCATTGGCATACTCTCTGTTATTGCAGGTGGAGAGGAATGCTGATCTCCCAGCACCTTGAGCTGCAGCAAGAAGGTACCACTGGTCTTTTCGTGCTACTGCAATGTCCTCTGCCTGGGTCCTTAAGAAGTGGACCCCTTCTGCAGCCAAGGGGAAGGAAGTGGGGTTCACTCTGAAATCTCCCATGGGCAACTTTTGGTCCCCAAGCCACAGATTGGGAACTACTGTCCTCAATAATCAAGTGTAGCAGAGTTGGGCCCTTAAAGGCCTTTGAAAGGGTGATTTGGTCAACTCAATCAAAGGCAGCCTTATGATTCTCTCTCTCTGTCTGTGTATGAATGCTATGTGCAGGAGCTTCTTGAATTCATGGTGTATCTCCAAAAAGCAGAGGGCCAAAATGGCATCTAAAGTGGACCTGTTCCTCAAAATACCTGAATGTTGGGGGTGATGCTCTTACGTTCTCCGCATGATCCTTTACTCTTACAAGTGAAATCACAATTCTGTCCTTTCAGGCAGCTGTCAAGGTTCCAATTCTCCACACCTAACAAAAGATGCCCAGAAGTGATTCTGCAAAAGGATCAACAGCAAATTTTAGCAGCAGGGGCCAGGGGAAGGAGCAGTGCTCCCAGCACCAGCTGCACATCCATTTTGAGGTTTGCAGATGGCATACTTCATTTCATTTAATGCTGGTACGTCAGTGAAAGTGTCTGGGTTCAAAACCACATTGGTTGCAAGGCTGTCCAGCTCTGAACAAGAGTGAGGTAGACAGGTGGCAAAGATTCAGGGGCAGCAGCTGTACCTAGTGACCCGAGGCGAAAGAAGTTCCTAAGAAAGACTTAACAGCTTGAGTCACATAGCAGCTACTGATAGACCGGGAAATGGTTCATGCTGCTGCACCTCCATCCCACTCCTCCAGGATGAGGTGTTCTTTGGAACGACTCTTTGCTCCTGCATTTGATCAACAATTGATCAATATAAATAACTTGGCACTCAGCACCAAGGCTAAAGCCCCTGTTCTACTCTCAGCTGTAATACCCCACTGGTGCCATCTTCCCCCACTGCAAATGTGACAGTCTCATTCCAAAGCCCTCCTGGGAACAAGTGTCCTCTGCTGTTGGCAGGTATGTCTACAGTACACTGTGACAGTGCTTTCAATCATAGTTGGATCCTTCCCAATCAAAACTGCATCCTGAAATGATCATCAGGTCACTGTCTCACACAAAATGGACTGTTGTGGCATATCACTCACAGGCCTAACAGAAGCAAGCTTGATAGGTCACAGATGCCACAAGGTGACACATGCATAACTTCTGTATTCTGGTGGTTCCAATCACCTAAAAGGGATAACTACTGTTAGGTAAGGTCAAGTCCTCTATGACAACCAGAATGCTCATGTCTTCTCCAACTACTTATTGCACATCTTAAACATGGGCACAGTAAATTCACTGTCACAAGAGTCTGTGCGCCAACAGAGGAATCTCTTGATTTATTCAAAGATTATTTCTAAGACCAACTGACACCTCTGTGCACCCCCTCCAACCCCCAATGATTTTGTGATACTGCATGACCTAAATGCAGTTACTGACTCCCTAAGAACTGGGTAACTTCTGGTCCTTGTGTTACATGAAAAGGTAAATAATATTTTTCTGTTCATTTACTTCACATCATTTAAAATTTTACAGACTTCTATCATCTCTCTTCTTCGGCATCCTTTTACTAAGCTAAACAGACCCAATCTTTTTAAACTCTCATCATAGGGAAGCTGTTGTACACCCGTAATCATTTTTGTTGCCCTTCTCTGCTCTTTTTCCAGTTCCAATATACGTATTGTGAGCTGGAGCAACTAGAACTGCATGTAGCACCCAAGATGCAGGAATACCATAGATTTTTAGAATGGCACTAAGATATTTTCTGTTTTACAGTCTACCCCTTTCCAAACATTTCCTAACCATTGTTAGCTTTCTCAACTGCTGTTGCACATTGAGTGGGATATTTTCAGAAAATTATACACAATGACTCTTGAGTAGTAACCACTAATTTAGAGCCTATTATTTTGTACATATAGTTGGGATTATGATTTCAAAGTGCATTGCTTCACAATTACCAATAATGAATTTCATCTACCATTTTGTTACCAACTCATTCTCTTCAGTGAGATCCCTTTTTAACTCTTTGGACATAACTTCACCTCATTGTTCACCTCCTTTCCCAGATTATTTATAAATATGTTGAACATCACACTTCTCAGCACAGATCCCTGGGAACCCTGCCATTTGTCTTGCTCCACTGGGAAAACTATCTTTTAACCAGTTCCTGATACATGAGTGTCATCCTTCTTATCCCATGACTGTTAATTTTGCTTTGGAGCCTTTCATGTGGGATGTTGTCAAAGGTTTTCTGAAAGTTCAGGATCCAAAGGGGTAGCCGTGTTGGTCTAGTTCAGTAAAACAAACAAGGAGTTCTATGGCACTTAAAGACTAATGAATTTATTTATTGCATGAGCTTTTGTGGGAAAAAATCCAGTTTATTATTCCTGTAATAAACCTCTAACCTATGACTGAGTTATTAAAAGTCCTCACATCACGATTTACGGACTTTAAAGTACAGAGAATCCACTGGCAAGTATACTGTGTCCCATGCTACAGAGTGTGATTAAAGCGATATGTTACATTTGAGTGCCTTAGAACTCTTGGATGAACAGCATCTTGTTCTAGTGAAATATATGGTTTGATTTATCAACTTGTTCCAAAACTTCTTTATTGACATTTCAGTCAAGGCAGCTCCTCATATTTGTCACCTAAAAAGAATGGCTTGGGTATGGGTATCTTCCTCATATTCTCCACAGTGAAGATCAACATAAAAAATTAATTTAGCATCTCCCCAAAGAGTTTTGCCTCCTTTGAGTTCTCCTTTAGAACTCTGATTGTCCAGTGTTCTCACAAACTATACATCAGGCTTCTCCCTTGTGATGTACTTAAAAAAAAAATCTGTCATTAGTTCGAGCCTTTTGCTAGGTTCTTCTTAAAATCTTTTCCACCTATTTATGCTTTTGCACTTTACTTGCCAGAGTTTATGTCCTTGTCTATTTTCCTCAGCAGATTCTGACTTCCAATTTTTAAAGGATGCCTTTTTTGCCTCTAACCACCTCTTATTTTCTGTTGTTCAGCCATGGTGGAATTTTTTGGATCACAGAATCATAGAAACTGGAAGGAAACATGAGAGGTCACTTAAGCCCAGTCCCTGCACTCATGGCAGGACCAAGTACCATTTTACACTATCCCTGACAGGTGCTTGTCTAACCTGCTCTTAAAAACTTCCAATGCTGGAGATTCCACAACCTGCCTAGGCAACTTATTCCAGCCTTTATTCCTCTCACTACATTTTTTTTTATTTCAAGTATGCATTTAGTTGGAGCTTCTATTATGGTGTTTATAAACATTTTCCACGCAACTGCTGGAATTTCACTCATTTGACTGTTACTTTTAATTTCGATTTAAATAGCTTCCACATTTTTGTGTGATTTGCCTTTTTGAAGTTATATGCTACTGCAACCAGTTTCTTTGGTA
Source organism: Podocnemis expansa (assembly GCA_007922195.1). Taxonomy (NCBI): domain Eukaryota; kingdom Metazoa; phylum Chordata; order Testudines; family Podocnemididae; genus Podocnemis; species Podocnemis expansa. Next base: position 68,619,227 of record ML681963.1, read on the forward strand.
TTCTTCCCCCCCCCATGTTAAATTTAATCCTATTATAGATGCTATTATTCAGTTGTTCAGCTATATTCATCTCTTGGACCAGATCCTGCATGCCACATAGGGTTAAAGCAAGAACAGCCTTTATCCTTGTGGGTTCCAGGACTAATTGCTTGAAGAGGCAGTAATTAAGGGTGTCTCTGCACCTTGTTCTATGGTGACAAATACCCATTCAGTATAGGGATGGTTGAAATTCCCCATAATCATTGGGTTCTCTGCTTTTGTATCCTCTCTAATTTCCCTAAGAATCCCCTATCATTATCAATATCCTCAGCCAGGTGGCCAGTTGTGTGTTCCTACCGTGATTCTATTATTCGAGCATAAAATTTCTAGGTATAGAAATTCCATTGTATAGTTTGATTCATTGAAGATTTTTACTATCTTTAACTCTATACTTTCTTCTACATATAATGCTATGCCCCCCCCCCCAGCACTGAGATTCCTATGTTCCAAAGGGGCAGTCGTGTTAGTCTAGTTCACTAGAACAAACAAGGAGTCCTGTGGCACTTTGTTAGTCTTTAAGTGCCACAGGACTCCTTGTTTGTCATTTCTATGATTTGTATACTGCTATTACTGCATCCCATTGATTATCACCATTCCACCAAATTTCTGTGATGCCTATTATATCATTATGGGCAGTCATGTTCATCCATCACAGTATTAGACCTTCAGCATGTGTACCAGCAAAAAAAAAGTTGAGCTGTAAGTGCTTTAGTAAAGAAAATACAGCAAACACTATTTGCAAATGAGAAAACTGAGGCAGAGGTAAAGTAACTTGTCGAGTCTTCACACCACGTCAATATGAGACCCAAGTATAGACAGGAGGTCTCCTGACTCCAAATCCAATGTTCTATCCACTGGGTCATGTTCAGTGTTTCAGGTAACCATATAAATGCCTAATTCTTTTTGAATTCTCCTAGGTTTTTAGCCTTAATGACATCTTTTGACAATGAGTTTTACAGGTTAATCCAGGGGTCTCAAACACAAACCACCACGAGGGTCACATGAGGACTAGTGCATTAGCTCGAGGGCCGCACCACTGAAACCTTTTCATACAATGATATTGCAAATACCAGTAATGAGTGTTGCTGTGGGCCGCAGGGAATAGTTTTAGGGGCCGCATGCAGCCCACCGGCCATGTGTTTGAGACCCCTGGGTTAATTATACACTATATGAAAATTGCCTTTTACTGTTTTTTATATTTGTTGCCTCAGAGCCATAACACAGCGTTTTGCTGCCCAGGGCACATTCCGATCAGAACGTGTCCTTCCCATTAGCACCGCTCAGAGCCAGCACCGCAAAGCTGCCCCTTTAATAGCACGGCTCCATTGAGCCGCTTTGGGCCACCCAGGGCTGTGCCCCATCAGCCCCGCCATAGTTATAGCCCTGTGTTGCCTTTCAATTTCATGGAATGTCCTCTTGTTCCTGTGTTATGAAAAAGGGAAAATGAGAACTTTCAATTTACATTCTTTTTACTTTCATTATTTTGTATTCCTTTGTCATGTCCCCTCTTATACATCTCCTCTAAAAACAGTGCCAATTTTTCAGCCTCGTCACACCTCTAATCGTTTTGTCACCCACTTCTAAATGAACTCTGTTTCTGCTGAATCTCTTTTATAGTTACCAGAACTGATCACCATTATTTCAGGTGAAGGTATACCATCAATTTATACACCATGGTATATTTAATATAACATTATACCATGTTATCATTTGATTTTATACTATTTTCAGGATTATTTTCAATCACACAGCTTAACATTTCATTTGCTTTTACATCTGTGTCTGCACACTGAAAAGATGTTTTCACTGAGGGTATGTTTGTACTTACAAATGGGGGTGAGTCCCAGATCAAGGAGAAAGTACTATAAAGAGAAGCAGCCACAGTAAGGAATGCTGTTGGAAAGGCTATATATGTCCCAAGTATGCATCCGACACACTATTCATGTACTTGGGACAGTTAGTTTGTCCCACTGCTGGCACTGTCATGGCCACATTCTATTTTTAGTGTGCTAGCTCACTGAGCTAGCAGAAGTTTGTCTCCTAAATCTGGAAATCACATCCCTAACCCTGTTCAAAGTGCAGATTTACCCTAAACTGTCTCCATTGTCTCCAAGTCTTTCCCTTCAGGCTACAGATAATCTGGATTCCAGTAATGTGTATGAGCAATGCCTTTTTTTCTTCTGCACAATTTCTTCCATGTAATACCTTGCATTTGTCAACAAAATTCCCTTGGCATCATGCTGCCCATTTGCTTTTTTGAGATGCCTCTGAAATGCCTCACGATCTTCTCTAATCTTGACCTATCTAAAAGATTTTTGACCACGTGCAAAGCTCACCTCTTTACTTTTTTACATCACTTTCTGGATCACTTATAAATGTATAAAACTATATTAGTCCTGATATGAACCAATAGGCAAAGAAGTTACCTCAGCCATTTTGCTGTTGATGTGAAGTGAATTAATAGTAGATTGAAAAGGTGCAATTTTTTTTTCTTTTCAGAAGTCATGCTGGTTTCCTTCCTAGCCTAAAATTGTATAATTTTATTATTAATGGCAAGTCACCTTGTGCTGAAACAGACAAAAAGTGTACTTTTTATTTCATTTTATTCTTATAATTATTAACTGGACAAATAAAGAACTCTTAGAGGATGGAATGATTTAAATCCAAGCAATTTAAAGTCACTGATCTAAATTGTATTTTGCATTTGTATTTTTTAGCTAAATTCCTTTAGGAAGATTTATTCTCACCAGTTGGTGATCATTAGAACATGTTGATTCGCAACTAAACACAGCTTTTTCACTAAATTTACTCTTTTTTTTTTTGCCTAAGTGAGGCTATAGTATAACTATACACATTTATTTAAGCAATAATGTAGCTTACTTTACATTTATTTAGAATCTTAATTTTTACATTTTTATTGTGTTAGGAAATTAATGTTTTACTTGTGCTTTTGTGTCAAGTTCTATCTGCATGGAATTTCATACTCAATTAAAATGCATTATAACAGCATTTTTTTAAATCAAAAACTACCTTGTGTGCTGGATGAACAAGAAAAAAAAAGTTAGTTTTAAATCAAACTTTTTTTTTTAAATACCAACTCATTAGAGAAAAGAAGTATTATCTATAACTAGTGCACTTAACTGATTGTTCATGATCACACCTGTCCTTCCCACTGGAGTCAATGGGAGTTTTGTTACTGCTTTCAGTGGAAGCAGTATTAGACCCCTTAGAACCAACTCCAATTTCCAGCACACAGCCTGAATACACAAGCAATGCCCTTCCTGGGACAAGAAACTACATATCAGTATCCTCAACCCCAGAATGAAGCCACATTCCAGACATAAATGTAAGCTCAAAGTCTATTGTTCTCCTTCAGTAGTTGTGCACCTTACATATGTAATATTTGGTGGATCTGTGTATCTAAATATCTTTCATCTACAGAATCCCACAGTGCATTATGTTGCAGGGAGCACTGTAGATGGCGGAGCTCTGCAGGAAGGAGAGGACAAATGGATACCTTTGGCAGGATTCCCAGTGTTCCCTCCCAAATCTGTCTATATGAGGCTCTCTACAACTAGAAGAGGAGTCAGTAAAGTTTGCCCAGCTCTGCAAATTTATGAGTCAATTGCCTTCTTTTATGGAAAGACTACTGAACACACATTTTTAGGATTTATTTATTTAAACTACTGAGTGTCTAAACCCTGTACAGAAAGCTGTGGCCTGTCATTATGATATTTCTCTTTGAGGAATATAAGAGGTAAAACTGCAAGTAACCTTGACACATGTATTCTACTCAATATAATAATTAAATTTACAGAGTTAGAGAAATGCTCCTGAGAGTCAGCTTCCTGAAGTTTGACTTGGGTTGAAGCCAAAACATTTCAGGTTTAGTACTCAGGAGTATTATTTAGAAGACAAACTGCCTGATATCAGATTTTGGGAAAGGCAGAATTACCATCCAGTCTTGTTGCACAACAATTCATTGGAGGGAACATACCCTGTATTACTCACTCACGCTTACAACAACAACAACAACAACAACAGATAATATGGCTTAGGGGAATTTAATTTTAATAAAATGTTTGGAAAATGTTGTTTGGGGAAGTATTTTACTGAAGGAAATATGAAAAATAATTTCCATTTTATTTAGTTAAGTATGCTATCACACCACTTTGAAAAGATTTTAAGCAAGATGCAGTCTTACCATAAATCTTTTACTATCAAAGTAGATTGTTCCTACAGATGGAAAGGCCTCAGTATTGATCATCCACTGCTTTTGAATGACAAGAATGGCTTTCAAGTCACCATGTGCCAATTCCTCAAAAATACACAAATCACAGAAGAGGTACAATCAACTAACCTACAGTTCTGAAGTGGAAACAGCAGCACCAGGACCATGGAAATACAAGGTACATTTTCCCTACATTTCCTTGGGGCATAAATTTCATCTGCAGCTCAACCCCCAGCCTCTATACATTCAAATCTGTTTCTCTTGTATTTTGTTGATGCTATTTTTAAGAACGTTACCATTTTTCAATCTGTGTGCAAGTGCTCAGACCCGTCTGAGGATTTGTCTGCACAGATACACATTTAAGGGATGGAAACCATACATATTTTTAAACTACCTCAATTACTTGAATAAGTAACAAATTACTTTATCTATCATAGGAGAAAAATGGTTATTTACAAAACCAAGCCAATGTTTTAGTTTAAAAATATTGCACCTATTTTAAGATATTCTAAAACTCACTTAAGAGAAAAAATGTTTTTACACTCCACAGTTCAGAGATTCAATTTAGCAGTGTAAAATAGTATTACTAATGATGAAAAGTAGCATATTAATCTTTGTCCTCAGGGGCTGTTGATGAGAGACTCCTGCATTCAGACACTTTTCAGGACAAGGCCTTTAATTGTATTCACTATAATATGGAAGGAATGTTTTTCAGTATACCTCTTCAAAACTAATAGGTAAAAACCTGCAAATGTAAACTTAGTAATACCGTAAAAATAGCTGCTGGCATTGAATGCCTCAGAGAAAAATGTGGTATAACTTCTTTCACATTTTCTAAGAATCATTTCATCTTGTTCAGAGGGGAAAAAGAATGAAAAGGGTTTCCCAGCGGTGCCACCTGTTTATTTTATTCTGGAGTCTCCTTCTTCTCATTCTTTGCTGCCTGAATGTTCACATGTTTAAGGAACTATCACAAAAATTGTATTTTTAAGGTTTTACTGGATAAGACCACTGGATTTCCTGAACACCTTGTTTTCTGATACGTTTACAGATATTTTATATACACAGCTGATGTTGTAAAAATAACCATCCTGCAGCTCTCCCAGTGACAGAGCATTAATATGGTTTATCAAGTAACAAACAAAGGGATATTATTTTAAGTAATGCATTATTAGTCTGACACCAATGATTCATAACCACCCTGGAGTTTCTCTACATCATGCACCCTCCATTATTATAGGTCTCTCTTTTTCTAAGTTCTAGCACTATAAGAACAACTTTGCACTTGTAAAGGGTGGAATGAATAAATAAAGGGGAAAGCAAAGAAGTGTATGATTTACACAGTAGAGTGTTATGGTGGAGCTCATATAAAGCTATATTCTGCCTCTCTATCATACTAAAGATAATTTTGTTGTACACGATTTCATAAATAAAAATCTGATAGAACATTTATTGACGTGTTTAGTAAGGTACACTCTGTTATTAATGGACGTTTTTAACTTGAAAACTAGAAAAAAAATCCACACCAATATTAAATTTTACTGGGGAAAACCGAAGGTGGAAAAACAGTGTCTTAAAAGAAAATAATTTAATACCAATAATCTTTAACTAGCTAATTTCCTACAAATTTTGAAAAAAAAGAATGAGAGTTTAACCAGCAGCTTCTGGCTGGCTGCTCCTTGATTTCAAAGCTTCTAAATGCTAGTTAGAATCTAGTTAACTGCACAACAGATTTTTGGTGCAAGCATAAAGGCCTATTATATTTTCAGTAAGTCTTTCCTTTCAATAGTCTTCTAGTAAACAGATCAAAAAATTTCCTGAAAATGCTGATATTTCTAAACTTATTATTAGTTAATCATAAGGAATGTAATTATCTCTCTTTTACTACACTCAGGGAGCGTAGGGAGGAGGACTTGACTTATGTAAGAGCTTTAACTTCACATTGCAAGAGACAGTCCTCTTTTTAGAAAATAAACATGCTATGTTTTTCTTCTGAAAACTCATAATTTAATGTTAAAAACACTATTAAAATTAGCTGGTAAAGATGAAACTAGCAAAGGAAATTATATTTCCACTTTAAAATAGCAGGAACATTATTTTAATGTATATGCAACATCTCTCTACTTTCCTGTCAGCATAAACTTTAGCAGATAAATTTAAGAGCAGAACTCCTGAAACAAATATGGAATAATTCTGCCTACATACTATAGCTGCTACTGAAAATGTTTAGTAAGAGACAAGTGTGCACTCTCATGTAATTCATAATTAGAAGACGAGTACAAATACATTATTTAAAATCAAGCCTTTGTTATCAGCACCAGTTTTAGACAGAAGCTGAAAATCATTTGTGAGCTGTGGCAGACCCAGACTGTTCAAAGCAATTGCTGTTCAGCATGAAAGCTGCAATGGAGGTCACAGAACAGGTCAGGAGGAAAGATAGTGTATCGATTTCACACCAGGAATAGAGGCGAAGCGAGGGCCCACTGTTGCTGCATGTGATGTATTTCACTTCAGTTTAAGGCACATTTCATTCCAATTCAAGAGGGGGTGGGGAGCAAAGGGCGAGTGGATTTTACACTGAATCATGATGAATTCTGGACTCGTGTATTCCAGTAAATATCTCCTTCCTGACATTAAGTATTTCTATAGCAGAGTGAATACAATGGAAATTAGACTGCAGCCAGATAGCAAAAATGTAACTATATTATATTGTCTCCATTTCCACATAACATAGTATATAGAAATGTTACCTCAGAAGCAGAAAACTTAAAAATGAAGCATGCTGTCAAAGGTGACAGTACTGTACTTCTGCCCAATATTTAGCATGTTGTGGAAAACCACAGTATGCAAACATTCTAATATCAATTTAAAAATATTATTAGGCCTTGCAATTCCAGATGGTAAATCTTCAATACCTTAAGTATGGAATGTGCGTGGGCACACACAAATCCACAGCAAAAAATTCACAGCTTGTCTGTGAGCTTCCTGCAACATGTATTTTAAATGCTACAGTGTTAAGTATGAATACAGAAACAAGATGCACAAAAATTTTGTTAAACTTCCATAGCAGATAATTTAAAGCAACCTTGAACATTTTGATGCTACTTTCTAACAACTGCCATGAATTACCACCTCTTTTTAACAATTTCAATAAGTTAAAAAAATAATCTATGGCCTATCAGATGCAGCCAGCCCTTGTTCACTTTCAAAAAAAAAAAAAAAAAAAAAAAAATCTTGATCTCTGATAAGCAAAGGAATAAAAATAATTGACAGAATGTTTCCCACCCAACCTACATTCATGTATCAGGAAACTAAATTTCCAGTACATTTCCCCAATATATTGTAAAAGTAGGTCTCAATTTCAAAACTGTTAATGCTGCTGAAATCACTTTCAGGATCATGACAAAATGGTGATTCTACAAAAAGTAAACCACTGTTCTTTCTTCCTGTAATCCAAACAATTTGTTCTTGTAAAAATTGCCATTTTTTGAAATGCATTGAACCAGCTGTGCCACCAGTGACAATATTTTTATAACTTCTCTGCATCTCTTCACTGGCTCAAGAATATCAGCAAAATAGTCAAGACTCTGACATATTTTAGAACAAAAGAAAACAGACTGCATTGAGATTTCCTCTTAAATTATTTATATTACTTCATTGTCACATTATTTCTTTTAAACTGTTCTAAGGCATCAATGTCAACTTCTTGAACTCTCTCATGAAAGCTTTTATGTCACTGGGGTCTATTTAAGAATTCTTAATTCTGCATAAGGAATCAGTTACACTGCAAGTTTCCAATCACAAAAGAGCCAGATGCTCTGTTCCACTGCATGTTGCAGCTAGGCAGAAGGCCCCCTCACTAGGGGAGAGGAGAGAGAACTGTAGCCATGAAGCATGCACCCTGGCCTAAACACCTGCCACCCCTATGGGTGAACAGCACGTATTTAGGGAATGAAACGTATGCATGGAGCTAAAAATCAGCCACTCTGTGTAGTATGTTCTAGCAGGAAATGCCACCAATTTCGACTGCAAAATGGCATGAAATAACTCACCTCAAGAGCAATAATTCCATACAACCTACAGCTAAGATTCAGATTTAGAGGTGGCACTTAGATGGTGCATAGCATTCTTGGCTATGAACAGAATCCAAATATTCACTTCAGTACTATTAGATCTATAAACTCTCTTTGACATCATGGATCACAAAGTTCTTCTAACTTTACTGAGAAACCTGGCTGAGTGGGTCAAGTGCTGACAAGCTGGGTCTGCTGGTTTCCCTCACAAATCTCAAAGAGTGATGAGGCTTTTGACTAGCTTTCTTGGAGACCTTGAATTCCAGAGTGCCCACAGGCTCAATCCTTCCACCTAAAGCCAAAAGAAGAGAGATAAAAATGTCATGGCCTTTATTTCCAGCAACGTGTACATGACATCCACTTCTACGCTGCCATCTTAAATTCAGACACTATGATCTCCAAGGTGTGGATATCTCTACTTTTGTAAAAAATGTGTAGTCTGTCACCAACCTCCTCAATTCAGGTAATTTCTTCTTGACTGTCACCACAGAGCACAACTGCAGGGTGATGCTGAACATGAAAACAGCAGTGGATGCAACAAATCCTTTTTTGTTTGTTTTTTTGCATTTACAGCTAGCAAAGGGATTGCCTTATTTCCAGAATGGCAAGGAACTAGTCACAGTGATTGATTTCTTTGTAACCTCTAGGTAAGGCTTTTCTAATATAATATATCTGGAGCTGATCATGAAAGCCAGCCACCAGCTACAGCCTGCAGTACACAAATAGTTCCAGTGCAACTAGAACAACATATAATGCTATTGCATGTGCTATAAATTATTGCCTATCAAGTTTCAGGTCCAATCCAAGTTCCAAATCTAACTGGAAGTTCAATAACCTAAATGGGCTGGGCCTGAGCTCTCTTGGTAACTGCCTTCCTCTTTGAGCATAACCGTGGCAGCTCTGCTTACTTGAGACAGTCCAACTGACAGAATGCATGTGCTAGGATATGGAACCAGGACAAAGCTGTCTCAGTTGAAGACCCACAGCTATAAGACTTGCTTCTTCCAGAGTTTAGTTTGAGTCCAAGTTTTGCATGATTCAATTATTCATGAAGGCATTTCCTGCTAGATAAAGCAAGTCCACCACATTCACTGGAAGTCTAATTATTCAAAATAAAGATGAAAAGTAAGAGGAAAGTATAGAGGTTTGCTCTCTCTGGAACAGTCCTTACCCATAAAAAGGAACATGTTAGGTCACTCCACACCACAGCAATGCTTTTCTAGAAATGCACTTAACAATAACAGCCACCATCTTCCTCTCCAGTGAGCAACATGGTGAAGACATGGCTGGAGAGTCATTAGCAGTTTAATCTACAATTGCTGTTGGGGGGAGGAGCAATAAAGAAGCTTCCACTCCCTAGCGTTTGGCCAGGAATTTCTGGGGGTTATGGCAGAGGCCACATCCTTACTGAAACTTGCCTTAGAAAACATGACAGTGGAGAGGTTCCAGAGGGGTAGCCTCATTAGTCTAGTTCGGCAAAACAAACAAAAGAGTCTTGTGGCACTTTTAAAGATTTACAAATTTATTTACCATCCAAAGTTTTGTGGGAGAGATTCCAGTTCATCAGATGCTTGAAAATGGAGGGGGGGGGGGGAGAGTACAGGGAGGAGAAATAAATGCAGCGAAATAAGTGTAATCACAGGATCAGGAAAGATTATTTCAGCAAATCAAACAGGTTGCACTGATTCAAACTGTGGAAACAACAGATAGGGGAAGTGAGAGAAGTGACAATCTCCATTTATAATAAGAAAGCCAAGAAACATCCCTTTTCAAACCCCAAGTTGATGGTATCAAATTTGCCTATGAATTCTAACTCTGAAGTCTCTTTATGAAGCCTTGACCTTGAGTAAACCTGTTTAAGGATAGTCAAAGATAAATCCATCACAGAGTGGCCAAGGAGACTGAAGTCATCTCCTCTTGTTTTTTTTTTGTTTTTTTGTTTTTTTGTTTTTTAACATTGCCTGTTCTGATGTCAGACTTGTGTTCATTTATTCTTTTGTGCAGAGATAGTCCCACTTGTCCAATGTACAAGGCCAAGGGCATTCCTGGCACATGAGGGCATATATCACATTGGTGAATGAGCAGGTCAATGAGCCCCTAACGGAGTAGCTGGTTTGATTAGTTTCTATGATGGTGTCATTAATGTATACACATGCACAGAACTGACATCAGGGTTTGCTGCAGGGATATGTACCTGCCCTAGTGTTCCTGTTGTATGGTCTGAAGTTGCTGGTGAGTATCCTTTTACGGTTGGGGGGCTCTCTAAAATCAAGGAGAGGTCTGCCTCCTAAGGGCTTGAGAGAGAGTGAGAGATTGTCTTGAAGTATAGGCTGTAGAGTGTAGCAGTGCCTAAAAGAATCTCAAACTAGCCTGAGAACATTACTTCCCTTCAATAGAATGAAGTGCTGAAGGTGAAGAGAGGCGAGTTGACCCAAAATGAACAGTTGTTTTAGAAATGTGTGCACTGTAAGAGTAACTTTAGAAATGTCTGCTTGGAAAGGGTTAAGATGCCAATATTCTGGGAGATTCACAATAAAGGAATAGATGCATAAAGTCCACATCTCAATGAACAACATTTGTAAATAAATATATTGTTTGAGGACTCTCACCACTCTCTTCTATACCATTTTATTCTTCTTTCAAGCTGCTCATTCAGTTGAAAAAGGATAATTCTTAGATCCTCACAATGAAAATAATGTATGGTCAGATTATTTTATGCCAGTCTCTCTCTAAATAACTTTAATAGAGACTGCAGATGTGCTTTTGGTGAAAGTAGGCTGGCATGCGGGTGTGTTCCATAGGAAACACTGCAGTTTACTATTGCTACAGAAAGAACAAGCTAAAAAAAATGAAGCACAATCAAGTGCACAGCATTAAATTGCATCTTCTACTTGTAATACGCTTTTATCAAAACATGCGGCCACTTCAGCAACAAGCTCATCTAAAACTACAGTATCTGGAGTAAATAGTGTGAACAGAAAGTCTCAGTTCTACACTAGACACTTTCACAGATTGGCCTAAAACACAGTTAGCTCTTACACATTTGACTTAATCCACAGGTCTGCAACCTGAGGCCCTGGAGCCACACACAGCTCTTTAGCTGCCCCCCTGTGGCTCCAGCCTCCTCACACCCACACCCATCCCAGCCACCAGGGGACCCTCTGAGCTGCTTTAACCACCCTCTGGGCTCCCCACCACCACCAGGAGACCTGTGGACAGCCCACACTGGTTCTGGGTTACCCCCCTGCCAGAGGACCCTCCAGCAGGCACCCTGACCCAACTCCACCACCAAAAGGCTACACCCATTGTGGCTCTCAAAAACACACGGTTATTGAAAGAATTTTTTAAAATGGTTCTTATCTTTTGGGTTGCCAACCCCTTACTTAATCCCTACAGGAAGTGTAATACCTGCTACCAGAACACCTTTATCCCACCTCATAATCCACAAAAAAAAAAAAAAAAGATTCTATCAACCTCTCTTCCTAGGATGCCAGAAGAGTACACCCGGTTATAATCTGTAAAAAGGACACGATTTTCTATTTATATTTAAGCACTCTTAAGTCCCTCCTCAATGACCTGCTATAAAAGCCAGAATTAATATGTGACATATCCAGAGAGGTATGCTAGATGGTTCACAAGTACTTGCAAAAAGTACTGCTTTACAAAAGCATTACCGATTTGGGAAAAACAGGTAAGAAAAAATTCCATTGACAAAAGGGTATAAACCAGGCAATATTCAAGTGTTAATTTTTCCAAACAAGGTCAATGGTCTGAATTTTCATTACTTATTTAACTGCTTTTTTGGATTCAATTTTATTTCCATTAACAAACAATGTATATTAATTTGTAAACAGAACAGTCAAAAAATGAGCATTGACTCTCTTTACAACAGTCAGTATTTTCAACCAGTCTGCCATGACAACTGTCCAAGTGTGCCATGAAATTTTGTACAAAGGTAATTCAAATCAACGTAAAACAAACAGTGTTTCATCCTAAACAATATTCTATCCAACCAAAATTACAACTCATAAAACTTGGGAAAATTAATCATCAAAAGCAAAGTGTCGGTTTTTCAATTCTAAAATGTTAAAATTCTAAATGCAGACGGCCAAAGGGCAAAATTGAAATGTCTGTTTTTTTCCAGTGGATTTGAAACATGAATGCATTTGATCCTTCTTTAGCACCTTGTATGCACTATGTTGCAAACCTCTCTAGTAAGACTGTAACCACAATAAATGTAATTGTCATATTTAATTATGAACAATCAATTCAGCTGAAAAAAGTTGGTGGGCCATGGAATTGTCTGTCTCACTGAAGTGTGCCGTGTTACTGAAAAGGTTGGGAACCACTGCTCTACAGCTTTCAAAAATAGGATTCACACAAGGCAAATAAAGTTCTGAAGAGAACTGTGTACCTTGCTAGATTGTAATATCGGTGGTGGTTTACATGCAATTGGCTATAATTGCACATTCCCCCCCCCCCAGTTTAAAAAGAAGGGCAACTGGTAAGGATTTTTCTCTGATGCCTAGTAAATTTTGGTCTTTTGTATTTTAAAAAACAGTTTACAAATTTGTGCTATAATTGTGCTGTAAAACAACAATTCCTAGAAAAATTCTGGGATATATACTGCGCAGAAGGAGTAAAACACAATTCTCAAATTTGTACCAGCACCAATGTATGAACCACAGGATCAAAAACACAAAGTTGTAAAATCTTTCCTTTTTTTTGATGATGACTGAAGCTAACAGAACAACTGGCTCAATGAAAAGGAAAAAGCACAGGGATTTAATGTTTGAGAAAGAGATCTGGTATGATGGCTGATACTTTTGGTCTCATCATTTACTGAAAGCACACTGAAAACTATTGACTTTGTGTGTCTAACCCCATCTAATGTTGAGAGATGTACACTTCAATACTGTGCAATTCAGAATGAGAAAGTTGTAAACGATGATTCTGAAAATATTTCATGTCTACTAAGGGCTGGTTTTAGAAGAGACGTTTAAAGAAAGTGTCTTTTTTTGCCAGAAAGGCATAATGCAAAAATGAACAAAACCCAAAACATAAGCATAATATTTTTATACAATATTAAAAAACTGGATCCAGATTTTCAAAACAATAAACCAGCATATATTTCACATTTTATGTCTTAAGAAGGTTTTAAGCACTGCCTATTATTTGTCAAGAATTCAATAGCAAGTAGAAACTTTCCAGGTTGATGTGCTGGGGCAGAGGAAGGTCACTCTTTAAAGCATTTGCTCCCTTGAGAGGAAAACCTGGAAGGATGCTATTTGAGCAATTTATATCAGGCACAGCAAATTATTAGATGATGGTCACCATTGTAGGCCTCTGTTGCAAGCCTGCCACGATCCCTTTTTCACAGCCATGCATGGTTATCATGCTGTGAACTAGCTCTAAAGCCTAAAAGGTCAAAAAACCACAGAGAGGTCTATTTTCCTTGTCAAGGTGCTGAATAGTTATAAACATACTGTAAATCTTCATGTGAGAACACAAGAGACACTAAGAAAGATAGGTTTGATATAAAGAAATCATTGGCACTACTATGGAAGATATTTATTTTTTCATAACAGGGAGATGAGGGATATCAGAGAGTGACTGTGGAGACGCAGCAATTTATAACAGCAAGTATTTTCTTTTTCTAGATGATAGTTTAACAAAATTCTTGTCCTGTTCCTGCCTGACAGCTAAAAAAAAAAAAAAAAAAATCAGTTTCTGTAGATGTTTTTTTTTTAAAGCCCTACCATTGAAGACAAGGAGATCTATGTTCTAAATAGCTAATAATAATCATTACACTTTACTTTTCAAACACTACAGATTGAAATCACAATATTTCATAAAACTTACAAAGTCAAGAGTCACATGGTGTAAGCTTTCAAAAAAACTCCCCTTAACATCAGCAAATGACAACATGATGGCAGTGGGCTGAAGTGTAAGCTTAAGATACGTAGCAAACACAAAATCATGCAGATTCAAGGTGTTTTTATTTTATAAGGCCTGACTCTACAGCCTTGACCAAGGTACAACTCTTAGTGGAGTCAAATGGAATCTTATCTGAGCAAGGAGTACAAACTAATATTGGGCTTATGAGGTGTATATTTCCGATACGTATGTGGCATGTAATAGCACTATATAAGCGATAATACTGTTAGTGTAACTAGAAATGAAGAGATGACAACCAAAAATGTATTTTTAAGACTCAGCCTCAGTCAAAATAACTGAGCATTTGCCGGGTGAACAGTTTCCCTGTATGGATCGTAGAAACTATCCATTCTCTTCTCTTCCACAGCTGTGACCATGCTTCTGGGATACTGATGAGCTGAACTGGCCCGTTTCCTCTCTAGCTGACACTAACTACAGCTCTATCTATCCCCTGATGTGTGTACTCTGGGTAGGCAACATTTTGTCTAGGGGCTTCAAGGCCTTTTTCCTCTACAGGCAGCAATGGAATTCCTATTCTGTATGCTCTTCTTCCTCCCTACCAGACAGCAAGGACAAGATGCCTCAGTATGTGACTTGTCCCGATGTGGGGGGAACCTCTTCAGATTCTTCAGTTCCACTTATCCCACTCAACCAGAGCATGACTATGTGTGTGGGCATGCATATGTGGGGTTTCTGGGAGACAGACAGGTAACTGAGTATATGTGACACTGATGGAGAGATGGTAGTGACTGAATTTGAGTGTGAGAGAGGCATGTTGGGAAGGAATGCTCAGGCAGGTGACTAAAGATAACTGTCAAATGCTGCACTGTTCTGTGTGACATTTATGCAAATTATTTAATAAACTAATCTGCATACCACTTAAGCTTATTGTCAACACAATCTGCCCTAACAAATGACGGTAAAAGATGGAGCTACACTTGATATGGCGGATGGGCCCTGAGTGCATGTGCATGTATAGCTGGGCTGGTGGTGCTGGGGCTCCTTCAGATTTCTGGAGCCATGCATTTGTTGGAATTGTGGTGACTGGAGGGAGTTTGATACAGGTGGCTCTAAAGGAAGGGAGGGAGCCTGGGGCAGCAACGAAATGCTTAACTTGTGATGTGGGCACCACCTCCTTCATCTGAGTGCTCTTTGATGGCTGGGATCCAAGAGGAGCAAAATGATGTGGTTGTGGGCTGCCTGTTCAACAATGCTACCACAGATCACAGTGGCCCACAGGTGGAACTGCCATTAATAACAATAAATAAATTTGTTAGTCTTGAAGTGCCACAGGACTCTTTGGTTGTTTTTACCATAAAATGCATGTGTTCAGGGCTGAAAATGTGGGACTATATAACAGGGCTACAAATGTACTTCACACAAGGTGTGTGTCACCTGGCAGCCCTGACTGAGTGGTGGGAATGGATGTGTTGGAAGAGAGAGTGAAATGGCGAACAAATTTTCAGGGAAAGGACTGGGGTTACCTTAGAGTAGTGGTTTTCAAAACATAGGGTCAAGACCCAGTACTGGGTCACAGACCCTCAGGCATTGGGTCACAGCACCTCCCGCTGCCCCCACCAAAAGACTGGAATGCACTGCTCAAAGATGTAATTATTGGGCATAAGTGATTTTTTTCAACTAGGTCCCAAGGAAAAAAGAATGAAAACTACTGCCTTAGATCACAAAGAGGTACTGAGAGACGTGACAGGTTAAAGGGAGAATGAGAAGGTAGAAGAAGCTGCTAAGGTGAAAGAAAGGAGGGACAGATTGAAAACATCAGGAAAATCACATAATGGAGGAAAAGGAAGGCGGGAAGCAGGAAAGAAGCAAAGAGGCAACCAACACAGAAAATGAAAGAAGAAAAGTACTTGGGATATAAAAGTAAAAAACCAAAAAAAAGAGTCAATAAAAGAAAAATAGGCAACTAAAGTGAGGGAACCTGAGTAAGCATGTTCATGGGCTTTTTCCTTTCAAATTCCATAAGCCTATTACAAACAATGAAGGTGAAAGAGCTTCCAAAAATAAAGATTACAAGTATGCTTACAGTTGAAAAGTATTAGGCAAACTAAAATATACTAGCAATTTTAAAGTCCTCCGATAATACAGGGAGAGTGCTGTAGTTTATCTAATGCTACAAAATGCACTTGAAAAATAAGAAAAACAATGAAAAAAGAGCTTATATTCCAAGCTGCATGGAGTTACTCATATTTATTCAGCAGTAGCTAGATAAGTTAGGGAATGGGCGAATGAAAAGAGAGTTCTCTATCTGTGATGAAGTTTATCTTCATACCAAGGATGAAGTTCGTTCTTGGCACATTATTTATTTATTTATGTGGGTTAGGTGGTGGTGAGGTTGTTTCATACATACATATGTCCCTATAGAGTGTGGGTGCACATGCACCCATGAGCTCACATACACCTTTAAACCATTTTTACAAGGCTGTCGTTCCACCATGTATTAGCAGCTACTTCAATATGTGTAACTTGTTGTCCAGAGTGACAGCTGTATTTTCGCCTGTTTTGACATTGAGTCTGATCTGGGTGAATAGCTCATATCCATTAAAGAGCT
Organism: Podocnemis expansa; assembly: GCA_007922195.1. Lineage (NCBI taxonomy): Eukaryota > Metazoa > Chordata > Testudines > Podocnemididae > Podocnemis > Podocnemis expansa. The sequence goes on from ML681963.1 coordinate 68,636,076, forward strand.
ATTACAACACTGAATGACTGCCAGAATACTTCCTGATCAATTTTGAAAGCCAGCGAGCTGTCATCATCTAATCGCAACAGCAGAAAACAAATCTTTGGGGAATAAAACAAGGTTTTAAACCATTTTTTAAAAGTAGGGTATTAAGTTTAAAACTTCCAAATTATTTAAATATGAATCACAAGCTGAAGGAACATCTAGGTAAAAATATAATACTCTCTGCATTTTGAAAACCCTTACACTTGTTACTTGCAAACATTCTCACACACTTCCTAAATTTACAGTTTCAACAATTGCTACAGTCTGAACTCTTGCCATTACACAACTTAATAAAGCAGCACTGAAAACAATCACTATGCAGTGTGATTGTACTCACCATTAAACTTAGCTCTATGAAATTTAAGACTGAATTCAATCATCTTTCTGTCTTTGGTTGAATGGTTGAAACCCAATGTGCAGGTTAAACTCCTTATTTCTGAACAGCTTTACAATATGCATATATTAAGCTGCTCTACAAACAACACTTCATACTTGCACTCATCAAGCAGATCTGAAGAGCAATATACCCTACAAGGATAGATACAATCATTTCCATTGTAGGAATATAGGCATAAGCTAGGATACCACTTTAAGGAAGAATACAGCGATGTTGTAATTGTACTAACAGTAAACATAACGTAAACGGTTACATGAAAGATGTCTATAGATATGAACTATTTAAACCCAATATATTGACAAAATAGTTTTATCAACTTGAGTCTCAGCTGTCTCTCTCAATGCGTATTGTAGATCACTTCTTTTTCTTTTGTTGCACCATTTTCAAACCTTTACCACACCATTTTATTGATCTCCCATGTGATCTGACTGTCCTGATCAGAAGAGAGAAATATAAAACACTGACTAACTGAATAAAAATATCTCACAGCACAATATTAAAAAAAAAAAAAAAAAAAAAAGTAAAACTCACTCAAGTGGGATCATAGAGAGACTTGCAGCTTGAATCTCTGGTGACATTATGCACTAGAAGCAGGAAAGATGTTTTGACTGAACACTTCCTAGAAGAACTAAACAGTTGTCTCCACAGGAACTTAAACAAAAACAAACTTTTGGTTAGAAGAAAAAAAATCAGCTTATATTCAGACAAGGCAGTCTTATTCCAAAATAAGTACCTCACATAGACTTGCATCAAAATAACTCAGTGAATTACAGCCCATTTAGATACTTTGGTTCTAGTTTTCATATAGATAAGCCCGTAGTTTATGATGCTACAAAGCTTAACTTCATTAGAAGGGAAGCTTGCAAAACTACCTGCCAGAAAGCAATGTAAACTGACAGTTTACAAAACAATATAATTAAGAAAAATTGAGAATTTTATCATTGCCAGGGAGTGCATGATAAGCTACCTACTTACAGTGTGATAAATCAGAAACCAGAAAGGTAAATGGGTTTCTACCTATACTATGTGTTTTATAGAAAAATGGTAATGCACATCTCCTGAAAATAAATGGTGAAGAAGTTCTTGCGCAGTGTATGTCAGAAGATATTACTGGATTTACAGTAAGTCAAGAAAACTGAGTGGAAGCACTTTAATAGTGACATAGCCGGATTTAAGGGACCACAAATGCATTTGAGAGAGAAGTCAGAGCTATGACAGATTTACAATTGAAAGAGAGGAAAATCCTGTTTTTCCCAGACTTCAGCTCAACCAAAGTCAGGAAGAGGGAGCTAACAAAAGAAAAAATTATTTCAGTCTGAGGGTACTGAAATTTCTGTGCTTTTGGTAGAAAAATTATGATTTAATTATAGACCAAAAAGTGGAGGCTCTTTGAGATTAGTGGTCCCTATCTGGATTCCAAACACAGGTGCACAGATGTGCATGTGCTAGAACTGTTAGTAACAGAGGTCATCGGCCCACATGCAAGTTATGCCTTGGCCACGGAGTGGATCTGAAGTGTTATGAGGTTGTATTGGTCAACACCTCTCCTGGTCCACCTTACTGACAGGCACGGAGTACACAGCAGGGGGAAGGATGACAGGACGGGAATCCAGATAGGGACCACACTTCTCAAACAAATTTCAGTTGTTAAGTAACCTACATTTCTTCTCTAAGTGCTGGTCATCTGTGGATTCCAGACATGGGTAAGATAGTGAACAATACTAAGTGTCAATACTCAGTGTCAGCGAGGGCTCATTAGAATTGAGAGTCTTCAGGACTGCACAGCCAACTGACTCATCTGCTGCTGCTGACAGGACTATGGTATAGTGAGCAGTGAATGCATGCACAAAGGACCAAGTGATCACTTTACAAATGTCCTGCTGCGGATCGTCCACGAGGATGGCAGATTTAGTCGCTTATACCAGCATGGACTGGGTAATGATACTGGGTAGCAGAGAGATTCATGAAAGGGATTAACACTTTTTGAGTGGACAGCTCACTGCATCAGGGAGACGCAGAGTTAAAGGTACGGCCCTTGCAACATTTTGCAATGACAGCCAAAAACTTGGGCGAGGTCCAAAAATTTTATATGTTATAGGTAAAGAAGCCAACATCTGATGGAAGTCAAGGGAGTGCAGACTCCACTCTATCTTTGAGGCATACGGTTTTAGATAGAAGGTGGCAGGTGAATAGACTGATTAAAATGGATTGGATAGACCACATTAGGTAGAAATTTAGGATGGAGTCAAAAGAACTCTTTGTCCTTTCTGAGGACTAGAAAGAGTGGGCTTTCTATCTAACCCGTTGGGCATGTGATTATCTGCAAAAAGATTACCTTCATAGAGAAACTTGCAAATGAACAATTCACCAGCGGTTTGAGTGCTGGCTTGGTGAGTGTTGAGAGGATGAGGTTTTAGGATGGGGCAGTGAGGGTTTCAGGCAACAGCAATGCGTTGAAGAGATCACAGAGGAAACAGACAGGAGGTAAGGTGTCTAAAAGCAGAAAACTCATTAATCAATGGGAGGAAGACACTAAGCACCACTGGCAGACAGAAAAGTGGGCAAGGGCTGAATGTCGAAGGTGTAGATGGTTGTCAAAGATATTGGGGACAGAGAATGGGTTTAGGGGTGATGGTCTGCTCACACTGTGAAGCATTTCCACTTCACCTCCTAATATACTCCAGCAGATAGGAATCTGTTATGCAAAAGGATGTCACGCACTGGTGCCAAACACATATTGTCTATGTGGCAGCCCCAGCCAAATACCAGACCATGAAGTGAAGAGGCCTTGAGTTGGGGTAATTGTGCCTGCCACATTGCTGCATACGGAGATTCGGGAAGGATGGAAAGCAAATCACCAAATAAACAAAGAGGAAGGAGGGCAAGAAAATGAGCCAAATACTGGCAGGGCCAGAAGGGAGAGATGAGGATGAGGACTGCACAGTTTCATCATATTCTGTGGATGATCTATGGAAAGAGTGATATCATGTGGGAAGGTGTACAAGGCTGGATAACTAAGGGAAGAGAAGTGAATTTCCATGACACCTTGTTCAAGATCACCCTGGAACAAAAGGGGGGGACAGGAGTCACAAAGAGGTCCAGCATGGCATGTCCCACTGATGAAAGATGGACTGGAGAATGGGGTCACTGAGCTCCCATTCATGATTTCTGTGGGAGGAGCTAATGAGTACTTTCATGAGGGAATTGTTGGGTGTCTGGATAATAAACCATATGGATCATTATGTTATGCTTGAGGCACCAGTTCCACAGATGTCCAGACATGGGAATAACAAATGGCTGAGACATCTCATATAAGCTGCCACTACCATAGAGACTTCCATGAAGACACATGCAGCAATGACTATTCTGAGTGGAACAACTTCAAAATGACAAAGCCAATGGCTTACTGTGAATTGAAAGAATTTGTGATGGGCAGAATGTATTATGCATTAAAATAGGTGCTTTTCATATTGAGAGTCTTGAACCAGGCTCTGGGGGAAGGCAGAAGAGAATCAGGGAAGGGTAACCTTATATGGAATTAGAACTTGTAAATTAATTTGCTTTGAGCCAGCAGATCTTAAATGGGGCAAAAACTGCTTCATTTCCTCAGTATGAGGAAAGAGGAGAAGTAAAAACTCTGATCATGATATTGACATGGAACACACTCCATTGTTTTATTCTGAAGGAGGACAATGCTTCCTCTCTAAGGAGATTGTATTGTGAGGGGTTTCCTGTTATTACACAGGTGGTGTTGAGGGGGAAGGGAAAGAAACATAAGATACCCCTGATGTATGATGTCCAACACCCTATGATCAATGATTACCTTGCTCTAATTGCAGGCGAATTGAGCAAGACAGTTCCTGAAGATCACTGGAGGGACTGCAGAAGATAAGGAGGCTGGTTTGCAGGTCTCGAGAAAGAAGTCAAAATGGGTGTCTGAATGAGAACTGCAGGAAAATGAAGAAGTAGATGAGGTAATAGTAGTAGGTTATGGAGGCCACTGTGAGCATCAACAGCAGTGCCGTTTATCTTGCTGGTGTGGAGGGCAAAGCTGGTAGAGAGAATGGGGAGAGTACTGGGGTCTCAAAGAGAACAGGTTACTGATGGAGAGTTGGGGTTGATGTGTAAAAGCTCAAGGAGGGCAAAGTGACATCAGAGTCCTTAAGTGAGTGCCAACTTTCCTCCTTTTTATCATTGAAACATTTTTGATTACCAAAGGAGTGGTTCTCCAGGATGCTCTACGCCTTCTTCAGGAAACCTGACATTTGTAATTATACATCTCTACAGAGTACCAAACACAAAGCTAATAAGTAGAGCCCTGCAGATCCCTGACTATTCGCTGTGGATCCATGGGTATCCACATCCACTGCTGTGAACTGACCTGCGGATGTGGGTTCTTATTTTATCTGCCCAGGGTGTGATTCTAGCTGCAGCTGCTGCTGCTATGATCTGTGTTACAAGCACACAAGAGAACAAGGGCTCCAGCCAATCCTAGCTCAGCTCTGACTGTGGTCTCCCAGCCAGTCTCTTAGTCACAGCAGGCTGGGGCTCAGAGAGTCACCACTCACTCTCAGTCAGTTAGCATGCTGGCCTTTGATTGGCTCATTCCCCATGACTTCTCTGCCCACTTCTTCCTGTTCTTGTTTGCAGTTCACATGCCATTCTGTCAACCGGAGATTTTACTGGTCACCAAGGAAGCCTGTTTGAAAGCACAGCATGTGAACCACAAACAAGAAAAGGAAGAAGTGGGCAGAAAAGTCATGAGGAATGAGCCAATCAAAGGCTGCAATGCTGACTGTGAGCCCAAGTTTGGTTGCAGATGTGGTTACAGATACAGATAAAATATGGCATGCAGATTGCCTACCAGACAGATACTGTCACTGAGCAGATGTGGATCGGATGCAGATACACATTTTTGTATCCACATAGGGCTCTACTAATGAGCAGGATGCTGTATCCAATGCATTTACCACAGCCTGGAGAGTGACCTTGACCACCAACTTGCATTCTTTGACAAAAGCTGGAATTCTTTTAACCTTTTTGAAGACAGGCCTGAAATTCTACCAATTTGGTATATGTGTGGAAGTCATATTTCAACACTATAGCATGATAATAGGTTACTCAAAATTGGAGACCAACTAAAGTACAGATTTTATGGCCATTTAGATGAAGTTTCTTGGCTGCTCTGTTGAAACCTGGATCACTAACAGATTTGGTGGTGTGTGCACGAACAGAAAGTCTGTGTTCCATTCTTTTAGGTATAGGCACTGGTGTTGCACAGGCCTGCCAGACTGCTCCAGCTGTTTGAAGGAGCACTCTGTGTATGGGGTGAGACAAGTTATGGTATTGGCTGTAATAATCCAGGGGAGAAATAGGATGGGATAGGTGCCTCATCCAGGGAAGAAGACACTCTCTAGCGATTGGTGACTCCATATTTGCAGCCAGTGATGGAGGGCATACTGTTCCTGACATTCTGGGATATGATGTGGAACTGGCATGCGGTAGAAGTTTGTCCATACGTGGCAGTGGGAACAGGTGGCCAGGTATGTGCAGCACTAGTTGTGGATTTTCAAGGGTCCCAGCACTGGAGATGGAGCCAGTGTTGAAGGCAGCAGTTCTGCAACAGCACTGGAAAAATGACACTGATTGGTTTCAACAGTGTTTCAAACCTGTGCTCTGTCTGAGACTTCTGGGGTGAAGGAGCAGCTGAATCATTGTGCAGCTTCTCATCCAACCTCACATGGCTCAGGGACGCAACGTTGTATTTTGAGGCTGTCTCTCTCAGGGAGCTGGCCTTCTGCCCAAGCATGTGCTTCTTCTGGATACAGTACTGCTTCTATGGTGCCACTGGTACTGCTGTAACCAAGGATGCTGTTTTGAGCGAGGCTGGGGAAGCACTCACCAGCAGAGACTGGTCACTCCGCTGGATCTGCTTGCATGCCAGTTGAGTGCATTCACGTGGACATACTTGCCTCCTCCATTAGTCATTTTCAGAGTCAGTGCTCTTGAGCCTGCGTTTGCAGTAGAAAGCAGTGACAGATGATGCAGTGGGTGAAAACACTGGCTTTGCCCAAACAAAGACAACACTGATGATCTTTGCTTATGGAGATGAAGTATTGACATGACAAACAGCTTTTAAAGATGGCTTACCGGGGCTTAACCCCATAAGCGAGTGGGACACCTCACATGAGGTAAAAAGACAACTATTACTTAATTTCCTAACAATGACTGAAAATATCTAACTACTAAAACCTATGTTTAACTGCTGTAGAAACTATAAAGAAGATTCCTAAAAGGTATCAATATGAGAGGAACAGAGTTTAAACTCTGGCCATTCAACAGGAAGAGTGAACTGAAGTGGTGTTTACCTGCGTGGACTCATCAGACCTTGGATGCATTGTGTAGTCAATGCATGATGCACACAGAGTTTGACAAATATTGCTACGAATAATTTCAGCTCTGGCTCATGGCATGCAGGCTCATTAACGTTTGAAATCCACATGGGAACCAGAATCTTGGGGGGGAAGGGGGAGTGCATTTATAGGGATGCAAAATCTGTCGATCTCTTGTAGAATGCAGAGGGAAAACTAAGATATAGTGTTGCAGAGCTGACCAATTAGCTACATATACCGGCATCAGGATATAAAATACTGATGTGAAAAATAGGAAATTGTTTATATTTCTACTCTTTTATTTGATGTTGTAACTTTTCAGCAGCCAGACTCATTTGTGTTACCTCTTTACTAAGAGCCAGCAGTGTGTTTTCTAATGTAAGGTTTTGATTGGTAGTTAAACCCTTCCATTATATTTTAAGATTCTCAGGAAAAAAAATTTTACGTGTTTACATAAATTTAATGCAGTGGAGCCACTGTTGTGAGTGGGGCCTCTGGTGCTGCCACAGTAATCACAGGCCTTGTTAGGGCTGAATGATGCCTTTATATAGTATAAGTGTTCAGGATGATATTGGTTGTAATTTTTATATAGCTACTTACAGATCACTCGTCACTAGTAAATTAACATTTTCAAAAACTAGCTCAGTGTGGGAAAAATTGTTTGTCAATAGCCAAGGAATGTGTATCATGGAGAGTAACCCCTTGTAAACCAAGCAGAGGCTGCACCACAACATTGGTAGGGAAGGGGGAAAAAACCACCACATAATCTTTGTGTTTGCATAATCTGAGAAACGAGTTTGTACAGATTTTCACAAATGTGATGTGTAGAAGTCCATCTTTATTGTCTTTCAACTATTACTGCCCACAAGAAACATTAAAAAACCAAGCTCCAAAATTGCTTATGGTGTGATTTCTGCTCCATCTAGACCTGATATGTCCAACTCACAGCCTCAATCCAACCCACCATGGGCTGTTATCTGGCCTGCAATGGAGCAGCAGTAGCAGGCTGGGCAGGTGCAGCAGGAGTCCCTCTCTTACTGGCTGGCTTGTGGAGGAAGCAGCTCCTTCCCTCCAGCCCCAGGTGTGTCAGCTGGGTACAACAGGAGTCCTTCTCCTGCAGCCCTGGACAGCTTCCAGGAAAAACAACTTGGTGAGAGCTGCAGCAGCAGCAGCCTCTCCCCCACAGCCCCAAGTTGACTGGGGTGGGACATGCAGCTGCCATTAGTCACCAGCCCGAAGCCTCACAGTGAGAGCAGCAGTCCCTGCTCTATGCAGTCACTTCTCCCTCCAGTCACATGTCTGGCTAGCTAGGACCATGTTTTGCTACTAAGCATCTTCACTGACTTCTCTCTGCTAACTTGCTCTCTGGTGCAGTATCTTGATACCTATCAGAACAAAGATGGCAGCTCCCACGATTACAGGCAAGAAAGAAAAATTGATTCTGAATTTCAAGTCTTCATAGGGTCTTAGACCTGTGATTTTTTTAATTTTTGTTGCTGTTGTTGTTATTAAGTGCAACGAGGACATATTTTGTCTGATATGTCTAGAGAAGATATGGTATTCCTTGAAAACAGCTATCAAGAGGCATTATTGTATGAAACGTGCTAGCAAATTTGAGAGCCTCATGGGGAAGGTGAAAATCTATTGTGTGAACATGCTGAAACAAAAAACTATTGGGTAACACTCTCTCTCACGGGCCCTGAATGAGAAAAAAAATTGCAATGTGGCCCCTCACACAAAAAGGATGGATACCCCTCATTTAGATGTAAAACTGATATTTTAATTTACCACCAAAATACATCTTTTATAAAATATTGCCCTCTTAAGTTTCCATAAGAACACTCATTTTCTGTCTTTCTACACTAATACTAAGAGAAAACAGCCAAAGAAACTGGCTCAGACACCAAAAAAAGTAAAACTGCCGCATCTAGACCTAACCTGATCCAGCTGCCTGGCAGCAACCCAACCCACTGCCAACTAGGGTGGCCCAAGTTTGAGACAGAAATCAGATTCAGCACTTACCATGAACTAGGGTAGGTCTATTACATAAATGTCTATGGAGGAAGGACATGAACCACAAGCTGAACACCCCTACTGCCAAACTGGTAGATTCTTCAACGGGATTGGCAAGTGGCTACAGAGGATTAATCTCTATTAGAACACATAATGAGAAGAACAGTATTACAGAAGACTACAAAAGGAATGAGGAAATAAGAGTCAATGAGTCTGGTTTCTCATCAGATATAAGCAAGCAAGACTGTCCATTTAAGACAACTCAAAATAAATGTGTTTGCTAACTCCAGATTAATTACAATTTTACAAAAAAAATACAGAAAAACCTTCATCTATAGCAGTTTCATTCATCAGTATGCAAAGTATAATATTTTGGCACACAAATGTTCTATCAGCCCAAAACTAGCATTCATATGAAGAGCATTATTAGTTTGGATTTATTCCACCATGCTATATGAGAAGAACTGAGCGAAACAGGATGTCAAATATGAACCTACTGAAGTTTTCAAGTATTTGTTCTGCTTTTTATCCAGCATTTAAAATAAATAAATTTGAAAAAGAGAAGGATTTTAACTATCATCTTTTTACTGCAATAATTAGAGAACTGGCAATATAAAAATGGTGCAGTATGATAGGAAAAACTGTATGCTTTTATTTAAATATCCTTTCATTTAACGTACCTTAAACACATCTGTGACTCTAGAACCAGAAAAACTGACCAGGATTCACACCATGGTTAGAACAACTATTATACTATATTTCTAGTGGACGAAACTGCAATACCACAGGAATATAAAAGAGCTAACTTGAGGTCAAATTCTGAAATAAGATACAGTGGAGAAATATGGAAATTAAATAGTATCTTCCAATTCCAAAAGTGATGTCACAGGTTAACTTTGGATTCAAGAGTGACATTAACATCATATTTCACTCCCCAAAAATTTTTTGACCTTGTATATTTATATCACAAACAGCTACCATGGTCAAATTTCTTGCTGAAAGCCACCAGATTGTCTGTCAAAGATGCCCTATAGCTTTGATACAAATGAGACCTGCAATGAAATGGCAGCCATATTTGAAACTGAAAACACGAAAGACAGTAGGAAAAAAAAAAAAAGTTAAGTTCTTTGGTATCTCTACTCATGCTGAATATTTTGTCAGCTCCATTTCAGAATAATAAGGAAAATATGGAAAAGTTGCAACATGGTGTTAGGGACCTGATGGATATTTAGCTGGACTGTGGCAACTCACTGCTACATGAGCTTCTGAACATTAAATATATTACTGACAGAATACCTACATAATGGGTAAGGTCAGATATGGTTATAATGGATGCAATATTTCAACTCTAATAAAGCTACTTGGACTGCTTCACAGATGGCCTTAATATTTACTTGGGCAGTTGCAGGGATCTAAATAGTAGTGGAATATGAACATATGCAATGTAATGATAATTATACCCCATAGTTTATAAGCTTTTACACCACTCAAATATATGGGTATATATTATACAGCATCACGCACATAGATTTTAATATATAGTGAAATAATGTCTAAAATGTTATTTAGGTTGCAAAGTCAAGAATGCAAAAGTTACAAAATGTCAGATTTATGGGTGCCTGTTCAATTTTAGTTTTGCCCTCTTGTGTGTTCCTTCTGTGCACTGAATGAGGCAAGGGTCTTCTGTGGAAATAATGGTGTGCATTAAGGTTAAGATTTTGTCAGTTATTTTTAGTAAAGTCATGGACCGGTCACGGGCAGTTATACAAAAATTCACGGAAGCCCGTGACCTGTCTGTGACTTTTACTAAAAATAACAGGGGAGAAGGTGCTAACTTCTGGAGAATGAAGCCTGAGCAAGGGGGATTGACAGCTCCAGCCCCAAGTGGCTGACAGCTCCAGCCCCTACCATAGGAGCTGAAGCTGAAGAAGTCACAAAGATTCCTTATACTAATGTAATACAACCTCCAAGACTAAATACTATCCCTAGTGATCATGTAATTAAAGATCGTACCTTATGATATGGCATACAAACAATTAAGTTTGCATATTATAATAGAAAGTGTTAGGCAACCTAAATATAGAGAGTCAGTATAGGCTCCCTCGATACTGACACAATGTTGCATGTTCTTTCCAAAAGATACAAGTCTTTTGAGGATCAGTTAACACTTCTGGCTTTGAGAAAATGGGCTTCCCATTACCCCTTACCTGCACCCTACTCCTAAGCAAAATGTTTGGGTTTGATCACTGTCCAATGCTGCCAGTCATAGATAGCTTTCATATTAATCCTTACTAAACACCCAGTCATCAGCTGAAATACTAATTTTTATTCTTTGCCTTCACCACTCAGGAAATCTGTATGGAAACTTCTAAAAATCCTGTCAATTACTGTGAGTTTGGGCAACATCAGCATCACCAAACATCAACTTCCAAAAATCTCTATTGATGCCCAGTTCCCACCTGAGCCACCACTGGATACCTAAAAGGCTATTTACTTTGGACCAAAGGGGCATGTGTGGAAAACGTTCTTTTATCTGCTTCACTTAAAACTTCTGCAAGATTCAAGCACACAACATGCAAAACAATTTTTAGATGACTTAAAACTAGTGACAGACTTCCCTCCTCATCTATTTCTGAGGTTTCTCCATCAGTTCAGGTGCTGGTGATGTGCTCCTGGATCCTACAAAGCCACAGGAGCCCCATGACAGAATTACTGAAGCCAGGGTCAGCTCACAGGATTTTGGCAACAAAGGCAAACTATGACTTTGGTGCCCCTCCCCCACCAGTTTGTATATGGATGGGCCAGGCCTGACTGACACACTTTCACTAAGCTTAGAGTGTGCAAGTGACACTTAGAAACAGAGATCACAGCAGCTCTTTGAAAGCACATCACAGAGCAGTGAGGTTCGAAACACCACAGTGACCTGGCACCCAGGTGAGCCTTAGCACATCAACTCTGTGAGCAAGAAAAGCATCACTCTCAGTATTTCCTGTCCGTTCCAAATACCCAAAACACTCTGCACGGTACCTAAAAATGCCCCGTTAACTACTATGCACTACAGCTTCAAAATTAGGGATATTAGAAACACTTCCACTGGGCATTTTAAAACTGAACATAATGTCTACTGCTGTTATATTTTTTCCAAAGCACACTGAAATGCCTTAGAAATTAAAGGTATGTTAATATTGTAAATAACTCTTTATTGTTTCTTATTAAACCATTTAGTGTTTTGTACTAACATATACAGAAGAGACAGGCTTTTTTTTTGTACATAAAACCTGACATTTTCTTATTTAACTACAAAATATTTTAACAAACATTTAGATTGTTAGTCAAGACCATACAACACTAATGCAGTTTAAATCATTCCCAGGCTTAATATCATAGTTCTTTTCTATATAATATGCAAATAAATAGTATTTATAATAGTACATGTACACATTTATAAGTAATTATATAATATTTTATTTTTGATAGGATGACTCAGATATGCACAGAAAGTTAAATGCCACAAAATCAGAAAATTATTTCTATGCACTCAGGACTTCAGACTGGATGGCTTTCAAGACCTTGTGTGTATGCCTTAAAAACCATACTTTAACCCCCAAAAATGTGTATGTCACTTCTAAGTGATCTTTTACAAAATACCACAAAAAGTGAAACCAGATTCATGCATGCAAAAGGGATCTAGTTCATTGCCTTTGTTGCACTCCAAATAAACACTGATTTTAATCTTAGAATGCTATGAAAGGGCTTGCATCAATTAGGCAGTACACTATAGTCATGATGCAAGTTACCCAATTTCAGTGATGCACACAGCAAATCAATCATTCACATCCATCCACCTTGGTGAAACACAGAGCCATCAGTACTTACCTTTATCTGAACTTTCAAATACTTCACGCGTTTTGGAGTAGCATTATAAAGGAAAAGGTTTACAATAGAAAAATGTCAGCTAATCTGAGAAAAAACCTGTAGTAATTATAATTACCTCCATTCTAGTACGTTGTGTGTGTTTTAATACATAAGCAAATGAGTTAAAAGAGCCCTTAACGACAACAACATTATGAGGGGAGATTTCTCTTTTACATTATCTATTTATTCAACACAAAATTATTAGGCTATTGTGATAAAGCAGCTAGAGTACAATGACTTTCCTTTAATCACTAATTAAAATGCTGATTGCCTGTTGAGTGAGACGAGCAGTTATGGTCAAACAGCAAGTCCTATTGTGTGATAACAGCTTGGGCTGTCCTTACAACTGGGTGGGGTTGAATCACTGCTAAGTAAACAAATCTTCTATAGCTGGAAAATACAATTGTTTAGCACAATAAAATCCTTAAGTAACTTTTAATTTTACAGCCTTAGACAAACTAATACTGCAGAGCACAAAAGTTCATAGATACAGAGACCTTCCAGGGACTAGAATAAACAAGCAATTACAGAGATTATGGAAGTGCAATGCTGGGTACATATGAAATAGTTTATTCCATGTTCAAGATGAAGCAGAAATTAATTTAATGGAGATAATTTCAAAGGACTGTTGAGATGCTACTGGCATCAGCCATTCTGCTTCCTTGGAGTGTGCACAGTTACATACAACTGCCTTCACTGGGCCTACATGGATGTAAGATAGAAAAGAATTTCACCCATATACAATATATTTCTCTGATATAAATAAGTTGTTGCACAACAAATTTAAAAAAAAAAAAAAAAGCAGGGTCTGATTCTCCTGTGCTGCACCTTGTACTGTTATTTACACCAGCACAGAGTAAATGTAAACTGCCATCACTCTAATTTTACAGCGTTTTCCATGAGTTATGTACTCACTTTCTGTGGGTGTACCTGACTAGACAAGGCACACAGCAACCAAAAATCAGGCCCACTGAATTCTCTCTTTACACAATGAATCGAATTATTTTCAAAGAGAACAAATTAAATGTATTTAATTATAAAGAAAACAGCCTAACAACTAATTCAATCCTTCAGATTGCAGTAATATTAACTGAAATCACAGTTTCCCAATAACACTTTCATTCGGAACTTTCCAAAGCAGAAAAATGTTTCTTCTGACAGCATTCTGTTCATATTGTAGGAAATCCATGTAATAGATAAACATAACATGGTACAGAACAAACATCTTGAACACATGATATTTTTCATAAGCAAATTCATTCATTCAAAAGACCAAATATCCCTCATGAATTTCTCACTTGAGACAGTTCCATCACAAACGTTAATAAGAAAAATGAGTGAGCTTACTTGCCAACAGTTCACCAGGTTAAACCGCTTAACAGGACAAATATGATGCACTGCTCAATGCACTAAGCTTTTATCACATCCCAGATAATCATTTAAGAGCTTTTTATATACATACATGTTATATGAGTTATTTACGGTTAAAGTGGAATCAGAGTTTTGAAAAACAGCAACAGAAAGTGTTCAATGCTTCATCACATGTTTAAATCATCTGGGAAAGTCATACTAAAACAAAGTAACAATCTTCAAACTACAGCTGAATACTTCTTTAAAAAGAAAATACATGTATGCAACAGACCCATCCTGACTCTCTTATCTCTTTTTATTATCTTTATCTGTAAAATATCAAATAAAAAATGGTTGACAAATACTGTCTTGTGCTACTGGAACATCTCTTTATCCACTAGTATCATCATTAACGCTAGCACAGCTAAGGAAATAAGATGTTAGTGAACGTACAACATGGAAGAGAAAATGCCAGAAACAGAGAGCCACATTCTTTTTCTCTTTATGGAGTATGCAAGAGTGGCAGAAGGCATAAGAACCTCCCTCTGCACTTGCGTACTTGCACAGAATCCAGCAAGGTATTGCACCTTGTGGCCTACGTCCTACAGGGAGACTGAAGGTTAACAGTGCTAACAATGTTAGACATGCAGAATTAGACTTACCAGACTATTCAAGTTAGGTATCGAAACAAGGCATTAACTGAAACATTCTCCACATCTCTGCGCACTCTCCCAGCATACGAGTAATCTTTCTACCTTTATTTTCTGCAAGGCGAACAAGTATAGAAACTTCTCCTGATGTGGTACCCACAAACTGGCAGATGAGTAAAATTCTACCAGTTACCCATGTCAATATTCTGTTCTACCTTTATGCCTATCTATATCCCTGATCACAGTGCAAATCAAAGCTTATAAACAGATGATCATCAAGATGTTTTACGCCCTACCAAAACAAATTGATTTTAAGAATATTTTAACAGTAGATTATTTTTTAAATTGCGTATTTAAAATCATGAAGATTTTCCTGAAATCATAATATCATTGAGCACTTTCAGATTTTTCTACAGAAAACTGAAATATGATGAGAGGCATTTCAACTTCTAGTCATAGCCAATGACAGTAAACTTTTAAGATTATGGCTACGCCCACACGTACAGGCTTAATTTGATTTAAGTTAAATCAAAATACCATATATCATCGTGTATAACCCGAGAATTTTGTTACCTGAATATTGGCTTCAAAACAGGCACTCAGCTTATACTCGGGAGAATATGGTAGACAGCCCCAGACAGACCTTTCCCTGACCATGTGGCAGGGTGGAGCCCCAGTGTTCCCGAGCAGCCATCTTGGGCAGTCAGCCCGGGCTGGAGGAAGGAAGGGACCCCAGCGTCTGGAGCGGCCACATAAGGGGGTCTGGCGGCAGTGGGGGGTCGGCCTGGACTTTGAGGAGGAGGATTCAGGGAGGCCAAAGAAGCGGTGACAGGGACCCGAGGTTGGGGAAGGGGTTGGAGAGTTGGGGAAAGTGATGGGACAGCCAGGAGGGTTGGGGGGGGCAGCAGGGCTCGGGCATTTGGGGGAGGGGTCGGGGAGTCCAGGGAAAGTGGCAGGAGGACCCAGGGTTTTTGGGGACCCCAGGGAAGCAGCAACAGGGACTAGGGATTTGGGGGAGGGGGGTGCCTGGCAGGCTGGGAAGAGAGGCAGCAGGGGTTGGGAGGTGACAGGGAAAGGGGTGGAAAGGGTGTTGGGGAACAGGGGAGCAACAGCAGGGAACTGAGAAGAGAGCAGAGGGGTGGCAGTGATGAGCCAGCGGGGCAGCAGTGGGGAGGGACAGAGCAGGGGGAAGCAGTGAGGAAAGGATGGAGCAGGGGGGGCAGGAGTGAGGAATGGACAGAGCAGGGGGGCAGGGAAAAAGCAGCAGCAGAGATTTGAGGGTTAGGGAAGCTGTTGGGAACCCCAGGGGAAGCCAGCAGCAGCACTGGGTGGGGAGGTTAGGGGCCAAGACCAAAAGGCAGGGGTCTCAGCTTATACACGGGGCACCCATTTTTTGCTCCTTTTGGGGCTCAAAATTGGGGGATTGGCTTATCCCTGGATCAGCTTATACGCGAGTATATACAGTAAGTAATTCGAAATAAAATCGTTAAATCGCTTTAACTTAAATCAAAATAAGCAAAACCACCAAATCGAAATAGCAAATCTTGTGTCCAGACTTGCTATTTCGACTCAGGAGAGGAGTACCATGGGAAGTGTGGCAACATGGCCCCCTCGCTGGGCCATGCCTCCACCCAATATATAGAAAAAGAAAGGCACCCTGGGAAGGAGAAGGGCAAAAGTGTTAAATTGAAGTAACGGTTATTTTGAAATAACACATCCAAACAGCATTATTTTGAAACAATCGTTTCGATTTAACGGCTATTTCGATTGCCTAGTAGGTTTTACTATTTTGAAATAAGGTTCGTTTTTTCGAAATGACAGGGCTCGTCATTTTGAAGTAATGAAACATCGTCCAGACATGATTTTTTTAAAATTGAAACAACAGTTGTTGTTTTGATTTAAAAGCAATGTGCAGACATAGCCTATGAGTAAAACACTCATCAAATACTGTGATTGTGCAATGGGATACACACTCAGATCAAAGCCCTACTAACTGCATGGTGGCTGCCTGCAGGTTGCATGTATCCTTTGCAGGATAAGGCCTCATTGTGCAGCTCCAAGATGCTTTGCTTTGTAAATGCACAACTGAACAATGCAGAATATTACACCAGAAAGTTCATCTCTCCTGTTGCTAGCAGATAGTGTGTGACCCGGGCCTCCTGGGATAACCACCTAAATATGCAAAGATCAGGGAAGCTGCAAAAAGGAGAGCAAATTCTCCCAGCACTGGTGGGTTACCTGGAGATAAACTCCCCCAACCAGTCACAAACAATGCTTCTGATCCCCCACACTGGGTATCAAGAAGCCACAATATAGTATACCCAGCTGCCTTTACTGCATTCCAGTCTCCAGTCCCTAGTACAGCGACTAGGTCTGTTAAAGAAACAGGTTCTTCTGACCCCAAAGGCTCAGTCACATTACATGGAACAATATAGTTCTGAATCTTACCCAGAATAACACCCTGCCAACCAATTCTTTAGTAACTACAACTAAAGGTTTAATATAAAAAGAAAAGAAGCAAAATTAGAGCTGTTATAGGGTCAAAGTGAATAACATACATACAAATGATTTAGAGTCCATAGAAAATAAATCCTTGTTTTACAGCTTCAGTTGTTAAAAATCCAGTTTTAAGGAATAGAGACCAAATAATCTAAGCGTAGAGTTGTTCTAATTCTCCCCATGAAAAGTAGCAGGGTGGTTTCCAGGCCAGTGCCTGTTAGGATCTCAATTCTGCAGCCCAAATTTTCCCTGAGAAGTTCGGACAGATGTGAGATAAAGGAATTCTATTCCCAATGTCCTTTTATAGTTGTAGCTAGCAAGGTGGGCATTTGCAAGTCAATTCTTCACGTGGGCTTTGATGACAGTTCCCAGGTACTTTCTTAAGTGGAGCATAGCAATGTATATTGTCCTTTGAAGGAAAGCCTTCACCTCCTGGGCACCCCAGGTAATTAATTGCATTAGCACCATTAATGGACAGTTTACATTGGTACATCAAAGGTCCGCTAGTCACCACATACAACCACCAAGTCAGACCTCCGCAACAGATCATTAAGGACCTACAACCTATTCTAAAAGATGATCCCTCTCTCTCTCAAGCCTTGGGAGACAGACCTCTCCTTGTCTATAGACAGCATCCCAATCTTAAACAGATACTCACCAGCAACTACAAATCTAACAACAGAAACATTGAAGCAGGCACACACCCCTGCAACAAAACACGCTGCCAAGTCTGCCCACATATCTGCACAACAGATACCATCATAGGTCCTAATCAAGCCTGCTACTCCATCAAAGGCTGATTTACCTGCTCATCTACTAATGTGGTCCATGACATCATGTGCAAGAAATGCCCCAACACCTTATACACTGGACAATCAGGATGATCACTGTGCAAAAGGATAAATGAACACAGAACTGATATCAGAAATCACAGAACAAAGAAACCAGTTGCTGAGCACTTCCATCTTCCTAATCACTCGATAAATGATTTGTTAACGACTGTCATCAGAGATGTGGCTGGGACATCAAGACTTCAAAGAGAAACAGCTGAACTCAAATTCGTATGCGAACCAAATTCTGTGAAAGCAGGACTTAATCGAGACTATGGGTTCTTTTCCCATTGCAAAAGGTAATTTGACTTCAGGCTTCCCATTGTTTGAACCTAACAACTGCTCTGATTTGCTGTTACTGTATAACCTGATCCTATGTTTTACACCCCCTTGCATTTATTTTCATTCCATTCTGTAAGTTCACCCATCTTCAAAGCATCTGACGAAGTGGGATTTTCTCCCACCAAAGCTCATGTGAAAAATAAATCTGTTAGTCTTAAAGTGCCACACGACTCCTTGTTTTTGGTTTTGGGGTTTTTTGGTTTTTTTTTTTTTGGTTTTTTTTTTTGGTTTTTTTTGTTTTTTGCTGGACTAGACTAACACAGCTATCCCTTTGGAAACTGATTAGATGTTAATGTTCCCTCTTGACCCCTTCCAATAGAACAATGGTAACAGATAGGGAAGCACTTCATTCACCTTGCTAACCTTAACTGGGTACATGTAAACATCATCAAGAAACTACTAATGATACAAATGCATATCAAAGCCCTAGCCTACTCATTATGATTGCATTTCCCTATAACATGCAGGGGAGTCGCTGCCGCGGGGCACTCCGAGACATGTGCCCTGAACCCCAGGACCAGTGCCCCGGATCGCCGGCCCAATTGGGCTGGAGATCCAGGACCCAGCCACCGGCGGCCGCAGCAGCCCCATCCCCAGCCGGGGATCCAGGGCCCAGCCGCCCGTGGTTGCGGCAGCCCTGCCGCCCCCCCAGGGATCCGGGGCCTGGCCGCCCACAGCCACAGCAGCTCCTGCAGCTGCTTCTGGCCCCAGCCCCAGCCAGGGCTGTAGGGCCTAGCCGCCCGCAGTTGCGCGGCGTCTGGCCCTGTCCCTGGCCAGGGGGCAGGGCCTGCAGGCTGGGGGCATGGCCTGTGGGTTGGGGGCGGGACCTGGGCCCATGCCCCGGGTCCCTCCCCCAGCCAGCGATGCCCCTGATAACACGTCTTCAAAGGTTAGATTTAGGTCCTGTATTTTACAAAGATGTCTTGGCCATTTGAGGCCTAGCATGACAGTGTGCACAGCTATGGTTTTGTCCATGCTCCAGCCCTTCCCTCTTTGCACCCTTACCCATTCACTTATTGGGTTGAGGGCTGACCTGGACATCAGCCTTTGTACTCTCATAAGTACTGGAGTCACAATTTGGGTATTCCATTCAAACCAAATACATATCCCTCTATACCACTGCAAAACCACAGATGGACTAAACTCAATTTATTTGCTGATGCTACTTTTATTATATTTAAGATTATGTTAACTTTATTGATTATAACAAACTAATTTTAAATGCAAATATTATGTCTTTCCATGGGATTTGTATTGTAGCTCAGTATTAACATACCATTAAATTATGCATTACCATTTTTATCCCTTGTTAGTCTGGGAAATAAACTCCACAGATTAGTTTTACTAGACTCATGCTAGCAGAGTGACTATGAGATCAAATGTATTCCTATTTACTGAACATCACATTTTCTCTTTCAAGAACTATTGCCAGTTTCCTTTACTGAAATTTTACTTCAAAAAAGAAACCATTTATTCCTTTAGGCCAAAAGCATTATACTTTCTTTAAATGTAGACACACCATTAAGAATGAATGCAAAGATGTGTTTATGGGTAGGGCCTAGGGCAAGCACCGTA
Organism: Podocnemis expansa; assembly: GCA_007922195.1. Lineage (NCBI taxonomy): Eukaryota > Metazoa > Chordata > Testudines > Podocnemididae > Podocnemis > Podocnemis expansa. The sequence continues at coordinate 68,656,075 of ML681963.1, forward strand.
TTTGTTTGTGTTACAAATAACTAGGCACCGAAATGGGTTTTTTAAAGAAGCACTAACTTAGGATAAAGTCCTTATGTGCCTTAAGAAAACAAAACTTTAAGCATTTGTTACACAGCAGATGACACGCTGATTGCTACAGAATGAAAACACATCTCTCTCTGGTAACTGAATTAAAGGCCAAGGCTACACTTTTATTGAAATGCAGTAACTAGGGTGACCAGCTAGCAAGTGTGAAAAATCAGAGGGTGGGGAAAATAGGTAGCTGTACAAGAAAAAGGGCCAAATATCAAGACTATCTTCTACAAAATTGCAAGTTCTGGTCACCCTAACAATAACTTACACTTCAGTATTATCCAACAGCCAATAGTTCCTACAATAGTACATAACTAAAGCAACCCACCACACGCTCTGCATTTTAAGGAAATGCAATCCCCCCCTCAAACCTCAACTCTCATATCACACAAATATAGCTGAGAAATACATTTTCTTGTATTCTGAGGTGCAAGGAAGGCCTCTACCTATATAAGGCCCTCCTCCACACCTTAGGACTTGCATTTCACCACTTTTAGCACACCTTGTAGAAGCTTTGGGAAAGGAGACTGCCATTAGGAAGGCCTCCTTACAAACCAACTAGGAGTGTATTGCTTCATTGTTTCCCTTCAAATCATGCTGGATAGTCAAACACTATTTAATCAAGAACAACTGTCAGTACAAAAATATTTGGCCTGATTACCCAATTAACAATTATCATCCTCCCTGTATAATCCCAGGTACTCATCCAAAAGTGTGATAGGATGAAGTACCTACAAATCAGTTCAAATCCCAAAGGCAGTGAGACTTTGCTTCACCAGCTTCACAGTGAACTCTAAACATACACCTTGGGGATAGATCATAGTGGTTTCCCCTTTCTCCATCACTACTGAATTTTGAACTACCTATGAAGCCTACCTATCAAGGATCCAGAAGTACTGCACCACAAGCAATGGCTTGAGGCTGGCCTCTGATATCAAAGTCTGGAACCTGACCACCTGTAAAAGCAGAGGCAATTTTCCTGTCAAAGCATTTGTCTAGCCAAAAAAAGTAACTGCTCAATGTAAATGTCGTAGCTGGAAATGCCCACATCCATTTTTGTAACCCTGAGAGTCACACATGGTTAATTGCCTGAACTGCTGGATTAACAGATGAAGAAAAGACAGCCCAGATCACCACTAACATAGCAACTGGCAAATGCTAAAGAAATGCTGCATACCATAAATGTCAGAACTGACCCATCTGCAGTCATTTCTCTGTCCAAAAAGTCCTTACATAGCCTTACAATCATCCAAAGAAACAACACAGAATATTCCAGCCCAGTTTTCCCAGCCCTATACTTACACCAACAATGGGGTTTGACATTTTAAAGACCTGCTAGTAGCTAGAAACCCCAATCAGGGACAGGGGCCTGTTCTGAGACACAGTACATATACATATACCCACTAGTTTGAAGCTCTGTGCATTGACTCTTCCCCATCCTGTAGCCTGCCATTCTGAAGCCTCCAACTCATCTCCACAATGAAACAGGATGTTGTTTTCTACATCTTGAGGCTAATTGGTAATTGGAGTTAGGCCCTCTGCAGGTGAAGCATCTCTGCAGGCAGTGTCAATGGAGAAGACAGGCTGCAGTTCCCACACACTGCAATGTATCTGTTTCCCCCACTGACCTCATTAGAAGTGCCAGTAAATCAAATGCTTCTATTTGCAAGCTGCTAGTCACCTTGACAGCAGTAGAGGCCTGCTCACTCCCCTCATCAGTGTTCCTGCTGGGGCTCAGGCTCACTTAGTTAAACCTGTACATTGGGCTGATGACCCTGAGGTGTGAATGAATCTTGCAAGCCTCTGAACATGCCACAACCACTTGGCTGCACTTTGTCTGGATTTACTCTGATGTCCATGGCCTCTAGAAAGCTTTGAGATATGGACTCTTCTGCCTTCATTTCTTCCATGCCTGGGGAATGAATTCAGGCTGGCAGCAAGGGAGCAAGAACAACTCCTTCTCTCACTGGCAGACACTTGTGACCCTATTTGCATGGGAAGGAACTGTGACAGTCTGTGTACAAAGGCTTGGCGCTGTCTACTCCACACTTACCCTTCCAGGGTAACTAGAAAGTCAAACAAGTCTCCAAGGTCAACCTCCCCCTCACAGAGATACAGACAAGAAAAAAGGGGAGGCAACAATAACAGGGTAGGTGACAACAGTCCCTGCATATTTGTCAGCATGACCGTCTCATGGGTTACAGCAAAGTCAGTCCCCACACAGACAGGGATCCTCATTTTTGGCTTATGTAATATCCCTTTAAAACAAAAGCCAGAACCCAGTGGAAATTTTTACTTTACTGTTTTGTCTCCTCTAGTAACAAGAGCAAGCCTTCACTCTTTATTCAATGGCTGCAAGGAAATCCTACTTGGATTTTTTTTAAATCAGAATAACCTACCAAAATATTCAAGAAAAAGAGCTCATGATAGTGTTATATTCTTTTCTGAAAGCTTCACTTAGACAACTACCAGTAGATCCCTTCATGGACACAGCAAAATCTTAAACTGTCTCTATCTGAGTATGCTTGCCTAAGGCATTAAATTCAATCCTCCATGTCGCACCTCAGTAACTTGACACAAACTAGAAAATTCTTACAGCCAACTTCCCCAAGGGAATTGTTAAGTTTCACATACACTTAGTTGTACGGCTGCCCTGCTCAAATTGATAAACTTGTTGCTCACTGCTTTCTACTGTACTGTCTTTGCCATCAAAAGCATTAATTTTAAAAAACCCAGGTACTATGTTTTAGTAATGCCCATTTATTTTAAACAAAATTGCACACACATTAACATTCCTATTTCCTCCCAAAAAGAATTTGTTTTGCAGATTTGGCATACAGATACTCTGGACATGGGCATATTACAAATGCCGTAGACAGATTAGACTAGCGGTATTCAAACTTTTTTCTTTGTGATCCAGTTGAAAAAAATCATTTATGCCCACAACCCAACACTTACATCTTTCAGCAATGAATACTCTTGCAGTCTGCAGCAGTGGGGGGCGGGGATGTTATGACCCAGTACCTGAGAATCTGCAACCCAGTACGGAGTCCGGATCCATAGTTCAAAAACCACTGGTCTAGACAGATTTCACTAACAGGTGAAAAATGACCAGGGCAAGCAGATGTAAAAATACTATTCATTGTTATCAAACAAGAAGGAATAATTCACTACATGAGTAAGTAGATCAGGCCATAGAACCTTTTATTTTGATCACCTGAATTACTCCTGACCAGTGAAGAAACAGGATTCAAACAGAGCACACAGAGAAAATAGAGGTTACTAATAAAGAACCCAATTTGACAAAACACAAACAATGGCTTAGCTTTAAGCAGGCGAGCAGTCCCATTGAAATCAACAGGGACTGCTCACTTCATTACAACTAAGCACGTGCTTAAGTACTTTGCTGGATCAGGGCCAAAGTGACCAATTTGTAACTCCTACATTATTTCTATGAGGTTAAATTACAAACATCAGTTTGACCCTTGGTATTATACTTTACAAACTAAGAATTCTTTTGTTGTGATTAATATTTACTGGGCATAGCAACTAACAATTACACACATCTGTCTATATGACACAGTGGGTCAGTTTTAACTCAGCGGCTGCAATAGCTTTTCCTGGCACAGTGGCCGGCAGAGAATTCCAGTAGCAGGATGTCACCCAACAAGCAAAGATGGAAAGTAGTTGCAACCTTCCTTCAGAAGGATTTTATGAGGCTACTGGAGCCAGAAGCATGTGACACTGGAGAGGGAAATCAGGTACCATCAAAGAATCCACAACTAGCAAGGGTCCATCACATCTCTTCATCACTTTCTGCCAACCATAAATTAAAGCTCCCTCTTAGCCCTGAAGAGTGCATCAATTATTTGGGTTGTGTATTGTAGAAAGCATTTGGCCCTCAAAGCATTACATAAATCAATGGTTTAGTGCTAGTCTAGACTAGCCTTTCCATTCTGGAGAGGCATATTCAAATCATGCTTAGGTCAAAAATAACAACTGGTTTCACCATCCTTGCCCAGTCCTTTGTTACAAACAAACAAAATTATTAATTGCTTGCGCATAAATAGTAAAGGGCTTTCCAAAGAATGGATGATCTTCCAAATAATGAGTTGCAACACCCAAACCCAAGAACACAGATGAAACAAATTCCTTAGCTGACAGTAACCCTGAATTTCATTACTCCTAGCAGTTCAAGGAACATGCTTAATACAGCATTACTGGGATGGAGGAGGAGTTGTTTTGTGGTTCATGAAGAACTTGTTTCAGGAATTTGAATTTGCTTAACAGCCAGTACACTTGTCAATATCAAAACTCATTCTCAGGAAGATGATAAAGATAATTGAAAAATAAATTATCAACAGTTAATATACCTAATGGAAAAAAGTCAAGAAGAGGCATTGGTCTAGGGCAGATGCCCTATGAACCCCAATGTTCAGAAAGAGAAACATGAGATATTTGATGAAAAATGTCCACGCAATATTGTGGAGAGGTTTGCATGTGCAGTTACATGACCTGCACATAAAGATTCATCAGCAGAACACACAAATGGATATTTATGTGCAATCTGCACAACGCTTCACCTTCTTTCCATATGCAAGTTTTGTAATTGTGCATGTAAACATAACTATGCAAGTGAAAACCAACCTCAGTTATATTTTCAAATAGATGCGTCTATCTAGAGCTAACCTGTATCCTGCTCCTCCAGCTAATGAGTAAAGTATCTTAGTAACTAGATCAGGGCACAGAAGCTTTTATTTTGATCACCTGCACTGCTCCTGACCTCTGAAGAAATAGGAATTCATCTTCAGTAGCTCAGTGATTAGAACTTCAGAGGCAATGAGTAGCTGAAATTAAATGAGCTACACTTTTTTCACACAAACATAATGATTGTCAGCTTGAGAAAGAGAATCTACAGTAGAGGGAAACAGAAATTTCCTCATGCTGCAAGTGCAAAAGAACCAAACAACAGCTTAGCTCCACTAGTCAGTCTATCTTTTATAGCTGCACCATGCTAGGAGACGTTAATAATTTGTTATATCAATATAGGTTTATGGTTACTGAATTGCATGTCTTTTTTCCTTACTATTTTCATCTACACTTCTAAAATGCAAACCTGTTTTACAGCTATAAGTAGTTGATAAATGATGGAAATCAATATTTCTGAAGTTCTCATTATATTTAGTCAGAATTACCTGTTTGTTCTAATCTGACTCTACTGAATGATTTCCTGTTGTCTAATATGTATAAAACAATGACGAAAAACAAAACTCTGGCACAAATCTATTGGTAGCAGTTTTTGCAATCTTTCTTTGAACACCCTTTTCAAAAACACCTTCATAATGTTTCTGTGAGGATTCCTGATTAACTTGTTTACATTTTCAATCAAACAACAATTTTTGTTGGGAACACATTTTCCTAAGTTTCTGCTTCAGATATCCTTTCTTGCTTGTTTTAATTATCACCTTGCATGTACACCAGGCATAGGCAACCGCCAGTACATGTGCCAACAGTGACATGCGAGCCCACCCAGAGCATCACACACTACCCTCTGGAGCACCACAGAAACTGCCACTCCAACTACTGAAAGCCACTCTGGGTGTCTTCTTTTGGGTGTGACTGGGAGACAGGGGGGCCCAACAATGCCCATGCCCGTGTGTCATGGAAAGAAACTGCTCAGAGCGCCTCCTTTCCACTGCATGCCACCACCCAAAGGAGACATTCTGGGCAGCTTCTTTCTGTGGTGTGCCTGGGGACCCCCATCTCCAGGCACATCACTAAGAAAAGCCATTCTAGATGGCTTCTTTCTGTGGCATTCCTGAAAAGTGCATGCCCCCACCCCCCAACATACTCTGGCCATGGTTGCTGCTGAATTTTCAGGCAGCCACCACATTTTTTCAGCACTGGGGGCCACTGGCACCAGCTGAGGGTCAGGGAGGTAAGGCTGGCATGAGGGATGGCAAAGGTTGCTGATCCCTGATGTACACTAACAATACTTGAGATTTTTGTACGCTACTCTTCTCCACTCAAGGAAGATAGCACTGTATTTCTACTGTTTATTTTATAATCAGCCTTCTCCTTCAAGTTAAGCACAGAAAAAAGTTCAAATGTTCTGGTTTTGCATTCTAATGTGACCTAATCTTTTCCAAGTGCTGATACAGTGGACTCCTCTTACTCACTCTCACATACATACACAGCAAATGCCCCTCTCCAAGCACGTGGTAAATGAATTGTGGAAACTTACACAGTAAGATTTTCAAAATCCCTCTCTCCTGTTCTCCATGTAGCTGACCAACCCATTCCTACCCACCACCAATAACATCCAGCTTCCTCAATCTATTCCTTCAGTTGTTTAAAAAAAACCTACTGTATTTCCCTCAAAACAAACAATTCTTGCCCATCCTACTGTCAAATCCTCTCACCCACAGATTTGCTATTTAAGTTAAGGAAGGCCATCTGCCCCACAGGCACTTATATTTTGGATAATACTGATATTAATTCAGTTACCATGTCAAAGATCTATGTACAATCATTACCATAAAGCATTCCAATTTTGTATTGATAAGAATTAAGAACCCATTGAAGTAAAAATGTATCTTCCATCCTTCAAAAATATATAAGGCAGCATTTATCATTCTTTAAAAAAAAAAGACTTCTTTTCTATCAAAGAAAGGAGACTTAAATGGTAAGCGTAAAATTTTCAGAGACTGGCATAATGGCTATAACATTTAAATGCACAAATAGGCAACTGCAAACACAAATCAATTCCTTTTACAGCAGGGCTCAACAAAATTGGCTCCTAGCTAGGCGCCAGCAGTTTTATCTTTGATTACCAGATGGCACTGTTCTGGTGAATTTCCTCCACAGAGCTACGTGTCAGGCTACAATCCCCAGTTGCCATGGCAACCTCACACCCAGGGTTTGCTGAGTCCTATTTTGTAAGCTACTACCCAATTTACATGCACAATATGAGAAAGGATGGTAACCTGACTGGAGCAGAAGAGTTTGTGCTGTGAGCTTAGCATCAGTCTTAAATGGTTAACAATATAGAAACTCAAGAATTGGCTGACTGTGCCTTTAAACTAATGACCACAAAAACTGACTGGTCAGTCACAGTGTTTAAGCAAAGACCCTAACCTCATCCTGAAGTTATGGGCTTCTACTGAGGCCCCATACTGCAGCACTGTCTTCCATTCAAAGAAAGTGGGTAGGCCTTCTTAACTGACATGCTGGCTTCCTACTTGTCAGTGCCTTCTCCTGGACCGTCTAGAGCTCTGCAGGAATACCTCTCATTGGTAGCCAGGACTGAGTGGGTTTTCCTAAAAAGAGGGAGTGTCACCTCTAGGAGGCCAGACAGAACATGACACAGAGGGTAACCATGATTCTAGGAATATTTCCAAAGGCACACCTCTTGCACTGAAAATTTGAAAATATGCCCATAAAATATCAAAATTTACCCATAATTATTCAAAATTTGAATATGGCCCTTAAAGGATAACAACAACACTAGGAAGCTATAACTGAGAACATTCTTGAAAACAACAATATTGCAAATAAACTAATCAAATTCATCAAGTTATCTATATTTCTCATCTCAGACTGACTGTTACCAAACTGAATATTTTTATACGATCCAATAAGAAATAGAAACTCTTTATTTCACATAACATTTCTCAATAGTCAGGTAACAAAATAAGTTGTAAGTTCCTCAGTTCTAGTTAATGTGAATTCTGTGAATGGCTTCTATTCACATTCATTCTTTGAATGACTCTTATCAACTTCAGGAATGACATAAAATTAAATCTTCAGAAAAGTAACATTCAAACTACTGTACTGTTATCCCAAGTTATGACCTAATACAGCTGTTATAGGGCTATGTCTACATCTGTAATTTTAGTTTGGACTTGCTAGCCCGAACTAAAGAAATCCAAGCTTACTTTCCCAAAGTTAATTTGAACTAACCAGGAACTTTTTAGTTCAAAGCTAACCATGCATTTTAGTTTGAACTAACGCTTAATTTGAACTAGAACATGCAGTTAGTTCAAATTAATGCCTTAGTTCAAACTTCTTATGTTCGACGTAAGGGTTAGTTCATGTCTTGCCCATGCTTAGTTAAGCACGGAAGTCCGAACTAACCCCAGTACTAACTAGTTGAGGCTAAACTTTCCCTAATCCAAACTAAGAAATTTATTAGTTTGGACTAGGCAAAGCCTAGTGTAGCCAGGGGCTAAATGAGTCCAGACTAAGCCTCCTTAGTCCGGACTAATTTGCCAGTGTAGACATAGTCTAGAAGTCCAAGATGAAATCTGCTCTACAGAATTTAGCGAATGGGATTCAAAATGAAATGTTGGTTAATTGCTTTAAGTAACAGCTGATTCTTACTGTATGGCCCAATCCTGCAAGAATTTATATTGTGCTTGTTTTGTAAGTATTTTTACTGATACTGATTTAACTTCGTATTCTACAAGTCACCACCCCAGCAGCTAATATTTGCAGGATCAGGCAATTCCAAGGTCTACTTATTAAAGAGGGATCAGGGACAGTTAATTTTGTGCAGCAGTACAAACTGCTTAACTTTCGAAAATTATATCATCATCAGAGCTTGAAGATTATTCAGTTTCTGAAGACAGTGATTTACCTTTCTCAGTAATAATTATAGTCACCAAGAGACAAACTAGACACTTTGAACCTTCATCTTTCTTGACTTATTCTAGACTCCTGTTCATCTTCAGTACCAATGTTAACCTGAAAATGCCTACATATGTTGTACTCTACAATAGGAGCCACATGAAGAAAAGCTCATGGTAGAATAAGGCAAATTAGTGTTTGGAGGCATTTTAAACATTCAAAGTACAGTACAGATGTCTCATACTACTGTTCACAATACTCATATTGGGCAACTGAGCATTACGCCCTTTTTACAAATAAGGAAGTGAGGCAAAAAGACTAAATGACTTATCCAAGACTGTTCAGGGAGTCACAGGTAAGAGTGAAAATCAAAACTCACAATTACTGACTTAGTCCAGGGCAGCTACCTCTAGGACAAAGGTGTTTTTCAAGATGCATTTTCTTAGAGCAGGGATTGGCAACGCAGGCTCAGTGAGCCACCTGTGGCTCCCTGAGCATCCCTTTCTGGCTCCCTGGCAATCTCCTGCAGGGAGCCAGGTGTGCTCTGGGGACTCCCGGCTGGTGTAGACCCCAACTTTTGGGGCACCGGCATCACCCCAACCTTCCCACCAGAACCACTTGAGCCAGAAGCAGCCCAGCAGTCATGCTGGCAGGGGGTGTGCAGGTGACGTTCACTCCCTCCATCCCTCCCTCCCTGTTGGCTGGGTGGAGCAGCACTGCCCACCCACCCCTGTCAGCTGTCCCTCCCAAGAGCGGCCGTGGGGAGCTGCAGCTTGTGGAGCCAGGGCGCTGGAATGGACCCTCCGTGGAGTTCAGGCCACTTTGATCCAAGCACTCCAGTGCCGAACAGAGGCCACCGTGCTCCCAGGGCCTGGTTCAGGTCGGTTCAGGCCTGGAGTGGCTTGGTCGAAGCGACCCGAACTCCATGGAGGGGCTGTTCCAGGCCCCACTTCCGCAAGCTGTAGCTCTCCCCCAGACGCTCTTGTGATGGACAGCTGGCTGGAGGTAGGCAAGGAGCACTGCTCTGCCCTGCCAGTGGAGGGAGGAATGGAAGACAGCGCGCGCCGCCCTCACACCCCCTGCCAGCTGTAGGGGCCGCAGCATGACCACTTGCCTGGCTCAGGCTCGTGGGGTGGGGGGAATGGCTCTTGTGCTGTTCTGAGTTGCCAACCCCTGTCTTAGCGTTCGGCACTGGGAGCCAGATCCTCCAGAACAGTACAACTGCTTTGCACCTCATTACTAGTGTACTATGACCCAAAAGATGACTTAACAGTCCCAGGAAGGTAACGGTTAATCCTACTGTAAAACAGTTCTAACCTAGCACTCCTCCCAGATGCCAGCCTTGCAGGGAAGAGGGGGTATGACTTCATCACTCCTCTGCCATGATGATCTTTGACCATGAAATCAACTTCTTGTACTTTGGAACCAAATGTAAATTGGAGAATATGTCTGGCTGCTCTAATACAGCCCAGGGGTACTGACCCTGCACAAAGCAGCAAACAGCAGAATCCAGAGAATGCAAAGTTGAGATATAAACCATCTTTGCACACCAGCTGCCTTGCCCATGCCTTAGACAGTTCAGCCACATTTCAGTTTCTGACCCATTAAGACTATTCCTGGCTCTGCCACAGATGTATTGTGTAATCTTGTCCAAGTCACTTAACCTTTCTGTGCTACAATTTACCCATATACAAAATGAAGACTATTTTCTACCACAGACACGGAAAAAAAAATGAGGCTTAATTTATTTTGACCAAATCATACCACATGCATAAAAGAACATGCAAAATAGGCTTTGCTCCATGTGACATTAGTAAAGGCTACTAAACAGCCATTCTGTTTTTCCGCACCTTCAGGTCATATCAGCTGTTACAAAGCATGGATGGAAAGTAACAGATATGGCATGCTGCAGCATTGCCAACTCTCATGACTTCATCACAAATACCGGATGTTTTTCTTAAAGTTGTAGTTGCTGGAGTTAAACGATTATAGCTTTCATTAAAATAGATTTTAGTCCTTAAAGTGGCAGAGGAAGCCTAGGAAACATGAAACATAATGGTTTCTTAAACCAAAAAGCCAATACTCCGAAGTTTATTACTTAACATCTCAAACATTTTAACCTAATTTCATTGTTTAGGGAGGATTGCCTCAGGTTGGCAATGCCACACTCCCTTTCTACCCAAAGGTTTCTAGCCTTTAGAGCCAAACATTGCATTCTCACAATCCCAGCTGCAAATTCCAGCAGAGAGAAGAACTGCACAGAGGAGTTTCCCAATGCACAGAGGGAATGTGCTCTTTCTAATTTCTCTGCAGCATATCCCACATGCACAATAGCAATACAGTGTTTTTAAATCCTTCAACAGAAGGTGTTTATCTGTTTACATCATTAATATAACTCTTTTTCAAGTACAAATTAGAATACTGGATCCCCAAACTACATAGATTGAAAGAGTATTTAGGGGGGAAAAAATTGAAGCATCTTAGGAAGAAAAAAAAGAAAAATATATCATTAATTTTTTTTATTGTATTGTTAATTTTAATTATTCATTTTAATATTAAATACTAAAGAAGTGAGGAGGGCACTATTAAGAGCCAGCAGGTGGGCAAAGCAGTGTGAGAGAAACAACACCTGCTGCACCTGTTCTCCATATTCTTTAAGAAAGCAGTCAAGAACAGTTGGTAATTTCTGCAAAACATTTACTGCCATTCTGGAATTTAAGGAATGTACTTCTACAGTTTTAGCTTCATTTTTGGGGAACAAACTGTAACTGCATGGTGGAAGGTGTTTCTAAGTTGGGGGGCTTCAAGCATAAGGGGACTGCAAATTTCTGAAAACCAGTCTTTTTGCATTTTCTACTTTAAGGAATTAAAAGTGTTTTTGTTGAAAGTTGAATGCAAGGCAGTTAGTAGGAAAAAGTGCATGCTTACAACTGGTTAATGTGTAAAAATTAGAATAGCATATGAAAACCAACAGCTTTAAAAAATGAGCTTTCCTGATGCTCTTCTCTTTGCTTCTGAACTTCAAGCTGTGCTAATAAATGAACAGGTACAGGCCTCTCATGATTTACTATTATATATATTTTTGTTTAGTTCAATGCATATTCAGGGTATTCTACAAGCAAATAAGACGTCAAAGTCCCTAACTCAGAAAGCTTGAAATTGATTTAGCTACACAACCATGATTATTGCAGTATATGTATGCCTTAGAATCTTTAAAATATTTATTCCGTGAGGTAGGAAAGTATTTTTGTCTTCATCTTATTCATGGGGAACTGAGGCACAGACAATCTAAGTGATTTACACAAGGTTACACAGAAAGTGTGACAGAGCAGAGAGTTGAACTGCGATCTCCTGAATCCCAAGCTATGACACTAACCACTAGTAGATCATCCTTCCTTCTAATGGCTCAATTTTGTGAATAGAGAAGGGATGAATCATTAGAAGTCTATGAAACGGACCAGGAAAAAACAGTCTCTATCAGTAGTAATAGTAAAGAAAGCTAGGCTATTAAATCCTACAGTATTCTTTGTGGTACTGTACCCTTTTTCTTCCGCTTGGATCATAGGCCACAACCAAAGCATGTAACAAAGTGGGATTTTCTTCCACAAAAGCTCATGCGGTAAATAAATTTGTTGGTCTTTAAAACTGCCACAGGACTCCTTGTTTATTTTGCAGAACATCATTAGTTTATTAACTACAAATCTGCATGCAAGACTATTTACTGTGATTGTTCACAAATCTAAATGCCAGCCTAAAACATATCTACAATGGTACCTTGAGCTTGGTTAGAGCTGCAATACAAGAGGATTCCTGATCACGGCTGTTCAGGCAACTCAACTTAACTGTGGAGTAACTTCCCATCATGGAATGATCGCCAGAAGGCCAGGCCCAGACCTTTTTTGCTTCTTCTCCTCTCTTCCACCACATGTCCACTGACCCACTATATACATCCCAGTCCTCCACTGAATGCAGGAAGCCCCCTTCCCTCACACAAATCCCAATTCTTTAAAGTACCTCCTGTGATGTTACCCCTACTGAGCTAGAGCAGTAGCTGACATCCCTCTTTAGAACAGGATCACTGAAATCTACCACCCATAGAGTCTCAGGGACTCTGCACTACATCTATATTTGGATTTTCACAGCACTGCTTTGCACTGAAAGCATTTGGTAATTAGACAAACAACTCACAGTACTGTTGTCCCATATAAGGCATCTATCTGCCTTAAGTCTTTTCTCCTATGGAGACAGCGATCCATTGATCTATGACCAGCAAGTAGCCATTATACTGCCTTAATTAAATTAAAAATGTTCACTTATGTTTCTGGACAATGAAATCCCTACATTTACTAATGGTAAAACCCTGACATTAAAATAATCATTTCTAACATGCATGGCCTATTATACCTATTTTCTTGCTTTTCAGACCATGTTTTGCTATGCTTCATCCAAAACTTATTTTGTCTCACAGCTTTTGTATATCTATCATTTCTCTGCTAAAATTATCTTAAATAATAATGTAAAACCTATTCTCCAACTAATGAAGTTCTGATATTTCTAAGAAAAACTAAACACATTGTATACTTCCATGAGTTCTAAGAATAAATAATTTTTATTCATCCTGATTTTATCATGTAATATTAAAGTAGGTTCCATAATGATATAACAAATTAACTAGCAATACAAAATTATGCTTTCACAAGAGAAAAATGTATTTATCATCATTTTTCACTCTATTTAATGATGTGTCTTACATCTTATAAACTATTTTATGTCCAAAATCCAAGTATAGCTTCAGGCATTAGAGGTTACCTATAGCTACAAACGTTTTACCGCACGACAGAATAGCAATTTTAGTGTGCTGTTACATACAATATAACCTTTTTCATTTTAAAGAAAATGTTGCTACAAAATCCAATAAATCAATGCTTTTTAAAGGCTAAAAGTTTGCAAGAATATGATCTGCTGAGTTTTCTCCTTTAAACAGTTTTTTTCCAGCATTTATTTTAAATATAACACTATTTCAGACAGCCAGTACTTTTAAACCAGCCTGTATCATGTGGAACATTCCTGTATTCTGATGTCATGCACAAAGCATTTTTCTCAGAAGACGTCTTTTGTAGTTGTAACTAAAAGGCAAAAGAAACTGGAGATCGGGGGGGGGGGGTGGCTTAAACTGCTCAATTGAGTCATGGAGTGTAAAAGTTCTACATATTTCTAGTCAAGACCAGTTAATACGGTCCACTTTAGAAGAGAATGCTTCCTCACCACTTAAAAGGTATTGTGCACATTTTCACACAATTATTTGATTAAAAATTCTTTGCATTATTGTACTGTATCATAGGGAAGTAAGCTATCGTTTAATGAAAGACGTTTTCATTCCTGACTGGCATCTTCTCAATAGCAGGGGCCCAGGCACACCGCTCTCTTCCAGGCAAACTTTTCTGCTCTTACACAGTACAGCATTCATAACTTACATTCAGCACTGCAGGGCAGCCACACAGAAAAGCTTCTCCATCTTAATAGGTTACATCACTGAAAAGTCCACCATTTGGTCTACGTGAAAAACATGAATGCATGCCTCATTCACTTCTCTACCTCCCCCCCAAATCAAATCATCTCTACCTCAAAGCCATAGACTTTCATTCCCACAATACAGCTTCATCAAATCTAAAACACTGTTCTTCCATCAAATGCTGCATATAGATAACACCAACTTTGTTATTATACACATATCCTGGTTTCATATACAGAGGGGGGGAAAAGTATCTAGAGAAAACAAACCAGAAAAGGATTTTACCAGCATACATTCTTAACTGGATATGCGGTATTTTGATTGTTAAAGTACCGGTAAGTCTTACAGAAACAGATTACTGTACAGAATACAGGTCACGTGGTTAAATGTCACAGAGTAATAAACTTATCATGGTCTTGTGTACATGGCTAAGTGTCATAGAATCATAGGGTTGGAAGGGACCCCACGAGGTCATCTAGTCCAACCCCGTCACCTCCGCAAATATAGTATTATGTACATATACATAGTGTGTGTTTGTTAAAACAACAACAGTCCTGTGGCATCATAAAGACTAACACATTTTTTCAGGCATAAGCTTTCGTGAGCTCTGACCCACTTTGTCAGATGCAAGATGATTGTTATTTCATGTAACATACATGCATACTTCTACATACATGCCCTCTTCAGTATACAGCCACAGCTGGCACCTCACTAATAAGCAGGTACACACGTGTGTAGCCCAGAGTTAAGTTTTATACAAATAAATACACACACAGGGTGTACATATCACAAAATAACACAAACACAGCATGTGCATATACACACACTTTTCCCACGTCTTGTACATGGTAGATTACGTGTTCCGTTACAACTTAGCCTGCCTCATGCACATAATGTTTCAAATAGGCACATGTGTTCCTAACTCTGAAAAATGTTGGTCTCCACACAGATCCCAGATATTATAGACAAAATAGTTCCACTTCATCTACCAAAACTTAAAAAGAGGATTTTACGGGGGGAAATTGCACGCTTTAGACAACATTCCGTCAAAAAGAGGCGGCAACCACCAGAAGCTAATAAGGAGTGGGCCAAACCTCAATTTAATGTTTACTGTGGGGAAAACTACAAATAACTTCACAGGAAATGTAAAGAAGTTATCAGGCAAGGGTGAGTGGCACATAACACCACCTTTCTGTCACCATGCAAAATCCTAAGAAAAGGTAATACCAGTCCAGTTAGTATCATAATTTCTGTGGAAATATGTCTATGGAAGACATTTTCTGTTCTAAATGAGGGTTACCAAGGGCAGAGGGAGTTTGTGATAGTGTATATTAATTAGAAGATCTTTGAAAAATGGATGGATCCATGGATTCACATGGGATTTGGCAGATGGACTGTACACCCTGTATCCTGGAAGGATGGGAGCCCTACCTCAACAGAAGAATGAGTGGGGCATTTCTCAAGGGGATACCCATAAGCATCCATCCCCCTCTGCTTCCCCTGAAGTGTCTAAAATGATGGGGAAATGATGCACTCATTAGTATACCAGAAGGATCATTATTATTATTATTAAAGGACAGTGTTCACCAGAAAAGTGACTGTTTAAATGTGGTACCATCTTACTCAGCTACATTCAGTGTGCATTGTCATAATTGAGCAAAAAGAGAGAGAGAGAGAGAGAGAAAATAATTAACTAAATGAGAAAAATATATTTTTACTTCTCTTTCACAGAGCTAGCATAGTTATGGGGAAGTACACTGGATTCTTTTCTGGCTCATGCATCAGAAGAACTGGTAACTAAGTTTCAGCTACAGAATTTTCATTGTTGGTGATCCATGAACCAGAAAGAACCCAGCTTGACTTTCAAATTGCAGGTTGAGCCTGTGGCCCTGGCAATCAAGAAAAGCATCTTTTCATTTACTCTGTCTCCCTCTCATTCTCTGACAAAAAAAATTTAAACTACTGCTGAAGCACAGTAGACCACCAGCAGCTCTATGCTAAGTGATTTTTGATGGGGACTCTCCTCCTTAAGAAAAAGTAGCAGCATGAATGCACAACACTCATCTGTTGTCCATCACAAACACTGTACAGTATGTTTATTGAAGAGCATAAAGTATGGAAAGAAAATATAGACATGACTGCTGTTGAAGGAGAGCATGTTAAACACATCAGGGAAACTGTCAAAAACAGTTTATCCATGTGAAAATAGAAGGACAAAGACACTATCGCGTAAAGTAAGAGGCAAGATTATCAGCTATGAACAGGATTGTCGGACAAGTGAGTGATACAGGGGGCTCAGCTTTTGCAATCACCTTACCATTGATTTTTATTTACTGTTGAGAAAAGAATACAGTTTGTTTTTCAGATGGTGCACTTCATTTTCTAGTTTATTCAACCCTTCTTAAATCCTTTTTAAACACTGAAAACTGAATACATCTTACATATATGGCGTGCACTCAGTTCCAGGACAGAGAATACAGTACCATGTAATTTAAATGGCAGTCTCATATGCATGAATTTACAAGCAACCCTTATGCAAGATACTTCCAAGTTTTCTCTCATCCTACACACTTGTAATTCAGAATGCACAAAATATATACCATATGCACTATTACAATGAACTAACATTTCAAGAAGAAATATCTGTGAAGGCATTTTCCAAGGTAGAAAAGTTTGTAGTGTGCATAAATTATGAACCTCAGAATCAGCAATTCAGTTTTATGAACCCTGAAAAGTAAACTCAACAAAAATGGTTTGTTACTCTACCTTACTGCAGAGTGCTACCAATTACACAGTACCAATGACTACTGACAGTATAGCTTCTTTATATTCTTCTTCAACTCTTCTCTTCTATAATTTATAATTCTTCCTGTTTACAGAGGTATCCATCTGAAGCAAAAATTCAGTGTTGTTCATAATATTTTGCAATGGGCACAGCTTCAAAAATTATATAAAACTTGGAGCATTTCAAATTGAATGTATTTTTTAATCATTTTAAATTTCAACTATGGACTGTAGCTAGGCCTGCTAGCCCAGAGGTAATGCTCTGCATTAGCATGCCACAGATCTAGGTTAAATTTCCAGTCTGTCTTTAGCTTCCTAGCACAACCTGGGGTGAGAGGATCGCCTCTTGTTATCATGCAGACACCACTTCAACTGATTAAGGAGCAAGGCTGATAGGCTCCGAAGAGAATCCCATCCTCCTCACCAAGGAGGTTGTGTCTTTGAGCATGGTGAGAGGTTAAAACAGGGTTGAAATGGAGTATATCCTCAGGGCTCCATCAGGGACATGAAAGACAGCCCAAGAAAGTATGTTATATTACAACAAAGACATCAAATAACTTGAGTTGGGTAACTAGATTCTGGCTCTCCAAATTTTCTCTGCCGCTTCAGGTGGATGATGTATTTTTCTTCCTTTCCTGTCATATAAAGCTGTTCTATAGAGTTCCTGCGTGCTATTAAACAGCTGCCACATTTCAATTTAGATGGCTGAATTACAATAGAGGTTTAAGTGATTCCTATGTAGTGAAGCAAATATCTGGCCCTTCTATATTTAAAAAAGGGGGAACTGCTAAAAAAGAAACATATGCAAAAAAGAAGTGGCTCAATATAAGTGTCACACCCAGGGCAATATTATCCAATAGGCACAGTAGGCACTGTGCCTAGGGCCTATGAAAAAAATTAACCCTTTTTTTATTTGCATGATAAAAACTGTGACAAAGATCTGTTCTTGGAAAGAAAGCGAGAGAGCAGACAAGGATAGGCACAGTATATACACAAACAGGCAGAGTCATATCAATGTCAATCTTTTTTTTTTTTTCCCATAAAGTAAAAGAAATGAATACCGGAGATGAACTTTTTGAGATTTTTTTTCTTTGCAAAATCAGCAATAACATTGATACACCCATAAAAATGCATCCACCCAGGGGCGTCACTGGCGCTGGGCACTAACGTAATGCTATTCTTACATCAGTCATTTGTACCCACTTTGTGAAGAAAATCAAGAAATCCAAAATTTGGTCCAGGCTCCATAAAGCCATTTGGGATCTTTTGGAAAAAAAGGATGCTCTCTTATTTGTTAATGTATGGTAATATTGGTAGACTAGGTCTAAATACAAGTTTGCTAACTAATGGCTTTAGACCTTCACAACATGACTGCTTCACTTGCAGTCCAGTTCCCTTCATTAATGCAGTAACAAATGAAAGGAAAATGACTTTCTATTGAAAAAGGTGGTTGTAGTATGTTAATGAGGGTAAAATCAGAATCTGTGCTTGTGCGCAAATCACTCCTACTTCAAGACTGGACACCAATAATAAATGGCTGCAAATTCTCTGATGTAAGTCTCTAACACAAAGAGCAAAAGCTGACCAAAGTGCTATAGTATGGCACTCAACAATTTGAAAGATATATACTGCTAAAAAATTAAACTGAAATGGTATTTTCTAAATACCTTCCACACCATAGTGTCCTGTATCTTCTTTCGAGACAGAGTATCAGTTTATTTCAAATTTAGAGATATTGGCCTTGATTCAAATTCATGGCAGTTACAGAAACCAATGTTCCATGGCTTGATTCAGGTGGCAAGCATTAAATCTTTTTCCTGCTGTCATGCAACAACAACTTGAATACAAATTAGCACTGCCAAACTCAGTTTCCTGAGCTCAGAAGTCCTTGATGCTACACCGTGAATTTTATCCAGACTTTCACATGCATTGTGCTCTTTAGAAATTGTTATAGTTGACAAGAAACAAAAAATTACAGTTTAATGACACCAGATTCAGTATTATAATTTACCACATTGTAGAAAATTTAACATAACTGTTCATTATTTTAGATGAGGAGAAACTCAAATAAAACCATACACTGTGATTTTCCACCTAGAAATTTCATTTCTCTAACTCAGATCTTCCTTTCAGATTGATTTTTGTACTGAATCCAATCCTGTCAATAATTATTCATAATTTTCATGCTACCAATTCAGCATTTATGTCAGCTTCTCTTGGATTCCAAGACAAAGTTGCCCAAGCCTCAGAAAACAAGAAATAAGTAATCAAAACCAAGAAGTTTTCCAGTTTTCCTACTTACTGGGTATATATGATTAACCAATCTTGACATGCCAGACAATTTAGGATGAGATCCAGAGGGACAGATCTGAGTCAGAGAAAGCATATTTCCATTTAAGAAAGTACCCTCTGTTTCTTAAATCAACCACTCCAAACTGATGGGCTTTTAATTACAGAGACCCACAAAAAAGGTAGGAAATACCAGTGAGTACCTAAGCATACTGGGTTTCCACAGTCATGCTCAAAAACTTTTGGCAAAAATTTTCATTTCAAGGAACATCCAGTTCCAATTTCTAATGATTCTCATAGCAGAAAACCAAAATCCAAAACCACTTCCTAACAAAATTTCTGCCAAACCAGTCAGCTTCTTCTAATCCTAAACTGAAAATTATTTAATTAAATGGGATTCTCACTTTAGAGCCAGCTAAATCACCTATTTGTTAACGTATTCTATTTTTATTGCAGAAGGCATTTATAATTTAATTGTAACTCAATGTCCAATGTGAATTACAGCCCCATTGTGCCTGGTACTATAGAAAGAGAAAAGAGACAGTCCCTGCCCTGAAGAGCATACAACCTACTAAAAGCCACCCTCTGTGAGCAGGGTGATAACAGACTAAGAGGCAAACATCTTCAGGCTAAGGGAATTTTCCATGCACCAATTTTTATTTTTATTTATTTATTTTACTACTGTAGCCCTTCCTGCTTCCACACATTTTCACAGTCTTATGTATCCCATGCTTCTTCCTAATTTTTAGATTTTTTCATCTTAGCTGTTTGTTTTGTAAAACTGCATATATTGTATAAATTTATAAAAGGAATGTATCTTCTAATACTCACTTATTATTTTTAAAAAATAGCTTGTCATTTTATAAAATTAAAACTCTTTTTAAACCATGTTATGAAATACTTAGTCCAAACCTATTTTGGAATTTTAGCTCAATTTTTTTTTTTTAATTATAGCGATAAATCTATCAGTTTCCCATTTACCTCAGTTTCTCTCTAGCCACTGCTAGTCTGAGCCAATTCACTGACAACTCTCTCACAAGCATTCAAAAACAACAGAAACACAAAAATGAACATCTTGCAACATCAATGAAGCTGTGAAAGTATTGAGGATATACACTGCTGTGTTAGCTGGCCCCTCCTACTACTGCTCCTCTTATGGATACCTGGAGCCTTTTTAGGTATGCAGCTACACTGCGGCTGAGACCAAGACAGACTCATCCTAGCTTGGCTGGAACCAATACACTAAAAATACCAATGTGGATGTGGCAGGTCAGGCAGGGACTTGAGCTAGCTTCCCTAATTCAGAGGCAGATGATTAGATGAACTTCAGAGCCCAAACTGCTGCTGACTGAGCCACTATAGCCACACTGCTAGTTTTAGCGCACTACCTTAAGCCCAGCCAGTTCAAGTCTTTTCACCTGTGCAAGGAGGCTCACTCTTGGCTGCTATGTAAACATTACCTTTAAAATATAAGGAAATCAAATTGTGACTAAAATCCTTCCAAATACTAAATTACAAGTTGCAGGAAAAGTCCTTCCTCCTATGAGAAGGAAAAGAAATCCCAGAAGATAAAAACCAAACCAAACCAAACAAAAGATTAACAAGTTCTAATTAATATGAATGGAGGAACAGACTTGATAAAGGAATTTGACACTAAGTAAAATTCCATCTCTCTCAGATTAGGAAAAATGAACAGTAGCTGCTTAAGAACAGACATCCTAAATATCAGTGGCCTGATTTTGAGAAGCACTAAGTACCTTGTTGGCACTGACTTGTATCTGGACGATTAACTTCAAGCAATCAAGTTTGAAAATGTTAGCCTCAGTTCCTATGTTAAGATTAGCTTTTTAAAATCTAGGGTGTAAATCTTTACAGAGAGAAATACATATACAAATGGAGAAGAAACTTTGGAAACAAATAGAAGAGGAAACTTGAAATCACTTTTTCATTAGATTTCCCAGGTCTGCTATACGCAGTGAGCCAGCCACTTAGCAATGTAAACTGACATAGTTCTACTGAAGTCAACAGAGCTATAATTTACAGAAGGAGAGAATCTGGCTCAATGTGCTAGACTCAGGAAACAATGAATTCATGGCCGAATGGTGAAAATACATGCGTGGAAGTAGCTATGGTACACGCTAGAAGGTTTGGTGAGTTTGGGTCATTCCTGTACATTTAGTAGCAAGATCACATAAGAATCAAACAAAAGAAATCAAGGATGCAGTAAGTATTGGAATCATTAATAATACTCCTTATAGTAACTTTATTGTTCTTCATGAATACCACAACCTACAGACAATAACAAACAAGATTGACTCCTTGCTTATTTTTCTGAACAAGACTAACACAGCTACCCCTTTGGAACTTGACAATAATGTGTGGTCTTCCAACTTCTGGAAATGGAGAAAACTTTATTGATAGAATACTGCCAGTCATATCTGAGAGATTCTGGTGATCATGGATGGCCTGGGGGGGAAGGCCTCGCACTGCCCCCATTCTGCCTTGCAGGGCATTTAAGAGAAGAGGGGGGACGCTGCTTGTTAGGAGCATTTCTGGCCCCACCGCTGGAGCAGAGCTATCATGTGCCAGCCGAGGGATGGAGCAGGAGCACGGTGCCCAGCCTCTGGACCAGCCGTTCCGCCCCTCAGGGCTGACCAGCCAGCCTCAGCGAGGGGCAGGAGCATGGAGCCCAGCCCCCAGACTGGACCAGCCCACCCCCAATGGTGGATGAGCTGGCCCAGAGCAGGATGGGAGCACGGTTGCCCCACCTACCCCTAGGGACAGCCCTGCTGATGATAAACATAAGCAGCAAGAGAAAAGGCTACTCTTATGTTTGGATATTTTTAGGGAAATTTGCTGAAATTAATGTTGATATTATGAAATTTCCAAAGGGATAGCCGTGTTAGTCTAATCCAGCAAAAAAAAAAAAAAAACCAAGGAGTCATGTGGCACTTTAAGACTAAAATCTGTTAGGCTTAAAGTGCCACATGACTCCTTGTTTTTTTCTGATATTATGAAAAACTGATTAAAACTACATATTTGACCGTACCAGCTTGAACTATGCATTTTATAATTAAAGACTGGTATGCCCTAATTTCTTTTTCTAATGAAATGGTAACTATGAACATTCAAATTTTTTAAAATTTTCTGAGTCACTTAGGAGCCTGAATCCTTCTGAGAATAAATGAGAGACAGGCACTTTTGAACGGTTTACCCAAAACCTCTCAAGGCACTGAAATGGAAATGTGTATAATCAGGGATAGGTTTGTTTTAAGACTGTCAAGGAATCAGGAGATTTTTAAAAAGTCACAAATAATCACTGTTTTCATCATACTGTTACACGAGTAGTTCCCTACCTTTTAGGTTCCAAGGCCACAGATATCATTTTTATAACTCGGAAGGGACACCAGTCTCCACCAGCACCCTGAACCTCCCTGCAGTGACAGAAGTTCAAGCCAGGAGACTGCCTCCTTGCTAATCTCCAGTCTCCCTGCCTATCACAGGGAAACCATATGCATCTGGTAGCCCTATGCATTCGACAGGAGCCCCTAGGCAGCAGCTCCATTCTGCAGACTTGGGGATGGAAAAATCAGTGTTTCCCTCCCTCTGGCTCCAGCAGGAACCCTAGCATCTTGAGACTGGCTGAAGCAAGAAGCCTGCACCAGTTGTAGCAGGTTCCAAACGGATAGCTATGTCAGTCTAATTCATCAAAACAAACAAGGAGTTTGGTGGCACTTTCAAAAACTAATTTACTTATTTATAGCATGAGCTTTCATGAGAGAAAAGCTAGAAGCATCTGACAGAGTGGGATTTCTCCCAAGAAAACTCATGCATTAAATAAATTTGATAGTCTTTGAAAGTGTCACAAGACCCCTTTGTTTTTGTTTGTTTTGCACCTGTCTTTCAGCCCTGCAGAAATGTGCTCTCCCTGGATCCCTAGGCAGCAGGAGGGCATTCATGGGCCATTCTGAAAGCATCCATGTGTCACTTTTGGCTCCCAGGCCACAAGTTGGGAACCACTGTGCTAAATAACAGAATATCAATTTAATTTATTATAAATATTTGAGGATGTTTTTCTACCTTTCAAATACAATGATTTCATTTACAACCCAGAATACAAAGTATACAGTGCCCACTTTATTTGTTTTACAGTGCAAGTATTTGTAATAAAAAATAAACAAAATAGTATTTTTCAATTCAACTCATACATGTACTACAGTGCAACCTCTATCACAAAAGAGCAACTTACAAACATAGAATTTTTATTCTCTCTCTCTCTCTCTCTCTCTCTCTCTCTCTCTCTCTCTCTCTCTCTCTCTC
>ML681963.1:68679689-68717406 GCA_007922195.1 Podocnemis expansa
CTCTCTCTCTCTCTCTCTCTCTCTCTCTCTCTCTCTCTCTCTCTCTCAAAGAAACTCTCACGCAAAACAATGTAAACTTTACAGTCCACAAGTCTAAGCATGAGAGGACACAGGAACACCTATTATATCTGGCAGGTAAATACATTGCAAGACTGGCTACAACATTGCCATGAGAACACTTGATCTCACTTTCAGGTGGCATTATACAAAAGAATATGGCAGCATTATGTTTCTTAAATGTAAACAAACTTGTTTGTCTTAGTGACTGGCTGAACAAGAAGTAGGACGGAATAAACCTGTATGAAATAAACTGAAAAATATTATTTCTTTTTTATAAAGTGCAGTTAATGACAACTATTTTTAAATTTAGTTAATTTGTTTTGTGTTAACCATAACATGCATTAACCGGGACTGACAGCCATATTTCTTTTATTTTATTATTCCTTAAATAGGCATCACTGACGTCTCTGAGTCATATTGCCAAATAAGAATCTAAGCAGCAGAGAAGCTACAAATATAAAATCTCTCTCAGTCATTTACAAGGAGTTATATGCCACCTCCTGTCTGAACCATACTAAGGTGCCCCTCACTAATCTTAAAGATGTGGTTGCATAGCTCCTCTCACCCTTAGACCACTTATATATTCTGGTTTTTCTGGTATACATTAATCTAAAAAATTGTTATACAGGGTGACAACAGCACGGGTAGAACGTGCCAAGGGAATATTCCTGACAAGAAATAATCTGGTGCTACTGCCAGCTCAGTGATTCCATTAACCCTGGGAGCTGACATACCAGGATGTCTAATTGGCCAAGAGAATCGTCAGCATTTAGATGGACTATGAAGCACTTAAACCACCTCTGGTCACACTATAAGTTATAAAAATAAGTATGTGCTACTGTGCTAGGGAACTAAAAGACTAAGAGCCAGAGTGATGATCCAAGGACTGTCAACAGCTATTGGCTATTTGCCTGACTTAAAAGGCAGAATAGCGTATTGGTACAAACAAATGGCTCTGGAAAGTAGAAAATACTTCTAAATATGAGTGCTATGTGCTTTTTGCATCATTTCCATTCCATTATTAAGAAAATATCTGAATTAAACTGTGATGAAATTTTAAATTCTGATTCTTTCCTGTGGTATTCCATTTAAGTTAAATATTTCTGAAGTCAATAGGAGTCTCTTAGAAAGGAATGTCACTTAAGGCCCTATTCAGCAATTTGCAATCTACTATACTAATTTTGTCATTTGTCTTGTTTCACATATACAGTCAGCTTTATGCCTCTACAGGCACTTAGGAACACAAGTCCAATTGACTTTTAATAAGAGTTATGCTTCCAGGTGCCTAAACCATTTATGAGAGTGGGGTTTAGGCTCCTAAGTCATTTGGGCACTTCTGAAAATTTTACTCTGCAGCCTTTAACAAATGATTGGAGATGCAACTGTCAATACAATGCATCAATTTTAAATTATCTTTTTTTTTTGTTTAAGCTTGTGATTTTTTACTATTTAAGGGACTCTATCAAGGTTTTATGGAAGAGTCCACTAAAATATGTCTGTTAATGCATGTTCCAAATTCTTCTGAATAACTTTTTAATTTACTGTGTTTATATTTGTCAGTGAAATTGAAAATATTATCCACCCTTACAGGTTTACTTCTCTTTCGTCAATCAATTCATCTAGTCTCTCACGAGCTCCCCATTAAAATAAAATAAAATATCAATACTATTCTCTTTTTTAATTCCATGTGTTTAATTGTAAAAAAGCACTTAATCCATTTTTTCAATTTCATTTCTTCTTAGGGGCATCTCATCAATCAACTGAGAATTGGCATCTGTATATTAATCAAATAATCACAAAAGCTGGAGACACAAAATTGCTCACCCCATGAAAATTTTCCTCTAGAGAAAAGTAAATCCCATCTTTTCCATTAAATTATTGGTCAACTGAATAAGTTTTTCCAATAAAACAGTTTTAGAGTATGTATTGAAATTTAACAGAGGGACAAATTCCACTCTCATTTACACCACACCACTCCATAAATGCCCAAGGGATTTCTGGGGTGTAACAGAAGGCAAGATTTGATCTGCAGCATGCAGCCTTTATTTCTAACTAGTTTTTAGAAGAGAAAAGAGAGTTCATAAGTAATTTAGTCTGATCCTAAAGCTGGGCAAATGCAAACTTAAGTCATTTTGACATTGTTGTCATTACTGAATGCCATTTAAAAGGTGGAATACTAGATACAGCTGCTTTCTTCAAGATTTTAATATCAATGGATCAAATCAAGTCCTCCACATAGGCTTGGATTTAGATTTCTGTGTTTGATTAGTTAAGATCCACATATATTTTCCCCTGGAATTCTCTGGTTCATTAGAATATACAGTGTGTCTGACAATCAGGCTTCCCCTAATGCTTCTTTATTCTTAGTGAAATATATAAACTCTTCCTCTGATCGTGTGAATATTCCTCTTGATTTACAGCAGAAGCTGCCATTAGATCTTTACTTACTGCTACAGGTATCTGTGAAAATATTTTCATGGATTAACTTTATTTTCCAGTATGAAATAACATATATTACAGTCTTCATTTTCACTTATTTCCCCTCCTTCTAATAATCTTAAAACATTTACAACCTGACTTTACCATAACAAGTTATCTGCTTCTGTACTAGGAAAATGCATTTAAGAAATTAGGATTTATACTGGTGCTCATACTCACTGCATCTTCCATCATTACTTCGCCTCTGCTTTCACCAAGGGCCTTGTTTCACCAGACTTTACAATCCACAGAACAAAGGATGGCAAAAGCAGCCCTAAGTGAATTTGAAGAAGCTTATATAATGCACAGAGGTCCTAATTACAATCATTTTAATATACAAATCACAATTCATCACCATAAGAGCCATGAATACACTCAAAGAGGAAAAGTCAATGCAAAAACTGGCTACTTTAAACCTTCCCATCAGGAACACAATGGTTAAATGGTTCACACCCTGAAAAGGCAGCATTTGCTCTTGCTGGACAGAGTCAGGATTACATTTCTTAAGCATGCATTTAATTTTATTTTACTGCAAATTGCTTGGCCTAAATCACAAAATGTGATAGTTCTAAATGTGTCTGTCTCACTGATTTTCTATAAAATTAAAAATTTAACAACAAAGCAGACAAAATATGAAAGGAATAGGACTGATCTACCTAGGCTACAGTCATATTTCCTTAACTGCACTCTTCACTCTCTTAAGCGCAACTCATCTTTTCCACCATTAATTATTATCAGTAATTTGAAAAGGAACAGCCATTCAATCCCTGTCTTACAGTTATTGACTTATATCTGCCCAAATGCATTTATTTGTTTTAAATGTTTCAGCAGATACACAGTAGTCTTGGTTTCAACATTGATATCTATTTTGACTTCATTTCAAATAATTAACTGTGGTTACTAAAATGAAACATCATAGTAGAAGGGAGTCACATGCTTGACTTTTCAGCACCACACGCTCCTGATTAATAAAATTGCCATGCAGACTATAGGAAATGTTTATGATAGTCTGACAGGTATCTATAGCACCAGAGCCACCCACACAAACAGAAGTGACACTTTCGTTGGGACACTCTGCAGAGAGGCCGAAAACCAAATGAACAGATACCATGCTAACAGTAAAGGTCTGATGCAATTCCAATTAAATTCAATGGAAAGGTTCCCATTACATTCAGTGGAAGTTAGATCAAGAAATAAAAGTGAACCTGCATGACCAAACTAACATTTGCAGGATAATGGGGTAAAGTACACAGTGCCACAGTCTGTGCTGCAATGTTCTCAAAGACTGACGAATCACCTTATGCTCTGAACTTCTTAAGGTATGAAGTTGTTGGCTGTCTGCACACAGAAGAATTGTACCCTGGATTAATGGAAAACTTTCAAGTGCATCACTCACAATCCTCCACCTTTCATCAGGATAAAAATCACATGAAAAAGTAGTAATGGGGGGAGATTACCTTCTGTATATAGTTTAAAAATTTCAGCTTTGAAATTGTTTTTAAAATACTAATCATAAATTTCTATTTATTAATACTTGCACTTTAAACAGTCTTATTAACAGAGACATGTCCCAAAGACTTGAGACACATTTTTTACTTCTGTAGGATTTAATGGTGTGTGCGGTGCTATTTTTATGTTGGTGGTATTGTTGTGAAGAAGAAATTAATCTGAAGAGCTTAATAACTTCAAAACATTTTAAAATACACCCTGTTCTAAACATCTAAAGACAGTTGCAGTGTTTTCTAAATATAGACAATTAGTATTTTTTCTTAATGGATCTTTTGTCACTGAAAGCCCTGTGTTTCTAAAGCAATTACCTATACCTACTGTTTATTACCATTTTGTTAGATTTCTTTTTAAAACAGAGGGCTACATTTTGACCCCACTGAAGTTATGCGAATTTTGTCATTGACTTCACTGGACCAAAATTTGACCCAAGGGAGAAACTGAACTGTAAAAAGGAAATATGTATTCGGAACAGATGAGTGTTTTGAGAGTGTTAAACAGACAAAACTAAATCAAAATTATTGTATTCAGTGTAGTTGTAGCCATGGACAAGCCCCGAGTCCCGACACCCAAGCCCTGGATCTTTTTCCAGGGGCACTCCCGGTTGTAGCCAGGTTTGTACCAGGATATTAGAAAGATAAGTGAAGTTGGTGAAGTACTATCTTTGATTTGAACTACTTTTGCTGGTGAAAGAGAGAAGCTTTAGAAACACATTGAGTTCTTCAGGTATGGAAAAAGTTCTCTGAACATTGCTGCCAAATGCAACTTGGAATGGACTGTTTGGCATAAATAGTTGGCAGGTATTCTAAGGGACCACTCGGTAGAGTAGACTGTCAACAACTCTGCAATAATAGGACTAAAATAGGGGATTAATGGGTTACAGACTGTTGTAATAAACCATAAATCCAGCTTGTCTGCAAATAAATCTATGATTTTTAGTGTCTAGAAGAGTTATGAATTTAAACTCTCAGGCTCGTCTTTCGGAAGTGCTGTACAGGTTTCCTTTGAGGATGAGGACGGATAGGTCAGATACAGAGAGATTTTTCTGTGAAAAATGTTCAAGTGATTGGGTGTTTTTGTCTTTTGTCACTTTCCTGTGCAAGTTCATTGAAGAGCGTGGTGACTGGTTTCAACCACATATTGGGGCATTTAGTGGATTTGGTGAGTTATGAGTTGTAGTTGTTTGAGGATATCCCATACGAGTTCCACTGTAGGGTGGCAGATGACAGCTATGGCTGTACAGTTGGCTGAGGGCTTTTTTCCTGCATTGAAGCAGGTTCTCAGAGGGTATTTGGAAGGCCCACTCCATGATATAATATCCTTCTGTGTTGCCAAGTTCCAAAGGAGCAGACGTGTTAGTCTAGTTCAATAAAAGAAATAAGAAGTCCTGTGGCACTTAAAGACTAACAAATGTATTTATTGTATGAGCTTTAGTGGAAGAAAATCCCACTTCATGACAAAACCTTGTGCAATAAACGCATTTATTACTCTTTAAGTATCACAGAATTCCTTGTTTGTTTTATCCTTCTGTGGTGGAGCACCCTTGTTTAGCCAAGGTTGCTTTAAGTGTGTTAAGGTATAAGCATACCCAGGAGAGTCACTGCCCTGGGGAAGGACCTGGGGCACCAGCCCAGGCCTCACCCCCTGACCGCAGGCTACACCCCCAGCCGGGGACGGGGCAGGGAGCGGCAGCCGCAGCCGCAGGGCCACCCAGCCTAGAAAGGAGACCGGGAGAGGCAGGGGCCCAGCCAGGACCTGGGGCACTGGTGCCGGGATTCGGGGCACAGGCCTCATGTGCCAGGCGCCAGCGATGCCACTGCAACTATCTCAGACTTTCTCCTTGGACCATATTCCATGGTATCTGAGTGCTTAGCTGTAAATAACAGATTTCTGGTGTGTTTGTGGTGGTTACTAGAGCTAAGAAGGCTGAGGTGGTTATCCATGAATTTCTTATATATGGTCATCTGTAGTGTTTCATTGCTGAAGCTGATTGTGGGGTTCAGAAAGATGATGCTAGTGTGGAAGTGCTCTAGCACAAGTTTAATGGACAAGCAATGGTTGTTGAAGTTGTGATGGAAATCTGTGAAGGAGCAATCAGTTTAGAGGATGAAAATATCTTAGATGTACCTCAGGCATATCATTGGTTTCATGGTGCTTTTGTCCAGAAATTCCACAAGCTGGCCCATGAAAAGGCTAGTATAATGGGACGCCATCCTAGCACCCAGGGATGTTCCCATGATGTGAACAAAGTGTTTGATGTTGAATGTAAAATTATTATGGGTTAGGATGAAATGGGTGAGTTTGGTTATGTTTTTGGAATGGACCTCTGAAGGGTTCACTGTCTTGTAAATATTTGAGGGATGTTAGTGCATAGGAAATTGAAATCCATGGCACTGGGGAAGATGGTGTTCTGAAGGAGGTTGTTAATGTTGCAGAATGTGGGGAGGATGTCAGCTGCATCCCAGAAGAAGCTGAACCTTTTGTTTAGTAAGTAGTCTGAGGCTGGCTTCCATGAATCCCAATATTCCTTCAGTAAGAGTGTCATAGCCAGATAAAATGGGTCTGTCTGGATTCCCTTGTCTGTGCATCTTGGGAAGTATATACAAGTTCCCTAGTGCAGGTTCATGGGAGATTAATTTATAAAGTTTCTCTTGGAGTTGTTAGGGGAAGGATCTGATAATATCCTTAAGTTGCTGGATAAATTGCGGTGTGGGATCTTCTTAGGATTCTCTATAGTAAGTGGTGTCAGAGTTTGGTCACCATGGCTAAGGACTAAAGTGGTGCCCCTCTTATCTGCTAGTTTGATCACTATCTAATGGTTAGATATCAGAGACTGTACAGCTGTCCTATTGGTGTGATAGAGATTATGGTGGATGTGATGTTTGTTAAGGATTTTGCAGTCAATTTTTTCCTGAAACAATCTATGTAATGATCAAGAGTGTGGTTTCATCCACCTTTTGGTACCCAGGGAAATAATTCTTTTTTTCCTATAACTGTCAGTGGGGAGATGGTAATTAGGAATGATGTTATCATTGCCATGAAAGAATTTGTTGAGGGACAGACAATGGAAGAGTTCTAGACACTAAAATCGATTCTAGACATTAAAATATCATGGACTAGACTGTGACACTGGATTTACAGCTTATTCCAACAATCTGTAACCCACTAGCACCCTTTTTTTGTCCTAGGACTGCAGAAGTGTTAATGGGCAACTCTACCTGGTATGGTCTTTTCAAATATATACTAACTACTTATGCTCTAAACAATCCATTCCAACATGCATTTAGCTGTGGCACTTGAATACCTTTCTCAAACTAAAAGAAAAGCTCTGTACAGTTCTAAAGCTGGTCTCTCTCATCAACAGAAGCTTGACTCAACTGTTCATTCAGCTGTCAAATGCCACTTCATTTATTTAAGACAACTTATTTGAATTTCCATAAATGCAACAAAAATAGCTCTGTGTTGCATTTTTTCTTGCACAAAATGTTTATTCTACCAGTAAAGGATTGTGTCGATGGCATGTCTACGCTGAGTGTTGAGATGCTCCTAACCAATACAGAAATTATATAAAAAAGAATGCCATTTAATGAAGGGTTTTTATTGTAACCAAATTGTTTTTTTTACACTACAGGACACAAACCTGACCAAGAGAGAAACTAGCCCTAAAAGCAAAAAGCAACATCCCTAGACTATCAATATATCAGTTGATGGAAGCCAGAAAGCACTCCAGGAAGGTGAATCCCACAGGGACTCTTCCTACTCTCTCACCTAGTTCTGCCTCCAAGCATCGCCTGCAGTCAAACTGTTGCCTCATCCTCTGTGCTGGCTTCTCTTTACTGCTCTGAAAGGGAGAACAGTTTGTACTTTTCATAATCTGGACACTATTCCTTTGTCAATAAGTTTCACCACAAAAATTACTAATCTTCTGTCTCCCTCCACTCCACTTCAATTTAAACATCAAACTAGCTTAGGTGACCTCAAATGGCTTGCCCTCGTTTCCTCTGTGCCACAAAGCTACCCAGCTCTGCATCATGTTCTGAGCCCACTGATCAGACTAGAGGAGTACCTTTCTGTAGAACTACATATTTTTCTTACCTTTGCGCAAAGGTGGTCAATTGCAGCTTAAAAAAAAAAAGGCAACTCACCTATCCCTACTTCAGAGATCCAGTTTAGGGCCCCTACAGAACTCACATGAAGTCCGGCTCATAATTAAGCAATGACTTACTTTTCATTATGAGCGTTTCCTTATTTGGTAAGGAAATGTGCTCTGTACATTTATTTATTCTTTCTCCCTCCCACCAGACACACACACCTCTCTCCTTTAAAGACAGAAATTGGGACAAAAATGGCAGCAATGATAATGTGGAATGTATTTGTATGACCTCTTTTATGTTAAATAGTAAATCATATTGCTGAAGTGTAAGTTACACCTACTTATTTGATAACAGTTTAGCAGCCATTGGAATCCTTTATGACCCACTTTGAAAACAAACTGTCTCTCAGGTAATTAAGACTTTAGATCCTGTCTCGCCCATCTGATAGCTGAGTATTCTCTCAGAAGCGCCATATCTGGAGTATCTCAGAAAAAAAACTATTTGCCCTCACAGAGCACCAAATATCATCTTCCTTCTTTCTCCTTGCTCCCAAGCCAATTCCACAGGCACCTATTTAAACCACAGATTTGGTTGAAAAATACTGACTTTTAAATACAATATGCTCAAAGACAAACCATTTTAATATCTGGAACTTCCCACTTACAATCATCCATCCGCTCCACTTTATTTTGTTAGTTCTCTTTTATTAATTCCGTTAAGGATGCCCACTAGTGTTGATACAGTCTACAACAAACCTTTCATGAACTCAAAAGAAGAACATACTTGTTCCTTGGCTCCTGGTGCTGGATTTGCAAGGACGGCTTTCATTTTCCACTGAAACTTTCACAACACTTATTCCTACAATGTTTATCATGATACCTGCATATAAGTGCATCTCCATATTGTCCATCATTGTTCCACCAAGTTCCATCATAAGAACTTTCTCTATCATTAGGTTTTTCCTAGCAGTCAGTCCTAAATTTGCTTTATTCTCAAAAGCACATATGCATTCCACGTCTTGGTGAGTTTCCAGCAGATATGACTAACTCTAATGTCTCTAGCCTGCCCTTGCTTAGGATGTAGGGCTTGGTACTTTCATAGAAGCTTATTCTCTTGGGAAAGTAAAAGTAGTAAAACTTTTGCTATAGGGTAAACACTCACATTTTTTACTTATAGTTATTCATTCAGTTTCCCTGTGCCTCTTTGAGAAAAATCTGTATTCTGTCTGTCAGTTTCTCATTTGGAATATGCAACTCACAACCTCCACTGGCTTGGCTTCAACTTCCTGGATCTAGAGATCCTCTATGGTTTATCCATAAAGAAACTCAAACGATAAGAGACTTGTTGATAGCTGTGGTACATCCTCATGAGCAATTTTTTAAAAAAATAAGTAGACACTCATCCTAGTATGACTCTGTGATGCCAGTTAATGTTTGTTGCAACTTTTGTTTTTTCATGAAACTTGTCCACAAAGTCTTTGTGACTAATAGGTATAAAAGAAATAAATACAACTCCCTATATCCCAATATAGTTGTTGCATAACACCAGACATAAAACTGAACTACTTATCAATAATCTCCTGAAGTACCATAATACCAGAAGAAAATTGAATTAAGGTGCTCACTGTCCGGTAGCTGTACGTCTCACCCTACAGTTTTAGTACCTGGGGTGTTCCCTTCCCAACATCCTAAAGGAACCAAATTCAACACATCTACCCTAAATTCTGGTTGCTACTCTTGTGTCTAAAAACTGAACTACTTCCTCATATGGCTTGAAACCAATTTTTAGGTTACCATATCAAGAAGCTAATCCCTAGTCTTCTTGTCTGGCCAGTTAAAGACTTAACAAAGTAGTCAGCTATGGTGGATGTTTCACCTTGTGTTACTCGGCTGTCCAAAACCCTTGCCAATATGATCTATCCTTCCATTCTACCGGAGCACTGTTTTCATTTCTACATAATAATTCACCAAGTCCCTTTTCATAGCATGGACAGGCACCAATGCCTTAACTACCAGCAAGGATGTTAAATAAATAGTCTGCTCATCTGGCAGCTGAGCACACAATATGTATTCAAACCCAGCAATTAATTGTTCATTTTCCTCCCCATCCATGTCTTCACATATGGGGTAATTTAGGCTCTATCACACCATCTCCCAAGAGAGCACCCTCAGTTTTTTGAGCTGCACTCATCTCACTGAGAGCTCTGGTGCAGAAACTGACATTATTAGCTCACTCTGCTAAGTACCCATCCTTGTTCCTGTTCTTGGGTCTCCAGGACAGCTAATCAAACCAAGGGACAATTTCAGCTCCCTCTCCTCCTGACTCAGGAGTTACTAGAAGAAAATACTTAATCACAAATGGTTGCCAGCCTTGCAAGAGATAGTGCTCTGCAACCAGTCTCCATTCCACACAAAGCAGTCTTTACCTTTCAGAATTCTCCATTAAAGCAACCCTCATAGAAAGGGTTGTTTCATGCTACCAAAATCTATACAGTGGGTCAAATTGTACTCTTACTTACACCTACGTAGATGTAGAGTAATTCCACTGACTCCATATTTACACTGGTGTCATAGAGCAGAAAGTGGCACTAACACCTGTAATGCATAGATTGCATTCTTAATCCTATTAACTCCAGTGTTCCATTTACACATATGCTGACCTTTCACTGCCATTAATGGAAGCTAAAGCATGCAGGAGTGGCTAACTCCTTCAAATTGTTTACCATATACATAAGGACAGAACAGAGATTAATGTCACACTACCTGTGAGAAAACAGATGTCTATACATAGGGTAAAATCCTGTTTCCTTTTAAATCAATAATAAAATTTCCACAGAGCTCAATATGGCTAGATTCTTTTTTTAATTTTTTTCCCCGTTGTAAATTAGTTGTAGTTGATGACATATTTGTTTACAATGCAATATTCTTGACTCACTGAGTACTCAA
Organism: Podocnemis expansa; assembly: GCA_007922195.1. Taxonomy (NCBI): domain Eukaryota; kingdom Metazoa; phylum Chordata; order Testudines; family Podocnemididae; genus Podocnemis; species Podocnemis expansa. Next base: position 68,690,773 of record ML681963.1, read on the forward strand.
AAAAGGCACAACCTTCCAACGCTGTTCCTTTTCCTAAGCTGACATTTCTAACTAAGGCTGGGAAATTGGCAGATATTCATTTTGAAGAGTTATCAATGTGAAAACTAGAGAACTGATTCATTTTTGCTGAAACTCTCACCATAAAAATTTCTTCTACCATAAATAGAAAGAAAACACACCAAAAATTCAGCAATTAGTTCCTGATGCTCATATCTTTAAAACACATTGCATTCTATTAACCACTTTCTATCAAGTGTTGCCTCTAGGTGCAAGACACTCCCAGAATTCTTCTGTTCATTCACTAAACTTCCTGCAATGAACGTATATATCTTTACCATTGTTAGTTTTTATATACTGCTATGTAATCCATATAATTGTATTTCAGTTTAAAATCTAATATATATTACCGCTTTAATTGCAAGGTTCAAGATATTCTAGAAAAACTGTACCTTTGTTAAATTAAACTACTTTAATATGTATCTTGTTTGAGGGTGGAAACACAGACTTCAAAATAGGCATTTAAATTTAAATTAATCAACATGCTAAAAAAAGTCTGTCAACAAGTAAAACACTTTATAGTGTTTAACGACTGTGTGCTCTTCACAGCTAGAACTCTCTATTTCTAGAGCTTATGTTTGCCTCACACTTGGGTCACCAATCCTCAGTCGGGTCTCTGGGAATTATAACAACATAAATAACAACAAGGCATGATCAAGATCTTTCTTATGTATGTCAGCACAGAAGGATTAAACATCACGCAAAAGATACACCAAAAAGCACTATACTGCACTGTGGCATTTAATCTTCTCAAATGCCCATGCAAAATAGATCAATAGTTATTATATCCCTCATACTGTTGACACTGAAGCCATTTTAGTTAATCATCTGCCATGCGAAGTGCTGAAGAATGCTCTTCAACCTGAAGCCCTCTTACAGGTGGAAGCAGGATCCAGCTGCACCTCTGCAGGTAATCTTTTGCAGCTCCATGGTATACCAAATTAACCAAGCACAAAAGAAGCTTTTGCAGATGCTTCATATAGGTGTCTTGGACTACCAAAAACATTCAAAAGCTAATTGAGGTACACAATTCACTTTGTGTAAAAATTAGTGTAGCCTTGGTCACCATTAATTTTCACAGGAACTCCTGTCAGCAGTTACACCACTTTGCTATGGAATCATACTACATACAGTGTCTCTCTCCTTGTTTCTTCCCCTTTCCAAGTGGCCACAGCACTTTTTCAATGCACTACAGAGCAATTTTCAGTTTACATTTGTGTTCTAAACTGCAGATGTTTTGACTATAAAAGAACATCATATGATACCAAATTGGCAGTTCTCCTCTGTGCTTGGCCTTCTAATATTTGCCTTTGCAAACTGGCCTTTGCATATTAAGTTGTTGCATGATTTTTTCAATTGACACCACCCAGTCAATGGAAAACATATAGCCAGCCCTCTGATAAGAAACAAAGGCTGACTGATGCTGGAGCAATTCTCAGAACCACTGTACACTAGCAGCTATTTCAGAACCTTGAAAAGACTCCACTGCTGACTCCTGCTAACACAATAATGCTGTGGAAGAAGGATCAACTTCTTGCCTCTTTGGAACTGGGGCTCTCTTCTCCTGCAGATTTCCAGGATCAACTGGACTGGGTGGCTATGTTCCTTACCTCTGTCTTGTCAGAGGGAGATTACAAGGATTATCTTTCATTAGACTAGTCTCTCAGAATTCCTTAGCATTCTCCATATTCCACTGTACTTTTACCTATGGCAGAAGATAGTCTAGAGCCAAACTGTTACATCTTAATATTAGAAAAGCAAATTTGAGGATCTCCCCCACAAAAATTAAGGCATGTATGTATGACATGGAGAGAATAGAATTTGAAGTGACAAAAGAATTCTATAAATTGTTTTCATTTTCTAACCAATAATTGTATCTCAACTAATAATATTATATGCATCTATGGACTGCTGATTTATACACACTCTTCTGTATATACCTGAAGTTGGAAATGGGAAGGGATGTATCACCTGATTACCTCTTCTGCTCATTCCCTCTGAAGTTCCTGGCATCGGCCACTGTTGGAAGACAGAAGACTAGGCCTGATGGATCATTGGTCTGACCCAATATGGTCATTCTTATATTCTAGCAGTTACTATTATAATGCAATGATTTACAAAAATGCAAAGGAGAAATAATGTATTCACCTTCCTATATATACAACTGCTGACTTAAGTATATGGTCATATTTTGCTGCATAAAGAATGCACAATCTTTTAACCAATAACTAATATACATGAGTATTTTCACTCAAACTCTGCAGCACCTGTAAATACATAATTTAACTATCAAACATTTCCACGTGGAATCTCTCATGTTGACTATTAATATTACTGTTGTATTAAAAAAAATTCTCAAAGTCAGCATATATATTTTCTTAAATGCAAGGACTTCCATAAAACAAAGAAAGCACTCAATTCCTCTTTCATTCCATATGACATGCAGCTGCATCAATCCCATCAGAAAACAGGCAACAGGAAATTCTTAACATTCTGAAGCAAAATCTAAAGATATGGGTCTCATCACCCTTTCCCCTAAAAGTGCTTTTTCACTGTCTCACAGATGGTTACATCAGAACTAAGATTTTTAACTTACAACTTTATTTAGATCTTCTATAGTTACTCAGGCCTCATTAAGTTGCTAAGAAGGAGCTAGAAATTTATTTTTGTAATTTGCCTTGCCTTTGATATTACCTCCCCTTCCCACCTCCCAAAATATAAATCAATAAAGGAAGTTGACACTTATGGATGAAATCAAGCCAAATACTCTAGCTATTGGAAAATATGCCTTCATAATGTCCTACTGCTGTGTTATTTGTGTTTCTAACCATGGCTCTTGCATATATAATTCCATTATACTTTTCTAAATCAGCGTTTTGAAAAATGCTTTTGAACCATTAATATATTTTCCTGGTTAAAATTCTTTGAGATGTTCTTAACAAGAGTCTTAGATAATGAATTTGGGCAAACTCTGGAACAGTCTTTACAGTATTATCATTCTCATTAATTTTCAGAACTACCCACTGTGTTGAGATGATTGTCATGGGCCTAAGACTTCAATTTGGCTAAATATTTTTGCATATATTTCAACATATAAGTAACTAACAGATGTTTAAAATGCTAAGATCACATTCTAGAAATAGTTAAATATTTACTATAATATCATAATTTGTTTGCTGCATTCATTTTTATTTTGTTTTTCTATCTTTAAACACTCCTTTAGTATCCTGGTTGGCTGTACACAAAAAGCTTAAAAATGCCTTCACAAGAAAACAAAACACACTAGATTTAGTAAATACAGCTGTGCTTTTAAATAAGAAAAAAAGGCATTTCAAGTATCACAAACGTAAAACAAAGAAAGAAGAAAACATGTATTGCATAGAATCTTAACATTTACCTAAGGTCCAGACTTTATTTAAATTATTAGCCTAACAAAATCTTTCAAATTCAAATTTTGTTTTGGCTTCGGAAATGTGACAAACCCAGCGGTGCTAAATCCTGTATTAGATTAAAACAATATCACTTTTTAAAGACTTAATGCAGAGCATTAAGAGTATTCTACTTTAGTAAAGCTTATTTTTTTCCTTTGTCCCCTCCCCCACTGTCTTTTCTTAGGTTATCTTTGAAGACTGCTTCTGTTTCCATTGTTTCATCCTTTAGCATTCACATATCAGAGCAATAAGTATTTCATTACTGGTTTATCTGTCCAGAGGCTTGAGAAGCAGTAACAATTAACCCTCCCTTCACAGTGATTGATACAGGCTTTGCTTTCAATTTGTTCCACTACACAGATCATGAAATTCTGAATGCGATCATCCCTATTGACCTACACTTTCAAACACACGGCTACAATGAGATGAAAGTAATTATTAAAAGGAACACAGGACTACTCAATACTGAAACAAAGTCTTTAAAAAATCCTTTAGATGACCTTTCTTAAAATTGGAAGTATTTGATCTGAAATAAATGATGGATTTGCTTCATAATCTGGAAATATTATATTCAAAACTTATCACTGTATGTTAAGATAATACCATAGCAGCTCAACTCTGAAACATTTTCACTTCAACAGCAGTGATCACTTGAAGAAAACAAGGCAGGATCAGGCCCTCAATATTCCTCAAAGGGCTTTATTCTACACCAGTAGTGATTAAAATATTTTGTGAGACATTTCAACTCTTTAAATTCCTGTGCTACTACTGTGACCTGTTTCTTAAAGACCTACTATTTCTTCTGAAGACACTGTACTTCCTGATTTACTATGCTACATAACTATATAGAGCCCAAAACCCCAGACTTCAACCATGAATGAAGTCCTGAAAAGCAACAGTTTTATACCATAAAACAAACTGAACGGAGACCAATAAACCCTCAATAAGACAGTTACTACACTGGGAAATAGAAATATTTTTCACAAACCCTTGAAAAATAGCCTCAAATAAATATTAATCTTTTGAAATTGATACATTCTGAGGAGGATAAAGTGATTGGCAGAGAAATTCAGTGACTACAGGACTATTTAAATAAGGGTTGCAGTCAAAGGAAATCAGTATAAAAAACTACGCAGCAGAATGTTCTTACAGGCCTGAGGGTCTAATCACAAAACAGAGGGATGGAGATGAACCAGTACTGCATGGACTAACAATGAATTATTTTGAACTATAATCATCTGCCAGCTCAAAGGAGGGGTAAAAACTAGCCATTACTCTCAAGCTGACCTGCAGATAAGTAAAATAAAAACTGGGAGAAAAAATTATATCCTACACTAAATCATAAGAATAATGAACATTTAAAATGTTGTTACACACCAAGTAATATTCTATTTAATGTCTTTTATGTATTGTATTATACTGAGTATTTACATAGTATAATCTCCATAATGCTTGGCTAAACTAGGGTTAAATCAGCCAACTCTTCTGTGAATCAGTACCTAAAAACAACATATGTTAAAAACATCTTAATGGGAAAATGTAGACTTAAATTATCACAAAAGGCACTATTTTTTCATATGGTGAAAATACAGGAAATGTAAATTTACGTATAATACTAATGAAAGATTTAATTTTCTTTAGTCCATCTGGAAAACAAAATATCATCAAATTAGGTTTCAATATTAGGTTTCTTTTTACTCTGGGGGAAAAAAAAATCCCTGTTAGAACTAATTTTACAAGGAAAGAAAAATCAAAACTGCTATTCACGGAGATTCCTGAGATTCTTATGAACAGACTGTTGAAATGAAGAGCACTTTAATCAGTAGAGGAATCCTCACGTTTCTAATGTCTTGCTGTGCATTCTGCAGGTTATAGCAGCAGCTGGTAGAGGTCATATATCTTTTGTGAGCATCCCAAAAAGGCTCACTGCCAGACTGTTAAATTATGAATAAGCAATGAACAAAAGAATGCAGATACGGTGGTGACAAGATAATCCAAGCAAATTTATCTATGACAAATTTCACAGGATTAACAAATTACATTTACACAGAACAATAAAAATGTGCAGAAAATGATGAGCCTACTTTTCCCTTACAGCATTAGTTAAAAAAGTCACCATTCCAGTGCATTTAAATTTAATTTTATCTAAAATAAGACATTTACTGCGTGTTGAAGACAACCATATAAAATTATTTCCTTCCAAGCAAATATACATATAGAGTGTATGCATATACACTACAAGTTGATACATCTCTGTAAATTATGTAAAAAGTCTTCTCCGCAACAAGTATCATAACGAATATAGAAGACTACTTACTATCAAATGCTCCATTTTGCTTGCAAAAGAAAACATATTCTGCCCACTGTCAGCAAACCTTCCCCATAAAGATTGTTTTCTCCTTATTTGCACTGAACAAACAGTATAACAAATTATACCCTCCATAAATAAATACTAAGTCCTAAGAAGGGACTGAGATACTTTTTTCCAGCAATGTTACAAAATAATTAAACAACAAGTAAAAAAGCAATATCCCTACATGATTCCCCAGAAAGATGTGGGAGAGTACAAATAAAATAAATACTGTATGTTGGAAAAGGGGTATCAAATCAGTATGTCAAGTCACTCTTCTGTTTTGGATTTAGTGTTTATGCTATCCTATTAGCTAAAGCCCTAGTCTTGAGAAGTAGTGCAAAAATATAAAATTACACTTTGAGCAAACTAGGGTTGGAATGCATAAAGCAAGGATTTCCAAAGTACAACTCCATAGAAAAAGGAAAATACCTTTTTTGAAAAAAAAGGAAAATACATTAATTAAAAAAAAAATAAAATTAAGAGCAAAGTCAGTGTCTCTGAAAAAATGAAGTGACAACAAAAAAACATAATTTATGTTTAAAAGATCCAAGCACCGTTATGCCTTTTCCACAATTCCTGTTATTTGATATGCACAATTCAGTTTACTTTTGTTTTTTAACATGAAACTGTTGTTTAGTAAAAATACAACGTTAGTAAAATTGGGCCTCTTCAGCACTATACATTATTTACATATCAAATGTATGTTCTTCTTACACAACACTGCCTATAAACAGGAAACCTCACCATTAAAGTGAACATCCAATTAATTAAGATACTTTAGTAAAATACTTGGATCCTTCAAACGCTGATACTTGAGTAGCATTTATCTAACTCATTCAGCCATTGAAAAAATTACTGTACTCTTGATTTTATGGAAGAAATACAAGTTTTATTGTAAATCAGAGTAGTGACTCAGAAACAATCAATAAATAACACTACTCTAAGCATCTGTTTCTCTTTGCTACCTTTACTAGCCACCTTTAAATAAAACAGGATTTTTTTATTTTATGTTTAATGTATATATGAGAGATTTTCCAGAAGTTCTTGTCAATGGAACAAGTGTTGAAGCAAGTGCATCAGCACTATACCCAATGATAAATACTCTGACAAATATGAACAATTTTTGCAGTTATGAAGGCTAAGGGATAATAAGCAGCAATGGCAACAAGTCCTTTTTATATCCCAAAGCCAGCCTATGAAAGATTCAGTAATTCAGTCCTTTCTCCTGACCTCAACCTTGAGCTACAGAGATTGTGTACCTAACAAGAGTTTTTTTTTCTCCTAACTATCAATATACTCAGTCTCTACTCTCACCTAAACAGAAGCAGCCATCCTTCCAAAACTGACAAATTATTTTTATGCTAAATGGACTGCTATCAGAAAGGACAATTCTGAGAACACCATGCACACCTAAATCAAGGACTTCAATGAACTAAACTTTAAACTGGGAAGGGCTCCGAACTCTCTGTGTGATGTATATGCAAAACAAAAAATAAAGCAACCAGCCCCCTTTTCCTCTTCATTAATGTAACAGAAAATGCTGTGCATTATCACAAGCCATATGTGCATTTTCTAATTTATTGCAAAATGACAACCCAAAGATAATATTACTCTATAAATTTAAGTTTAAAAACATTATAGCCAAACAACACACAACGAACAATTCCATATAGCTTAGGCAGGCAAAACCTCCACACTGGGATTTTCAGATGAGCCTATGGCCTTTAGGCACCTAACTCCATTGCAACTGAATAGGCATTGGGTGCCTAAATCCCAGGAAGTTAAGTGGATAGCATATACATGTATATTATTCAAGCTGTATACTGAACATTAATTATATACACATGTAAAAATATGAACCCTGAAGTTTATGAAACAGTACTCTTTCACTTTAATTACTTAACATAATATTGAACCACTAGTGCAAATGAAGGTAACAGATATGATGAAAAACTTCATTTCTATAACATAAATACAATCAGCTGCTCCATCAAAACACTTTTTTTCACTGGGATTTTTGCCTGTAAAAGAAGTACAAGGCCCCAAGGCTCTCTAAGGGGGTAATGTGGTCCAGGGACAGCAAACCAGATATGAAGTCAGAAGACCTGGATTTTATCACAATTCTAGCACTAACCTATTGTACAAGCTGTCCCTATTCTCTTCACTTCTATCAGCCTTACTTTACCTACCTCTAAAGTGGACATAATCATGCATATGCTCCTTTTAAAGCATTCTGAGCTAGTGAGCTCTACAGATGAAATCTCCACAAAAAAAGCTAAATATTAAGTGCTGCTTGGTTGTAGTGTGATATCAACAGGAGTGCCCAGAACAGCACAAACGCTAAAGGTGTAATTTCACCATGCAAAAATAAGGAAACAGCACTGAAAAGGAAAAGGTCCACCATGAAAAGGAGCTACCTCAAATAAGGGTTGAAACTGCTCTTTCAGTGAGTCACTTAATTATTACCAGGTCTTCCTCAGATGGAGTCATGTAAGATTACCAGTCCTTTGGTGTGATTTTTAATTTTGCCTGTGTAAGGAATACAGGACCATAAACTACATAAACTTCAATACTGAGACCCACCAGATCGACCCTACTATTTCCTTGGAAGCCCATTTGACACATGCCTACTCCATTTTTACTTTAGAATTTCCTTGCTCTTTTGTGGTTAATTATACATACTTGCACAGTCTAATCCTGCTCCTATTCAAGTTTCATGAGAGTTTTCCCACTACTCTCAAGAGGAAACAAAATCAGACCTATGGTATTAAATTTGAAAAATATATTTTTTTGCTTTTGGCTTTCTATAGTATTTTCTTCCCTTCAAGCCTTTTTAAATGAAGATATAATTTGAATGTACACTTCCAAAGACAGAATATAGCTTTTCCAGGAGACAGTTGCAAACATAATCCTTTTCTTACTTCACCACATTTTTCTATGTAATATTCCACTACATTATAAAATATTAATGAAAATTTTTACTACTTAAAGTCCTTTGAAATCAATGGCACAAGAGTCCTATTCATTTCTCTGGGACTTTATGTATTGCAAAACTACTGCTCAAGCTGATCACAGAACAATGCCCTAGTCATATAGGACACACCAGCAACCATTTTATTCCTGCAAGCAGTACTATAACAAATTATTCTTACTATGCAAAGTTCTGTTAAAATCAACATGAAAATCAAGCATCTCATTGACACTCTTATGACTTTAGTAAAGATAATATGCAGTAGCCTTGCATATATTACACCGAAAGATACTGCTTATTATGAAAAAACATTTCTTGGTTCCATAAATCTCAAAAACTTTTTGGCAGCAACAGGCTAATCCTGAATTTTGAAAGCAAGCAAGCAAGAAAGCTCTTGGCTCAACACATCCAAAAACGTATCTTAACTTAAAAAATAAAATTCCATGCTAGCAAATCATGTGCCAGGGTTCAACATAATTAATTCTGAAACCACTATAGCACAGATTCTGAAACCTCACCTCACATGAGTAACTCTTACACCTACAAGTGGCCGGGCTATATACTTTAATAGGAAATGATTCCAGTGGGCCTAATTGCACATGTAAGGATTAGTCACATCAGGTCACTTGCAAGATCAGGCCCAACCACATTACAACCCCCAAATCAGTCACTTGATGCCTATGAAGTAAAATGTGACTACACTACATACAGGAGTTCTATAATGCAGCCAGTAAGCCAATGTCAGTTCAATGGGAACAGGATCAAGCCCAAGATGTTCTGAAAATTACTGCCGTTGGCCTGCATGCTCAGTATCAGATACTCAAAAATCTCAGCCCACACATTACTCTCACAAATAAGCCACTATCAAAAAAAATGATAAATAAAAATGAGTTTTTAAAATAAAGACATCTTTTAACCAGACAGTTAGTAAAGCAAGTGGTTGGAATGATAAAAATTGTCCTTGTTGCTTTTCAACAACTACTTTTTTTGGGGGGGTGGGGGGCAGTGATTTCCACATCTGGACTAGCAACCTGTATACGAAGTTTCAAACCAAATGTTATTTAAAACTGCTAGTACATCTCACTCTGAAATTCAAGTGCTGGGAAGCAGAATGGAGAAATAGATGTTTGTGATGTATCCTGGTGGTACTGTAAAAAATACCCTTACTTCTGATGTTGTAGTGAACTGCTAAGCTTAATGTGGTAACTTTGAGGAATGTCAAATTACTGCACCTAGGAAGTAATGATATAATTATTTGGTATAAACATGGTATTTCTATATAACACTGTTAAATTGATCTAAAACAACTTAAATGCCTATAACTTCCAGTAGGAAAACAATCATGCTGTAAAGAATGTACGAAACAGTGCAGAAGATGAAGCCTCGTTATGCCAAATCTCATTAGTTACTGAAAATACTTAATATAACTTTTGTTGATCAATACTCGCATGTAAGCACTAAATAATACATGATTCCAGTGGGGGGAAATGCAGCAAATCAAATATTGGTGGGAGACTGTTTCAAATTATGAATAGTAGTATGACTGCTAATCCATACATCAGAAATCAGAAAGATGGTTGTAATGTGGGAGGGCTCTATTTAATAAAGGTCATTACAACTCCTGGCTCTAGAGCTATAAGATCTAATATCCTCTCTGGTAGCTCTATGATATGCCCATGCATTACTGTTCTTGTTGACAGTCTGTTGCCTTGGAAATATTTCATTATTTCAGTTTTTCCATTTGTAGACCCTTGGCCTTGTGATATGAAGGCCACCCTATTTCATATTTTCGATTATCATTTAAGCAATCTTCTGGAGCTATTTATATAAAAGCAAGTGTTAGACAATGCATATCATCATTTATCACTGTTGTATTTAAGCTTATACTCTAGAAAGAAATATAAAAATGACCAGTTTTTTCTTCACTTTAAAACAACACTACTATGATATTGTGATATGCTTTACAAATGCAGCACTGACATACCATACGCATGCCACTTCTATTTAATCATCTTGGTTATATATCCACACAACAGAAAATCATAGGCTTGTACCATAACTGAACAATTTGCAACCCAGCAGAATTTAAAAGAAAATCAAATAAGTTTAAGTGCATAACTTTAAAAATAATTCTTTCACAACCTGAATAGGTGAAACAAAGTTTTAAAATTCTTCAAGTAAGATTAAATCTTAATGGTACCAAATACCTACAGAAGACATTTTAAACCATTTTCCTGTTGCTTAAAGCATTTTAATACATTCCATCTAAATAGAGTGTAAATGAAGAATAAACAATGCACAGATTGTTTACTCTCATGGGTCTAAATTTTGATAACCAGTTTATTTTAAAAGTAAATAAGTAACTAGTGATTTCAGAAGCCATTTTTCAAATCACTTAGAAGATACACCTCAGAAGAGATTTACAAAGGAGGCTTAAATACACAGTCACATGCAAGAATGCAGTGCAACAGTAGAGTTTTAGGAAAATGCACGTTCGTGTATACTTACTGAAGTACAACTACATTTTTTACAAAACTTTTTCTGAAGAATGCATGGCATGACAATTTCTCATATAAAAACAAATCAACTTACACATGTACTGTTTATACTTTAAGTGTTCAGCATTGTAAACAGTGATAATCAAGCCAAGCCCTCAAGGCACAAAACCGCCTGGACACTAGGCCAAGTTTGTGGCTATTAGCGTTCTCGGAGTTTAGGCTCCTTGTTCCCCTGAAACGATTACTCCTCCCACTCCCTACAGGATAAAACTACTCTGATCCAACCTTTAAAATGACAGCATCAGAGCTGAACAAGAAGATGCTATTAAAGGGCATTAAATTAAATACAGTATATCCTCCCACAACTTCAGTCAGAATTTCAGACCAAGCGTTATTTAGTTCAGCTCTCAAGTGGAGCAGAATAACAAATCGCGCACTTTGATTTACCTTCTCCGAATGCCAAATGGAGACAGGTGATAAAGAAAGCACTCATGCACAGGCTATGAAGGTTCCCCTAGAAATTAATTCTATCTTCAAGATTCCTATCTCAGAGAAATTCCCAAAATGGCACACAAATATGCTTCTGCTGGAGAGATTATTGAAGCTGTCCTGGCAAATACATTTATTACTAGTATAGTACCAGGATCAGAAAAAAGACAGCAAAACTGGATATTAAGGGGAAGAAAAACCCACGTATTGATATTTATATATTGTTTTTCTTGCAAATGAAGAATGCTATAGAAAATGCATGATGCTAAAGGGAGTACTGATGCTGTAAAAATGCCTGTGCAGCTACTGAAGGAAAATGTGGAATGTTTATCACTAAAGCGTAGCCAAAACATAAATCAGACCTCTGATTTCTGGATTTTTAACCAAGGTGCACATTACACCCATATTCAAATTCACCTCCACATCTCTTTGACTAAGCTGTCAAAGTGCAAGTTATAGTATGTGTCAAACACAAGTATCTAAATACCGATGAAAACAAAACGGAGTTTTCCAAGGTTTTGCAATACTCAGTAACCTACTTCCCCAGGAAAACTACTGATACGTCTATCAAATGTGCAACTGTTTAACTTTTTAAAACATACATTGTGGTATGTTTACCTTTACATTTGAAAGACAAGATTTAAATTACAAGCGTGGAATAAAAACTGATTGATCACAAATTGTTTTAGCTAACCATTACTCAGATCAACTTGTACTGTAAAATCTAAACCCAGGAACGTGACCCAATCACTTTTAAAAACGGTCTGAAGGTTAATTTCCATTTTACTACTAACCAGGCACCTTCCTGGCCCTTTTGCCCACCCCCGCATTCACTAAGAATGATGAAGAAAAAAGGAAGCCTGGAGGGGAGGGGAGAACCCTTTAGCTGCTTTCCTCTTGGGCATATATCTTATTGAAATGAAGCTTTGAATACTTTTGTAAGAATCACGAAGTGGCCTCACATGAACTTGTCGACTGCTTCCTTCCTACTGATGACTTTCAGGAAGATTCATTTTCCTAGACCAAATCTGCTAGGGGCACTTCATGTCAGCAGCAGCAGTCAATTAACAGCAAACACAATCCCCAACAAAAGTACAGGGGCGAGACTGGCGGATTGGAAGCAAAGGGGAGAAAGGACAACAGCCTACAGTGCCTGCTGCTGTTTTGTACACAAACTCCTCTCTGGTGTTGTGTTGTGAGCAATGCCACGCTGCAGCAAGGCTCAACTGTGCCAAACAGCTTGCTCGCCTTCCACCCCCAAGACGGCCACGGGGCGGGGGGGGGGCTCCGTGAGTGTGCATTATGCCGCAATTGTGGCCACCAATTTGCCCCACTGCGCGGCTTGCCGCGGAGAGCAACCAGCTCTCTAGTTTTTGGCCTAGCTGCACTTAACTGCACAAGCAGGGACGGCCCCTCCGCGAGACATTCCGGGCCTGGTGCTGGCTCCTCATCTCCCACTCAGCCTCCCGCCGCCCGCTTCCAGGAGCCCCGAAAGGGGCCGCCGCGGGGATGCCCCCCACCGCCGCCCTAGCCAGGCGCCGGCTCCTGCAGGCTGGGGAGGTGCCGCGGCTCGGCTCGCAGCGCGCGTGTGAGTGTGTGTGCGCGCGTGTGACTGTGCGGGTGCAGCGGCGGCGGCGGGCAGACAATATGCAATAGCAGAAACTCCCCGTACCTGGCAGGGCGAGCGGGTGTCTGCAGGCACAGAGGAGCCCCCTCCTCCTCCTCCTCCTCCCACCCTTCCCCGGCATGGCAGCCACGCCAGAGCCCAGGCAGCGGCAGGGCGCTGCGGCAGCGGCTGCAGGTTGAATAAAGAGAAAGTGTTACCGTTCTCGCCTGGAAGGATCCTGCTGGAAGCTTGGTTTGGTGGGCGCCATCTTCCTGGGCTTTTTTTTTTTTTTTTTTAATTATTATTAGTCTGGGGGTTTTGCCTTGCCTTTCCTCTCGCCCTTACTTTTCCCCTGGCTGGGGCTGGCGTGTGTCTAGCGGCGGCGGCGGCGATGGCGCTGCTCCGGCAGGCAGGCTAGGGAAAAGTAGCGAGGCCGAAGCATCGCGGGCTCGGTGCAGTCCTGGTGCAGGTTGCGCGCTAGCGCGGCTGCTGCGGCGGCCGCAGCCCAGCAGCCGAGGCGCGGAGGGGGCCCGGGCTCCGCCGGCTCCCCAGACATGCCAGGCGCAGGGGCGGGCGGCCGGCGGCGGGAGGCGAGCGCCCTGCAGCCCCGGCCATCGGCATCGCCCGGCAGGTGTGAGCCGCCCGCCCGGATTACGCCGGCTGGCGGGCCATGGGGCCGGCGGGACTCGGGGGAGGGGAGAGTCAGCGAGCTGCGCGCTTGACCGCTGTGAAAGTATTTCTGGGCATTTTCCAGCTGCTTCCCCCTGCTCCGCTCACGCTCTCTGTGCAAGGGACAGAGCCTCCGCTGCCGGCGCAACAACGCCACTCAGTTGCAGTTTCGCACACTTTCCTGCTCGGGAGCAGCAGAGACGGGCTGGCGGGCGCGGCTGGTGTGTGACTCTGCGCTGGCGGTGGACATACGCGGGGCGCATGGCCGGGGGTGTGCGGGGCCAGCACCCGGGTGCCTGGTTTGGCTAGGAGCCTGAGCACCGCAGGCCACGCACGTGTGTCTAATTCCCTGCCTCCCTCCAGAAACCGCCTGGAAGCGGGAAGGGGGCTGAGTGCAGGCGGCCGCACACTTCCAGCTTGGAGGATGTAAGATTGGGAGCGTTAACACGGTGTGACGAGCCGCCCTGTGTGAGAAGCATATGGTTCACGCTCCTTCACTGGAGATTACCAAACCAGTCAGGAAATAAGGGAGCGAGAAAGCCTTACAGGTTTCTTCTAACACATCAGGAGAAGGAGGGAGGGTTAAAGAGTTTTTTGGGTTTTTTTTTTTTTTAAAGTCAATGTCTCTTTTGTGAAGTGGCTCCTCATAGCCAAGATAACTTTGTGGGTGTGCGCCTGCTGCCTGCAAGTTCATGGCTTTGGCGGTCTGATCCTGTTCCCGAAAGGAGTCCTTCCCTGGGAGCAGGATCAAGCCCTAAACAAAGGGAATTTAAGTAGAGAATCTGCTTTTCTTCATCCCTTAAAAAGTTAAGGGAAAAGGGAAGGCGATGGCTACACGTGTGAGTTGTGCAAAAGGAAGCAAAGGAGGCAAAAGTTAGCAAAGCACCTGAAAGTTTTAGGGCGCTGTAAATGCACCAAGAGGAGGCGAATCTCTCTAGAAGGCAACGAGACTAACCTGCCCCTTCATTAGGTTTGAGAGGGGCAGACACAGGCTAGGAGGGCAGCCCAGGGATCAAACCCCTGCAGGCAGCTTCTCTCCCAAAGCTGCCCACTCCTCTAGGCCCCCCATCCTGCACAGACCACTGCCATAAAGTTAAGCACCTGGGTAAGTATTTCAAGGAACGGGGTCTCATTCCTTCCTAGACTTTTTTTATATTGGTCATTCTGCACAACATCCACCTATGAACTGTACTATATTTACCCAGAGTACCTGTCCTGCATCTCGACTTGAGGGCACCGAATTTCTTTTATTGTTATGTCTGTTATTAAATATGGGATTTGTAAAAGAACTTCAACACTGTACTGAGGAAGCTGGGGGGTTCAAAAAGCACAAAATGGCAGTCAGTCCGGCAAAGCTCCTTCTCCTCCTCCAAAAAAATAAAAAGTTGATAAGGGCTCTTTCTGGATTTTTGCAATAAGGATATAAGTGGTGCCAGTGAGCTAGTGCATGTGTCAAGCATTTCTATACAATAGGCTGAAAGAGCATTCAAATGAAAGGCATTGTTCTTGTCTATAAAAACTTAACATTCGGAGAAAATGGAAGTTGTCTTTTCTAGGTGAAATTAGAAAGTATGCAAACTATCCAGACTGGCCTGCATCCTCATTACTATAAGTAGTTGGCTATATAGACAGTAAACAGCCATTTGGTTTACTGGTTCTGGTAGTTTATCGGAGAAGAGTTGTTCTTGCAACTTTTTTTCCTGATTACTGGCTGACAAAAAAAAAATCAAAAGTATTAAAATCGAACTGAAGTACTAAAATTGCACAAGCCGCCCTATTCGTGTACTTTTCTGTATGGTTTAAAACCCGTCAGAGGTCTCTCTCTCACTTATTTAGAAGTCAGGCTGACGTTTCTGACCCTTGACTTACCCACTTCACAGACTGAATTATTGTGACTGTTGCCTGTACTTCCTAGTTAAATTGACCATCAGTTTCCCTTGTCATTTAAATATTTTATACGTGACAAAAATCATACAGAAACCATGAGAGGAAAATACTAACCCAAATCTTCCCTATTTTTCTGTCCATCGAGTTCCAGTGCTTTGATATAAAAAGTTCCTTGAATTTGGCTGAGCAGATGACGACTGATAACTACATTTTAAATCTTTCTTGGCCAGGAAAGTGTTCAGGGATCAACATGAATAACTGCACGACTATCAATTTTATACTAGTTTTTTCACAAAATAAAGCCTTCAAAAGTCACGTCCAGAAAATTCCTGCCACCGGGCACCAAATGGAAAACACAGCCATGTGTTTTCTCATACTTGCCCGCCTGTGGTAGGCACCTCGAAGTTGGTGCCCAACCAAGCAAGCAATGATAACTGCCGGAGTCTTACCAGTTTAAACACTGGTGATTCCAGACAAGACTTTCCAAGCCAGTGGAGTTTAAAATATACGCTAAAAAACTTCCTGCGCTTCTAATTTCCATTATATGCACATTTAGTTCGAGATGTCAACTATTTGTGGCTCCACGCCTTCCCCCCCCCCCCCCCCAACGTTTACTGTGAGGCACCAGCAGAAGGAAGGATGTTTGGCACCCTGCGATTTGACTTTTCTTTAGAGAATCGAAATTGCTGGTTCGGCTTTCAGACTAAATTTGTGCTTTGTCATCTACTTGGGGGGTTCACGTTTTCATTCCAATTTGCCAGCAGCGAAGTATATCAAAGGGAAAGTTCATATTTTTACTCTCAGAATGACGAGGAAAGATCAGATAATTAACCCTCGTGTTAGCAGCAGCACTACCAATGACTTGCTGGGGGGGATGGGAAGAGGCTTTAAACTTCATTATGACTTATTGCCTAAGCCAACTTTGCAGAGCTCTTCCTAAAGGCGCTGCCTGCGAAACTCAGGCATTTGCATGAGAATGCAGTGAGGCTGAATACCCAACAGAGCCGAGTTTCATGCTGGATTTCCCTCCACTAACAGGTGACAGGGTAACCCTCTTCCACTCCAGTGTGCAACGGCAAGCGTGCAACCCCAAGTGCAAACTGTCTCCTTCTCTGTCGCAAACAAATGATCAATCAACACACCGTGATCAATTCTTCCCCAGGCTGCCCCACAGAGGGATTTGCACAAGGCGTTGACATTGAGCAATTCCTCCGGAGAAGGGATGAGCGGACGGGATCCCAAACTTTGCAGCAGCTGAGAGAAAGATGCCGGCACCCCCCGCCCCCCTTTCCGAGACACAACTAGATTTGTGTTTACCTCTCGGTGCCTTTGAAAATACCCAGCGTTTTGACGCCCAGTGGGCTAGCGCCAGCGGCGAGAGCGACACAAAAGCACAAAGAAAAGCAAGTGAGGGAGCCTCACACACTTGCACTCACCGTTGCTGGTAGGAAGTGATGCCCTGGACGTTTGGCGGGTTCCCGTTGGCGGCGGTGCTGGCTCGCCCCATGCCCGGCCCGGCCGGCACCCCCCCGGCCGCCCCACCGGCGGCCGCCGCCGTCACCTGCACGCTGAAATCCGGGAAGATGCGGATCATCCCCGCGGCTCAGCACCCGGCGAGTCTGGACGAAGAGGTCCGGCAGCTCCTCTCCCTCCGGCGGCTGCAGCAGCAGAGCCAGGCGCGCTGCAATCCCATTAGTGAGCCGCGGCCACTGGGAGTGAGGCAAGGCGCTTTGATCTGAGCTGTGGGCTGAGATTGAGAGGAGCCGGGGCGGGAGGGGGAAGGCTGGGGGGTAACGGGAGGGGGGATGCTTTACCGCTTTGCCAACATGCGGCGGGGGAGGATTTGGGGTGGGGGGCTCAGCCCTCCCAGAAAAGAGGCATCGCTCCTCGCGCCACTGGAGCCGAGGCGAGCCAAGCGCAGCAGGGACCGCGCGAGGCGAGGGGGCGCGCTGACTTTCGCCGTGCGGGGAAACGAGGAGCAGCAAAGGTTGCCTTTTCCCCCCGCCTCCCTCCCCAAATGCAAGCCTGAGAGGAGGCTCTGGCTCGATGAAGTAATAACCAGCGCCGCTGACCACAGCCTGGGCTGGAGCCAACGGCGCGGGGGAGGAGGAGGAGGAGGAGGAGGCAATGCCCCCGCTCCCGGAGTCCTAAAGAAAGAAGGAAGAGCCGAGGATTGTTGCAGCCCAAGTTCTTGCTCTTGGCAACTTGCTCGCCTCCCCCCCCCCCCCTTTCGCTAAAGGGACGAGGAAAGGCGACGCTTTTGTGCAATGCCAGAGTTTGTTGCCTCTTACTGACTCTTCTCCCCTCCTAGTGTGCAACAAGGTTATTGCTGCTCAAACTTGCAAGGTGTGCGTGCGCGCAAGCCGCGAGCCTTGCTGGCCAACCTATTAATGCCGCCGCTGAGCTGTGTGTTAAGACGGGCGGGGGGGCCCCCAAGACTAGCGAGGAAGCTGCCTCGTCTTTGCGCTCCCCTTCATGCTCTGGGAGAGGCAAAGCTGCAGAGGTTCAGCTCTTCGTGCAACAGTGCTCAGAGTAGGCTCAGCTCCCCGAGGAGGCTGTTTGCTTGGCAGCTCTCCCCTGCAAACTGCCTCTCCCCCCAGCCGCACCAGGTTGGCTACTGTGGTTAAAGGGAAGGGGCTGAGCCGCCGGACTGCCCTGGGGCGCTCCCCGAGGCGCAGGGCGAGGTGTGGGAATGCGCCACAGCAGCCGCCCGCGCGCCCTGCCTCTCCCGCCCTCCTCGCGGGCGCCGGGAGTCAATGAGGGAGCAACAACTTGCTCTGCCGCGCTGCTCATTGACTCCCCGCGCGCTGCGGGCCTCGCCCGCGCCTCCGGCAGCCAATCGGCGGCCACCGCGCGGGGCTGGAGCGACGCTTCACCTGCTTAGCCCTTGGAGAGGGAGGAGGAGGCGCAGCCAGAACGTGGGAAGGCGGGAGAGTGCAGCCCCAAGCCTGAGGTTACCAGATGTCAGGCAAAAGGGGGACACGTCCTCCCTCTGCCCGCCGGCATGTTAAAAATTCATGATGTTGGCGGGCTTTTTACTGGCAGGGGTTAAAGGATGAGGGCATGCCTTAGTTTTCGGGGGAAGTGTTCCAGAGCCCCCTAAAGACTATCACATGAATTCTGTCTTTTTGCCACACGTCCTCCTTTTCCTATTTCCCTGCCCGCCTGTTCATGCTTGGGTATCTGGCAACCCTACCCAAGCCTCAGACAGAGCCCTTGCTTTCTCAACCCGGACACGCTCTGGCAAAGCTAGGGCTACCACATACCAAAGTCTGGAAGAGAGGACAGGGAAGTACGGAAAGGAGGACCTGTGGAGAAAATGTAATATTTTTCTGTTTTTAGGGGGCCTGGAACATTTCCCCCTAAAAATAAGGTATTCTGTGGCACTCTGGCATACTTTAACTCTCTGTAAGTAAAAAGGCAGAC
This sequence comes from Podocnemis expansa, assembly GCA_007922195.1. Lineage (NCBI taxonomy): Eukaryota > Metazoa > Chordata > Testudines > Podocnemididae > Podocnemis > Podocnemis expansa. The sequence continues at coordinate 68,710,160 of ML681963.1, forward strand.
AAAATCATGTATTTTAAAATGCCTGCCAGATGGAGGAGGTGAGGGTAAAAAGGAGGACATGGCCTCCTTTTGCCTGACATCTGGTAACCCTTGCAAAGCCCTTGTTCTAGCGGGGAGGAAGGCAGGAGCCTTGCAGCAATCACCTAGAAAAGGCTGCAGCCCCTCCAGCCAGTCTTCTCCCCCGATTTCCTCAGGGCACTGGGAAATTAACTGAGAACCAGGGATTTCCCTACACCACCCTGAATTTCCCAACACCCCCCCATCCCCTGTTGTCAGCTAGTAATAGTGTTATACCAAATTAGTGAACACCCCCCCATACTACCTGCCCCCTAATTTCAAGTCCTGGGGAGAATACCGTTGGGAACACTCACCTCAAATACTCTCCCTCCGTGACCACACTAAAGCTACTCAGTCTGGGAAAAGGAGCGAAACCCATTTTGCTAGGGTTCCCATACCAGCTGCAGTGTATGAGGCACTCTCAGTCAGGTATGTAAAGGAAGACAAACGAGAGTCCTTCCCTTGCCCCAGTTTTCCTGCACAGGTGCAATGGCCACACCCTGCCTGCCTCCTCCCAGCACCTGGGCCCCAGGAGCCCTCAGTTCCATACCTTTCATGTTAGCAGTCCCAGCCTCTTCACTCCAGTAAGCAGCCCCCTAAAGGGGGATGCAGCACTGTCTGTACCAATGTGGGCTACACAAGCAGCATTCATGCTGTGGCTCTCTGCATGCCCTGGCTATGTCTACATCTAAAAATTTAGTTTGGACTTGCTAGTCCGAACTAAATAAGTCTGAGGTTAGTCCAAACTAACTTCAGACTAACTGTGCCTTTTTAGTTCAAACTAGCTGCATATTCTAGTTCAAACTAAAGTTTAATTCAAACTAAAATGTGTGGCTAGTTTGAACGAATGGCTGTTTAAGTTTGAACTAGCCATTATTTTGTGCATTGCGTGGGCTTAGTTCGAACTAAAGTTCAAACTGAGCCAGCTAGTCCAGACTAACCAAGGAGTCTTACTGCTTTGGACTTGGCTTTGGCTAGTCCAAATTAAGAAATTTCTTAGCTCGGACTAGGTAAAGCCTAGTGTGGCCATGGGCCAAATAAGTCTGGACTACGCTTCCTTAATCTGGACTATTTTGGCAGTGTAGACAGACCCCCTGGGAACAGAGCTGCTAACCCCCATGGCACTACACATGGTGTGTCTACCCTTCAAAAAAGTGTGTTCTCATCTCCGGAACTTGGGTTAAAATAGCAGAGAAGGTACAGCAGCTAGAGTTGGCAGCTCAAGTTTGTCCCCTCCCCAGGGGCATTGCTGGCGCTGGGTTTATGGGGCTCGGGCCTTGAGTCCCAGTGCCCAAAACTTCAGTCTGCCACCGAGCCGGCCACAGTGGCAACTGCAGCAGCAGCAGCATGTGAGCCCCGAATGTCAGTGTGCGGAGCCCTGGTTCTTTTTCTGAGCTAGCAGTGCTCCTGCCCCTCCCTATAAACCTGAACTACAGTCGGAGTATGACAGTTGCATTGAGAGATCTGCGTCTTGTACCGTTCAACCCTGACCCCCTACCACTCTGGAATGCATTGTGCTTCTGACTTCTACAGGCACATCTACTCTCATCCTGGCAGTTTAATCTCCTTTCAGCCACTGCTGCTCAGCCTTTATGAATCTTAGACTGGCCCTTAGTCCCACAATATCCTCTTCATCTTGACTTTTACTTACCATTTTGTTCAAAACCAAATTAAGACATATCTACTTTATGTTAAAACACAGACTGCATTCAAATCCTTTGTATTAAATAGCATCTGTGTTTGCATTCTGTTTTAACACAGAATGCTTTGGACTGCTGCTAATACCAGGAGATATGAAACTGGTTAGTCCCCACATGTTGCACATAAAAAGAATTCATAATGAGCATCTGTGGGATGTGGAATGGATCCCATGAGTTAGCTGAAGACCTCATACCGTAAGAGCTGAGAAGCCTAAGTGAATTATGACTGTCTTTCTCCTCACAAGTAGGATTAATTTTCTATCCCACTTATATTCATTATCTTTCCTGTTTATACCACAGGGACATCAATTGTTTGAGTGTTACATATAAAGACTTCACAGCAAAAGTATAGGTTAGATAGCTGAGGGAGGAGGAGAAGTTATTCAACCTACATTTTTAAAGAACAGTTTTAAATAAGGATGTACACAATATTTTATACGACTGTGAATGTTCGTTTCTTCTTTCTAAGCAACATATTTAATGAGAATGCAAGGTTTACAAACTATTTTCCATTTGCCCATGGTCCTCCCAGTTTTGTCAATAGGAATTTTGCATGCAGAACAAGGACTGTGTATAGCCTTTAGAGAGCAGGTCAATAAATGGCTGGAGGAATGATTAAACACTTCTGAATAGTGCCTTTCCTTTTTCTTAAAATACAGTACAAGACTGGCATGAATATAGGGTAGGTACCACTCTGACTGGTTATGGAATAAACACAGAAAGGAATTTAAATGTGCACAATAACCATTTTTCAAATGCTTAGTCCATTATAGCATGCACTGCCAATGTGTATCATGGCATTAGAGTGGACTTTTATCATTTAGAGGTCTCTGTACTTTGATGGTCATTCTGTTTGGGCACCAGATTTTCATGATCCAAAGGCAACAACTGAGACACAGAGAGTCAGCCTTTGGGCAAAACATACAAAGCTTGTATCATCTAGAAGTCACACTGGTCCTCAGTTTGCACCATTGAAGTCAATAGGAGTTTTGTCATTGACTTCAATGGGTGCAGGACTGGATCCTGTCTGCACATTTTACAAGATATTTTTAGGACTATTGATTGTATCACTTATTTAACTGCTTAAGCACAGAAGAAGTCACATCCAGCAGCCACACAGGTAGCCCTACTGAAGTCTGTGGAACTACCTACATGGATAGGGCTAGCAGGATTCAGTCCCAGGTTTGTAATGTCTACAATATGCAGAGCTGTTGTTTAAATGCCCTTAAAAGAATATCAGCTACGAATGTTATACTATGAGGCTATGTTCACACGTAAACTGTTATTTCGAAATTAGTTATTTCCAAATAAAGTCCTTATTTTGAAATAAGTTAATTCAAATTAAGGGAAAGCCTGCTATCGAAACGGCTGTTATTTCAAAATGGTTATTTTGAAATAAGGCCGTTCAAACATGTTGTTTCAAAATAGTTGTTTCGAAACAATGGTGTTGTTTCGAAACAACATGTCCGACCACCATTGTTTTGAAACAGCCATTTTGAAACAACGGCTATTTCGATTTCAAGTAAGGTTTTACTGTTTCGAAATAACGGCCATTATTTCGAAACAATGGGTCCCGTTGTTTCGAAATAACGGAATGTCGTGTGGACATAAGAAATTTTATTTCAAAACAATGGCTGTTATTTCGAAATAAAACAGCCTGACTGTAGAATAGTGCATTTGGTTGTTTATCGCTTTGCTCCCCCAATGAAGGGTACCATAGTAAAGAAAAGCATTAATCTCTGTCATTTGAATATTAGTTAACACTTGAGTGAAAATGTTTGATGTCGGGCTTGTACCCCTACCAATGTGCCCGTGTTCAGTACTGTGGGCCTGATTCTCCTCCCATTTTCAATAGTCTTACACCAACATAATTGTGTAAGTGGAAGGAAAATCCAGCACTATAATTTTTTTAAGTTAGTTTATTTTCATCACTTCCTGATTAATGCTTGCTTCTGGTTCTTGAGTGAAATTCGTTTTGTCTAAATGCAGTACACTACAATAAGATATTCTGCAAGTTGCTTTGATATTGATTGAGCTCAAAGATGTTCAGGTATAGCAATACTGTTTCTTTTAATATGCTGTAGATCTTCTACTTTTATGGCAAAAACACAGTAAAGATAAAAATTAAAAGCACATGACAGTGTGTAATATAATAACATTTAATATTTATACATTACATATACCTATCTATCACAATTATATGTTATATCTTTATCCTCATTGTCAATGTACTACTGTTCCTTTCTTTCACAAGTGAAAAAAAATCTCTTCTCTGGAAATTCATTTCCATTTACTTAAAGTTAAATGGTTTGACTTTGAATTTTCATTATCTGCTGTTGGAAGAAGCGTGTGACAGGTACTAGAGAGAATGCTACAAAGCGTCATTGTATCATCTAATTTTTGCTTCACTTTAGTCAGATATCATTTAGGTGGAGAGTAAAATAGTATACATAGAACAGAATAAAATAGAACAAAACAGAACAGAAATAAAATAAAATGAAAATAGGATACATAATGAACTACAGTAGAAAAATGCCTTTATCTCTGATGCATTGATTTCTTTTTTTCTTTTTTTTTTTTTTTTTTTTAGTTTCTCACTAGTGAGAAAATTGAACTAATTTTATATAAAAGGAATATGTCATAACAGGATATGGCATTTATCTTCATGAGATGGGGTGACCTCATCATTCATAAGTGGTGTAGCTATGAATGAATGATCACCCTCCCTCACCCATTAAATGTAGATAAAGTCCATGTCTTCTGTATCAGTATTAAATATTCAATTTATTATTTTACAAGTCTCCATCTTTACAAGTGTCCACTAACAGTTGTGTCAGCTGCTGCAACCAATATGTACTGTGATTGTGAAGCACTGGCTATTCGCATGCAACTAGCTCTTCATGACAGCGGATGAAAAAAGAGAGGGGAAAAGAAAATACTAGAGCAGACAAAGCGGGAAAAGACAGATCATGTAAAGCAAAAATTATGGGCAGAGTAGGTAGAGGAAGGCTAACAGACCTGTACTTTCATTGCTTCTAATATTACAAGAGCTTTAAAACATTAGGACAATGAAACATTTTCAGATAAATACTGCACATAACAGCTACCTCATATCTCAAGTTATATTGCTAAAGTTTTCCCAGAAGTGTTTATATATGTGTACAGACAGAGGAATATATAATTAGCAAATAATTTCCTTTCACTGTTTATCAGCAGTGTATCTCAGAAAAGTTGTTAAAAATATTTCTTTCCAGAACTATATGAGAACATATTTTCTCCCCAGATGATGTCATATTCTGCAGTTTGTTTTCCTTCTTATGTAAAACTAATAATCTCAGTATAAAATGTACATACATTCCATTTAATTTTACATGGCAAGAACCAACTGTTCATCAGAAAAGTGACCACACATAATTTCTAAACAGTGAATGTTAAAAGTCTGGAGAAAAAAACCATGAAAACTCAAATAGGAGGTACTCAAATATTTTCCATCTTTAGGATTCCTAGATAAACTCAGGGTATCAGAGCTGGGGAGAGTGGAGGACAAAAAAATTTTTTCTAAAAGTATGCACTGGGAATGAAGAGAGAGATTATGATAGCCGTCCATATATTCTAAGCAGGAAACACAAGCAGAGAAGAAGATAGAAGGAAAATGCCTGGGGAAAGTAGCATCACTATCGCAATCATAAAAGATGTATAAGGACATCAGTAGAAGAACTAGAAAAACTATTAGGAGACTGCCCTACAGGGCTATCCCAATGGCTCAGTGCTCAGAACACAGTGCAGCTGCCACTGGGAAACCAAAGTTAAGGTTTGAGGTTAACCTTAGAAACGTACTCATCATTATGTGCAGTTGAGAGCAATGTGAAGATAATGCTTCTAGCATGGAGAAAGATGCATCACTCATGAACCCTAAACATATTTAAGTCCTTTACAACCACTGAAGCTACCTCAGTCCTTTTAATTGGCTAGAAATCCTGATTTCCTGCTGGGGGGGGGGGGGAAGAGCCCTGACCTACACCATGGAATGGCAAAGGACAACTCAGTGCCCATTAAAACAAAGAAGGAGTCTATTGGCACTTAAAAGACTAACCAATTTATTTATCACATGAGCTTTCATGGGAGAAAATTCCACTTCTTCAGATGCTTAAAGATGGGAAAGGAAGTGGAATTTTTCTACCACAAACACTCATGCAATAAATAAAGTGGTTAGTCTTTTATGTGCCACCAGGCTCCTTCTTTGTTTTGCTGAACTAAACTAACACAGCTACCCCTTTGGAACTCATTTTCCACTGTTAGTACTTCAGTGTTAATTTCTCCTGTGTTGTATACACTGTTCTGTCCAAAAGTCCTAATTAATGGGTAATTGCTTAGCAGTGATCCCCCACAAATGGTGCTGAACAGCTTCAGTGAAAGATCAAAGAACTGCCATTTGTTTTTCTCACACTTCCTCTGCTTCTGCTGTCAGCAGCTTAACTGCAGGTGCTCCATGGTGTTCATCCAAACAGTTGTATCACCCAAAGGCCAGTCTTCCTCCCCCTCAAGATCACTGCCATGACTGCAAGTTGAGCCAATCCTGTAGTTTTCTGGCAATCATTCTGGGATCATCTTGGGGATAGCAGGAGATCGATTTCAAAGCAACACTTTCAGTTTGCTCCTCCATTTATATCTGAATTATACCATAATGCCTACAAACAAGTTGAAGTCCAGAGAAAGTGAAAAGCAAACCAAATATCTATTTGTTTGTTTGATCCCAGGGCTTCAAGGGGCACCAGGAGTTTTTTCTTCCTGTGGCTACTCCAGGGCCAGTAATTCTTTCCACTTCTGCATGTTTTTTGGGTCAAAGCAACTTACCAAAAAGAATGCCAGGCTGATGGCAGTGATTTTGCTGCCATCAGTGTAGATATAGCCTAAGTCAGCTTAAAGTAGACCTTGTGAAGCCAGCTTAGAGAGTCCACACTCAAAATGCCAGGAGACTGCTCTCATCCACACTGGCAGCTGGTAGGTCGCACTAGGAGTGGTGCACTGTGGATAGCTGGCCCAGAGTGAACCACAGAAAGAAGGGCCCCTCTCTCTCCTGGCCACTCCTTCACAACAGGAAGTAAGTGACCACAGCACCCTCCCTACTGTGCCCGGCAACTGGCTCTGGACCAGGCAGCACAGGTAGTGTGGCGTGCAGGCTGACAGCAGCTGCTGTCCTATGCCCATGCTCCTGCATCCCACTCCCCCATCCTTTGGGACAGGGATCTCTTAGTATAGACCACCATGCTCTGCTGCATGGTGTGGGTGCAGTGCAAAGGGGGTGATCCCCATGCAGCCCTGTCCCAGGGGTCTCTCCTGAGGCCACATAGAATCATAGAATCATAGGGTTGGAAGGGACCCCACGAGGTCATCTAGTCCAACCCCCTGCCAAAAAAAGCAGGACCACTCCCATTAGATCATTCCACTCAGGGTTTTGTCCAGCTGGGACTTGAACACCTCCAGAGATGG
>ML681963.1:68722406-68734606 GCA_007922195.1 Podocnemis expansa
AACCCCTTCCTGTTATCCTTCACATCCCTTGCTAGTCGCAACTCCACATGCCAGTGGTGCTGGGCGCATGCTGTCTGGCCTTGACGTTCCCACCTACAGTGAGCTCACCCCATGTCCTCCAGGCCTCCACTTCGCTTGGCTCTGGGTCCCCCCACCACATGGTCCCCTTCCCCTGTGCCCCCCCACAGGACCCTGCCTGTCCCCAGGTCCTGTGCCTCACAGTCCCTGTCCCACCATGCCCGCAGGGCAAGAGCATTCACTGGCAGCTGCACCAGGTGTCTGGCACAATGTCCCCTTGCCTGGGTCTTCCTCAGTGGGGAAGCCTCCCCCTGCATCCCTGGGTTTGGCATTAGGGTAAGGAACAGCTCCTGGGTGGTACTGCCTGTGATATGCTGGGGAGAGTGTGGTCAGGCACATCAGGCAAGATATGTTCTTATTAGTATTGTTCTGTGTCCGGCGCTGATATAAGCCTGGCCGTGTGAGTGGATGCGTGCATGAGTCTCCAAAGGTGTGATCCCTCAGGACTACCCCTGGCTCAGGTCTCTAGTGGGAACTCCGTTAGCTCAGTGACCTAGAGCCTGGCTTGGATCTTAAGCAGGAACTGAGTTAGCCTGGCGATCCTAAGCCAAGGTGTTCCTTTGGTTAACACTTTGGGTTACCCTTGGCTCAAATCTCAAGTTAGAACTCAGTTAGCTCAGTGATTTGGAGCCTAGGTGTACCCTGTGTGCAAGAGGTAAACTGAGGCAACACTCATGATCAAGGAAATCAACATGATCATGGATCTTTGTAGAAATGAAGGTGCCAGGCTAGGCTTTATTGCAATGTAGCACTATGGCAAATAACCTATTTCAACAGAGTTGTTGGCAGCATTGGTGCTGTCAATGCAATGGAACAGCTCAACTGAAAACAGGACTTGCTGTCACCCTCTCAGCTGCATGAAGTTTGGGCTCCAGGGATCCTATTCTTATACCCTACTCAGACCTACTGACTCAACTCCCTCGGGGATTCAAATTTACCTTGATTGCTCCACATACCCCTTTCTTGATGCTACCCATCGGTTCGATATGTCCACACGTCACTGAGGTCTTCAAAAAGAAATCTCTCTCTATAACTGATTTCTTCATTTCAACCTTCCATCTTTGATGAGAAACTTCATTTAGACGTTGCAGATAGTCCTCCCTACACCTTGTCAAGACACTTTTACCACTCAGACTATATCACTGTATTTCTTCTTGCTGTTTCAGTTGTTGCTCACTTTGTCCATTGCTAAGGCAACCTAAAGGTAGGTGGTGCCTTGAGGTGACATTACAAGGCCTAATTAAAAGTATTTTCAGATGTTCAACCATCTCTCCTTATTTTTGACTCTCCAGTCCTTTCTTGGGATTTTATCTTTGACAAGTTCCAAAGGGGCAGCTGTGTTAGTCTAGTTCTGTAAAACAAACAAGGAGTCCTGCAGCACTTAAAGACTAACAAATTTATGTATTGCATGAGCTTTTGTGGGAGAAAATCCCACTTCGTCAGATGGTAAGTTCCCCCATCTTCAAAACGTCTGACGAAGTGGGATTTTCTCCCATAAAAGCTCATGCAATACATAAATATGTACATCTTTAAGTGCCACAGGACTCCTTGTTCATCTTTGACAAGAAAGTTAAGTGAGCTGAGATTCGTTTATTCTACTTGTAGATCTTATTTTCAATTTCCACAAACCAGCCATCAACACCACTAGTTTTAGAGAATACTGACCTCTGCTTCCAACAGACAATTTCTCTTCTGGTGTCTGGTTATAGGTCTTTTACAAGTACATTTTCATTTTAGTTTTTATTTAAAGCACTCTAGTGTCTGGAGAAAGTTGATGTCTTCATTGTGTTCTTTGGAAATCACTCAAAAAGACTACATAATCCTTTAAACTCTACTTTGCAAGATGATCATATTGCCCCATTTTCAGGAAGATAAAATAACAATACAGGAAGCTCTTGTGAGATTGTGTGGCTCATTCTGGCACTGATGTGTATCATACTGGATGCAGAAACAGACCTCTTTGAAGGAAGTCAGTCAGGCAGTTACCTGGCCCTTAGTACACCACCTTCTAAGCATTATAAATATGGCTTATTATCATTTTGGATTCAGATTTAGCTTTAGGCAACAGATGCTTCAAATGCCTTCCAAGAAGGATATGTATGGTGTATCTGTGTGAGAGAAAGAAGTTTTAACTTCTGGAAAGAAGTAATTCTTGAGTTCAAAACTGATTGAATGGTCTTTACTGCATCTGTCCTATCTAAGCCTTATCCTGGTGACAGTCCAGTGGTCAAAGTATAATTGGGTGGGTCCTGAAGCCCTCCTAATCGGTGGACCCCCTACCCATATTGTCCTGGCCCCCTTCCTGCGTGTGTGGGCCCCAGCCCAGGAAGGATGAGGGCATGGGATGTAAAGGAATGGCACAGGGGCAGGAGGCAGGACACGGGGGCAGTGAAAGGGAGGACAGGAGGCAGGAGGTGTCAGCGTGGAAAAGAGGGGCATGGGCAGGAGATGGGGCAAAGAAGACGTGGATGGGCAGGAGGTAGGGGACAGGAGGTGTGGTGGTAAAGGGGGTAGGAGATGGGTGTAGAGAAGGTGTGGGTGGTGGCTGGAGGTGGGGGACAGGGGCAGGACATGGGGGCAGAGAAGGGTTGGAGCAGGGGAGTTTTGAGGGGCTGGGGCTATAGGTGAAGGGGACACTGGACCACTTGCCCATCCAACACCATTCTGCACCCACAGAGTCTGCCCTACCGCTCCCCGCACCAGCCCCAGCCCCCCCCCACCACACAGCCCAAGGGCCTGCGGAGCCAGAGCAGCCTCAGCCCTGTGCTCTCAGCTTCTGCTCCTCCTCTGGCCCAGGCCTGCCCCTGGGATCCCTTACCAGGCTTCCAGAGTCGAGCTGCACTCCACAGGCTGCTTCTCCTGCCCTGAGTCAGCAGTGACTGAGCATGCTAAGTGAGAGCAGACTCAGAATGGGAGATTTAAAATCTCCCAGCCTAAGGCCATCCCCTGCCCTGCCAGAATGTACCAGAACTGTGTTCTGGGGCATGCCATTTTTAGGGGTTCAGCATTCGGTGGGCCCCTAAAAATAGAAAATGGTGCCAGAATGTTGCATTCTGGTGTCCACTATTTTTAAATGCTGGGTCCTGGAATGCAGCATTCTGGTTTCATTTCCTATTTTTTAGGGGGCCCAGAATTCTGAGCCCCTAAAAGTAGTGGGTCCCAAACACCGTTCCATTGTGTTCTGGCTTATTTAACCCCTGGTTGACATGGTTACTCATTTCTCTTTTTTAGTCTGACACACAGTCACGTCTGCATTTCCTTGGTTAGCAGTGACCATTTTTTTCCACTATTTTATTACCTACCATATTTGGTTAGTTGATGAAGGTTACCACTTGCTAGTTATCATGAATTACGACTTTCATGAAGACCAGAGGATCCACTGCAAAAAAAAAAAAAAAAAAAGGCTAAATTAGTCCTCTTATCTTTAATTTTTCTCTCCTAGCATGGATCTAATGTGTTGTAGAGAAACTGCCCTAACATATTTCTCTATCATTCTATATGTATTTGATTTAACATGGTTTGTCTTTAGTGTGACTTTAAAAAGAGGTAAGGTGAACAGGGCTAAAAGTTACACAAATGGAATGTGTGTAATGGTTGTGTTTGTATTCATTTCCAATTTTATAATTATTATTTGTCTCCTCAGCTTTAGCAACACTCCTCTGGGAAGATGTGACTATTTCAGAGTGTGCCATCACAGGGAAATTTAATCTTAAAAAAAAAAATAGAGGCAACATGTTTCTATTCACCTGGATTGGTCAAGAATACACAAGGATCAGGACTTCTCAGAATAATGGAAAGAGACTAGAATAAAACACAGATATAGGTGACACCAATCTTGGCTATTTATGGGCCTAGATAATTTTATTTTTCCCTACTTAAACATTAACATCGCATTAATGTTACTCTTTAGCATTAGTTTTCCTGGAGGCAAGGAAAAGGTTGGGCGTGGGGAACCCATTGACTTTTGGGAGCTAGTAAGTTCTTTGATCCTGTGACTATTATAAAATGCACTGCATATCTCTTTTTTCTGTTTATAAACCTTGGCATCCCTAATTTCCTTTATGCTTTCTATCATAATGGTGCTGTTTGGCTTATTGGACACTTACACTGGAAATCAGTGACATCTGATTTGCAGAACTTAAAATCTCTGCCATCTTTGCCACTGGAGTTGAATTTTTCTTCAGAAACAACTATTTTTACTTCAATTTTCTGAAAACCATTTAGAACAAAATCTAGTAGATGAATCAATTGTAGACTTTCAATGTATATATATATCTTTAAAGTTACTGAACTATTTTTCTTCAGACAACATAATTTTTAACATTGGATATTTGCCACCCATATACCATAACACAATTCATAACCAAAGAAATCTACAGCAGTAGCATTTAACTTTAAAAAAAGGAAACTATGCAAAAGTGCAGCCATTAGTTAAATGGAAATGAAAAGGAACAATCACAGCAGTAAAATATATGCCAGCTGCATGGACATTTATTAAAAACACCATAATAGTGGATCAAACTCTATGTATACACCAATATTTTTCTTTACTTTTAATTTAAGGAGATCAAAAAAAATTGCCACCATGGCTGAAGAGTAAAAGTGGTGGTTAGAAAAAGAAAGATGTCCTTTAAAAAGTGGAAGTCAAATACTACTGAAGAAAACAGAAACTAGCATAAACTCTGACAAGTTAACTGTAAAAGTGAAATTAGGTAGGCCTAAAAATGAATTTGAAGAGCAAAAGACAAAAACAAGATTTCTTTTTTCCTTTTTTTATTTTTAAATATATCAGAAGCAGGAAACCTGCCAAACAATCAGTGAGGCCACTGGACAATCAAGGTGTTAATAGAGCACACAAAGAAGAACAGGCCGTTGCAGAGAAGCTACTTGAATTCTTTACATCAGTCTTCACCACAGTGGATTTGAGGAATATTCCCACACCTAAGCCATTATTTTTAGAGGACTGCCCTAAGGAACTGTCCCAAAGTGAGGTGTCAATAGAGAACATTTTGCAACTAATTGATAAACTGTAATAAACCACCAGGACCAGACAGTGTTCTTTCAAGAGTTCTGAAGCATTCAAATGCAAAATTACAACAGTACTAACAGTGGTATGTAGTTTGTGCTGAAATCAACCTCTGTATCAGATGGCTGGTGGATAGCTAATGCAGTGATGAGTTTTAGAAAAGGCTCAGAGACAATCCTTGCAATTACAGGCCAATAAACCAAACTTCAGTATCAGGCAAATTGGCTGAAACTGTAGTAAAGAACAGATTTATCAGACACATTGATGAACACAGTATGTTGTGAAGAGTCAACATGATTTTGTAAAGAGAAATCATGCCTCACCAATCTATTAGAATTCTTTGAGGGTGTCAACAAATATATGGACAAGGCTAATGCAGGGTATATGGAAGGGGTGTCAAACATGCAGCCCCTAAAGCTACTTCCTGTGGCCCTCAACAATGCTATTGTTACCGATATTTGCAATATTGTTGTATGAAAAGGCTTTAGTGGTGCGCCCCTCAAGGTAATGTTCTAGTTTTCATATGGTCCTCTCCTAGTCCTCATGTGGCCCTCCTGGCGATTTGAGTATGAGACCACCATATGGTGTACTTGGACTTTCAGAAGGCCTGTGACAAGATCCCTCACTGAGGGTTCTTCAGCAAAGACAGTGGTCATCAGATAAGAGAATGTCCTCTCATGGATCAATAACTGGTTAAAGACAGAAAACAAAGGAGAGAAATAAAGGCCCTGGACCTTGCAACCTAAGCGCCTTGTGTGAGGTATCAACCTCTCTCCAGTCCTCTACGCAATAGTCAGTTCCCTAGGCCACTTTCCCCATAGCCACCAGTTGCATGCAGATCTCTCAGCCGGCGAGATTACAGCCACTGTCTGCTTCTTGACTCTAGACTGTTGCTGCAGTCTCTGCCACAATCTGCCTGTTCGCTCCTTCAGGAACCCTGTCTCCTGGTCAGCTCTGAGTCTGGCACACTCAGAGCTCTCCAGGGTGCTGACTCCCACAGCCAGCCAGTTCAGACAGGCATTGGCAACCCAAAAGATAGAAGCCATTTTAAAAAAAATTCCTTCAATAACCAAGTGTTTTCAGAGCCACAGTGGGTATAGTCTCCTGGGGAGCAGGGGTGGAGTTAGGCCAAGGTGCCTGCCACAGGGTCCCATGTCCAGAGAGGCGAGAGCCTGGAACCAGGAGCAAGTTCTCCACAGGGTCCCTCGGTGGTGGTGGGGAGCCTGGAGCAAGCTACCCGCAAGGGACCCTGGTGGCAGGGCCTGGAGCCCAGAGCTGTAAGGGGGCAGCCAAAGAGCCACATGCAGCTCCAGAGTGACAGCTTGTAAATCCCTGAGTTAGAACCCAAGGCAGACTGACCCTGTGAGCCTACTGCTCCCTTTTTATACTGGGCTGCCTTCCCCTGATTGGGTCTAAGCCCCCAGCAGTCATTTGGCTACTGTACACAGGCCCCTTTAAGCCCTGTGTACTGCAGCGGAGCAACAACCCTGCTACAATCATGAATGAGAAAGGGGAATAAGGAATTGTTATTTACCCTTTCACATAACACAAGAACCAGGAGTCACCCAATGAAATTAGTAGGCAGCGGGTTTAAAAAAAACTGAAGTATTCCTTTACACAATGCACAGTCAGTCTCTGGAATTTGTTCCCAGGAAATATTGTGAAGGCCAAGATTATAATCCTTTTTTAACCCAATTAGATATAGTCATGTGGGACAGGTATATCAGTGGCTGTTAGCCAAGATGCTCAGGGAAGCAGTTCGGTGTTCTGGGTTTTCCTAAACCTCTGATTGCTGGAATTGAGGAGTGGGTGACAGGAGATGGATCACTTAATAAATGGCCTGTTCCATTCACTCCCTCTGAATCATCTGGCGCCTGCCACTGTTGGAAGACAGAATAACTGGGCTAGATGGACTATTAGTCTGGCCATTCTTATGTTTGTAATATAAAATCCAAGATCTTACGATTACACAGGCATGGAAATAAATATGGAGATATTGGGTTCCTCATTCACTTCTAGTGATAGTTCTACAAAGTTAATGGTAAGTATTAATTCAGAAGAGTTTTCAAATGTTAGATGCTTCCATTTTTGAATGCTCAGCTTGAGATGTGAAAGCAAGGCATGATATTAAAAAAAATGCTTAGCACTGACTTCATTTCAAATTGCCCAGGTTCAATATGTTTAAAAAAAAAAATCACACGATGGCTTTTATAGCTAAGCATTTAGAAAATGAGGCAGCCAAAATTAGAGACCATTCCCAAGATTTATACATTGTCTTGATGGCAAAATTGAAAAAATATATGTATTTTTCCAATACAGAAGTTGGAGTCAAGGCCTTTTCACTGGTAGGTACTAAAGTTAAGCTTCATTTGAGTGTGAATCTATATTTCTTTGTTCAAAATTACAGTAAGTATGTTCTTGTAGAGACATTGCTCAAGCTAAAGATAATTACAGTTACAAAGTCACTCAGGTGAATCAGTGCAGAGAAATGAAGACGATTTGCCTCATCACTAATGGACATGAATAGTATGCAGTAAGTGACTGTGGATACTGTCCATTCTGAAGTGCCTTTAGTCCTGATACATGTGTAGCAATACAATCTGCTCTGTTAATAGATGTATTTTCCATACATGAAGCTAATTGTTTCTGCTGAATGACATTATAATAGCAATTAAATATATACTAGGTATGGTATATTAGATGAACATGTACTATATATGTGTGTGTGTCTATATATATATATATGTTTTGAGAGAATTTATAAGTTCTTGTTTCTGAAACAAAGGCAAAACGTTTCTGCCATGTAGATGGATAAATTTCAAGCTAAATCAGTGAGTATAAGAAAAAGCTAAATTAATAGTCATATCTGAAAAGAGCAAACAAAGCTAATATTAATCCATAAGAAATGGTAATATGGGTAATAGGAGGACTAGCATAGATCTGGAATTGATACCAAAACTGAAAATGCATAGGACAATGACTAAAAACACAATCATGAAATTAAACTGTTGCTTTTGAGAAACATTAAAAAAATAAGAGCCTTCAAGTACAAAAAAATTGGTTATACTTAGAGGATATGTCCACACACAGTCTTTAAATCGAAATAGATTATTTCAATTTAAAAGATTGCAGGTCCACACTACATTTCCTTATATCGAGAAAAGGAGCTCCCTTATCTCACAATAGGGAAAGTCATTTTGATATAATAAAACCTAGTATTATATCAAAATGACAGTTAAATTGAAACTTATTTCGAAATAACACTGTGTGGTCATGTTATTTCGATTTAACTGTTGTTTTGATTTAAGACTTTCCCCCTTCTCCTTTTTCAGGGTGCTGTCCTTCTTCTATATACTGGGTGGGGACCTGGCCTTTCTAGGGGGCCATCTTGCCACACCTCCCATGGACATGCTAGTTCGATCTGATTTTTTTAGTTGGGACATGTTAAATCAACGCAACTTAAATCGATTTAATGATTTTATAGCAATTTTATTAAATTGATTTAATGTAAATTGTTTTAACTGCTTAAGTGTGGACATAGCCCTAGAGGCCTTAATTCACTATTGAATTGGAAAAGACTGGTAGGTGTTTGTTAACTTTTGTTTTGGTTTTTAGAAGGAAGCAAAATCACAACAAACCTGATCTTTCATCTTCCTCCAATCACATCTCCTCTCTCTGACCATCAGGTTGGAGGATTTAGGTCATAGCTCAAGAACAAAACAAACAAACAAACAAACAAACAAACAAACAAACAAACAAACTAGTTTAATTTGGACTTCCCATGTTGCTAAACTTCAAAGAGGACTACTACAGTAGACTAGTTGTAGTACAGTGTTTAACAGAGTACTAAACAATTCTGTTTTTCAAAAGTTGCTAGCTTGGGTTTAAATCAGTTTTAAAATACTATCACTGAACAATTAAAATACTCCCAAGAAGTTACTAAAATATACTTTTCTCTTTCACTGGAGGTTAGTATTTAGTAGTTCTCTCTGAAGGCAATGGTTAACATTACCTAGAAACAATTTTCCATTGAATGGCATGGAGATTTGGTTTTGTCAGTATGCTATTGAGGTCAATTGTCTAGTACTATTAGAAATGAATGTTCACTGAAGTGAATAGAGATTAATTTTCAGTAGTATTTCACTGAACTCAATGGGCCAGTGCCATCAGAAATGAGTCCCACTGAAGCTGATGCAGATTCATTTTTGATAGCAGGCCACCTAAGTCAATAGAAATAAGATCCAGAAAGTTAACCCCATACAGGTCAATTGCAGTTGATTCTCCATTGTATTCAGTTTAAGAAAGAGAAGGATTCTTGTATTCCACAGTATAGCAGCATTCATATTTATATAGAGACCTTCATACATACACTATCAACAAAGTAATTCCTCAAATGATAGCAATGAAGTAACTTTGTAGGCTAACAAATCAGTTATAGATTCAGCATAATCACACAATCCCAAACAACATAGTTCATATAATACTAGAG
Organism: Podocnemis expansa; assembly: GCA_007922195.1. Taxonomy (NCBI): domain Eukaryota; kingdom Metazoa; phylum Chordata; order Testudines; family Podocnemididae; genus Podocnemis; species Podocnemis expansa. The sequence goes on from ML681963.1 coordinate 68,732,000, forward strand.
CATGTTTCTGGGAGCGATAATGTTAGGCATGATATCACTGATTGCATACTCTTTGAACAGTGCGTGAAGCACTAATGTCTACCTAGATAGCCATCAAAGACAGGCTCACCATTTAATGTCTCAACCAAAGGGTAACACCTATAAAAGCACATTCCTCCCCACCCCCAAATACTGAAGTATAGAGTCAGGACTTGTATCAACTAAATTCTGGTGTGCAAATTGAATCCACAGTCTTCTGACCCATAGACTAGAGTGCCCTCAACTTAGCTAAACACACAGAACACATATATAGAGCTTCCAGCATTAACTCATGGGGAATTAAGTTCACTATCTTTGTCCAAGAGCAATGACCCTCAATATTTCTTTTCATCTGTGCAGAGCTTTAAACATTTGAAACACTAATAGCAAAAAAAGAATTAATATAAGTAAAATGTAGGTATACAAGTGCATCCTGGAATGAACACTTTATATGAATTAAGAGGCTGAGTTAATGAGAGACGAAAAGCTGAGTTAAATATCCTTAACTGTGCCATCCTGTATGTGCCATTTTGCTAAAATATTTATGATTACGTAACTTATATCACATTAGGCAATGTGGCATACCACCCAACAAATATATTCTGCAAACATGGATTAGTTATATGGAAGTATTTAAATATTTTATGTGATTCCATATTCTATAATTTATTTGTTGAAATTTCTATAAACACAGTCTATAGACACTCATTGGTGCTCTGGGCACATATCCCATGAATTAAAAAAATCACAACATACATTTCATTTATGTTAATTTTAGGGTGTAAGAACTGTGTTGTTAAATGCTTTATAACTCCCTGTAGTTTAAGAAGTAAAACACAGCATACTCCCAAAAATCACTGAAGCAAAAATATTGTCAGTGTCCATTGAACTTCTATCTATAATGCAGCAAAAAGTCCCACCAACTTTAGGGTGAAATAGTGTATATGATGTTAGAAATGAAACAAAATACTTCAAACCAAACTAAGGTGGGCTTTAGAAGTTAACACTATAGGCCTGATAGTCAGTTGATTCAACTTGTCTTCAATAATGTTAAATCTAGCCTGCAAGCCTGCAGGCAACCAGTAAAGAGAAAGTATTCTAATTCTCTGCTGCTTCTATTTCTTTCCTTTAATAATGTGCTTTTTTATTCTATTTTACCTAGAAATCGCAAATCAGGGAGCTCAATACAGAAGACATTAGTCTAACATTAAAGTCACACAGGCTGCATCATGATCTCTATGTCAGCATACAAAAACCCGCTTCTGTCTGGAAACATCAACAAGATGTTATCCTCTGCTGACCACATGTGACAAAGTCTTTTAATGCCAGCCCCTGGTCAAAGAGTATCCTCAGATTTTATACCATTCTACCTCTCTGAAGCAGATTCCTAAATATAGAAAGGCCTACAGAAATATCATTCACTTTACATTTCTTTTCTGAGAGCTTTTCTTGGATTCAGTTTCATATCACCTAATCACAGAATTTAGGTATATACACAATCTCTCTGTCCTAAGATTTTGAAAAGAAATCTATCAGCTATACATGGTGATAACCCAGGTTATTGATCTCAAAATTCTTTCCAAGAAGCAGCATATAGATCCTGAAGAGTGTTTTGCCCAAAGTAGATGCCTGGACACTAGTATAACCAATCCTAGAGCAAATAATTGAAAATCGACCTCTAGTATGTGAGATGATGTGTTATCTTTGAACTAGAGCCTGATTAACACACATGCAGCGGTAATTCATACCTGTACTGGGCTCAGTCTGATCAACACTGTTTCAGGGCTTGGAATTCCTCCTGGTCTGGTAATGGTGACAAATGCTACAGCCTTACCTTACTCTAGCCCAGCTCTCTCTCCAGCCTTGCTCCTACTGCTGCTCAAGGGTAGCTTCCAGCCCTACTTTTTCCTTGTTTCAACCCTGCTTTTGACTCCTGGTTCTGGCTCGGATCCCTGGCTCTGATCATATTGGTTTCTGACACTGGCTGATTAGGACAGCTTTCTCAGAACAAACAAGTTTAGCACATTAGCTGCAATGCCCATTTTCTTCTCCAGGAAGCACAAGAAAGAACTTACTATTCAGAGCATCAATAATTCCTGAAAGGTCTAATATTAACAAAAACAAAAACTGTTTTGACAATCTTATTTACTTTTGTAAAAAAGTAATTGAAGCTGTGAGTTTATATGGCAGGATTAGTCTAACTGATGAGATTACAAACATTAGAAAATAAACTCTAAATACACAATTTATAATGGAAATGAACACAGTGCTAGTTACAGACTGGACACAAAGAACCACTATATTATGTATGCATGATGGAACCCATCTAAAGCAAAAGCATTTAATGGAGTAGCCTTGTTAAAATACAATTTTGGGCACTAATGCAAATATGTACAGAAATAAACTGAAAACCTTTTGAATGACAAAGTAGTAAACTTTAAAAGAAAATAAAGATCTCTCTAATGTAACAAAAATTCAGTAGAAAATTGAATGAAAACCTCCAAAATTGACAATTTTGTATTTGTGTGAAATCACAGTATATTTGATAGAATCATAGAATCATAGGGTTGGAAGGGACCCCACGAGGTC
>ML681963.1:68739606-68777992 GCA_007922195.1 Podocnemis expansa
ATCATGTCATAGTTCTTTGTCTGCGCTAGTGCTACCAATTCCTCCTGGTTTCCCAGGCTCCTTGCATTTGTGTATAGGCACCTAAGACGGCCTCCATCAAGTTCTTAGGGCAGTGTCTCTGCACCCATTCTTTCATTCCATCCGGTAGTTCTCGCATGAATTGTTCCAACGCCACTAGCTCCACCACCTCGGGTCCCATTCGCCTTTCAGGCTCCAACCAACGCCAGCAGGCCTCCTTAATTCTTTGGGCCATGACCTGGGGGCGTGTGCCAGATGGGTACCGAGTGCCCCACAAGCACCTCCGGTAGGTCTCGGCATCCACCCCGGTCTGGTCCAGGATCGCCTCTGATCTCAGCATACACCAGGGCGTCCCGGGGGTCTAGGTCTCTATAGGCTAACTGTGCCGGACCAGTCAAATATAGTGCTAGCAGGGTGGCCCAATGTTCGGGCGCCCACTGTGCCGCTGTGGCCACCCGCTCGAAGGTAACCAGGAAAGCTTCTGGATCGTCCCCAGGGGCCATCTTCGTTAGCCGTAGTGGTAGGCTCGTCTGGCCTCCCCCTTCGGTTGCGGCCCTGACCCCGAGACCCTGGGAGGGAGGTGGTTGCAGCACAGTCCCCATCTGCTGGATCAGCCTTTCTTGGCAACTCTGTTGTTGGGTGGTCAACTCCCGCATAAACTGTTGTAATTTATCTTGTCGGGATGCTTGGGCTTGTTGTTGCGCAGCCATCTGCTGTAACAGTTGGGTGTACTGCTGCTGCTGGCGGCTATCTAACAACCACTTCAGGACTTTTTCTGTGTCCATCATGGCTTTAAGGGAAGGGCCCCAAAACAAAAAGGGAAAGGGAAACACCACAACCCCTCAAACGTAACGTATAAGGCAACCCCTCTTCTAAGACCCCTGTTCCGGGGTCCGATCGGGTGCCTGCACTCTCCACCATGTGTCACGAAGGACGTTGCCCCCGCTGGCTCAAACCGGGGTCTTCCCACGGTTTGAGCTATCTACTCCACCCCTTGACTCAGGGGCATTGTGGCCCAACAGCCAGAGTCTATAGTTACAGGCCCTTCACAGCAGGGTGGTATGGCCCACCGGCCAGAGTCTATAGTCACAGGTCCTGACTGGCCCCAGGGGAGCGGACCCAGGTAGGGGGGTTCAGGCCTGCCCGCTCCACTGAACCCCAGCCCAGGGCCCTGGGGTTGCCATGGGGGTTTAGCCCAGTCGGCGGGGATCCAGGCCGCAACACGCTGACTGAGACCATGACACTATCCCGGCTCACCCTGCTAGGCACTACCCTGGGCTGCTTCCTACCTGGGCGGTAGACTGCGTTCCCTCCTGTGAGTCCCGGGACCTTTCTGGGTCTGCCACCTCCTTAGCCTAGGTCTCAAGGTGGGGTATGCCTCACCCAGTGACTCATCTGGCCATTGGCATCCTGGGCCTCTCAGTGGCATGCTCCCTTAAGGCAGGGGTTGAAGCTGGTCCTGGATAGGAGCCTTCAGCCTGTATCTGCTCCCTCCAACAGCCTGACCCTGACTGAGGAGACTGCTGCCTTTTATCCCTGGGCAGCTGTTGGAGCATGCCCAGCAGTGCCTAAGGGGCAGGGCTAGCCCTTCCTTCCAGGCATATAAGCCAGTCTGAGTGCAGGGTGGGCTCACCCTGTCACACTCTCCTCTTCAGACTAATTGGATTGTAACCTTCACTCACCTGATTTTTCTCTAGTCTAGGTTTCTCTAGTGAGGTAAACCCATATGTTGCCATTTGCACTAATACAGATGAAGTGGTACTGAACTAGCTTGAATCTCTGTTGATGTGGCCTTTCTAGAATCTTTTATGACTCATTTTCATTCCCCTAAAGTCACGGAAAAGGAGTAGAAAATTTAAACTATAAACACACAAAAGCCTATCAGGCGTATATGAAGATAACCCAGAACTTTCAGACATGCTAGAGAATTTCGTTTTCTAGTGTTTGAAACTTTGGCAATTGACTCATTTTTAACTCAAGCAAGTACTTCCTGAGTCTCTATTTCTCTCAGGATAAGCTGAGAATATGATTGCTATTGATCCAATTTGACAAGAGGTAGGGAAAAATAATAAATGTGTGCATTGGTCAATGTTAAAAAAGAAAGTCAAATAAATTGGACACATTTTAAAATAGCCTAATAATGAATGTTTTTGATATTCAAATAAATACTGCTGCTCACGAACATGGGTGTAACTACCGATGAGTCTGTGCTCCCAGTTAACCAGCAAGACTGGCGCATCCCCACCCAGTGCAGTGCCTGATGGTGGTGCTGGTTTAACTGCCTTGACTGTCAACCAGCCAGCAGTGGGTGGCTGCAGCCATGAGCAAGGCAGCTGTTGTGGGGGATAGGCTACTCTCTATCTGTGCAGCTTCAGCCCCACGCAGCCGCTGCAGCCTTTGTATGGAAGGGGTGGGCTGCCTCTCCCCTTTCCTCCTCCTGCTGGCAGGAAGTTTCTGATCGTGTGTCCAGAAGCAGGCCCAGGTCCACTGTGGAGTGTCAGGGGGCTGGCCAGAAAGCCAGGGCTGGCTATGCCCTTGTTCATGAGACTTGCTTTGAGTCCTGTTCTGCTGTATTTACAATCAATGAAGGTTTTGCTGTTATTTCAGTGAAGAATAACCACTGGTAGCAATGTAGATGCTGTAATGTCTGCAGAAGATTTGCTATGTGCTATTGGTGTTCATGCCAGCAAAACCTATGTTACTCAGTGGAGGTTTTTTTTTCATACCCTTGAGTGACAAAAGTTTTGCTGGCATAAGCATCAGTGTAGGTGAGCTGTTAGTGTGATTCAGCATGTGCCAACTAGAACATTAATGTTGTCAAAATACAATAACAGATTTTGTAAAAAATAAAACCTTTGTGTGGGGAAAAAATTCCATTTCCTGACATGCTGTAGAGCTGGTCAGAAAACTTAGCTGAAAAATATATCTGATGGAAAAACATATTTCCTGAAGAAAATTTTCTTGGACAACTTTTATTTTAATCATCTCTAGTAATTGCTAACCAATGGAAGAAATATAATAGGTCTGATCCTGAGAGGTGCTGAATATCTTCACCTTCACTGATTTCAGCGGATAGGTCTACACTGGAGGCTTAAATTGACTTAACCTGGTTTAAGTCGACTTAATCAACTCCATGGCCACATTTTGCATTTATTAAGTCAACATAAGTGCTTGCTAAGTCTACTTAATAACCCCTTGCCCTAAAGTGGACTTCAAGAGTTAAGTTGACTTTATTAAGTCAGCTTAACAAAATGTGGCAGCTAAGTTGACTTAAGCCAGGGTAGCCACTTAAGTCAATTGAATAAAGTCAAATTAAGCTAGGGGAGCTGCTTAAAGTCGACTTTATTCAGTTGACTTAAGTGGCTACCCTGACTTAACTCAACTTAAAAAACGTGGACTCCCTAAGGCGACTTAATAAAGTTGACTTTAAGTCAAACTTGTTAAGTTGACTTAACTGAGGCCTCTAGTGTAGACATGGCCAGTGTGAGCAGACAGACATGCAATAACTGCTTGAATTATTGTGCCAAATATAGTAGTACGGACATTGCAATACAGATGAGTCACTTGAGCATGGACCCTGGGCATCAGACAGATTTGCACTCAGGCCCACAATACAATGTCTGGATAGCTATTTTTAGCACATTAAAGCAAAAAGAGTCAGTGCATGTCTCTCTAACTGCACTGGGAAGCATATTCCCAACTGTAGTGAGTTATGCCAGCAGAGCAGAACTTCCACAGATGCCAATGGAAGTTTTACTATAATGGGAAATAATTCTACTCCCACTGAAGTCAAAGGAAGCTTAACAGGCTCTTGAACACCACAGAATTTGTCCTTTGTTATCTGTGTTTGGGACACACATTACTTTTGGATTTTTTTAAAATTGGGATCTGTCTTAGCCTTTTCAGAATACTTGTATTTTGCCTAATAGTGTTAGTTTTTTTTCACTCTCATTAATATAACCATTATTTTAACCTGAACATTGTTTTCTGTGGGCATTTGTTTGCATGCTTATAGAAGTAGACATGCACTTGCTGTGGATTTGAGGCATTATCCTTTGTACAATAAGACTAAAAGCCCTGCTTCTGGTATATTTTCATTATGAGTTTCACAGCTGCTACAGTACTTTGGTTTTCACTTTTTTTTTCAAAATAATAAATTATTATATGTTAAATGCCATACAAAGCATTTTACAGAAAAAATACAAACAATATGAATTCCACATTCCCTAGATACATAAAAACAGCAAGTATAAATATTATCATTGTGGCTTCATATGCCTTCTTTGGTATTTTTGTTTTCTGCAGTTATTTCTATCTAGGCTCTGAATTTCTCCTTGATGTATATAGATTAAATTTCTTTCATGTAATCATTACTGAAAAATGTGAACATCAGGTTGGGGTTTTTTTTGAGGGGGATCTGTTCTTGAGAGTTGCTGAGTAATTGCAACTGTCACTGGCTATGTCTACACTGGAGGCTTAAATCGACTTAAGCAACTCCCTGGCCACATTTGGAGTTCATTAAGTTGACTTATAGCACTTGCTTAAGCTGATTTAATAACTCCTGCCCTTAAAGTTGACTTTAAGGGTTAAGTCAACGTTATTAAGTCAATGTAACAGAATGTGCCCACTACAGTCAGCTTGATAAAGTCAGCTTAATGCATCAGAGCCATTTAAGTTGACTTTATGAAATCAACTTAAGCTAGGGAACCCATTTAAAGTCAACTTTATTAAGTCAACTTTAAATGGGTCCCCTCACTTAAATCAACTTTATAAAGTCAACTTGAACAAATGGGGCCTCACTAAGTTGACTTAATAAAGTTGACTTTAAGTTGAACTTAGTAAGTTGACTTATCTGAGCTCTGTACTGTAGACATAGCCATTAAGATTAACAAATGGTGAGCCATCATACTTTGTTCCATGAATAGTTCACTGAAGCCCATACGTTTGCCTCTATCTCAAACCCACAAGTTATCTTACATCCGTTCCTCTTTAGAAGCCAGAGATTTGGGGATAGAAAAATCTTAGAGAAGCTTTTAATACTCACAGTATGTACACCTTTCACAAAACAGACACTAAATAAATTGTAGACAGTATGAAGACAGTACTGTCACTGAATCAGCCGAACTATAAGAAGGAAAGTGGGGCCCAGGGCGGCAAGCAGAGTTCAGCATATTTTCTTACAATCTGCTGTGTTTTGGCCTGGATTCCATGAAGATCTTTGGGTTCCATGTGAATGCCAGGTCATATCCAGTGCTATCTCTGCATGAGTGTTAGTCCATCCTCACCTCCAACTGGGGCTTGTGTTGGAAATACCACAGATTGAAAAAGAACAGAAATAGTCATGCACATCTCCTGTCATAATGAATTCATCTGTCATGTAAATACCTTGCTATTATATGGTAATTATGGTTTAACTAAATGGTCTATGGCTGGCACATTTGGCATGAATATATGTATAGTAGAGTCTTGTACCTTAAAGCATTCACAACTCATTTTACTGAAGGAGGGGAAATGTGGTCAAGTATGAAAAAGGATAATTTGGTCCAATATGTGTATTTATTCAGGATGACTTAGTATGCCACACTTTCATTTGCCTTTGCTCCAAAGCACACCAAGGTTTAATTAAAAGGGACTTTACAACTACAAGAGCTGCTCAGAACCTCCTGAATAAGAGGCTGTATCACTCTACTGCTTTTTTTCTCTTCACTTAAAACACTGGTTCAGTACATCACAGATTTCAAATAATACACTCATGTGCAGATTGGGAATCTGAATTTACGCAGTCTGATGTAGTATTTTACACTGACCTGAACAATTTGTTAATGTGGCAACTTGTGTAGTTATTTTCAACTCTGACTACCTGCTTATGCTTGGTAGATCTACATTGTTCCTTATGAGTCTGCCAAAAAAAAAACAAACCCCAAAACAAAAAAATAAAAAAAACAACCAACCACACAGCTACTGTAAATGTGTGCATGGGGAAAAGCCTGGACAATCATACAAGCACTGCTGACTCATATTAACATAAAAATATACTGCAGTTTTGATCACCATCTATGAATATTTACTTAATTGTGAAATGTATGCAACATAAAAATTAATAGTTTGGATGGAAATTTATTTTTCAGTCAGCAAAACTTGAACACAAGTTACAAACATAAATTTGTGAATCTTCTTTACATACAGTTTTTGACCACTCAGTGAAATTGTAATGGCAGGCTATTTAGATGTCAATTACTGCATATTTCCAGGAAAAGGTATAGCAGTTCCTAATCCCGAAATCTGAATCCGGATAATTAAAGTCTGATCATGTTCAAGAGATCAGTGCATAGACAGGCCCTTCTATGTGTGAATGTCCCCATAACACACATCAAGAATTAGCTCAGCCGTCTCCCTCTCCCCAGAACAGCAGCAATGTCTTCTCCCTCCTCCAAACTCTGCGGACGAATCCATATGAGTCCTGGGGTAAAGTCCTAGCTTTATTGAATTTAGTGGTAAAATGCTCATGGACTTAATTAGGACAGGATTTTACACCAGGGATCTATCCATAAGGACTGGATTATGGGGGTGAGGGAGGGAGTTGAGATGAACATATTTCCTTCCTAAGTTCCCTGGGATAATATATATTTCCTTGACCCATTTAATCACCTGTCTCAATTTTTTTTCCATCAGCTTGTTTTCACCTTTTTCACACCATTCTTCTCAAATACTTAAGCCTATCTCTTCCAAGATTTTCTTAACAACTCTTCCTTGACTCTGATCTTACTTAGGAGCCGCTGCTGTGGCTGTCAGCATGACCCTTTCTTCAATATTCTTCCCTTTTTAACTTCCTGGTTTAAATAGTGATTTCCCAAACTTGAGGAAATTTCTACTTCCCACATTCCTTCTCTTATTTTCTTAGGCCCCAATTTAGCAAGATACACCTACTTACCTAGTTTGAGGCATTTTATTAACTAACGTTAGTCAGATGTTTAAAATATCCAAATGCTGAATTAACTTGTTGAATCTGGATTTCACTGAACATCTTCCAAAGTATTATCCTTACCATCTGAGGAGATTTTTTTCTGTGTACTGTATTCCCTTTTCATATGATCTCCCACATTTTTGATGAACTTGTATTCCCCTTTGTTAAACCCATATTATTTTCTACATTAAGTTTAATATATACAAAATTTCAAACAAGCCATAAATAATAATCAGTTACATTACTTTAAGACCACTTTTTTCAAAAGTAACTTTCTCTCAATATAAAGTTTCTTTATCTTACAAATATTTTCTCATATTTTAATTTTTATGGAGAAATTAAATAATTTGTCATCTCCGGAAGATGACAGAGGTCCAAAACCCTATAATAGAAATAATTGATGATATGTGAATAGGGTTGTTCAGATTTTAAAAGTTCAGAGTAGAATTTGGACTGAGTCAAATATTGTGGACTGCCTATAGTGATCACATATTTTAGCAATTAGCAACATCTAGCCTTTGGCCTCATTCCTAAAAACTACTATTGCATGTTATTATTAGACCATACTGCACACTCTGTTGTATCTTATTGCTTAGTTCCATGATATCTGCATCTTGCAATTTCGAACATAGAATCATAGAATCAGAGGGCTGGAAGGGACCTCATGAGGTCATCTAGTCCAACTCCCACTAAACCATCCCAGTCATGGTTTTGTCCAGCTGGGCCTTACACACCTCCAAAGATGGAGATTCAACCACCTCCCTAGGCAGCTCATTCCAATGCTTCACCACTCTCCTAGTAAAAAAGTTTTTCCCAACATCCAGCCTCGACCTCCCTAACTGGAACTTCAGACCATTGCTCCTCGTTCTGTCCTCCGTTACTACCAAGAACAGTCGAGCTCCATCCTCCTTGGAGCATCCCTTCAAGTAGTTGAAGGGTGCTATCAAATCCCTCCTCAATCTTCTCTTCGGCAGACTAAATGAGCCTAATGCTTTCAGTCTTTCCTCATAGGGCTTGTGCTCCAGCCCTTTAATCATTTTGGTTGCCCTCCACTGAACTCTCTCTAGCATGTCCCTGTCCTTTTTGTAGTGGGGAGCCCAAAACTGAACACAGTATTCTAGATGTGGCCTCACCAGTGCAGAATAGAGGGGAATGATCACATCCCTTGATCTGCTGGTAATACTTCTTTTGATGGAGCCCAGCATGCCATTGGCCTTTTTGGCAGCAAGAGCACACTGCTGACTCATATCTAGCTTCCCATCCACCATGACCCCCAGGTCCTTTTCTACACTGCTGCTACTTAGCTGAATGTTTCCCAGCCTGTAGCGGTGCATGGGGTTTTTCTGTCCCAAGTGCAGGATTTTACACTTGTCCTTATTGAACCTCATAAGATTTCTATTGGACCACTGTTCCAATTTATCTAGGTCTCCCTGAATCCTGTCCTTGCCCTCCAATGTGTCTACTGGTCCCCCCAGCTTGGTGTCATCCACAAACTTACTGAAAGTGCAGTCTATTCCATCATCCAGATCACTGATGAAAATGTTGAACAGAACCGGCCTCAGGACTGACCCCTGGGGCACACCACACGTTACTGGTTGCCAGCTGGACATGGAACCATTGATTCCCACACGCTGAAACCATTGATCTAGCCAGTTTTCTATCCACCCTATAGTCCACCTATCCAACCCATTCTTCCTTAATTTGCCAGTGAGAATGCTGTGGGGAACTGTATCAAAAGCCTTGCCAAAATCAAGGTATATCACATCAACGGATCTTCCTGCATCCAGAAAACCAGTCATCTGATCATAGAGGAAATGAGGTTGGTCAGGCATGATTTACCCTTGGTGAATCCATGTTGACTGTTCCTGATCACTTTATTTTCCTCTAAGTGTTTGAGGATGGATTCTTTGAGAACCTGCTCCATAATTTTTCCAGGGATTGAGGTGAGGCTGACAGGTCTATAATTCCCCAGATCCTCCTTTTTCCCTTTCTTGAAAATAGGCACTACATTTGCTTTTTTCCAGTCCTCTGGCACGTTCCCTGTTCTCCATGAGTTTTGAAAGATAATGGCCAGCGGTGCTGCTATCTCATCAGCCAGTTCCCTAGCACCCTTGGATGCAGTTCGTCCAGCCCCATGGACTTGTGCACATCCAGTTTCTTTAAGCAGTCCCTAACCTGACCTTCCGTCACCAAGGGCCTCTCTTCATCTCTCCAATCTGCCATACCCATGGTAGCGGGCTGGGAGCTGACCCTGCCTGTGAAAAGTGAAGCAAAAAAAGCATTGAGCACTTCAGCTTTTCCCTCATCCTCTGTCACGAGGATGCCTGCCCCATTAAGTAAGGGACCTACACCATCCCTGATCCTCTTCTTGTTATTAACATACTTGTAGAACCCCTTCTTGTTATCTTTTATATCCCTCGCTAGCTGCAACTCCATTTGTCCTTTGGCCTTTCTGATTTTATCCCTGCAGTCCCTAGCAATATCTTTATTGCCTCCTTAGTCATCTGACCAAGCTTCCACTTCCTGTAAGCTTCCTTTTTATGTTTAAGCTCAGAGCAGAGTTCTCAGCTAAGCCATTCTGGGTGCCTTACATGTTTGCTGTTCTTTCTCCTAATTGGAATGGCAACTTCCTGTGCCCTTAGCAGGGTTTCTTTAAAATATAACCAACTCTCTTGGACTCCTTTTTCCTTCCCATTAGCTTCCCAAGGGATCCTGCCCATCAGTTCCCTGAGGGAGCCAAAATCTGCTTTTTTGAAGTCCAGGGTTTGTGTTTTGCTTCTTTCCTTCCTTCCTTCCTTTAATCAGCATCCTGAACTCAACCATGTCATGGTCACTACTGCCTAGTTTGCCATTTACCTCTACCTCCCTGATCAATTCTTCCCTGTTTGTGAGCAGCAAGTCAAGAGGTGCAAGGCCCCTAGTTGGTTCCTCCAGCATTTGTACCAGAAAGTTGTCCCCAGCACTCTAAAAACTTCCTGGATTGCCCATGCACTGCTGTATTGGCCTCCCAGCAGATGTCAGGGTAATTGAAGTCCCCCATCAGCACCAGGGCCTGTGATCTAGAAGCTTCTGCTAGTTGTCCATAGAACACCTCATCCACCTCCTGCTTCTGGTCTGGAGTTTTATAGCAGACACCCACCACAACATCTCCCTTGTTGGTGTCCCCTTTCAATGTAACCCACAGACTTTCTACTGGCACGCTTCCACTTCCATAATGGAGCTCTGAGCAGTCATAGAGCTCTTTTACATATAGTGCTACTTCTCCCCCTCGTCTTCCCTGCCTGTCCTTTCTGAACAGTTTATACCCAACCATGGCAGAGCTCCAGTCATGCAGACTATCCCACCATGTCTCCATTATTCCAATGATATCATAGTTCCTTGTCTGTGCTAGTACTACCAAGTCTTCCTGCTTACTTCCCAGGCTCCTCGCATTTGTGCATAGGCACCTAACATACCAGGCCAATTTCCCTACTTTGTCATTTTGATTGTCAATTCTATTACATATACCTCCTTGCATTTTTTTCTTGGAGTTCTTCTCCCCCACTCTCCTCACGTATTGGGGCTTCAGTAGAACACTTAAGACAATTATTTGATTCCCCCCCCATGCTCCAACTACCTTCTCTTTTATTCCTGGTGTTACAGTCCCAGCACCCCCCAAGTTCCATCCCTTCCCCGAGATCTCCCACATTGTCACTTACCTGTTACCAAAGAAAAGGTGTCATAGTCTGATCCTTCTAGACCAAGTCACGACAATGATTTGCTGTTAGACCAAGTTCTTTGCTGTATGAGTGGCACTATCAGAAAGGGATGGAGCTGCAAAAAGGGATACTAAATAGATGGAATTACAGAAAGGAATACTAAGTATAAGAAAACCTGAAAGTATGCCAATTTAATCCTCTGTCTTTATACATCATCACACATGCCATAGGACCATGACACACAAAGTAGTTTAAATCATATACCTGATTAACTAAAGATACTTGGGAAACCCAGAGACTTTTTGGTACCTGCAGGGATATTTATATGCCCAGGACTCTTATATTCAACCCAATAATACATATTTGTAGGCATTTTCAGGGTGTCTAAAAAGAGATCATCAAATAGAATTTATTCTCAATCGCTGTGTAATTACTCTGTGTTTTTAAAAAAAGCCCAGCAAAGAAAGGGAAAAATGTAATACTGAGAAACAGACAACAGAGATGATCACTGATATTACATGCAAATAGAACATACTCAAGTAACTTGACCCACAATACTTTAAAATAGAATTACTCTGGGCCACCATTAGTCTCAAGGGCTATGTCTATACTAGAGGGCTCAATTTTGTCAACTTAACAACATCTACTTTAAGTCGACTTAAAACAGTCCTTGTTAAGTTGACTTAGAGCATCCACATTCAAAATGCTAGTGGACTGCCCACGTCCACACTGGAAGCTGCTAGGTCACCCTAGGAGTTGTCCATTGTGGGTAGCTGGCCCATAGTGCAACACAGAAATGGCCCCCTCTCCCAGCCGTTCCTATAAAACAGGAAGAGACCACAGCACCCTCCACTGTGCCTGGCAACGTGGAGCCTGAGGAGGTCGTGGACCCCGACATGCCCAGCTACATGCCAGGACAGCACTCCACACCACTGTGCATTGGCCAGACTCCTCCAGCTCTGGACCAGGCAGCACAGGGCAACTGCCAGCACAGTGGTAGGCCAGAGCAGGCTGACCACCTTGCCATACCTGGGAGCTGGTGTGGACAGGATGCCCTCCATGCACCTCTGCCTCTGGGAACAGGAAACTAGCAGCAACTGGTGGGACCATATCATTCTCACCTGCAACGATGAACACTGGCTGCGGAATCTGCGGATGAGGAAGAACACCTGTCCACTGTGCTCATCCTGGTTCTGCAGCACACTGACACCTGGCTCCAACCTGCCCTGCCCATGGACAAGTGAATAGCTGTTGCCCTCTGGAAGACGGCAGCCGTGGACTCCTACTGCTCCATTAACCACCAGTTCAGTATTGGCAAGTCCACATTGGGGGCCATCCTGAGGCAGGCCTGCAGAGTCATCAACAGGGGCCTGCTAGGCTCCATCACCACCCCCACCCACCCATGCCTGCCCCCCCACACCCTGCCACCCTTTCCCCCCCATCCCCAACACAATAAAATGATGCACTGCATATGGAATGACAGGGTATATGGGTTTTATTTACAGGGGGAGCTGAGGGGAGGGGGTTGGGAGATTCAGAGGTTGGGGGGGTGAGGGGGTTTGAATAGCATGAGGGGATATGCGGGGGTTGGGGGAAGAGAGGAGGGTTGGAATGGAGGGTGAGTGCTAATGGCCTTGGGCATGCAGGTCCTGGGCCTGCAGCCAGCCACCTCAAGTCCTGGGTCACTGGTGAGGAGGGCTGCTGCTGGAGTCCCAGACAGGGAGACCCTCAGCCTGCCGAGAGCCCCAGCCCCATGCCAGGTGCTCCAGGGTGCAGGTTGAGTGCTCCATGACCTGCACCATGTCCTGGAGCAGGCCCTGCTCCACGATGATGGGTGTCCTTGCGCTCCTGCTCTCACCAGGCTCCAAGGTCTGCCTCAGCTCACTCTGCCAGCTAGAGGAGGTCCTCCAAGATGTCCTCCTGGGACCGATGCCCCTCGTCCTCCTTGGGGGGGGGGGGTTGGATGCAGCCCAGGAGTGTTCCTTGTCACAGACACAGGGTCTGCAGGAGAGAAGCAAAGAACAAGAGTTCCTCCCATGAACTATTGCAGTGTGCAACCTAGTAGCTGCTGTCCCACAGTTACCCCTTAGTGTACACTGCCGTGCTCTGCTGCACAAGTCAGGTGCACTGCCCAGGGTGGTGAGGCTCAGGCAGCCCTGCCCTGCGGTGTCTCCTGAGGCCGCATGGCAGCAGTATCAGGCACATGCTGCCTGGCTTTGGCACGCCCACCTCAAGTACCTCCACCGCATCTCCCACTCCCCTCGGCGCTGGGTCACTCCCCCCAACCACATGGCTCCCTGCCCCTCTACCCCCATAAGAGGACCTCTGTGCCTTCTCCTAGGACCCTGCCTGTCCCCTGGGCCCTGTCCTCCTGCAGTCCCTGTCCCACCTGCCTGCCCCACTATGCCTACAGGGAGGGAGCTCTCACCAGCAGGTGCTGCAGGTGTCTGGCATGATGTCCCTTCACCTGGTTCATCCGCCAGCTGGCCTCCTCCTGTGTCTCCAGGTCCAGCATCAGGGCAGAGATGAGCTCAGGCATGGCAGCGTCAGTGCCCTCCGAGGTGCCCCCTTGACCCAGAACCACATTCTTGTCCACTGAGCTTTTCTCCTGACCATCATCGAGGGAGAGGGGCGCAGTGGAATTGAGGCTGTGGGCCAGCAGGGTGTCATCCTCCCAGCCCAGGAAATTATGTAGCTTGGTGTAATAGGGACAGCTGGTGGTGGCTGCCCCCAAGCATCGCATGGCCTCTTGGGCCCTTTGGTACCCCTGCTGCAGGTCCTTTATTTTCATCTGAACCTGCTGGGTATCCCAGCTGTGGCCCTTGTCTGTGAGGGCCTCAGAGATAGTACGGTACACCTCCTGGTTCTGCTGACTTCCCTGGTGCTGGGAGAGTACAGCCTCAACCCCTCAAATGGCCAGGAGATTTAATATCTCCTGGTGGGTCCAGGCTGGGGCCCGCTTCTGGCGCTGGCTTTGGGTCTGGCTCTGCGTCTGCATGTCTGCAGATGGCAGTCTTGGCTAGCTCTGTGCAGCAGGGTGGGCAGGATTTCCTCCTGCCTTGCCATTGGCCAAAGCTTTGCCATCCTCTGATGGGCCAGGGAAGGCTCTTCTTGGTGGTCAAGGGAGGGTAGGAGATGTCCTGGTGGCCAAAAAAGTTGACTTAAGTGGCCATATTGGGTTAAGTTGCCTTTATGAGTGGGAGTTATTAAGTCAACTTAAGTAAGTGCTTAAGTCATCTTAAAAAAACTCCAAATGTGGCCATGGAATTGCTTAAGTTGACTTAAGCCACTAGTGTAGACATACCCAAACATACAGTCACCATTCTTGCAATGGAAAGTTGGGGGGGGTGAACTCCCAGACTTAGCTTCGAACAGAAAAGTTAGATGTACAATTTGGAATTTTAGATTACTAGCTGAGTGGGTTAAATTAACCTTCTGAACTTTTCTAAGTCAACTATTTAAAACTAGCTGTTGATATAACATCTGCACAAGATCAGCTTTCTTCATTAATTTTGTTTCTTTAGTTAAGTTTAGAACAGTTTAAAATGAGCACCTTATTGAAGGCTTTTATGCTTCAAGTGAATCAACTACTTCATAACAAGTTCCAAAGGGACAGCATGTTAGCCTAGTTCAGCAAAAAAAGCAAGGAGTCCTGTGGCACTTAAAGCCTAAGGGTATATCCACACATCTCTTTTATTTTGAAATAACATTGGTTATTTTGAAATAAAAAAGATTAGGTCTACATGACATTTTCTTATTTTGAAATGACAGGATCTGTCATTTCAAAATAAGAACCGTCATTTCGAAACAGCTTAAACTCCATTCATTTCAAAACGGCTGTTATTTCAAAATGGTTATTTTGAAATAACGCCATTTGGACATGTTGTTTTGAAACAACACCATTGTTTTGAAACAACTATTTCGAAACAACATGTCCAAATGGCGTTATTTCAAAATAACCATTTCGAAATAACAGCTGTTTTGATAGCAGGCTTTCCCTTAATTCAAATTAACATTTTCTTAATTCGAAATAACTTATTTCGAAATAATGATGTATGTGTGGACATAGCCTAACAGATTTATTTATTGCATGAGCTTTCATGGGAGAAAAATCCCAGTTTTTTTTTAACTTCGTAACAATATACAGCACACGTGTAAAGCAACAACAAAGATTTAATTAAGCTCATATGAGATTAAACAAAGGTGCAAGGCTTTGAACTTGGGAACACTCTATAGTGTAATTGAATGCCTTGGCAACAAGCCACACAACATGAGTGGGTGAAAATGTAATTGATAGGGATGCAAGGACACTTTTTGACACATTTATCCTGTGTAATGTAACTGTGATTTGTTGTATTGCTATATATAGTCCCACAGAAAAATTTAAAATTAATGTAGTTCTAAGGCTGAGAAACGAAGCGCTTGGAAATCAGGAATTATGGAATTAAAGTTCAAAATGTCTTAGACTTAACACTGCTTCTTTTTTCTTGGTCTTAAAGTACAGTTTTTATCATTTTTCAAAGATTCCACAATTTTGGGAGAGATTCCTTCTATTTAAAATGGGAAATACTGTTGGAATCTGTAATATGATAAAAAAACAGAATTTTTATAAGTGTGACCACTTTATATGCTCATAAATGATCTCAGATGTGCATCAGCAATGCTTAATATTCTGGACAGACAAAATTCCATGAAAGAAAGACTTCTGTACCCTCTATCAGCTTCAAAACATGGAGCTTTTATCAAATGCACAACTACAGAATGGAGAAAAATGGGCTAGATCAGGGGTCTCAAATGCATGGTCTGAGGGCTGCCCCTGAAGTTATTTCTTGTGGCCTGCAATGACAGTATCACTCTGAATATTTGCAATATTGTTGTATGAAAATGTTTCAGACATGTGCCCCTTTGGCTACCATACTAGTCCTCATGTATGGTGTGGCCCTTGGGCTACCATACTAGTCATTATGCAGCCCTCATGGTGATTTGAGTTTGAGACCCCTGGGCTAGATATTAGTGCTCCTGAAGAGAATCTGGAGATTATAGAGAATCACATAATGAATGTGAATCAACAATGTGATGCAGTTGTGAAAAAGGCTGGTATCATTCTGGGTTGTATTAATGACAGTACCATTTAAGACTGTAGACCATTGAGCAGTCTCTTCTTGCCTGCCTGGGCAGGACGGAGGCCATCCCTCATGCTATGGTGCTTCTGTGGGGACAAAAACTCAAAGGGGAGGATTATCATCTACCGGCTCTGGTCCTCAGGCAGGCGTGAAGCCGGCATGCAGTTCACAGGATTCTGGCATTGTGGCAGGTCCAAACCAGCAATAAGGCCATGAGGCCTATGGTGAGATAGGGGTGGGATCGACAGCAGGAGAGGGAGGTAAGGGGATGCAGGCTTACCTTACTCTACCAGGTCCCAGCCCAGGGCCCTACCAGTGGCAGAGGACTCCACTACTAGGTCAGTGGGGTTCCGGCAGAAACACACTGACTTAGTATCAGATCATAACAACCTCACTATTTGCACTGATTCTTAACAATGGTTTTGATTTGCTATTACAGTGTAACCTGATCCCATGACTTTCACTTCCCTGCATTTATTTCCTCCCAGTCTGTAAGTTTTCCCATCTTCAAAGCATCAGACAAAGTGGGATTTTCTCCTCTGGAAGCTCATGCAATAAATAAAGTTGTTAGTCTTTAAGTGCCACAGGACTCCTTGTTTATTTGGCTTCAAGGAATTACAGTTTACACTCCCTCCCAGGCTACCTGAACCTTAGGTTCATTTTTCACCTCTCCATGGCTGGCAGTGAGTGGCAATTCCTACAGTTCCTTTGCATCCCAGGCAGCTCATCAGTATGTCAGTTGGTAGACAGCTTCTCCACATCATCTGACTACAGCAGTCTGGCTTGTGTAGCAGTCAGGGGTTAAAGTATAATTTGGTGGGCGCCAGAACCCTCCTGCACAGGTGCCCCCCCCACCGCATGTCTGCCTCCCCGCACCCAAGCCCTTGCCCCCAAATGCCAGCCCACACCTGCTTACTCCCACACCAGCTCCTGTCCCCCACATGGCAGCCCCCCACCCCAGCTTCTACCTCCAATATCCATTTCCCTGTCCCCCAAATGCACCCCCAGCTCTCAATACCTGTCCTCAGAATCCACCCCAAGTCCCCAATACCTTCCCCCCAAATCCACCCCCAGGCCCCAATACCCACTCCCCAGCACAAGCTGGGCCACCCTAGTACTCATGGGAAGCCGCACGCTGGGCTGGGAAACTACCATATATACTCACGTATAAGCTGCTCCATGCATAAGCTGACCCCCCCCAATTCTGAGCCCCCAAAAGAGGCAAAAATGGCTGACCCCTGTATAAGCTGAGGTCCCCCTTTGGCCTCAGCCCCTAACCCCCCTACCCAGTGCCAATGTCTTTCCCCAGAGTTACCGACACCTTCCCTAACCCCCAAATCTCTGCTGTTGCTTTTCCTGTCACCCGCTGCTCTCGCCACTCCCTGCTGCTGTCCTCCTGCTCTGTCCGCTCCCCTGCTCTGTCCGCTCCCCCCTGCTGTTCCACTGTTTGCCACTGTCTTCTCTGTTCCCCACTGCTGTTCCCATTACCCAACACCCCTTCTGCTCCTTTCCCCATCACCCCCCAACCCCGGCTGCTGCTTTTCCTGGCTTCCCAGACACCCCACCCAACCCCAGGCCATGCTGCTGCTTCCCTGGCCTCCTCGAACCCCACCCCAAGCCCCAGGCCGACCTCCCTCCAGGGATCCCTTGCCTGCCTGCTCCAGATGTGGGGGGTCCCCTCCTAACTCCAACCCCAGCCCAGGCTGACTGCCCAAGATGGCTGCACCAACCACCCCAGGGCTCCAGCCTGGTGCATGCTCAGTGAAACACCTGGGCTGGGGCTGTCTACTGTATTGATCCGTGTATAAGCTGAGTGCCTGTTTTGAAACCAATTTTCAGGCACAAAAATCTCAGCTTATACATGAGTATATATGGTATGCAGCTGCATGCATCCTGCCCCCGCCTGCCAGAATGTGTGGCATAATGCCTTTCTGCGGCCTGCTATGTTTAGGGGGCCCAGCGTTCAGGCCTCCTAAAAATGGAAGATAGGAACCAGAAGACTGAATTCCGGGGCTTGCTATTTTTAAATGGCGGGGCCCAGGAACACAGCGTTCTGGCTCCGTTTCCTATTTTTAGGGGTCCTGGAACGCTGAGCCCCTAAAAATAGTGGGCCCTGGAATGGCATTCCAGGCTGTTCCGGCTTACTTTAAGCCCTGGTAACAGCAACGGGCATGAGTGACATCTTTCTCCTTCAGCAGATCCAGCCCAACTCAGCTGGAAAGCTTGGTTTTTATATTGACCGTACTATCAATCTCTTATGCTTCTGGCAAAGAACACATGGGTATCTTGGCTCTGAGATAGGCCATACCCCCTTTCTATAAAGACTCCGGAGGTAACTTTCCCTCTCTGCTAAGCACTGGTGAGTCATCAATTCAGTACTGTGTCCAGTTTTGGACACTACAGTGTAAATATGTGGAGAAACTGGAGAGAGTTCAGAGGACAGCAACAAAAAATGATAGGTTTAGAAAACCTGACCAATAAAGAAACATTAAAAAAAAACCAGCTTGGCATGTTTAGCTTTGATAAAAAGAAGATTGAAGGGGAACCTGACAACAGTCTTCAAATAGGTTAAGGGCTCTTAGGGCAGCAATTAATTGTTCTCCATGTCTACTGCAGATAGGACAAGAACCAATCAGCTTCATCTTCAGCTATGGAGATTTAGATTAGATATCAGGAAAAGCTTTCTAAATATTAGGGTTGTTAAGATCTGCAATAGGCTTCCAAGGGAGGTTGTGGAGTCCCCATTATTCAAAGTTTTGAAGAACAGGTTGGATAAATATCTGTCAGGAATGGCCTGGTTTACCTGATGCTGTGTCAGCACAGGAAAGGGTGGCCTTTATGACTTCTCAAGGTCCCTTTAAGTGCTCCATTTCTGTGATTGTGTAACTGGATTATCTTCTTCAAATACAGAGCTTTATGAGTATTTTTGCTTTTTAACTACTATGGTTCATTCTGAGATACGCAACAATATGGATAATGGTCAGGGCTGTCCCAGGAGGAGGGGAGCCTCCATCAGGGTAGTGCGGGGCCCACACTGCTGCCCCTACACTGCCATGCTGCCTGCTTCCCTGCAACACTGCCTTTAACAGCAAGCCAAAGGCAAGGGGTGAAGTGGGAGCATAGAGCCCAGTCTCTTGGGCAGCCCACCTCACCCTCGGGCCATCCTACCCTGCTACCAGGGACAGAGCGTAGAGCTCAGCCTTTGGACTGGCATGCCCTGTACCCCCAGCACACGGAGGGGCAGCGTGGGGGCCCTGACCGGTTGCTTCACATTGGGCCCTGCTCCTGTCTCAGGACAGCCCTGTTAATGGCATCCTGCCTATGTGATAACCCCTCAGGGTCTAGTTCTAAAGTTTAAGCAGCACGACAGCGTATGTATTCATTACGTTTATGAAGTGCTGTCACTGACTTTACTTTCCTGTTGCAAGGTATTTTTGCTTCACTCTGCTCCCCATCTCTTCTGAGTGCTGCTGAGTGACCACACTGTCAGCTTTTGTAATGTCAATAATAGCCTCAATTCAGGTATGTGGAGATCCAAAAGTTAATCAAGGCTTCACTTAATTTGATCTGTTACAGTTTATTAGGGTCTACTGACATAGTACAGGGGTGGCAAAACTTATGGAACTCAAGAGCTGCACAAGTTGATTATTAAACCTTCGAGAGCCGCACTGAGGCATATAACCACATATTTTTACCTACTCCAAAATTACTAAGCTTAAAATTCATTGTGTACTTTAACTTTATCATAAAAACAGGACAAATGTTGATCCTACAAATGTCAGATTCTAATAATTACTTAAGGTTACCATGAAAACTAGCTGTAGAACACTGCAGGCTTGTGGCAAGTTTTTTAAAATCTGGGCAGTAACTTGTCAATGCAGTAGGTAAAAGCTCTCTCAGATGCTGATCTCTAACTATTACACAATGTTTTGGATGTCATTGTGGAATACAGTGCTTCACAGCAGTAAGTTGTGCCAAAAATTGAAAGTAATCTACATTCAGTTTTAAACTTTCTCCTTTGTATTTTCATTTCTCAGTATTCCACATCATGTTTAGGAGTTGTAAAACATGATTTTATTGTAAGCTGCTTTAGGCCTTATGAGAAAATCTAAACATGCCACGGCTAGCACCTCTGCTTAGTATGCAGAAGCTCCTGGGTTCAAGCCCCAGGGGGTTGGACTTGATGATCTCATGAAGTCCCTTCCAATCCTATGATTCGATTCAATTCGATTCTCTAACCATGCTGCGCTTCCCTCCCCCATCCCTGTTGCCACTTTCCTGCAGTCTCTTTCCATGCTGCTCCTTCTCTGCTCTCCCCGACCATGCCACACTTCTGCCCACCCCAACCCTGACCGTGCTGCCCTTCCCTGGCTGCTCTGACCACGCTACTCCTTCCCTGCTGGTTCTGATCAGGCTGCCCCTTCCCTGCAGTCTCTGAACACGCCGCCTTTCCCTGCCAACAGTGACCATCCCCCACTTCTCTGCCGCTCTCACCACGCTGCTTTTCCCTGCCGGCTCTCACCACGCTGCAGCTATCACTATACTGCCTTTCCCTGCCAGCAGTGACCATCCTCTGTTTCTCTGCCAGCTCTTACCATGCCGCCGCCTCTCTGAAGTCCCTGATCATTGCACGCTTCTCGCCCTGTCTCCCATCATGCCGCCCTTCCCTGCTGTGCTCTTTGAGGAGCCGCAAATTTTCTTAGAAGAGCCGCATGTGGCTCACGAGCTGCAGTTTGGCCACGTTTGACATAGTAGTATCTCTTATTTGCACATCTGACTTCCAGACACTACTTTCACAAACTCACACAGAACATTTCCTCAGATTTCTGCAGCTCCTGGGAAACCAGGAACCCTAAACTGGAAACTCCAGTTTAAAGGCCAGAATCTTCTAGCTTTACCAATGCTACAAGATGTCCCAATGACTGCTGAACCAGAATAGAAGGGAATGGTGTCCCACAGTGACAAATATAACGAGTAAAACCAGAACCCTTTAGCTTTCCCCTCTGTGCCTCTGGCTTGTAGTGAGATGTAGCAAGCAAGGGATACTATTTGCTGATACAGCTCAGTTAGAGGCTAATAGCTATACAAAAAGCTGTAAATATAAAATGCTGGTCTAATACAGGCATTGAAAGCAGGTCTTGATTATTTTAACAGCTGACTATCTCTAGATGCTGTTTCAAAGAATTAATTTAATCATGGAAGAGGCATATTTTGATTAAAACAGAAATACTGTACTTTTGTTGTTTTTGTGTAAAAGTAGATGAATATCAAGGGTGGCATAGAAATGGAGTCAGTATTTTTCCATGATTCATGATAAAAGGAATGCTTAGTTTCAAGCAAGCCCCTCTGTTGTAACAAAATACTAATGCAGCTTAACAATTTCAGAAGTGTCTCAGTGATTTAGGTGCCTTAGTCCTATTTTTTAAAAAAATGTTTCTTAGGCACTCAAAAGCCTAAATCTCACTGAAAATCAATGGTACTTGGGTTCTTAAATATTTTTTTAAAAACAGGGTACAAACTCCCAAAACTCTTAGGCACTTTTGAAAGTGTGACCTACAATACAATCACAGGAAGGTAGATATCTCTGTGATAAAAGAAATAAAAGAAGTTGTAATTAAATGACAGATTTGTTTTATTTACATTAAAATTTAAGAATTGCTCCTGTGCAACTGAAGTCCACAAGAATTTTGCTATACTTTTACACTGTGCACAAATGAGCCTAGGTAAAACATGACATGCCAAGTGTTTTACTTCTTCCTGCCATATCTGTGGATGGTAGAACGAAGGATGGGCTTGTGTTCAAGGCTCTAGATAGATTATCTGATTTCTATTCCCATCTGTGCTATAGAATTCCGATGTAATGTTGGACAAAATACTTTAAGTCTCTCTTCCTTAGTTTCTTCCTCTTTGCAATGGGACTAATAAAACTATGCTTCCCCACCTCACCGGGATTAATCCATGTGAGGTGCTCAGATAACATTGCGAGTGGTCCCACTGAAAAGTTTACAGGAAATTTAACTTGAGTTTTGACATTGACTGTGGATGTAATCCTGCATTCCTTATATATGCAGATTTGCAGCTGACTTCAGTGAGAGTTCTTAAGTGAATAAAGACTAACTGCACAGGGGTTTCATGATCAGACACTTGGGTCTTGATCAAAGCCTACTGACATTAATGGAAAGCATCCCACTGACTTCAATGAACTTTATATCAGGCCAGAAATGTATAGCTAGGCCTGGTACAGCAAATGTTTGTTCTCATGTGTGTACAGTAAACTGATTTGTTAAAATTTAAAATCACATTTTTAATAGATACCTTTGAAGAAAATAGTTTTAATGCTGCCAAAATACAATGAACCCAACAAACATTTGAAAAAATTATTAAATATCCACACTTAATAATTTAGAAATAGCTCTTAGCTGCCATAAATGACATACCCATAACTGCACATTTTGAATCCATAAAAAAAAAGCAGAGATAGAAAATAAAAAGTCTCAAATGGAAGAGGGAGCTTGAGATGAATTTTTTTATCATAAATGTTTTATTTGACTTCCTTTACAAGACCAGACTATTTTAATTTATATTTTCCAGAAGTAATAAATGAAAAACCTTGTCAATGTATGCCTCTCTCCTTGGAGGAAACTAGTCTTTACATGTATGCAATTCTCTTTTCTCCTCTTCTTGACCATTGACACACAACACAGTATCATTGTGAGCCAGGATTTCTTTAAAGCAATTTATCTGGAATGGAGTCAAGCAGAGTAGTAGCAGGGGAGTTTTTACAGCTTATGACCTGTAATACACTTAATACTCTGAAACACAAAGATCTAAATGTTGAGAAATTTTGGACAAGACCACAGCCTATGTGTCTAAGTGCCCTTCTGTTTTGTCCTGGAGGCTAAGATGAAAACAGTTATCTTTCTAATCCAATTTTAGGTGAAATACTCTCTGTCTAATAAATAATATTTAGATTCATGTAGCTAAGCTAAGAACAAAATAAACTTCTTATCACAAAACCATATATATTATTCTGTTTCACCTTCAGTTAAACAGATTTTATTGCAGATCTTCTGCACAGAGCCCTATGAAGCTCTTAAGTTTTGATCCTGCACTGTTAAAATCAATGGCTATGTCGGCATTGGCAAATTAGGCCAGACTAAGGAGGCTTAGTTTGGACTAATTTAGTCCATGGCTATACTAGGGGTTGCCTACTTCAAACTAAGAAATTTCTAAGTTTGAACCAGGGAATGCCTACTTCGCCCTAGTAAGTACTAGAGTTAGTTCAGACTTCCACACTTAGTAAGACCTAAACTGAGGCTTAGTTTGAACTTAAGAATTTCAAACTAAGCCATTAGTTTGAACTAGAATGTGTGGTTAGTTCAAACTAAAAAGTTCCCGGTTAGTTTGAACTAACCCTCAGTTACTTCGGACTAACCTCAAACTTCTTAGTCTGAAATAAGAAGTCCAAACTAAGTTTGGCTAATGTAGACATAGCCAATGGCACCTAGTTATTGATTTGTTAAGGGCTCATAGACTTTAAGGTCAGAAGGAATATGATTATCTGCTCTGACCTCTTGCATGATGTAGACAATGGATTCTCACCCATCCACTCCAGTAATAAACCTCTAACCTATGACCGAGTTATTGAAGTTCTTAATTATGGTTTATAAACATTAAAGTACAGAGAATCTACCATCAAGTGAGCTGTGCCCCGTGCTACAGAGGGAACAGGCAGTAGGGCAGGGATGGCCGAGACAGATGATCTACCACATCATATATTCTCTGATTCTTCCTTCATCACAGGATTGTGGTTTTTTATATCTGAGCTCTTTTAGATAGTTCCTCTTGAAATCACATTGGTCACTTTTTGTTCCTTGCATTCTCCCTTTTTAAAGGAATTCTAAACTAGTGTGCCTTAGCAATAGTGTGGTTAAAGTTCCATAGGCTTCTTCAAAGCTGAAGAACTTGAATAGTGTTGCTTCTTTTGCACCTGACTTATTAGAAAATCCATTCTTGCAGCACTTTGTTATGTTACATTTTCATTGATTTCCATGAGAGTTCTACCTAAGGATTGCAGACTTGAGATCTATTGTTTTTTGCTTGGTTTTATCACCTAACCAATGATTTCCTTTGTTCCCTCTTTACCATTCTCCTTTTCCAGCAGAATGAAAATGATCTTTCTTCATCAGTAGCCATCAATACAGAGTGGGCCTGACTATGTCCCACACAGGGACAGAGGGACACACAAACAGCTTCTGCCTCTACAGCCCTGTATTCTCCAGCTATTGAAAGGCAGTACCCAATAGCAGTCCCTGCACTCCCTATGCTTTGGGGAGTCTAGGGACAGCTCACAATTACTTCTCCATCTAAGGTGAAAAATGGCTGAAAGAGTGTGAGGATGAGCAAAAAAGAGGCAATCCCTTTGCATTGGTCAAAATGCTGTGTAGATAGCCTTCTCTGATAACTTGATCATTAGTATCAAATGTACATCCTCTCTCCAAAGGGGAAGTAGTGCCTGACCAAGATACAAACTGCTTCTTTTGAAGAAATGAAGCCCACTTCCTGCACAGGATTTACAGCTAAATCTAAGCCCTTTGAATACTAAACAAAACAGAAACAACCTGTTCAGTGAAACAGCAATTTTTTTTTCCAAGTATTCATGCACACCTAGACTGATTTAAACTGACTCACTCAGAGGACCAACAGTCTCCAAGTGTTATATTTGCAAATAAGGTTCTCTAATCTCCTCTCTTACCCTGTGTACAGCTCCCATTAATGTCAGTGGGAGAGTTATATGTGTATTGATGGTGGAATAGACCCACAATTTGTTGTTGTTGTTGTTAAAAAAACGACACCTCATATATTAGGTGAAGGAGTATCCGAAATAAACTCAAGAAGTCAGAGGAAATAATGCACACGGGTGGATTACTCCATCCACCTGCCCACCACCTCCCAGAGTTCACCACAGCACCCTCCTGGAAACCCATGAAGGCTAGGTGCAGGTTTGCATTTGCAGGGTGGGAGCCTCAGCTCAGAAGTGGGGGTGGGGGTCTAGTAAAGCAATATGTTACTTAAAACTCCATTCTCTTTACCAAAAGGGTTATATCCTGACCCCAAAGGATCAGCCACACTACCAAATCAATATAAGTTTGGATCTAACCCAAAATACCATGCTGCCATCTATTCTTTAGAAACTAAAACTAAAGGTTTTTTTATACAAGGAAAGAAAAACTGTAAGAGAAATGTTAAAGTATTAAAGGAAATCCCATACATACAAATGATTTACCAGTCCATATGCAATCAGGTGCTTGGTAGAATTTGGAGTCTTCAAGTTTGTATAGCTTCTCTGGTGTACATCTAGTGCCTGGATGGGTGTCAGTCCTTTGTTTCACAGCTTCAGTTGCAGATGAATAAAGCCAGAGTTAGGTGATGGCTGTAAACTAGAAGACTGAAAGACAACTGAACGCAAAATGGTGGTGGTGCAGCTGTCTTTTATACTTGTTGGCCTTTTTCATACTGTACACAGAAATTACCAAGAGTAAGATAGAGTCCAGAGTCACGTGGGCAAGTCCTGGTGACTCACCAGATCTCTCCCTGGGCCTGTTGTACCTGCAGATACATCAAATATATTAATAACTTCCAATACAGATATGACACATACATGCACACATAAACAATATAATCATTCTTATCCAATTAAAACCTTTTGATCAGTAGCTAACATTCCATACCTCATATGGATTATGATAATTTGTCATATTAACGTGTAATTATATCATAAATGGCTCCCCTAATCCAGACAGCGTCATTTCTGTATCTACTATGATACTTGTGGAGTTAAAAAAAAAAGACATAAGCTCTTCAGTAGCATATGGAACCTCTAACTTTTAGCAAAGCTGCTTTTGAGAAAGTAAAATAACAAGAGAACATGAGTGAGGCTAATACCTACACTGTGTAGACCAGAGCTCCCAAGACAAAAATCTTGTGCTTTTTAAGACTTGCACGTAACTGAAAGCCTGATCCAGCTTCCATTAAAACCAAAGGGGAAACTCTCAGGGGCTTCAGTGAGAGCGAGCTCATGCTCTGAAAGAAACTGGCCCTGAACTTTAAGCTAAGAAGGGCCTAGAGAGAAATTAAATGCTACAAAGTCAGGCAAAGAACTGGATTTGGAACTTCCATAAATAAAGAGTTCCAAAAATGGAAAAGCCACAGTGGATGAAATCTTTGACTGGGAAGCTCTAAGCAGTCATGTAGAATTTGCAGATTCACCTGTGTTGATTCGGATTTTATGTTATTTGAAATATGGATCGTCTTTAGAAGTCAGTGGAGTTACATTGGTATGAATCAGCCCTTTGAAGTTGGTGTCATGTCACAATTAAATGCTTAAAATTGTTTACAAATATACGGTAATGATGAAGCAATGATTACTGAGGGATATTTATATTATAGGAAGGTGTCGGCCAGCATTTAAAATTTCCTTCATGAAAACATTTTTGTGTTCTACCTTTTCAGTCTTTGTTACAAACCACATCTCATATTTGGCTTATGCTGTGTGTAGGGGTGTAGTATAAAAGTGGTGTGACTAAAATAAAGCCCACAATTTATAATTTACTAAATAGTACATGGGAAAACAGACCAGTTTGGTGTTTTAATGATTAAGAAACCCTGTGGAACACAAAAACAGTAGATCTTAGCTTGACAACTGCCTCTCAGAAATGTTATATGAGAGGGAGATAGACTGTTTTGCTGATATTTTTATGTGCAGGCAGTACTAGCTATTGTAATAGAGCTCACTGGAACACAATTCTGGAAGTAAATCTGAGACCAAATTCCAATGTGGTATATATACTGTAATTATGAGTCCCAGCCCAAGCATTCAGTCTGAACAATGATGGTCAGAATTTGTTTGCAACCCTTGCTTCCCTTCCTACAGCTAGGCCCTCTCTCTTCCTGACACCCACAATGCAGTAGGCTTGACATAAGTAAGGAAACTGAGGCTTGGTCTGCATTGTTGCACAGGTACTATGTAAGATACACTAATTTTATTACGTAACTCACAGAGACATACATACAACTACAACATACAATGCTATGTCAGTCGGTGAGTACCTTCCATCCATGCTGTCTTCCACCTGTTGGGGAGGTGGTCTAATTGAGTTAATGGAAGAACGTTCTCTGATTGATTCAGCAGCTCTGCACAGACCAACTGAATCAATACCACTGCACTGATGCCTGTTGCAGCAGCAATATAGCCATAACCTGAGACTCTTTTTGTCCCTGCTCCCTTCCTGGAAAGGCAAAGAAGGACTCCACAAGGGGAACTTAGAAGAACTTTCCTACATTAGAGCCCCATCCTCCTTTTTAACTGATGAAGGGGATGAGCCAGGCCACTGCAGTTAGCTATTCACTTTGAAGAATATTATATTCATTCTTCAAAAAAAAGGGAAATATATATTATGAAGGCACCATGATTTCTGGACACCCGGTTTCAGTTTTCCCCTAAGCCAGCAACAGAAAATGTTTCTTACAGTAACACAAAACTAGACAAATGAGAACTACTCTGTGTTATTTAGTTCTACTTCAACTTCTTATTATATAAGGAAAAAAGCTTTCTCACTAGGAGGGTGGTGAAGCACTGGAATGGGTTATATAGGCAGGTGGTGGAATCTCCATCTTCGAAACCATTTAAACCTGGTTAGAAAAAACCCTGGCTGGGATAACTTAGTGTGGGTGGGCCTGCTTTTAGCAGGGGGCTGGACTAGGTGACCTAGTCATGAGGTGCCTCTTCCAGCCCTAATATTCTATGATTCTTATTTCATTCATTTTAAAATTGAATTTTAAAAAAGTAATATGAATGCAGCTAACAAGATGATATTTGGGATAATTATGCACAGTGCTACCTAGCTTCTTTTGGAACAACTAAAGAAATGCTGTGTGCCTGCCATTCGAAGAACAAGATTTGCATGTTTAGGGTCTTTACACACAGGGAAAACACTGTGCATCAGAAAAACTGGTGTGAACAGAAAGTAGAAGTTTTTTGTGAAAGTGGGTTAAGTCCAAAGGGCAGTAATGACTTTTGATACTTAATGCTGTGTCAGGGTGGTTCACATCTCTTGCCTCACCCTCTCCTCAGAGAATACAGCCATGCTTTTTCTTCTTGCTTTTGTAAAAGTGGTGGATCGTTAATAAAAGAGTCTCTGGAAACTTGGGAATGGAATATGTAGGGGTTTGGTGTATATTCATGGCTCTTGAAGAAGGCCATGCATTGCGGTCAAATGTGTTTTCACCTCTATGTGTGTTGGAATATTTTCCTGTATTTTTGTAGTCTCTAATCAGCTCTATGAATTGTCTCCGGGAGTTCAGCATGCCTGCAGAAGAACTGAAATGAATTACTTGGAATGCTGCAATTTTTGACTGTCAACTTATTTCTTTATTATTGATGGTCATGTTTAGAGTGTGCCATTCTTTTTTGGATATTTGCTCTAATTGACCAAAGATCACGTGTTACCTACCAGAGTATTTTAAATCAGTTAAAGAGAAATAGGTTATAGAGCCATGACAGTTGTTACAGTTATACCAAAAGCATTCACTTCTAACCTGTAGCAGCATTTTTTTTCCTTGACGATTCCCAGGACAGAGAAAGAACCATCAGTCTCTCTTTCTATCCTCCTCCTAAAAAAAAATTCCATTCCATGTTAAAGTTAGTTAAAGTTTTGACAAAGCGCATATCTCAATAGTTTTAACTAGGTTTCTGGCAATAAGGAGGCTCCAGGACTTGGGTAACATGAATTGCTTTAAGGTGCTGTGGTACAATGGAAAACTGAAGGTAAAATAAACATCTTTTGTTTTCAGTCATCTTCCTTTAAAAATGATTCTATAGACAATATAATATTGGGTGAGTCTGAAGGGGAAAAGTCAGGTTCCCTACAGTGTTTGCCTCTCCCTTGCCTGGTCTAAGTAAAGAAAATGGATGCTAGATCCAGGAATACTTACATCAGACACAGGCAAAGCCATCTGGTGCTTAACGTACATAGCATCTAAACAACCGCAGGAGCAGCCGATCAGAGTAACCAGTTGTTATGTTGCTACTGGGGTCTGTTTTGTTTTGCTGTGCTTTGAAAAAAGGAATCTTGAAAATCTATTTCTGATTGTTTCTTCTCCAACCTGACTAATTATATACTTTTACATCTGCTAACAGAATTTTTGATTTAGAAAAACCCTTCATTAAAGATTGTTCACTGAAGGACTCAAGTCTTATGGGTAGTCAACACATATAAAGAGACAATGCAGATAAAAGGTTTCATTTATTTGTGTTTTGGGTAAATGTTTAGTGTGTGGCTCTTATATCAATTTGTTAAAATAAGATGCTCATTCAAGCATCTTGACACCTCATGAAGCAAGTACGAGCAAACCTAGTTCAGTTAGGGTTTGATGAGAAGCAGTAAAGGTTTTAAAAAAAAAAGGCTCATTGTTTTCTTTGTTACCTTAGAAATTTTTGTATGTGCCCTGAAAAATAGAAAATACCCCCTCTGGATCATAAAACTGAATTTACAACAGCTTGGGGTATGAGTTTAATTTTGCAACATCAAGGCTATTCTAACATACATATTTCACATTCTTCAACAGGATCTCACTATAAACCAAATGCCTCATCCAAGATGAGCATTACTGAGTAAATAAATGATCAAAAAGTTCTGTATGAGAAAACCTTTTATCTTTGAATTTAATCAATATGACGTATTGCTGGGAGGCTACTCATATTCTGTTACTACATAATTTTTTATACTCATGATTTTTTTTGCAACCAGAGTAAATAGCTTTTTAAACATTGTTTCCTTGCCAGTTGTTTGTGGTGAGAGGGTTAAGAACAGAGATTGCCTTTCCCTTATTCTAACCAAGATTTATAAGTTGGGGGATGGACGAAAGACATCTTAAACTTAGTGGTTTGAATTTGGTATTTATCAAAGGTAGCCCTGGGCATAAAGTCCCTATTTATTTACAGAACAGGGGCAACACAAGCAGCAGGTGTAGAAGCTTCCCTATCACTATCCTACAAATGAGCTTCGCTCATTAGCTGAATGGACCATTTCCAGGACCGATTTACCCAGCTTCTAGAAATTAGGAGGCTCCAGGACTTGGGCAACCTGAATTGCATTAAATTACTTTAGCACAGTAGAAATTTGAAGGGAAAATTAGTGTCTCTCGGTTAACTAAAAAGAAACCCAACTGTGGTTTTTTTTTTTTCAGAGCTGCACTTGTATGAATATTGAAATATAAGTGAGTTCTGCACAAGGAGTTATTTTGAGCAATACTGTTAAATTAAGAGGTAATACATCAAGTCTTGTTGCTTTAATGTTTTCTATGAGGAAACACATCTCTCAAGGTCTAATCCCTTACTCTACCTAGGGAAACTTCCATTCAAGTTAATAGAAGTTTTGCCTACATAAAAACTGAAGGACTGATACCCAGATTTGTTTAATTTTTTCATTTAAAGATTTGTTTTTCAGTCCAACAGTTTTTTCAGAGAAACAATTGATGGCCCCGATCCTATAAAGAACTCTGTGTGGGCAGACCTTGTAGACATATGGAGCTATTTACAGCTCAGAGACTGAGTCTGTCCTTAAGATAAATGATATATCCTGACTCCAAGGCAGGCCAGAAAAACATTACCAATAACAACCTCTCGGATCTGTGCGTTGTTAATAGCTGCTGCTTCAGTGCTGTCCTATAGATGCAGCACAACATCAGAAATAACCTTTTTCTTTTCTTCATGCTGTGACACCAGTTTTTGTGCTTTATTTCCCCATCTTTAAAAAAAATGGCCTAACTGCAATGATGCAAATATTATTCTTCTGATGCTAAGAACATTGTGTTTATAACCAAGTTCCATGAGAAGCTTTTATATTTAAGCAGGCCATCAGCCTGAGTGAGGATGATTAACTTCTGCTTGTTTCATTAGGCAACAAGATTATTCTGTTTCCAGTGGCTTTTTTGTTGCTGTAAGTGATAATATACTATGTGCAAGAGCTTGTGCTCTGAAAAGGAATTTCAAAGTATCCAAGAATTAAAGTTTTTTCTTTCTAATTCTCAATATGTTTCTGTTGCATTCAGGAACCAATATAGACGTCCTCCTTTTAGTTTATTTAACAGCTCTACATTCCCTTGCTTGCAAACCAGAAATATTGTCACTCACATAAATGTTCTGAAGGTACTAATTTCAATAACAGGGACAGAGAAAGAATAATCAGAACAATAACAGTTATTAAATCTACAATCATAAAGTAACAGGGTTTCATTTGTTCTGCTGTCAGTCCACCCACATAAGCTAAAAACAGAGGAATATCTTAACAAATAAAAAGATTTCCATGTAGATAGGGGAAGGGACTTTTATACATTGTCCTACTGAACCATAGAAGCCTTATGATAGGACTCAAAGTCATGTGTATTTGGGAGGCAAAGTCTTCAGGGAAGGTTCTAGAAATGGGCTGACATCTACAAAGAGAACTGATAATCCTCAAAGGAGGATTTTTATTCTGATAATTAAGATAAGTGGCTAGAAATACTTAATATAATTACGTTTTCTTTAATCTCTAAATAATAAGCATGACAATTGTTGAGTAGAAAAACCAGAAGACTGACGTAAAAAGACAGACATACATTTGTGTATATTTTTCCTCGTTGCACTGAATAAACACCACCAACATATTGATTTGCTAGTGTACTTTGTTGTATTTCATTAAGTCTTTGTCCGATTGCAGTCCAACTGTACCATATACTCTATGGATCTGTTTGCTCTGCTACCATCTTTGGCCTTATTTCATATATCCTTAAGTCTCTGCTTTAATGGTCAGAATTTAGCACTTGCCATCCCACAGCCTGAGGTTGTTTAAATGACAGAGGAGAAACTATTTCTTTGAGAAAAAAGATGCTAGGGTACTAGTCTGGGACTTGGGCGATCCTGGCTGAATTGTTTGATATATTGAACTTTCTGTATGACCTTGCACGAGTCACTTGGGCCAGAATTGTCAAAAGTGGCTAGTGATTTCAAATTCTTACAATTTAGGAGTCCCAACTTGAGACACCGTTAAAGGACCGATTTTCAGAAAGTGCTGAACTGCCATTCTCTGGTAATTACAGCCTTTAAAGCATCTCAAGTTTGGCACCTTAAACTTGAAACATCCAAAATCTTGGACTTAAAGGGTATGTCTACACTGTAATTAAAAAACAGTGCCTGGACCATACCAGGGAACTTGGGTTTATGAGGCTTGGACTAAGGGAATTATTAATTGTGGTGTAGATGTTCAGGCTTCTTCTGAAGCCTGGGCCCTAGGACTCCATGAAACAGGAGGGTCTCAGACTGCTACACAAGGCCAAACATCAACTCTACATTGCAATTAAACAGCTTGTAAAACACTGACTTGTATTCTGACCACACAACTGGACTAATGTCTAGTTTCCCTGGGCTACTTCCTACCTCTTTTCCTTGGTGTGGGTCTGATGTCTCTTGAGTCCTCACTTTCTTCGTGTACATAGCGGATGGTAATCCCAGCAGCTCCTCTCCACTCTTGATCACCTCCAGGGTCAAGATGATATGCCGTTCAGTAGTGGGACCAAAGTCCTGCAGCAGGCTAGAGACATGTCTCCTTCCCAGGCTCCCCCAAACTGAGCTCCAGAGTCCACCCTTTCCCACCCCTCTGCAGGCTGGTTTGGCTTCACCCATCAAGGAGAGTGTAGTAGCTTAGAAAGAGGCCTCAGTACAGGCCTCAGTAGTTTGCCTCAGTGCAGGCCTTTAATAATGTCTTTTTTAAAATTGTCAACCCTTCTGAAATCATCTTTCCCTTAACCTTGCTCAATATGAGATTTTTGCCTACCAATTCCCTGAGCTTGCTAAGATCTGCCTTTATGAACTCCGTCTTTAGTCTGCTCTTTTCTCCTCACTATTCTTTAGACCTGTGAACTCAAGTCATTTCATTTTTGCTGTACACAGACTAAAATGGCTACCCTTCTGAAGAAGTCATTTCATGATGACCTTCACCCAAGCTGACATCTTCCTTCAAATTCTCAACCAAATTCTCCCTTTATGTCAAAAATACAATCTAGAACAGACTCTTCTCTAGTCATTTTTAAAAAGATTTTGTTGTACAATCTGTACACCGTCAAATTATTTCCTCAAACAATAGGTGAAGTGCTCCGTCACCACCAAGTCCTATGCTTTGGATGACTTTTTTAGTTGTTTAAAAAAAGCCTTATCTGCCTCTTCTTTCCCGTTAGATGCTCTACAGCAGCGTTCTCAAACTTTTCCTGTTTGGATATGGTTGGCAGCATGGCCAACGATGCCTGACACAGGTGCCACTTTCCACCAAAAACAGTGCCACCACCTAGAGTTTTGAAAGTGACATAAGCCCTCTTGTCAGGCCCTCACTGATGAAATAAGCTGTTCAGTCCCCATCTTCCTCCATCCCCCTTCTCACAAATAACCCCTTGATGTCACAACCCACCCTGCCACTGAAAGAAAACCCGGGGGAGGGGGGGCTGGGTTTGTTGCTAAAGGTGGTAGGGGTGTTCTTTCAGCAGTGGCCTGGCTGCCGGCAGCATACTCAGCTGTGTGCCATGACGCAGTAGTACAAAGCAGTTGAGAACCGTTGCTCTATAGTAGATCCCCTACCACGACATCAATCTTGAGTTTTACTTCTTTTATCCTTACACAGAGGCTGTGTTCAGACGAGAGTTTTATTTCAAAACAACAGCCGTGTTACCACACCTCCCATGGTGCCCCGCTCCTAAAGTGAAATAGCAAGTCCTGTGTTTGGACACACTATTTCACTTTGAGCTTTTCCCTTAATTTGAATTAACTTATTTCAAAATAAGGACTTTATTTTGAAATAACTCATTTCAAAATA
Organism: Podocnemis expansa; assembly: GCA_007922195.1. NCBI lineage: Eukaryota > Metazoa > Chordata > Testudines > Podocnemididae > Podocnemis > Podocnemis expansa. The sequence goes on from ML681963.1 coordinate 68,773,310, forward strand.
ACTTATTTCGAAATAACGATGTATGTGTGGACATAGCCAGAGAGTTTTAATAGATCTGCCTCCCACTGCTAGCTCAGCCTTAGTGGAAATATATATATGTTTGATATACAAGGCAACAAGTCCCTTTTTTTCATGCCTGTCTTCCCTGAACAAATTCTACCTTTCTGTACCAATATTCTAGTCATGTGAATTATCCCACCAAGTCTCTGTGATGCTAATTACATCATAATTCTAATTATTCACTAGTATTGTTCGTTCTTTGTTATTTCACGTATTTCTTGAGTTAGTATGCAGACATCTAAGATATTCATTGGATTTCCCCTCTATAGTCCCCTTGTCTCTTCTTTCTTCCTGCTGTGGTTGCCAATGTTCCCCCCAGATTCTGACCTGTCACTCAGGTCTCCACATTCTGAACCAACTGTAGGCTTTTGTCTTCTCTGTCCACACAATAATGTTTAAAGCCCACATTGCTCGATTAGCTCATCTGTATTCAAAGATACTTTTCCCCTTCCTTGGTAGGTGAACTGTACCTTGGCTCAGCAGTCACTCTTCTGGGAACATGATCCCATGGGCAAAGAAACCAAAGCCCTCCTGCTGACACCATCCATGCCTTCATTTCCAGAATGTGTCTGTTTTTACATAAGCCCTTCCGTTTGACCAGAAGGCCTGATGAGAATACCACGTGTATCTTTGCCTACTTCATCCTCACTCCCAGATCCCCATAGGCATTTCTGATCTGCTCAGGGGGTCTATTTTGGAGTATCATTAGCGCTCACATGGATGAACAACATAGGTAGCTGACAGAGGGTCAGATGATCTTCAGCAATCTTTCCATAACGTTTCAGATATGAGCTCCTGGCTGGGATACCAGGTCAGGCTGGCAGATGGATGGCTCCACCCCCCTTAAAACATTATCACCTTCCCTTTCCGCTTGGGTGTGGTGGCCACCATCATCCTGATAGTGGGTGTGAATGGCTCCTCCTCTGCTACCTTTGGCAGAGGTTCCTCATCTTTTGTTGCTATGGCAGCATATCTTTTTTTTTTTTTTTTTTTTAAATCTTTATGGCTTGTGGGTTGGAAGCAGAGGTAGAGCACTGCCTGCTGCCAGAAGTTATCAGCAACCATCTTCCTCCCTGTGAAGGAGCCATTTCCTCATCTCCTGGTGAGGCTACTACAGTGGTATCTAGCTATATTGCTACCTCAATTTTGGATAGCTCCATATACATATTTTCAATAAAATCCCAGTGTTCACAGACAATCCTTAGCATGCCCAACTTCTATAGATCTCCCACGAGATTCTATTAGTAGGAACTTTCATCTTTTACGGTCTCCTCAAACTGGCTTTCTGTGACAGGGAAATGCAGACCACAGTCTCCGTAAATCCACACCAGGATCTGGGGAGAGGCATCCATGATGGGTTTCTCTGTCTGACATAAGTGCAGATAGAAGAGCTAGAAGCACTGATTATGTGGCCTTTCTGAGCAATGGTGATTTTATTCTTTCACTCTCTTACAACTTCCCTGTTCATTAGCTTCCCTTAGTTGTTTAGTTTCTGGCTTTTAAGCCCTTCTCTCCTAGGTCAGCCCTGCCTCTTAATACACAGGGGAAGGGTGATCACAAAGGTGATTAAAGATCAAAGGACAGGAGTTGCATAGCTAATACACATTCAGCTAGCAGGTAGTAAGCCTCTCTCCTCCATTCCTATATAGCCCCAAAACTGTAAACATCAAGCAACATCCTTCCCCACCACCCTACCAACCTCAAAGCGACAAACAAGTCTGCTTGTCCCAGGAGTCATGCTTTCTCTTTCATCTGCACGATTTGCTGGCTTTATATTTTATGAAGCCATATTGGAGTTTCTCAAAGGGGATTCTGTCTTTTCCTGTGTTTATGGAGCTGTTAGAGACAAAAATGACTGCAGAGGATAGGTCAAACCAATCACTCTTCCGAGTTCTTTTAGCTGGGACAAGGCATAAATAGTATACTGTAGAAATATTTCTCTGACAATATTTAACATCTTAGCTGAAAAGCCTATAGATGCAGAAGAATAAAAGTTATTGACTGTTGTGACTATACAATAATACTAATAAGTCATTAGGTTTATATCATACGTATGGAGATTTGAAAATCTAAGGTTAACCACGTCAAACAAACCTTATCTCAGACATGTTCATTCTCCTTTGATTACAATCTGTATGTTGTTGAACTGTTCTTTTTCTATTCCTGCTATTATACATGCATAGTGCTTTGGATCAGAATCTAGGATAACAGAAATGGATTTGGAATTTGGACAAAGCATGTTTCTTTGAGACAGCTAAGATACATATAAAAAGTTTTGAAAAATATATGATTTATTGTAGTTAGCTATAGACATACAGTAATGAAGACTTTTTTGTCCTGTAACCAACCTCTGATGGTGTCAGATGACTCTTAGATGACATTTGGCTTTATAATGGTAGTCTGCACTATTGGTGGTTTCCTACCCTAGTCTATGAGACTAGAACATTCCATGTAAATGGCAATAAAGAAGGAATTTGTTTTTATGCAGTCAAGAGGTGATGTTCTGAATCTAAGTAATGTACCTGTATCTTTCAGAATGAACAGGATTCATGGTCCATTTTATTCCTTATGTGGTAGCATCCATTATATTTGTAGGAGTGTGTTATTTTATTGCATATAGTTTGAGACACATAGCATTGACCAGGCCATTAATACAGTGTAATGATAGCCACATTGCTCTGACAACATACTTTAGTCCTGATCTATAAACATACCACAGCCATTTCAATAATAGCTATTCTTTGAGCAGAGGAAAACTAGCTATACTTAGTTTTGTGAGGTAGATAAATGTTTTCTAGGAACTATCCTGGAATCACAAATATTCTTTTCTGGTCTAAGCCCCCAAATTGATCTCCCAGAGCTATTAACTATTTATTGCCAACTTCAAATGTTCAAAAATTATGAGTCAAGTTCACAAAAATCATGAGGTTGGCTTTAAAATCATGAGATTAATTACAAATAAAAGATTTCATGTTCTTTTTATTTGCCCTTTGCTTTTTGAATCTTTCGCACGCACTGGGGTCACATTTGGAAACTTTCTCCACAAACATGCAGGCTAGAAACTTACTTTTTATTTAAGAATGAAGGGATTGGCAATATATATTTAGGAACTCAGGAAGATCAATTTTGTGGGCTTAGGACCAGAAGAGATTGTTCAGGTCACCCTGCAAGGAGTAACTGGGTTGGTGGAAGTGAGGGTGGGACTTTGTCCTTGTAGGCTGGCTTCTGGTATCTGAGCTTGAAGCATAGCAGCACAGCATTAAGACATCTAAAGTTACAAGGCAGGCAGTGACAGAATCCTTTATTGGTCTGGCTGATTCTCAAAAATTTATCATCTTCTACTGGTTCCCTTTTGCTATTACATCAGACATAAGCTGCTTGTCTTCACTTGTAAGGCTCTTCATGGTCTATCACCTCCAAACCCATCAAATCTCATTCACTATCATAAAGTCCATGATCAGTCCATCAAGCCAGTCCCCATCACCTACTTGTTGCATTTTCAAACAAACACCTTCTTTCGTTCTCTCATGCTGCAAAACATCTGCAAAGTCATTTTCTTGTTCAAATCCCTCCTCAGAACTCTCCTTTGATGTAACGCCTTCAAAATCTTAATGATTGCTAAGTTACTGGTTGTGTGCTGAGACCATAGCCTAGCATGCTAATTAGCATTGTTTTACTTTTTCCTTGTAATACCTGTTGTATTTCCTTGTAATAATCTGGTGTCTCTTGTTTTATACTGAAAACAGAAGTTTTGTGGGGTAGGACTGTCTTTTTGTTCTGAGCTTAGCATAACAGGATTCTGGTCCAGGATAAAGGCTCCTAGGCTGTTTGATAAGGCAATAAAAATAAAGACGCTTGTTTGAAGAAGACAAATCTGAACCTATTTAATTTCTAAGGCATACAGCAATTTTTGTTGGTTAGAGTTTTGGTTTTAAACCCTTATTCCGACTGCTAAATTGTGCATTAGCCATGGGAATAAGCATGAGGTATTAATCTGCCTAAATTCTAGTAGTATCCTTCCAGGCACTCAGTGATGGCAAGTTTAGCCACAAAGCTTCTGGGAGTATAAATAAATGGAACTGTTCCACATGTTAAACAAACATTGGTGACCAACAGGAAAACATAAATTAAAGTCATAATGAAAATAACCATAGGATCCTAATCTAAACCATTTTTTGGATAGTAAGTTTGTGAAGTACACAGAATCCAGTTTCAAGCAAAATAACCTCATCCATTATTATCATTTTGTTGTTCTGTCTCATCTTGACTTCCCTTTGGCTCAGTTATTTCATTATTTGGATAACTTTAGACTGATTGGCTGTAGTCTAAACCCCCTCAAGAGTGGGGGAGATATATTAGGTGCTATGTAGTTCTGTCTCATGGGCTGTGTTCACACGCACAGGGTTATTTCGAAACAAGTTGTGTCGGAACAACTTGTTTCAAAACAACACCTTATTTCGAAATATCTTATTTCGAATTAACAAAATGTTAATTCGAAATAAGAAAAAAAGCGGGAAACGAAATAGCAAGTTCACTGTGTGAACATGCTATTTCATTACCCCTGGGGGTGAGCCGCTGCTGGCTCACCCTGCAGCCCCAGAAAGGGGGCTGCAGGCACCAGCA
>ML681963.1:68778392-69034974 GCA_007922195.1 Podocnemis expansa
CGAAACAAGGGCTTCCCCTTGTTTCGAAACAACTGTGCATCGTGTGAACATGGCTTTTTTTGTTTCGAAACAACGAGGTTGTTTCAAAACAAAAGTGCCGTGTGAACACACCCATGGAGTGGTAATGCAGATTTATGAATATGTTGTCTTAGTTATTTTTTTCTGTGATAACATGGGCTGTTTTGTCTAATATTTCTTGCTTTAAGAGACTTACCACAGTCTCCTCCAAGTACAGCTTTATCTTTTGCCCTCTTGATCTTGAAATATTACACAACTTGATTTTTAGGTCACAGCAATAGAGTAGCAACATCAGCATCTACTTCATACTGGGTCTGAGTAACCCCTTCATTATTCCATGATATTGATTTTACTCAAAGAGTTGCGAAGAAAGTGTGAATTTTATGTACTTGGTACCTATAAAAAGGAAGCACATTATTTTAATTCACAGATGACATACATTGTCAGTGTATGATATCCTGAAAACTTCAGATATGTACCAAAAAGAACACTTGTGAGTTTATTATCTGTTTCAAATTCAGCAAGCATGATTGTTTTAGAGTTAGTACTTTTGGGGCGTCCCCCCCATACCTTTAAAAATAAGTAGCAGTTTAGAACCACATTTAGAGCCTTCTCAGACTTGCTATTAACTGCTTGCAATGTCTTTTGGATTCTGAATACAGTATCTATTCAAATGCAAGACCCTACAATAATTTTGCGCTACTGCTGTGGAGCCAGCTAGCCAGCTGTTGAAATAAATATTAAGTATTAACTCTTGTTCCCAGAGATGTGTGGTGTCATAATTAACAGGGCTGTTGATAGTAGGAAAATAGATAAAACAATGCCATATTAAACTAAGACAGACAGTGAGGGGAGGAGGCAGAATGCTTAGTACCATGGGGCCATGGCCCGTGACTGGGGCTACTAGGAAGTTTGGTAATGCAAATAAATAATAATGATGAAAACTGAGACAAAACATATGTTTTCAAATTTTTAAGAGGGGCTTAAAAATGTAAAATTGCTGGTACTTGAAACTGTCCTTTTAATTATTCATTCACTTAATTATGGGTTTACTAGGCTCTTATGAAAGAGCAAGAGAGAAAAAATGAGAGAGCTGAACACTTTCTTGGAAGTCTGGCACAGGAGAGAAGAGAGAAGCATAGTTCCTTTTCTTTGCAGCATCTCTTTACTACAGAAGAGATCCTACTATTTCTTTTGAAAATCTTGAGAGAGGTCAAAAAAAAAAAGAATAAATGTGATCTCAGGAAAACAATTTCTTTCATCTTCCTTGCTCTGCAAAGGATATACTTCTTGTCTTGGAAATGGAGCTGCTTGACTGTCATTGCTCTCTCTTTCTGGTTTAAGCTTAATCTTTGGTGCTAACACCTACTGCACTTTTTACCTTCCTGTGGTGCAGTAGAGATATAGTGCCACAATAGGCCAAAGAACAACTTTTCCAGAAAGATCAATCTTTGGCAAACCTTTTCATTTGAAAAAATAACAAACAAGGTTAGTCCTGGTGTACTTTTAAAGACTAACACATGTATTTTATAATAAATTTTATTATAGTTGTATAACATATTATAATTGCATTATATCTATCTATCTATATATCATAATTTTTTTAGTCTTTAGAAGTACCACAGGACTCCTTGTTTGTTTTGCTGAACTAGACTAACAATGAATATCCCTCTGGAACTTTTCCTTTAGGTTACCCCAGAACTTGGACATTGACCTTAGTGGACTCGCCTTTGACATAATTCAGGGTTGTTTCTGAGAAAGTAAAGAAAATCATCTACTTTTGCTTTAGAACCAACATATTGGTCCCTTATTGTTGCACATTTTCTCCCAGTATTATTCCATTTTGTTTACCACTACCCCTTCAAGTCATATATGAAACATCTTTCCTGTGGCTCATTTTTTAAAAATGAAGAAAAGGCCCTTTATGTTCTCCATGACAACAGGAGACAGACAGTGGGGCAGGACTATTTGAAAAGGTATAGAAGCTGCACAGTTTTCAAGATCACTAAAACATTCATCTGTGAGAGTACTGGTTGTTTAAATAACATTAAAAGGTCATGTCTGTACCAACAGAAAACAAGGATTTCAATGTTAATCCTTTGATGCTACTCGGAATGCATGCAATTGTGAATCACAAATTAACAACAGAATATCAGTCAAATTTAAATTTTATATTTTTGTCACTTTAAAATAATTTAAATCTTGTTTCATGGAAGACTTGAAATGCTATAAAGGGGCCCCACAGATACCCAGAAGTCAAGTACTACAGGAGAAGCCCAAGGAAGGGGAAAAAACAGAACATCACTGGTCATCACCTACAATCCCTAAGTCAAACCTTTGCACTACATCACCAAGGATGTACAGCCTGTTGTACAAGACAGTCTCTCACTCTCTCAAACCTTGGGAGGTAGATGTCTCTGTGGCTATAGACAGACTCGTTCCCCCCCCCATCCTTAAACAGATACTCACCAACAACTACAGACCATACAACAGAAATACTAAGGCAGGCACATATCCCTGAAACAAACCTCATTGCCAACTTTGCCCATATAGCTACACAAATGACACCATCATAGGACTTAATCAAAGCAGCTACCTCATCAAGGGCTCATTCACCAATCTGATATATGTCATCATGTGCCAGCAATGCCCCTTGACCTTATACATTGGACAAATTGGACTGTCTCTGCACAAAAGAATAAAAGGACATAAATCTGACATCAGAAATGGCAACATTCAAAAAATAACAGGGCAACACTTCAGTCTCCCTGCTAATTCAGTGAAAGAAATGCCTGTTACAGTACTTAAACAGCTTAACTTTAAATCAAAGCTTCAAAGAGAAACTACAGAGTTAGAAATCATATGCAAATTTGATACCATTAACTTGGGTTTGAACAGAGATATGGGTGTGCTTTTTCATTACAAAGTGATTTTTACTTGCCCACCTTCTTATGTGTTGTTCCAGGCTGTTTGAATCAAGCAACTTGCCTGATTTGTTGAAATAGTCTGACCTGTGATTTACCCTTCACTGCATTTATTTTTTTCCTTCTAACAGTGTCAGTTTTCCGTTTTCAAGCATCTGATGAAGTGGGATTGCTCTCACAAAGGTTCATATGATAAATAAATTTCTTAGTCTTTAAAAGTGTCACAGGATGCCTTGTTTGTTTGAAATGTTCTAGTATTCTAATCAAGACACCATTCCGTCATTTAAGCTGCAGTTGTGATCTACAGGCAATGTACTTAATACTCTTCCTGTCAATATTTTCTGTTGTAAAGTTTGTATTCTGAGCTGCATAGTAGGCTTTTTCAACATGCAGCCATATCTATGGTTAAACAGTGTGAGTTTGGCCTATATAAGGACTGAAAGACTGGGTCCATTATATGTAAGTGGGTGGATTTATTATGTAATTGATACTATTTCTTTGAAATAGCTCCTTTAAATACATACTGTACTGATACTCTGTACTCTGTGCTGATACTTTCCCAGGGTACTTTAAATTAAATATGATGATCTAATTGCAATGTATATAGTTATGCCACTAGAGTTACATAGTTGTGCCATCAGAGCCCTAATGACATTTTAGATATTTTAAAAGGGAGGTTGGATGCGGGTTAAATCTGAGTTATTGGTATGGATTATTGAGTTATTTGAGTTGGATGGGGTAGATTCTGAGTTGTTATAGAGAATTCTTTCTTGGGTGACTGGCTGGTGAGACATGCCCACATGCTCAGGGTTTAATTGATTGCCTTATTTGGGGTCAGGAGGGAATTTTCCCCCAGGGCATATTGGCTAGGGATTTTTTTGCCTTTGTAGCATGGGGCATGGCTCACTTGCTGGTGGAATCTCTGTATTTTTAAGTCTTTAAAGCATGATTTGAAGACTTTAATAACTCAATCATAGGATAGAGGTTTATTGCAGGAGTGGATGAGGTGGTGTCACTTGCATTGTGTAGGAGATCAGACTAGATAATTATATTGGTCTCTTCTGACCTTAGAGTCTCTGAGATATTTAACAACTTAGTATGAAATACATATTTTTTGTTAATTACTGTTGTTGCTTCATATTTTAAAGAATAATTATAGATAAATAAGCATGTTAACCTACACATATGTATGCCAGTAGCACGCTAAGAATGACATTGTGCTTTTAGTTACAAGTCAGTATATGGTTTCTACATAAGTAAGTGGTGCAGCAATGTTATATCCACTTACACTTACAACTGTTGAACAACTCCATTAGCATAAATACTGGTGTATAACCATGCTGTGTTTATTTAAAATATGTGCACACACAGTTCTGTAACAAATGCAAGGTTTACTTACCTCTGTAAAACAATCTATAACAAACACCCAAATATCTTAATCTACCTTCTTGTGCATCAGTGAATGCCACAACAAATCAATAAACATTTCTAATTTTTAAATCCTTAATGTTATGGTGATTTAAAATTTTCTTTTCAAATATTAAAAAATTATATTGTGTTAAGCAGCTGTAATTTTCCTCTTTTCACCCTCAATTTCAGTTATTAAAGTATCCATTTGGATTTCTATTTAAAAACATATTTATAACTTCACAACAATTAAAGATTGGGTGTGAAGTAGGTTTAGGCTAAAGTCGGCTATTTAAAATTTAAACTCAGAGCAAATCTCTGCATCAAAGCTAAAGTGTTTTTAAAAAGTGTTTTAGAAATAATAACTAATGCTTAGCATTTGAATAGACCTTACCATGTTCAAAGTGCTAAACAATTATTAGCTAATCAAGAAATGTTGGCAGCCCCTGAACTATATCACTAATGGTGCTGCTATAGTAACAAAATGAGCTCTAATCATTTTAAAAGATACATTATATATCATAATGTTTAGAAATTCGGACTAAGAAGAGGTGCTACTGATAGATGATTTTTTTAAATCTAGTCATTGCAGTTAAAATAGTACTTTTCCATCAAATTCTCAGCTTCTTGCTAACATTTTCTGTGCAGTGATACAATGATTTATTCCAACAAAACCTGTAATGCTTGGTGCTATTACAAAGCTGACTCTCCACTCATTTTTATACATTGATTTCAGTAAAAATGTTCCCACTTTAAATCAGTGCATAAGTGAAAGGAGAACCAGACCCTTATTTTACAAAAAGGCTGTTTGCATGAGTGCTTTTGAATTTTTTGTAATACAAGAATAACTAATATACCAGTAGTACCTCTAATGTAGTCCATTTCTTGTTTCTCTCTCAAGTGACCAAATGGAGTGAAGATTTGTGTCCTCTACCAGGTGCCTTGGATGCACCATCTTTCTATTTTATTATCCTCTGCAGGCTATTTTGCACTGGCAATATGTGGATCTTGCTGCCCATTCCTTCTTTCCCAACAGGAAAAAGCTTTACTTGTTTGCAGAGGCAGAGAGTATTTAGTGATCTTTTACCTCTTTATTCCAGTCTTTTCTGTTTCAGCACTGAAAACTGTTTTTTCTGCTATGAAAACTCTGGGGGAGTCCCCTAGCTGCTTTAGGATACAACATCAGTAGTAAAGGTCCAAGGAAGTAGCTGTATTAGTTTAGTTCAGCAAAACAAAGAAGGAGTCCTGTAGCACTTTTAAAGACTAACAAATGAATTTATTGCACAAGCTTTCATGGAAGAAAATCCCACTTCACCAAACCCTTTGAAGATGGAGGAACTTTCTCCCACAAAAGATCATGAGATAAATAAATTTCTTAGTTTTTAAGTGCCACAGGACTCCTTGTTTGTCATGTGAATCTTAGTTAACTTTAAACTGACTACTCCCAATATTAATCTTTTTTTTTTTTTTTTTTTGGCTAGTAGTGCTTATGCATTTTCCTACAGTGCTTAGAACACATTTTACACTTCAGAAATGACCTATATATTATAATTGTGTGTGAATGAGCATCAAGCCTGAAGTGATTTCCCACAAGAGCTCTTTCTTACGGATGCAGTATCACTGATTCTGATGCACAAACTGCAGCAAAAGGATTGCATTTTTGAGTCAGCATATAGTTACTTAAAACAAATCGCTTCCTCTGTTACTCACCTCACCCTCTATACCTTTTGAACAGTCATATGAATGTCTCCTGTTAGTCAAACAACAACATTTGGAATCAGAAATAGTTTGATATCACACAAACACTTGACAGGTCTGTTCACAAATGTGATTTTTACACACAGATCATGACTTCTGCATTTAAAAAGAGTCATAAAATGTTTTAGTGCAATTTCAGAGTGAACATTATATTACACAAGGAAAATTGCTGCTTACAGGAGGGTCTCCCACCATACTTATTGAGAGAAAGCACTCATTGCTTTTTTTTTACTAGTAAAACAAACAAGTAGTCCTGTGGAACTTTTATTAAAGACTAACAAATTTATTTATCGCATGAGCTTTTGTGGGAAGAAAATTCCACTTTGTCAGATGCTTTGAAGAAGTTCCCCCATCTTCAACGCATCTGACAAAGTGGGATTTTCTCCCATGAACACTCATGTGATAAATAACTTTATTGGTCTTTAAAAGTACCATGGGAGTCCTTTGGCACCACAATTTGCATGTTCATAAAAGGTTTGAAGTTCCAGAAAATAAATGCCCTGGTATACAATTTTTGAAAGAGTGTATGATTGCATAAAACTTTCAAAGTACAATGAAAGACTAAAAGAAATATAATTATTATTGTTGTTTTATCACCTCAAACATGTTGTTGTAAGTGTCATTATATCAGATGAGTTTGGTAACAGGTTTTCCATTTTGCACTTTATTTGACAAGGTGATTCATTGTTTAGTGCAGTTTAAGATGTCAGTTCTTCTGGAAAGAACTGAGCTGAGCTGATGTGCATACAAACACTCCTCCAAGAAAGTATATGATTAACTAACGGTTATTCTTCTGAAATATTGTTACCCAGCTTGCCAGGAATATGAGTGTTTTCTTTATTGAAATATAATTTATCACAGTGAGCTTCATCTAGGTAGCCATATATATGTTATATGTGGCATATGGGAAGCCTGTTACCCACAGAATCATATCTGAAATAATTTCTTATACTTCAGTACAATATCTTGTCAAGTAATTGGAATAATTTCTTTCTGACAGATCTTTGCTTCTTGGAACATAAGTGTTAGCCAAAAAATCCCCCAAAACACCCAACAAAAAACCAAAACATAGATATTACCCTATAAGAGGCCCTCCAGTGGCCTAATCCCAATGAAAGGGAAAAATTCATCTTTGCTTTGGACACATGGTGGAAACCAATTATGGAGCGGAGGGGGGCGCTAGAGAATTCCCTCTGTTCCTTCAAAAGACAGCAACTTTCTTCATAAAGGATGAAGCTTGCTTTCTATTGTCGTTACTTTGTCCTAACCTGCTATTTTAGTACAACTGCCTATGCTATATTTTAGGTTTCTTTACAATCCCACCAACCTACTGGATTTAGTAATTTCATATAGAAATGAAATTCAGCAGATTAATTATATGTCACATAAAGTAGTATAGTATCTCCATCCATCAATTCTGAATTCACTACCAATCAATTTCAGTGAGTGACTTAGAATTATGTGACTGGAAGAAAAGGAACAATAGTTCTGTCTTAGCTAAACCATTCATTATTTTGCATACTATCGTACCTGTCATGTGATAATATGACATCAAATAGTTTTAGGTACAGGGTGTAGGTGTAGCTCAATATTTTTTCCTTTCCCAAGCTGCTTACATGTATAATTGGGTCTCTGGAAGACTTTTACACTTTTCACAATAGTTCCTAATACAGTAATCTACTCGAGTATTTAGTGACCAATTCTGCAAGGTGCAGAGCTCCTCCTGCTTGTTTGTTCCTTGCTTATTTTCCCAGACACTAAAGAGTAATGAAATACACATACCTATACATATATTAAAATTTGACATCACTAGAAGTTGAAGGATTAGAACTTGGCAAATAATTGATATTTTTGTTGGCTGAACTGAAAAAGAAAACAGAAAAAATAAATCTAGTTAGGTTAACCAAAAAAAACCCACAAAATTTTAAATCAGATTAAACATTTTTTCAACCTGAAACATTTAATTACATTTTCAGATACTTACTCTTTTTTAAAAGTATAAATCTCACTCAATTTTGAAACCAACTGCTTTGATTTTTTGCCCCCCTCTTTTTTGATTGGAGCTATTCACCAAATTTGACCGAAATTTACCAATAGTTTCAGTTGATCCAAAAGTGTATTTTTTCAGTGAATAATATATTTCTCTGAACTTTTTATGTAGTGTGCTGACGATGGTTATTGAAAATACTTTTATCTTCCTGAATAAAATTAAACATCCTACCCAGAAAGATGTAACTGCCCTTTCAGCACCCTGCACTTAATATAATAAAATGTGAATTAAAGGACAATGAAACTGTATATTGAAACATTTAGTATCTGAAGACCTTAGTCACAATAAATGTACATTCATTAATAGCCTTATTTTATATATTACGATAACAGGTGTTGCAAGAGAGATCAATCTGTTTCAACAATATAAAAGTTTCTACCATGCTCCAAATATTTTTATTAGGGATAAGTCCAATCAGCTACCTATGAAGCAAAGCCCTCTGTGTCTGCTTCTTCATCCTTCTTCTGTCATCAAGAAGCATGGCATTGGTCTGCTGGGCAGAGCTGGCATACAGATCTAAATTCTCCCCTAGTATCTCTGGCATAACTGTAGTTATTAGATGCATGCTAGTCACCCATTCCTCAACTTTACTGGCCAGGCAGTTCAGCAGAAAAGGACCTGGGGATTACAGTGAAGAAGAAGCTGGATATGCGTCAAGCATGTGCCCTTATTGCCAAGAAGGCTAATGCCATATGGGGCTGCATTAGCACAAGCAGTGCCAGCAGCAGATCAAGGCAAGTGACTATTCCATTCTATTCGGCACAGGTGAGGTCTGATTTTGAGCATTGTGTCCAGTTTTGTGCCCCCCTTTCTGCCACCTCACACACTGCAGAAAGGATGTGGATGAATTGGAGAAAGTCCAACAGAAGGCAACAAAGATGGTTAGGGGGCTGGAGCACATGATTTATGAGGAGGGACTGAGCGAACTAGGCTTGTATAGTTTACAGGAGAAAGAAATGAGGGGGGAAATTTGATAACAGTCTTCAACTACCTGAAAGCAAGCTCTAGGGAACATGGAGCTAGGGCATTCTCAGTGGTAGTAGATGACAGAGCAAGAAGCAATGGTCTCAAGTTGCAGTAGGAGAGGGTTAGGTTGGGTTACAACCATCCTTAAAGGTTTTTAAGATGTGACTTGACAAAGTCCTCTCTGGGATGATTTAGTTGGGGTTGGTCCTGCTTTGAGCAGGGGGTTGGACTAGATGACCTCCTGAGGTCATATCCAACCCTAAACTTCTATTACTTACTTTCTAGGTTCCCTTCTGTTCCTTCTCTCCCAGTGCCTGCTAATTGCTGCACCTAGCTAGTATCTAGGCCTCATGATCCTGTTAGTTATTATTTTAAAACATAAGGGTTAATTCCTACCTTTAGTTGTCAAGTATGCAACAAAGAGAAAGGGCAGAGCACAAACATTTGGGTCAGTGGGGCTGAGAGCATCTCGTTTTAGTAAATCTGGTTCTCCCAGAAGATTTTAAAACTAAAGTGAAAAGCATCAGGGGCAAATTCGGTAAGCATTTATATTCCAACCTATGGCATGAAACAGAGAGTAAGATTTCATGAATAATTATATAAGCACAGGAAAACAGAACTGTGTGAGCCAGCAGAAGGGTATGTCAGGGGGAAGAAACCTATTAGAGGCTTTTCCTTCAGAGAATAGTGCTAAAAGCGGCACTGATCAGTTGCAGTTGGCATGGAAGCTTAGTGACCTAATGGAGCCAAGAGGCTTGCTTTGATTCTTGCCACAATTTTAGCGATCAAAAATAAATTTCTACATCCTGTTTTCCAGTGTAAAAAAACGAAAAGGCTGCACTTTGAGGTAAATAAATAAACAAAATAAAAAAAAAATCCCGCAAAAACAGAAAACAAAAAGCACCACACACAGAGAACTAGATCATTAAGTCACTATAAATAACAATCAGTTAATAGGCCCATCATAGCTTGACAAAGCTTGGGGCGGACTATTAAGGTTTAAAGAGTAATTTCTTGGTGTGTTTTTTTTTTGTTTGTTTGTTTCCTAATTTATTTGGTTTTTTTGGGTTGGGGGGATGGGATTTTTTTGCCCAATAATGTAAATTGTTTAAAAATCATAGGACGAGAAACTTGTCTGTTGGAGTTCACTTTGGAGCATGTTAGGAATGCTACAGTTCAGTTTGTCCAAACCTGGCCCTCATTCTTTCTGGAGAACCTACACAAGACATGCCCTCCACAGGAGCATTTTGGAATAGGGCTTTTAAAGTCAGGAGATGAAAGCCACAAATTTGCAGTTTCCTGAGCAATGGAAAAACATCAACACACCACCTCAACAGTGTAGCTTCAATAGAAGGTATTGACTGTATAAATGAGGTTCAGGAATGATTTGTAATTTTTAAGGTTAGCTTGAAACTACACCCCTACCCCCATAATGCTCTTTGGGAAAACTAGCTCATGAAATGTGCTAAATCTTACATTTGACTCTCTATACCCTATCCATAATGATAAATGTTGAGAATTCTGATTACTCAATTATAGTTATTTGAGTTCTGTTTTGCACTTGAGATAGGGATTAAACCTCTTTGTTTTGTATGGAAAATATAGCATATTTTTTCCATATGCACAGCATGTACACTTCAAGTATAGAATTATATTTTGGGAATTACAAGTAAACTTGCTAATTGTTTGAGATACAATGAATAAAAAAACCTGGGTTCTTTTAATAAATGCAGCATCTGTGTCAGTCTTTTCTTTTTCCTAAATGATCTTATCAGACTCTTCAAAATTCACAATAGCTAACAGTAATTGCAATTTTGTGCACAGGCTAATTTGAAGAAATTACTTGTAATTCAGCTAATGATTGTTTTAGCTATTTGGCATGGCTATACAGTCTACAGCCAGGTTCAGGTTAACAACTAAAATAACTCTTAAGTGAGAATGGTAACATCAGTGGGAACAACCAAACACCACCCTTCCTCCTCAGGTGGTGTGTGTGTGAGGTTTTGTGGCTTGCAGTTTGCAGGAGATCAGACTAGATGATCATGATGGTGCCTCCTGAGCCTTAAAGTCTGTGACATAATTTGCATGGAACAATTTTGTTGAGTGTAATGATTCAGTGGTATGAAGACATGTTTCATGAGTTATCATTGGTAAATCAGTAGACCCAATCCATCACTGTTAATTAAAGATTCCATGGCCAAACGCTAGCTTGGAAAGCAATGCTTGAAAGACTTTGCGTTGCCTTAGCTCCACAGTACTGCTGGAGGAATTGAGCACAGCGGGAACCCTTAAAGGGCAATGGCTTAAGGGCTCATGGACTAGACTCTACCAGTAGCCCTTCACTTAGTACTGATCTCACTAACACAGCAAACTAGGTCAATAAGTAAACTGCATATATAAGACCAGAGTCATCAGCACATTTTGGGTGTGTTAGTCTACAGTGAGTTTGCCCTCAAGAGTCAACATTTTAACTGATGCTGATATCAAAGTAAGTGCTCTGCAGAAGAGGCAGTAGACTGACAATGACTAATTACATAATATGACTACATGTCATTGTTATAAATAGTAGCAGTTTCTTTTGGTTTGGTCTTTTTTAGTGTCCATGTGAGACATTTTAATATTTTTTTAAAAAAAGCTAAAGAAACCCCCCCCCATTAGAAGTAAATTAAGTTTGAGTATATGTATCAGTATTTTAAGGATTAAAAAATTATAAAGATATTGTATAGTAAATCAAGACTAACTTTAGAAATTCAGAGTTAAGGTTACACTTAAAAGAAATCCAAAGATGTTTAAGTATGGAAATGCACAGTTAAGGCAACCAAGCAACCTTAATTTTGCCCTTCGATGATGTCATAAAGAGGGAAAAATTGTATATGCTGTTAAAAATCAGTCTAATCTAAGACCATAAACATTCAAATACGCAAATCATGAAGTTTGTGTTATTATATGACATAATAAATGGTGAGGTTAAGGTTATTTTTGTGCTTTAAATGTACATTTCTATACCTTAACAGGTTTGGATTTTTTTAAGTACAACCTTAACTCATGATTTCCTGAATTTCTAAATCTTACTTCTGTGATAACTACAACATCCCCTTAATGGTTTCACCCTTAAATTACTGATACATATTTTTAACCTTAATGTCATCATAACAGGTTTTTTTATCTGGGAATAAATTAATACTTACCATTTTATAGGAATTCACATTTTCAAAGCATTCTACTAACAACAGCTAATACAATGCATGATGCAATTTGGTGCACAGTAAATTTATGATCTAGTCCTTGAAAATGTTTTATTGCATCAGAGATGAATAGATGCAATCGGAACAAATAGCTAATGGTTATATGAAAAATGTGAGCAACTGGTATTGATAGCAAGAGCCTGAGAAGTTAGACACACTCTCTGGAAGCAATATATCAGTTGCCACTGTTAGTACCAAGCCCTTTTTAAAGAAATAGTATTGTTCTGAATAAACTTGTAAAAATGTGTCCAAACCTGGGGTAATCAGTTCTTGTCACTATACTCAGAATGAAGACCTCTCCAGCACACTTCTTGGTGTCTTAGTCAAGACCTGATGGCTTTCTGTATTCTAGAAAATAAGCTTTAGTCCAACACAAGTTAATGAGATTAATGCAGAAGTAACTGGGTAAAATTCTATGGTCTGTGATATAAAGGAAGACAAACTAGATGATCTGATGGTTTCTTTCTGGCCTTACCATCTATAAGCTACTCCTATCCATCATTCCAAAGGACAAAGATTGAAGTGCTCGTCAAAATAAAAGTGTTTCCACATTTTTGTTTATTGTGATGCAAACAGCAGGAACAGTATTTCAAACATTTATGCTCCTGTATGAGATTTGTGATGTAGAGTTATCAGGAAAAGGGTTTTTTTGCTGTCCAACACAAAGGACTTGGTTGGAAATTTGCCTTAAGTATAAATCAGGGACTTCTAGTAAAGACTGTGTAATAGGGGTGCACTGTTTCTTAATGGTATACGTGCAAATAATTCCCAAGGCACAGGGCTAGAATCCTATTCCTATCTGATGCGTAATAGTACATTGTGTAGAGTATATGTACTGTTCATAACAAAGATAGTAGTCTGAAACTTTAGATTAACAGTTTGTGGGGGGCTACTTCTCATGTCTTTCCAGGTTTGTGAGACTATTAATTGTCTGACACAGGCATTTCATAATCTTTAATATATAGTCAAAATTTAATAACTATATCGCATTAAAGTCTATGACATCAGTGTGAATCTAGCATGTGACATTCAAACAACATTTGAGGAGCCAGATGGCTGTGTCCATGTAGTGCTACATGAGCAAAACTACAGTGAGCAGTAGTAGCATAGCATGGATTTCACCACCTGGATTCTTCATGGTACACAGGGGTTAAAGTAAACCAGAACACCCTGGAACTGTCCACAGATCTGCTGGGCTAGAGTTCCAGGGCCCAGATGCCAGAATCTAGAAAATTTGGGCCCACGCATGCATGAAGGGGGCCCAGAGATTAGGAAGGTTCCGGGGCCCCTCGAATTATACTTTAGCCACTGATATAATAAGACAATATTCTGCAGAGCCTTCTTTGACTTACCTGACAGAATAGCATAATGTTATGCAGCCAGTGGGGTCAGGGACATGATGCACAAGTTTATGTTGTTCCTCCCCAACCACCACACAGCTGCTCTCATACAGCTTGCTTTCCAGAAGTGCCCCTTAGTCACAGTCCTCCTGTGCACAGTATTCCCATTCTTAGTGGGTGCCATTCATGCTATCCACATAAAGCAAGGCTATTCAGACTTCAGGCAGGTGGAATGTGAAGCGCTTAGGGAGATGAAATCCCAGTTGCAGGGCATGGGCTGCTTCACTGCCTCCCCATTACTGGCAGAAGCTATTCCAGCATATGAGCTGGAATTGCAAAGCTGGCTCTCCTCACTAAGCCTCTCCCTGATGGGGCCTTTCTTATAGTCCGTGTGCAGCCAGTTTGCAGACCCTTTTTTCAGCATAGGGAAAGGTCACAGGCAAAACTCCATGCATCCTTCCTATGTTGTGTCAAGAACCTTGTGCAAGTCTCCAGCCTCACGGGTGAATTTCACCCAACAGCAGTTGAATGTGAGAGGACTGTGTGCGTGATGGTCTTAGACAGGGTACGAGAGATATTAATGCCAATCTGGCAACACTGCAATGCTCTCTTTTATGGAGTGGGCATTATAACTGTTTGCAAACGCTAGACACAATTTGGCTCTAAGCATATGGCTTTTATGAGACATGAGTGAATGCTGTATGGTG
This sequence comes from Podocnemis expansa, assembly GCA_007922195.1. Lineage (NCBI taxonomy): Eukaryota > Metazoa > Chordata > Testudines > Podocnemididae > Podocnemis > Podocnemis expansa. The sequence continues at coordinate 68,792,808 of ML681963.1, forward strand.
CGTGCCAGAGATTTGTTTTCTTTCAGAAATCAATTTTTATTGACATCAAAATCCAATATGCTCTGTGTGAAAAGAAAAATAAGAAAATATAAAGCTTATAGCCATGCCAGTAAGGAATATTTGATAATGAATGGCCTTGCATCACAATTATAAAAATGATTCTTTACTTTGTCTCCTGAGACCAAATAATATAGTTCTACAAATACTAGTTCAATCAAGGTATCTTCCACCTCACAGGATTGAACCTCATAGCCTTTCAAAACAACGGAGTCCCATGGCACTTTTAAAGACTAGCAAATTTATTGCATGAGCTTTCCTGGGACAAAATCTCATTTTGTCAGATGCGTCCACAGGATTCCTCCAGCATTTCCCAACTGCAGCAGTGATTTTGAAGTTCAAGGTGGTGGTAGGGGGTGTTGAGAAACATGATCAATGCTAAAATTGTTTAAAGTGGGGTGGTAGAAAAACAGTTTCACTACAATGGGGTGCTGCTGTGAAAAAGGTTGGGAATCACTGATTAACACAGCTACCCCTTAGAAACTTTTCAACATAGCCTTACAAGTTTACATTGTGAACATGTACTATTCCAAATACTGCTTTATGAGTGTTGGTTTTATAGGTGTGTCTGTACTATTATTTTTACTTGGAAAAACCCTTTGAGTGGCCTGTGCTCTATTAAAGCAGAAACACAGTACAGTAAATAATGGAGTTCTGCACAGTCTGCTGACAGAAATGAAAAGCTTCACGCTTACCAGTTTTGGTCTCACCATCAAGTAAGATATGACTGCAGTCAAAGTGAGTTGGTAAAAACAAAGTGCTAACACAGACCAAAACACACCTCAAATTCATTTCTCATGTAAAAATTAATTATGTTATAGATAATATTTTAAGTCACTAAAAATTCATAATTTTACTAAAAGAAGATTGACTAAAGTCCATATAACATTATGAGAAATGCACCTAGAAATTATTTGACATTTTCCAATATTCTGTGAATAGTGACTGGAACTTCATTATGGCTTGGGTTTAACTTCAATATAGGTCTAGCTAACAGTGAGAATATGCAAGTGGAGAACACTTCATAGATTCAAAGCAGCAACTGCAAGGAATTTTTCTGTTTTTTAAGACCTTCATTCTCATCTACGCCAAGGCTCTTTTACACTGTCCAGGCCTCGCAAAAGAGTTTTCATGCAAAGAAGAGTCAAGATCTAAATGTTTTTTTCTCACGATTGTAATAATAAGCCCCTGGTTTCTTGAAACAGGAAAGGCTTCTTACCAGATTTTTTTGCTATTACATGTATATGTCAGTGAGTTAGTTTATGGCATGGATTCTTAAACTGAGTATCATGACCCCTCAGTGGGTCACAAAGTTAATTCTGGGGCCCCTCAATAATAAGTGTTTTGCAAGCTGGCAGCACCCATGTGTGCTGGTAAGAGTGACACAGCATGTTTCCTCATTTTTGAGGGGCTGTCATCATAGCCTGAAATATTTCAAAGGGGGTCCCAGAAAAAAATTTGAGGACCCTTCAGGTTTAGGGCTTCTAGACTATGTCTACACTAGAAGACTCAGTTAAGTTGAGTTAACAAGGTCAACTTAAAGATGACTTTATTAAGCTGACTTAGAGAGCCCCATTTGTTTATGTCAGCTTTATAAAGTTGACCTAAGCCAGGGGACCCATTTAAGGTCGACTTAGGGTTAGGGCTACAATTAGGGTTATAAAGTTGACTTAAATGGCTATCATGCCTTAAGTTGACTTTTTTAAGTCAACTTTAATGGCCACATTTTGTTATGTCAGCTTAATAATGTTGACTTAACACTTAAAGTCAACTTTAAGGATGAGAGTTATTAAGTTGACTTAAGCAAGTGTTTAAGTCAACTTAATAGACTCCAGATGTGGTCATGGAGTTGCTTAAGTCGACTTAAGCATCACTAAGTTAACTTAAGTCTCCAGTGTAGACATAGCCCTAGATTCTGGTTAATTACTTTCATTTATTTTATTTTTTTAACTAAATAAGGATTGTCTTTGTTTAAGAGAATCCCCCACCCAAAAAATAGAAAATTACATTTTGTTAAACAGGTAAAATAGAAAACAGCAGGCCCAGTTTCTGGCCTATTAATTTTAGTCTCCATTTTCAATAGAGATTTTTAAGAAAGAAGAGTAATTTTTGTGGAGTTATTACATAGATCCTTCAGCATTGTTTTGCCCACCCAACAGAGTTTCAGAACAGGAGAAAACCATTAAAAATGTACTTAATTAAATAATTGAAACTCTCTAAATGTAAAAATGCAAATATATAAATATATACACAGTTCATTCAAAGGAGACTATGTAAATAAATGAAATTATAACATATGGAAAGTTTCCTAACAACCAACTTAATCATAAAGAAATAAAGATATAAGATAAATATATGTCTTTTGTGAATTGGTGTTGCAGTGTACTAAATTCATACTTCTGAACGTTTGTGTGACTGGAAAGACTTTGAAACTCCATTGTTGGCATGACTTTTTGTTGTAGCTATGTAGTCCATGTAGTCCAAATCTTCTGCCTGATATGGAAACTCTAGACTCTATAAAATATTGCAAACCATACCTCATCTGTATTTTGATGCAGTATTTTTTTTCTTAGAACACAGGTAAAACAGAGAACCAATTTTGCTTTTTTCCCCAATAAACTATGTTTATTATGCCAATTCTAATTACCATGCAAACTGATGCTTTTAAGGCTTATATTTTCCAACATCACTGGACATCACAAACATGAAAGCATTTTGTACTGTCATTATACATCAACATTTGTACTTGGTTATACATATATACAGAAATTATTCACACATCTTAACCTTGCTATTTCCTCCCTTGAAACCAACATAATTTTACTCTGAAAGCAGCTTTTTAATAAATGGTATAAGAAATACAGCAAGGCACACTTTTTTAAAAAACTTTTTTCTCTTTACCACCTCAAGAAGCATAAAAAAACAAAATGTTGTACTTAATTCAGTAGAATGTCAACAGTTCCTAATATACAACACCGTGTAGTTGTTTCTTGAAGTGTTGCATAGATTAAATTTTAAAATGAAATAAATGGCATTGATTTTAATTGCTTAACTTTTAGATGTATTAAATTAGGAGAACTAATGACTTTTCCTTTTGCTGCAATCAAATAAAACTGTCATTTTAAACACAAAATAGTTTCAACAAACATATGCATTATATATATATATATATATTAAATTTGATATATGGAATAGGAGAGTACTGGCGAGTACAGCTCTGAAAAGATGCATTAGACTGATCATGAATTTGTGCGATTGCAAAACCTTAAAGAATGTCATGGGTGACAAGTAGTACAGAAGCATTTAATTTTGGAAGTGTAGGTTGTTAGAGGCGGCTTGGGAAGAGAATCCACATGAAAACAAATGTCTTCGCTACACTGCAAAATGATCACTGAATTAGGACCAGCATCTGTAGCCTGACCGCAAAGCCAACATGGACAAATCACATTTGGAAAGAAAATTTATCTTGGGAGTCAGTGTAACGAAAGGCAGTGAGTGATGCAACAGCATTGGAGGTCATCCCAGGGTTAACAGGATGAACCTGCAACTGAACAGCAGCCAAGTTTCTAAAAGGAAACAAAAAAAAAATTGGAAGTATATTATATAAAATACAATTTTATTTGCAAAACACAAGCTCTTCCAGAACAACTGAAGATAGACATTATGTGATCACATGCCAAAACCTTTAAATGCACAGGCATACAGTATGTGAACAATGATTTTTAAATGCCAAGGTTCAACTTAGTGTAAAAAATGTTTTTGTATTGATGTAGAAAACTCATTGATTTTTTTTAAGGACTTAGTTTCAAAAGAAACAAGGGAAATCATCATGTCTGACCTTTTCCCTGGATCCTGTCCTTATACTTACCTGTGAACTTACCGTCAGCATACTCAAAGAGGTTCCAATCAATAACAAAATATGGATTTGCCAAGGCCAAACAACAAAAAGGGATATATGATATTTAACTCTCTCTCTCTCTCTCTCTCTCACTCACTCACTCACACACACACACACACACACACAGATTTTACTTTATTAATTTTTAAGATTTTAAAATAGAGGGAAAGTGGAGTGTCATAAAACTATTTGGACATTTCCAGTACCAGTAATGAGTTAAATTTTCATTCTATGGAATTTCTCCAACATGGAGTTTAGGGTTAAACTATTCATCAAAGAGCAGAGGCTTATGAGGAGGATTATGAAGAAATAACTGTCAGAATACAGCTAAAAGATTAGTGCAAAGTACATCTCTTAGGCATTTCCTAGGAGGCACTCTAGACGTGCATTATATGCCTTTCAAATTAGGCAGAAATATCTGGATGTATCCAGTTACTTTCCCCTTTGATCTTATTTGCTGTAACTGACCTCTCTATTTTTATAGAAAAATTACATTACATGAAAACAGTGAAAAGCACAACAGTATTTTTAGAAATACTGTACAGCTCTGGTCTTGCATACTGTTTTTTTGTATAATTATGTAACTGCTGAAACTTTGCTTACAGATATCACTTTCTATCGGTGGATCTCAAAACAGCTTTCGATGAATGATTTAACCTTCAGAACTCCTCTCCTCAATTATCATCCCTGTTATTTCATAGTTAAAGAAACTGAGGCAAAAAAGAGATGGAGAGATCTGCTCAAGTCATGCAAAAAGTCAATGACAGAACTTGGAATAGGAGTCAGATTTTGTCTGACTAGCAATCTTGTGCTTCAGCCACAGGACCATTCCTTCCCTCCATCCTTTCTCCTGATGACGGTCAGTTGCAGGATATTTTAACTCCTACTGCAGGGTTGTGGGATAAAACCAGTTTATTTTTCCTTAGCTCAAGTAATATTTTTTGCTTTATAGTTTACATCAAATTTAGATTACATGTTCTGTACAAAAGAATAGAAATAACTTTTCTGACTTACTGTGACCATAACAGATCACACATGGAAATAGAATGTATTTTCTAGAAACGACTCTGGGAACATCATATGTGGTCCTGTAGTCTATTGATCCCTGTACACTGAATATATGATAGTGTATCATGATCCTATTGGTGAGTCATGGGTCATAATGATAGCAAAAGACTGCATGATCTCATGTGTAAAGAAGCTGTTCTTTCAAGCTGTCACTGCCTTGAGAAATAAAATCACATAGCTTCCTGAGCACCTCTGCTGAGGAGCTGTATATTGGCTCATATAGCAGAATAATCATTTCTGATCGAGATATTTTTGAAGCTGCTTATGGAATTGCTGTTACTTTCCCTTAATGGTCAGTTTTACAGCAAACTGACAAAGAATGAGATTGCAATTTAGATACATTTGGCAGAAAATATATTTTCTCCGCTATTGCTTTTGTCCTTTTATACAGCCGAGGCAAACATAGCCGGAAAGAAGATAAACTTAGTGAAGCTATGTTAGTAAGTCTGCCTTCTGTCACCTTTGCATTCCAAGTATATTTTTAGGGTATACCTATGCTATAGAGTATTTTTCTCTTAGTACTACAGCTACACTTGGAATGACACATTTTAATGAGCTTACAGCACAGGTGCAAGAGGAAAAAAATAATGGTGTTTGCCATTTATCTTTCAAATTAAATAATGTGTTTTTAAATAGTAACTTTTTTCATAATATACTTATGGGAACAACATTTATCTGTCACATTTTAAAAGATGTATTAGTAATAAATGTAAATTACCTTTAGAAAATCAGTAATTAGGCTCATCAAAAAATAAACAATCTGCCACCAAAAAGATAATCTTTAGCATAGTTAAGTATAATAACTGTTATTTGAATAAGTTAACAAATTAGGATAGATTGCTTCTGTAATTCATTCCCCATAGCATGAGAGATGAAGTTACAGCACCAAGCTCTTAATGGGGGGAAGGGAATTCAGATTTTAGTGAAACACAGATCTCATATGTGGCTTTACTTGCTTGAGATACATTCCTATCATTGCAGCTAGGAATAAAAAAACAAGGTTCAATTTTAACAGAAACAATACTATATAACATTCTACAAACAATAAATTGCTTTTTAAATAATGAGTGGCATGTAATGATTGAAAGCTTTTTATTACTTAAAAAAAGCTGGTGACCTTAAGGCAAAATAGAAATGATACTGTGAGTCCATCAAACTATCATGTACATTCTCAGCATTTCCTTTCACTGCATTCTGTGTGGGTGTGTAAATATCTTTATTCTTTATACTCAACACTGGTCCTCAGGCCTGATTAACTCTATGTTGCCATAAGCTAGGATTTATGAATATACAGCTTGTTATCATGTGACTAACTGCAATGTCCATAACAGTGGCTGGGAAGTTGACGCAGTACTTTGAGATTCTCAGATGAAAAGCACTGTAGAAGTACATATTTATATTATCATTAACATTAGTGAAAGAATGAGAGCAAGAAGAGGCCAGTCACACACACACGCACACACAGTATGGTAACTCTGTTTCTCATGTTAATATAATAAAAAATAAGCAATGAAATTAAGAAATGAAACAAAAGATTAATTCAAATTTATTTAATGTCTGCTGTATAAACTTGCTTGCCCTCATCTCACATTTCACACAGATACTTCTGTATACACATAATGTTTGAATATAGGTACTTGATTATATGCTGTCATCTATATCTTTTGTGATTTTCCAGTTGAATTTCAGCTACTTCTGCAATGATTTTGATGTGAATGGTGTCACTAAAGCCAGAATACACTGAGTAGCTTACATAACTCCTGTCGACTGCGTAACTCCCCTTCTACATGCCGTCTTCATGGCACTGTGCTGACAGGAAATGCATTCTCACTGATGTCGTGCTATGCCACCTGAGGGCGTGACTTTAGTACATTGACTTCCAGATCGATTGAGTGTTTCTTAACTGACCACTCAATTGAACTGGATAAATCTGTCTGACTGTGATGAATTTGCCTCCATCAGTGTAGACACAGCCTAAGGCAGAATATGAGTATTAAGGCTTCATTTAAGTATTTGCTTAAATGGTAATTGTCAGGTCTTGAACACCCAAAAGCTGTTCAAGTAACATATTTCTCTGAGTCACAATTCCAATATAATAAAACATTATATTGCCCCCAAATACTAGCAACCCCTCCCAAGCTCAGTGTCATCTGCAAATTTTATAAGCACACTTTCCAGTCTATTGCCCAAATCATTAATGAAAATACTGAATAATACAGAACCTGAGACTGATCACAGTAAGACTCCACTTGATACATCCCCCAAGTCTGGTAGTGAACCATTGATAACTACTCTGGGTATGAAAAAAACAAAACAAGAAGTTCTGTGGCACTTCAAGACTAACAAATTTATTTATTGCATGAACTTTTGTGGGAGAAAATCCCACTTTGTCAAAGCATTTGATAAAGTCAGATTTTCTCCCATAAAACTTCATGCAATAAATAAATCTGTTAGTCTTGAAGTGCCATACTCCATGGTTTGTTTTGTTTTGTTAACTGTTCTAGCCTAACATGGCTGCCCCTTTGGTACTCTGAATATAGTCTTTCGACCAGTTTAGTATCCAACTTTTAGTAATTTCAATGAGACCATTTTTCCATAGTTTGCTTGTGAGAATGTCATGTGGGACTGTGTCAGATAATTGTTGCCATAACATGAAAGCTTTAGCAGACACTCAAGCATATGTGAGCATCCATGGACTCATACAAATATAAGTAGATACTATAGTAAGTCACATTAGGTCAGGAAATGGAAACATTACATTTCCAAAAGAAACAATCTAATTTTGTATATATAGGCCTAACTCCTTTGAGATAGCTGAGGAGCAAACTGCACAGCTCAAAGGTGGCATTAGCAGTCCCCCAGTTCTAGTTCATTGTGTACCAATCACATCAAAAGATCATCATAAGAGCCAGGGATCCATGAAGAGTAAAAAAAGCTTTGATCACAACCTCTTTCTCCCAACTACATCCTATGCACCTGCAAGAGGGCTGAGTGTGCCATCAGTGCTGCTATGCTGGCTGTAAATTGGCAAAAGGTCCTTGTACACTGAAGTGATTCTTGCATAGCCACCTATGCTGGCTCTAGGACCACTTTAAAGTAGTGGTGAGGCCCAAGGCCTCCGGGCCATATGCTGCTATCTACTTCTGCTTTTCTGGTGAAACATATTTCTGTTTTTCTGGCTAAAGACATCACTGGGTTTAGGCAACACCAGCAGGAATGAGCCAGAAACACAGTGAAACAGCAATGCAGAAAAATTTTGTTTTGTGGACCATATTTTCTGAAGGACTAAGTATCCTGAATTTATCATTCAATAAGGGACAATCAATATTTACTGTTATACTTGGTTGTCCCTCACCAACTTCAGTACTTCTTTTGTACGAGTGATGAATTTGAATGTTTGAATGCTTATATCTCAACTATATCACTAAACTGTTAACTCTTAATCTGGGATATATTGCAGATTATGTACTCTTTGTATTGCGTGATTTTGTAACCAAATCTTTTACCTTTTGGATAATCTATGCATTCTTCCCAGATGTACAGAAACATTTGTTAGGTCAAGTTAGAGTGTCCACATTCAAAAGTCCTGTGGTCTGAGCATGTCCACACTGGCAGCTGCTAGGTTGACTTAACGCTTAAGTCGACCTTATCAAGTCAAGTTACGCACTATTCCCTGTTTACACTGACTTAAGTTGACTTAATAAGGTCAATTTAGGCATTAAGTCAACCTTCCAAGGTGGAGTTATTAAGTCAACTTAAGGAAGTGCTTAAGTTGACTTGTAAATTCCCAATGTGGCCAGCGCATTCCTTAGGTTGACTTAAGGAAGTTTAAGTCGACCTAAGGCTCTAGTGTAGACATACCCTATCAGAGGCCAGCTGATTATTAAGAACAGAGAATGGGGAATAACTGGATAGAATCAGTGTCTATAAGGCTGGTCAGCTCAGCAGTATAAGAGGGAGAATGGGACCTAACTGGGAATGGCAGTTCTGTGGAATTCCCAAGCTGAGTAGGACAGAAATTTGACTTCAATGTATTTTGTGTTCCACAAGAGTGGTGCATCAGTCAGTGCAACACCACAGGACAAAACCAGTGAGCTAAATGCATTAGCTGACCAGAGGCTTATTAATTGGGGTTGGATTATAATCAAATAAAATATACATTATATAAAGCATGGCACTATCAGAAAACAAATGCCCTGGATAAGGATTCATCCTCCTTCTTTATACAAACATATTAAAAATAAGTAATATGCAAATGCATACTATATAGTACATACCTGTTTATGAGATAATGTTTGTGTGCAGCAGGTTACAGTCTATCTGTGCATATTTATGTGCCTTTCAGTGTGAAGATTCAGGAGTTTTTCTTCACAAGTAAGTGTTTTAGTGTTCTGGTGCAATACATCCTCATCCTTCCAGTGGTCTGGCTTTAACTGAAAACCTATCACTGAAGCCTTCGCAGAAGTAGGAACTTTAGACTTCCCAGTTCCCAGTGACTTTCCTGTACTTTTTTTTTTAGTGCTAAACTTTAGAGAATTCGCATCCAAGCCTTCATTATGGCTGTCCAAAGTCAGTGAATTATCAGTAATATTTTCTAAATTGTCTGATATCTTTTGGTTGGCAGGATTTGGCACATTTACCTCAATGTCATTACTTAAAAAAGAAAAGCTACTACATTTAGGTGAAATTTTAGGTTCAGCCAATAATTCTAAGACATTATCTGAGGTCACAGATCCTTCAGGAGTAGCGATAGAGAAATGTGGTTCCTGCTCAACTCGTTCTTCCTCAGGACAAGCTTCAAAAAAACACTCAATGTTTTCTCTCTCATCTGAAAAGTCCAGTGGCACTGGAGTACTGCTTTTTTCCTCTATGTATTTGGTGACCTCCCCACAGTCACTATCATGAGATGAGAGAGAAAGATAAGAATAAAAATCTCCCTTTCTTAGCTGAATGGGCCGATGAGAATGTTCCATTACTTTTTCCTTGATCTGTGCTAATGAAGTAGGAGTGGCTACCTCACATTCAGGCTGTGACTTACTTTTCAAGGCTGTTGATGCCATGTCAATTATCTCCATCACAAAGTTGTGCACTGAGCAATCTTCCACATTTCTTTTATCAAAAGCAACAGATTCACAGTTGCAACATGAATCATTACCACTTGCTGAGGTGTTCTCTTCTGCTTCATTTGGTTTAAAAGCTGCACAGCAATCAGTAGGTTTTTCAGTAGTGCTTGTTCTGCTTTGTTGATCATTAGGTAAATATTTGAGTATAGAAGTATCCTGTGTATCTATACCTCTCATTTCTGATGCAGGCTCCATACAAGGCTTTCTAATGGGAATATAAGCAATGCACTGATCATCAGACTGAAGATGGTTTTTATATTCTTTTAGAAGACTTGCTGATATATTAGAATCCATATGTGAATCTGAACTATCTGTAAATGCTTCATGGATACCACATTTGTTTTCAACTGTCTTCGCATCAAGTAGGCCAAGATTTTTGGGAGCTGATGAGGTTCTAGCAAGCTCTGCCTGTTCACCATCTTGAATATTTTCAACATTACCATTTTCCATGTCATCCACAAACTGATCTTTAGCAGCCTGAGAACTACCCTTTATAGTCTGACTTTCTGTTCCCAGTTCATGACCATCTGATATATTTTTACTGTTGCCATTATTTTCTGATAGCTTATGTACAGAACCATTCAACAGTGTTTCAGTGCTCAATGTATCTATTGCTTTTGATGTCTCATTACTACTTAAATCTTTACTGCAGCGAATCTCATCACTGAGGTTGCATCTTCTCTTTTCCCTGGTTAAAGAAAATTTTGGTCTAATCCAAGTATGGAGTTCATTCTTTATGTAATCAAGTCCTGAAATTAAATTGCACCCTTCATAAATATCCTCATCAGTTGCAATACTGGAGTCATCATCTTCATCTTTGATGCCCAAGTCTTCCTCAGTTAAGGTGAGGGTAGAACTTGAAAGCAAATCACTGTCATCTTCATCATCAGTGCAAGCAGACGTGCAGGAGACATTAACAATCATACTGACATTGACATCACTCTCATCAGCTACTGACCGATTAAGATGTTTTCTAAAGGATGCATTTGAATCTGGTGCTTTATTTCTATGCAATACTATGTCCTCAGAGCAAAGAGAAAGATCCTCACTGCTGCTTAGTTCAGTGAGAGAAGCAGCTGAATCTTCATTGATTGAGGATGCAATATCTAGTGACAACTGTCCAGCTAAGGACATTTTTTGTGAGGTACTTTGGAGCGTGATATCAGAAATGCTGCGCTTTATCTTTTGATCTAAAGGGCTTTGGATATTCTCTAAACGGTTCAGGAGGTCTAATGTCCTTTTGCTAAGCTCTCCAACAGAATCACTACTGGCACTTATGTCTCCTGAGCCATGATGACTAAAAAGATCTTCATTGCTTTTGTATGATGTCAACCAACTCTCCAAAGATGTGCTTCGCTGAAGACCATCACCAGCTTTAAAAATACTAGAGCCAAACAACTCACCTGCCACAGAAAGAGATTCTAATGACGAGCTATGAGATAAAGGTGAAACCTCTTTTGCATTCCGTGTATCAGTTGGTTTTCTAGCACCCTCCATAGATTTGCAAGAATTGGGATCTGATTCTCTAGAGACACTTGCCAAAGTAAGTTCATCCATAAACTCATCTGTTTGCACCTCTGCAGACTGATGTTCAGATTTATAGGGCATTTTATCAAAATAAAAACCATGAAGTAAAATGCCCTCTGTACATGCTTTGTCAGTTTGTGATTGTTTCATCATCCCTGGTAATTTGAGTTTGGCACCTTGGAGGTAAGAATAATCATAAAATGTAAACACATCATGTTTTCCTTGTAATTCTTCTTCGGAGCAATCAGATGTGTGTTGGGTGACACCATTCAGATCACCTCCTTTCCCACTTGGACAACATACAGAAGGTGACTCACAATTATCTGAAAGTTTAATATGGTCCTCTTCTTCTTGTTTCATTTTTTGTTTTATCACATCAACTATGTCACTCACATGAGCTTCCAGAGGCCCGATTTTGGGATTACCCTGGGTTCCTTCAATATTATTTGTCAAAAAGTTTTCAGAATTGTTTGTAGATTCTGAGTCACCTTCACTGACTATTCCACTTTCACTCTCAGAATGTCTGCTTATGTTTCCACTATGGTACATATAATTGTATGGTTTTGCTAAAGTAGTCCTGCCTATTAGGTCTGGCAGAGATTTGGTAGATGAAGATGGAGAGTCTTTAAGACTTTTATTTAAAATATTAGACTGTGTTACACTGGGGAAGTTTGAAATCTTTTTCAAGAAAGGTATATGGTTTTTTTCCAATAACTCTACATCATGGAGGCTATAGATTTGGTAGACATGAGGGCTCTGAGGGGATGTAATGCTGGAACAGTACAAAGGAGTTTCATGATCACTGATTTCTTGATTTAGGTTATTACTGTCAGATTCTTCTAAAGTAAATTTCTGCTTTGGATGATTCAGCTTTTGTTCTTGATCTAGTTCATTTAATTCTTCATTAATGCTAATCAGTTTATGACTTATATCAGTTTCATCCCATTCTAATGCATCTTCATTTGAACCATTTAGGTCCATCAGACCAGGATCAATAACACTCAGGGATTCCTGTAAAAAATTGCAAAGATTAAAAAATAATTATATATTAAAAACATTCCATAGAAATAAGGATAAATACTGAATACATGTAAATTAAATGCAGCAAAAGTACTTATTTCTTTGGAGTGCATATACCCTTATTAAATAAATACCATTTTGTTATGTATGATGTATAGCTAAAATTGACATAGGAAAGTGAAATCAGCTGAATGTAAACAATGTCTCCATTTTTGTACTTTTTCTGTATGTATATATGCTGTTTGATTGAAAAACTGTGATACAGAATTTTGATTGGTCTATAATAGAGACTTTTTCATCAATCAGGTTAGTATAATTTAGTTAAGCCTGGAGTTTAACAGATAAAAGGAATCCCATACAAATATATCATCAGTTAAAGCGAAACTATTAGCACTTTATTATATTGAATATGAAAGGCATCATTTGTTTAGTCTACTTGAATTTAAAAGGAGTCTAGGTACAAAGTTAACAGCCATTAAAGAATTTTAAATTTTTCATAACAGAAATTTTTATGCTGCCAATGTTATAACAGCTAATCTAATACACTGACACTCATAAAACTTGCTTAGGTATGGAGTACATTCACTGTGATGAATTTTTATTAGAATTTCTGTTTATTTTTTGCTTGCTGATAAAGGCAGTACTAATGACTGGTTAGTGTGACTAATGAATGCTAAAATCCTCAGTGGTGAGAACAATCAATCAGTCTAATCAAATACAACATTCATTTCAAATATTGTCTGTGCTGTCACTGTACTCTGGGAAAGTGCTAATAAATAACTGAACAAGACTTTTTTAGAAAAGATTTTTGTCACTTTCTGGCAATATTTGCAATTAAGTGTATACAACACTTACAGCTAATCACAAGAATATTTGCTTCCAGACATAAATCAGAAACAGACCTGTGTGAAAGGAAACAGGGTGGGAATGCATTCCATTTGTTTGCTATGGGTGACATTCTTCATATTCAGGTGGTCAGAGCAAGCCCAGACCACACCATTTTAATCCCATATTGAATCCTTCAAAACAAAGAGGTGCACAGGTCTTGTCCTGGCACTCAGGACACAGGTGAATTTCACCTTACGGCATCTTCCCCCGTCATTTTCTTCTCCGTGCCCATGTAATCTTTCAAGGGCGAATTACAATTTAGGGAAGACTTTTGGCTCATCTGTGATAGGCCTATTATCATCAGTTATGGGGATATGAGAAAGAGAAATCAGTTTATTCAAGCCCTAAAATATAACATTGCTTTTCGCAATGCCATAGCTCAAGGTTTTTCTGGAATTTTTCTGGATCTGTATATCGCAAAGACAGAACACAACTGAAGAAATGAATAGTCAGGATGAATGCTTTCTTCAGTGGCATTCATCTGAAGGCATTTTTCTGACATGCATGTTTGCTTTAAATCAGTCTTGCAGCTGAGTATTCTTGGCCCTAGTCTATACTTATCGTGCTTTTTGGTGGCAGTTGATGGCAGATACGCAAGACACGTGAAAGTCCTTGCATATCTGCTGACAACTTTCTTAAGTTGCCGAGACACACTAGGAGAAGCCAGCCACGAATGGTTTGTGGTCAGCTTTCAGCAGCTCCAGTTACAGGGCTGGAGTTGCTGAAGCAATTTCTAGCACACAGCAGCAAGTTCAAACTAGCTGCTGAACTGCACCCAGAAAATCATGATGACAGCAGCAATTTTGCCACCATCAGTATGGACATACCTTTATATAGCTGGCCCCAGGGGCGTCACTGGCTGGGGGAGGGACCTGGGGCAAGGGCCCAGGCCCCGGCCCCTGGCCCACAGGCCCCGCCCCCAGCCTGCAGGCCCCGCCTCCCAGCCAGGGCCAGGGCCAGGCGCTGCCATGCCGCCACGGGGGCCGGACCACGGATTCCTGGTGGGGGACAGGGCCGCCGCGGCTGCAGGCGGCTGAGCACCAGATCTCCAGCCTGATTGGGCCGAAGATCCGGGGCACTGGCACTGGGGTTCGGGGCACATGCCCCAGAGTGCCCAGCGCCAGCGACGCCCCTGGCTGGCCCTAGTCCTCAACTCTGTTCCAACCCTACTCCAGAGGTACAAAGTGGTCAGAAAGCTAATGCAGCTAGTGAGCCCTATGTCAGCTATCCCCTTGGCCCCAGTGGCACAGAGTATTACTATGCTCTGCAATTCTTACTTGTTAAATGGCTCGGTACTGCATGTTATTTCTGATATACGGAACAGCCTGTCTTTTTTCAAATCCATCCAGGAAAAAATCACTTTAAACAAAACCTTTCAGTAATTATCTCTCCTGTGTACTGCACTGTCAGGTGCACTTTGTTGTCTGTGTCTACATTAGATGGTAAGTTTCTTGGTGTTAGCGTGCTTTCTTATAGGCACGTACAGAACTGAGTATGTGCTCAAATAACAATCTAGATAACTGCCAACTTAGAAAGATACTAAACATAGCACTGAGCTGTAGTACAGAGGAGGACTGGGGATGTTATCAAACACTGAGCCTATAAAGAAGGAATTATTACATTACTCTCTTTTTTTTTCTCTTCTGCTTTGGTGAGTGGTCTCTTTGGCTAGATCAGAAACTACAGGTGAAACAGCTATTTGCTAGATCTATGCAGATAAGGTGTTCCTACTCTTGGTGAATATTAACCTGGGCCAGATTCCAGCCGTTGACCTGCAGGTAAAAATCTATATATTAATTTATCAATTCCCTGAGCATCAAGTGCCACAGGGAGCTGACAGGGGTTAAATAAAAACTAGTCCAAAACATGTGAAAATGAGAGACCTCTACCAAACTTTTACATTTTTCTCTCTGGATTTTCTTATTACTCCAGACAACTTTGAACTTAGCATTAGGGATGCATTACTACAAAAATGTGTCCAAAATCACATGATATGTGCTACCTTAATCTGCTGCCAACTCAAGAATGAAATTTGTGAAAACAGGAAATTAGCAGCAGTTTGCACAGATTTTATGTTCTTCAGAATCTGATTTTATTCTTAAAAATACATTTGGCCCTTCCCTGTTAGGCAGATAACCTTCCCACTATAAATCAGCACTTTGTTGCCCTGTTTATTCTGTAAGTCAAATAGACTGAAACAATAAAACACACACAAAAGTGTGACCTCAACCCATTCATCTTAATTGAGTGCTCTATTACCTCAAAGTCTACTTTTTTTTTTATCATTCATATACATACTCTTTTCTGAGAGTAAGCTTTTCCAAAAGAAGAACCACCCAGCTCAAGTTACTGAAACATTATTATAAATCATTTCACCCTGGTGGCCACAGAGTATATTTCCCCCTCCCTTTTACAGAATTAAGCAAGCTGCTCAAATAATGGAGTAGTTTGGACATGGTGAAATCAGCCTGGGAGAGCAGCAGCGGGTAGAGTGTATGGCTTGAAGTGTTGAACAGTGTGAGACACCACCACTCACTGTGTTTGCCCTGATGATGGCAGAAAGGGGAACCAAGAATTTCAGAAGACTTTCTTTGTGTAATGTCAAATGTCTTCCTGAAAAGTCTCCTAAAAGCATAAGCAGGATGCCAAGGCGTCAGCTTTATGATTATTTTCATATATTAGATCTTGTTGCAGATTTTTCAGTAGAACATCTGACTGCAGACAAGATGGAACCTTTACTGTGAATGGTTCAAAGGTTGGAAGGCCAAGCCCTTCTCCTTCCCATTATGTCTGTGCTACATTCTAAATGTCTTCACCAACGTTCCTTGGAAGGAAGGTCAAGTCCAAGATAGGGGGTAAAAGAAAAGGCAGCACTGCTTTGCTTTCATCTGTCTATAATCTTGTGGTCTTTCTTCTTCCTATGGCAGAGATGCAAAGCTGGCTTTCCAATGAGATAATGTTTGGAACAACTCCGAACAGTTTTTTAGGGTTTTGTTTTGTTTTTAAATAATAATTTCATTTGGTCCCAAACACCTGACAATTCTCCTCTAATTTCTTCTTTAATTTTAGAATTATACAGCTAGACATTACTTGGCACATTAGAGCAAACAGGTGGGTATTTAGTTACCTTCTCAAGAAAATAAAAGATTTCTGCATAACAGCTAAAGACCATTTTGGCAGCAAAGGTTGCTGTAAATTGGCAGAACTCCACTGACTTCAAAATTGTACCATGTAATTTACACTATGTCAATCAAAGTTAACTGTGGTCCTCCATGGAAATTGCACCTACTCACTATTAGGGCATTTGACTTAGGCTGGCCCAGGGTATTGCTCCTTGAATCACATTACCTGAAAAGAGCAGTCCATTATGGACAGATATCCTGATCCTGAAAACCAACTATAACAGGATAATTAAAACTTATTCTGACTCTTAGACAAGCAAGGGAAGCTTCCACTAAACTGCAACCTTGCATGTTCGAGAGAGCATCAGGCTTCTTCACAAGGGTGAGTTCTGAAGAGTCATAAGGTGAAATCCTGGTCACACTGAAGTCAGTGACAAAACTCCCATTAACTTCTGTGGAACTAGGAATTCACCTATGGTTTCAAACTGTTGGGTAGAGGGATCTGTGACATATACATGTACATATACAGCTTTGGGTATTAGTTGGTTTAACTCAGTGTCAATGAATATTTAAGCTGCCTGATATTTCAGCACTTTATCTCTTCCATTTATTTTATATATCCATCTTACCCTTTTAACAAAAACCCTTAAAAAAATAGCGAGACAGAGCTACAGCTGATATGTATTGGTGGAGCTCCACTGATTTGAGAGGAGCTAGTTTTATTTATATCAGTTGAGGATCTGGCCAAGCATTTTAGTTCTAATTTCAGGGCCCAAATTAAATAGTGGATCGAATCTGGTGATAATGGACTTGCCAGCAATGGGATTTGCCTGACCAAGGACAGAATAGAAATTGGGTGGGATTTTTGTATGTGCTTCACATTGGCCTGACTAACCCCATTGAAATCAATGGTAAAAGAAGGTTAATAGTGAGCACATCTGAAAATCTCTCCCAACACAGTAAAGATAAACACAGATCTCAGGATTTGGCTTAAAAAAATAATCATTCAAGAGAATACTCTCAAAAGATCACAAAGCATATCACAAATTATATACCAGTGCTATTAAATGCAGCCCTTCTGGCATGGAGACCAAATGCCATAGGGTAGAAAAGACTAATAGTTTTTTTGCCCTACCAAGCCAGGACATATACCTACACTTCCAGGGTTAGCAATCTGTGGCATGCATACCAAAGGTGGCGCATGTGTTGATTTTGAGCACCATGTCATGCTGCTCCCAGCCTCAAGCTAGGCCATCTGGCAGTCACTCACCACTTCTGGCGCTGCCCCTCTCCCACAGAGGCTCAAGCAGTGGCTGGGCCAGAGCTAGCACACAAACAGGCAGAGAAGATGCCTGGCCCCTGCATGCCCAGGTTCCCTGCGACTCCCTAATGCCCAGTGTTGGGATGGGAGAAAGACCGGGAGGCTGAGGGGATGGGTCAGCACCCACCGGCCATGGCAAAAAGCCATGCAGTAGCCACCTCCACCCTCCCACATGTGCTTTTTGCCAGCTCCAGCCATAGCACCACTGGGCCCGTGAGAAAGAGGCTTCTCAGAGGAGGGCCTAGCCAGCGGCCTCCGCCCAGGTATTGCCACAGTGGAGAGGAGGGTAGAGAGGGAGCAGGAAATGGGCTTGCCTTCCACCATGCTGCTGGTGCTGCTTCTGAACACACTGGCTGGCCATGGCGCTGGGTCCATCTGGCACGTAGGCGAGTGGCGGGAAGCGGAGACATAGCATCTATCACCCAAAAGGTTGCCAACCCCTCCTCTACTTCTATAATATTCCAATTGAGCCAGGGGTTAAAGTATAATTGGGGGGCCCTGGAACCCTCCTAAATTGGCAGGTCCCCCTCACACCAGTGCAGGCTCCCCTTACACTGATGCAGCCCCCCCGCCAGCAGGATCCTGTCCCCCGCTTTCCCAGTCACCCCCAGCCAGTCTGATCCTGCCCCTCTGCTCTCCTGTCACCCCCCCAGCTGGCCTGATCTCACCCCCCCACACCCTCCCACTGGTTCGATGCTACCCTGCCCAAAGGACCCCCCACCCCCTCACCAGGCCACCGGAGCAGCGTGACCTGGCTACCAGCTGCTCCTCAGGCCAGAGGAAGTTCTTACTGAGCATGTGCAGCAGCTCTGTGCATGCTCAGTGAGAGCTTACTCCAAGCGGGATTTTTAAAAGCTCTTGGCTCGGAGCAGCTCTCAAAGTCTTCCGGTTGGCTAGTGACTGCAGCGGCTGGCAGTGTTCCTGTCTGTTTTTAGGGGGCCCCAGAACACAGGGTTCTGGCATGTGCCCCTATTTTTGGGGGCCCCCAGAATGCAGCATTTCAGGATGTTCCCCTATTTTTAGGCGGCCCAGAATGCTGGTTCCCTAAAAATAAAGGGCCCTGGCTGGGGCATCACTATACATAAATATTAGGCTTGGCCCCAGCCTCCACCAGCTGCCAGGGCACTGATCCATTCCCTTACTGCCCCCTGGCAGCCCCCTGAGCCCTTCTGTAGCCCCTGGTCCTGCTGCTGGCCCTGTTGGCCCAGGCTGACCCACCCCGGCTGCCTTACCTGGCCCGGAGGGAGAGCAGGGCCACATCAGTGGCTGAGGTCCCCAGCATGACCCTGCCCAGCCTGGTGCAGCTCCCTCCCAGCCAGAATACTCAGTTTTGGGGAGCGCAGCTCGGGGGCTGCCCTGTGTTTTAGGGGCCTGAGGCCCCCTGAACTCCCCTCTCCCCCCAGCGACACCACTGGGCCCTGGAATGGTGTTCTGGAGCATTCCCTCTTACTTTAACACCTGCATTGAGCACTTGCAGACTTCTAATGTTCTTTTCTGAAGTTTTCCACACAGTAAATTATATGATACTTATCTGACTTGGAAAAATGAAAAGTTGAATTCACCCTGCTGGGGGTTGAGGGGTAGTTTTAGGGAACCTAGGTATTCGTAACTTGGGCTCTGAACAAATGAACAATTTAAGCACATGCAGAAACTTACTCACATGAATAGTTCCATTGTTTTCAATGAAACTACTCATGTGAGCTAAATTAAATATGTGCTTAAACATTTGCAAGATAAAGATCAGGGTTTTAATGATTAGATCATTTACCTACACTAAAATGTTATCATGGAAAAAAATACATTTAAGATTTTTCTCATCCCCTGCGATTGTTTAAGAAAAAAGTTTCAAAGGACAATCCATTTTTCCTTCATTTTTTTCTTTACTAATAGAGAGAGATGGATTTGTCTTTTTCTCCAATAAACAATGATTTCCTGTGTTTCATTCTCATTTGCATGTATTATTTCAGTACAGATACTTTGTGTTGGTGAAACAGCCTTGTAATGTAACCCATATGTACCCTTATATTTTTCAAGGCATTAACAAGAAAAAAGAATTTTTACAATAATAAATACAAACTTTATTTCCACCCCCCTACTCTAAATCCTTTAATTGCTGTATACAAATTATCCAATGCAACTGCACTTAGGGAACAGAGGGGAAAAGAAAAAAGAAAGAAACCAACCCCCATATCCAAGAATGTATTTACATTCAAAAAAGACAAACATGATTTTGTTTTTTCAAAAATGCCAGCACGCCAAGTACTTCTGCTAAGGGAAACAGTCATGTTTACAGTGGCGTGTTCACGTCTGCTTCATTTATGCTCATATTCTAAATGGGGTTCCTTGTGTGATAGTCAACCACAGAGCTGCCCCCATCTCTCAACACCTACACTTCATCATTAATAAACTGTATTGGTGAAAGTAGATGCTCATTACAATATGGTGTGTCCCAGTCCCCAAAATATATACAAGCAGTATGCTTTAGCTGAGCTCACTAGAGATACCAATCATTAATACATCTACTTACCATAATTAAGGCTGAAACAGGAGTTTATCAGTAACTCTGTGCTTATTTATTTTTAAGAAAATAAAAATCCAGGAGTCAGGTTCATATTTTCCCTTGTCCCACTTTGAAATAATTAAACTCAGTTATGCACTTTTGATGCACAAAAAATTCCATCTACTTCACTGGGCATTATGTGTGCTTAAGGTGAAATCCAATTTTTGAGGTATCCAAAGGAGGACTTTTAGATTTTGATCACTTCTTTATCCCTTCCTCTGCTCAAGCCCCTTTATTCTGTTTGCAGTACTTATTTACACAGGTTCTTATAGCAGTGCCCATCCTATCAGCAAGGCCAAGATCTTGCACTGTGTGGTCTCTGTGGGCGGATTCCTGCACTATGCAGAGAGCTGTTAATTTCAGTGGGGCTACGCACAACTGTGGGTGTCCCTGTGCAGGACTAGGGCAATTCATGTTCTGTCATTATTCAGCTTCTTTCAAGCAAATGAATGGTTGGAGTTGTCCTTGACACTCAGAATAAAAGGTGGAAGCAATACAAAATTTGGAAGTTAAAAATGACACTTTTCTCTAGTTAGCTAAGCAACATTCATAATGGTAAGAATTTTTTAAAGTGACAGTATCCACTTGAAAAAAAATCAGTCTTGTCTGAAAAACGGACTGCAATCCTTTTCTGTGTGTAGGCAACTGGGCTCCACTCCTACCGCTGGATTCTCCCATGGGTTCCTGTGCAGGAGACTTGGTCAGTTTTAATCTTACTGAAGAGGCCGTTTTAAAAACTGACTGAGAAGAAAAACTTCTGTTAAGTTTTCAGAAAAAACACTCAGAATCCACTATTTTACAAACGCTGTATCAGATTTTTTTTTTAACTTAGGCTCTTTCACAAGATTCAAGTTGACAAGGTCTTTTTAGCAAAATAATTCAAGCATTGCTACTATTATGAATCAAAAAATAGGCTGCAATGAAAAAAGGTAATGCTTTTTTAGTTCCATCACATTGTCATCCAAATAGGTTTACAATCGCAGACCTATATGCCAAGTCGTGTAAATGGGCTTTTTTTTCCCTGATGATAACATCTGGCTACATGGCACATTTTACTGGCATTTGTTTTTGCTGCTTTGTAGTTTTCTTTTCATCTGTCAAGAGGTTACATGACAGTGTTTTTTGTGCTCCTGAATGTCATTTTGGTCTCACCTTTGGTTTTGTGAAGTATGTACATTTTTCTCCAGCTTCTGAGAGAATCTAGCACAAAATCCTTAATGAAAAGCTTAGGAAAAGCATTCAGAGCATAACACAAAGCCAGAAATTTGCTATACATTTCCACAAGCACTAGAAAAGACCAAATCCTAAGGTCTTACTCAGATAAATTCCTAGTCTAGTAAGTGGAAGTTTGCCTCCGTTAGCATTTCAGAAACAGGCAAAAATGCACACACTGACCTTACTAACCTCAAGGGAGAAAGAACAAACTTTATGATTAAGGTAATGAACTGGAGGTCAGCAATTCTGTGGCTTTGTCTACACATAAACTTGTGCTGGTTTAACTCAATGCTTGTCTACACAGGCAAACTAGCAAAACTAACATGGTATAATCATACTGTTATAATTATACCAAAAGAGAGAGATCACTTTAATTCCATAACAGTGTCCATAGAGAGTTACACCAACAATACTCAAACAGTATGAGTTTACCACTGTAGTTCGGCCTGTCAATCTCCTAGGATACACAAATGTCTATGGCCTCAGAAAGAACTGTCTGTCTGTTCTAATAAATCAACATTCAGAAGGATTATTCCTGGACATTGACTGCAATGGAAAGTACTTCCCTGAGCCTTTGCAGGCTCCTTTGCTATGGGAAAGCATATGTTCTAACTGTGGCAAGCTTCAAACTCAGGCCTAATCTCAGTGATAAGAAGTCCCTGAGCAGAGGGTCTCCACTGAGACCTTTCTGTCCTAGAGCTTCCAGAATTTTGTTCTGGACTCCATTAACTAAACACCCCTGCTGATAATTGTAAGTGATGCCCTTAATTATAAGTGATTACTTGGCAGAAATAGGGCTTTGAAGAGGACACCCAGAATTTTGCACTGGATCTGAAATTCTAGTGAGAGCAACTATAGGGTGCAAAGCACCAGTGTTCACAGGTGACTTGTGGCCTTCACATTTGAGGAGGCTGCCTCTATCTCAAAGTCCCGCCCTGGTTCAGCTTCTCTCCATGAGGCCCTGCCCTTGCTAAATCCTACTTGGCCCCCTCTCCTAAAATCGCCTCTTCCCACTGCTTACAGCAGTCTGCCCCCTCCCCTGAGCCACCGTCTGCCATTCATGCCAATTCTCCCTCTCCCCTGAGGCTCCTCCCCACTGGCCACTATTCACATCTCTCTTCTCCCTTCCCCACTCCATCACTAGCTCTGCCTGAGTTGCTAAGGCATCAGCAGCACACACAGCAGCTGGCATAGTCCCACAGTCGTTCAGAACCACATTTAAAAGTGATGGGGCCCTGGTCCTCTGGTTCCCACAGTTCCAGTGCCCTTTAGCTGACTTGTTTCCACATCAGAACAATGGAAGTTGTTCTAGCTATGGGCGTCAGCATTTTTAAAAGTGGTTTTGAACTTGCATCTCTCCCTGGCTGACCCAATTGTGAGATTCCTCCTGCAGCTACACATGCTGCTGATGCTTTAGTGACTCAGCTAGGGACAGTAATAGTGGGGGACAGGAGGATGGAGAAGCATAAATAGCAGATGGGGAGGGAGCTCTAGGGGAAGTTGGCCAAGAGGTGTGAATGGTGCAGGAGGAGGCTGAGAAGAACAAGTGGCAGGGATCTCAGGAGAAGAGGCAGAGCTGGGGTGGGAAGAGGCAGAAAGAGGGTGGGGCCTCCTCAGAGAAAGGTAGAACGAGGATGGGACCCTGAGAGGAAAGGGATGGATTGCAGATGGGACGAGGCAACAGAGGCTCAGAGGAAGCTTCCAGCTGCAGCTGTTTGGGGGTTTGTAGCCTCCTCAACCATCTCATACTCACCACCCTCGCCAGTGTTATATACTCTTGTCAATGTTTCCTATTTAGGAGGTGGGCTAGTACGTTTTGTATTTGCCTTGGATTCTGTGCAGCATCTCTGGTCAGCCCAAGATAAAGTGTTTTGTAGAACTCCAGCCTATAAGTGACAAAGTCATGGACAACTGTGGCCAAGCTTGTATCTGAGAGGAAAATAGCAGTCTGGCTAGACAAAAATACAGAAATATCTTTCCACAACTAAACAAACAAGGAGTCTTGTGGCACTTTTAAAGGCTAACAAATGTATTTATCATATAAGCTATCATGGCTATAATCCCACTTCTTCAGATGCATGAAATGGAAACTGCAAAATGTCATATATACACACACGTCCAGAGAAGGGTGGGTTATTGGTGAGTGGTAACAAGCGTAGGTAAGAATTACAGGTTACAGCTCTATAACAGGTTAAGGGCAAAGGGCTATTAATATTAATATTTCTAATAAGCCAGCTATTAGAAGTTTAACATGTACAGCTCAAGAGCTTTCCACAATTAAGGAGAAACTCTCAAAGTTGCACTGAAACAAATATTTGTGATGTTCTTTTGTGTATTCTTTACAGATTGTGGAACATTTTTATGGTGCCTGGTCCCCTGATAAAATAATGTTCTTTCCTCCTTTTTAAAGTTAAAAAAATCCCTTATTTTAAAAAAACAAAACAAAACATACAGCAACTTTCCGCATTGTTGAATAAACCCAATGGATAAGCTGTAACTCCATAAAGTTTAGGAACTCATTTATTATGTTACTGGATCAGACACTGCATTTATTCACACAGTGCATCTATAAAACCTAGCTTTCATTAGAGCTGTGGGGAGGCCCAGTCTCTTTCCCTTACTGGAGAAGGTGAAGCTCAAGAAGATAATTAACCATGAAACAATGAGGAGGCTTGCTGGGTAAGCAGTAGTGTGAAAACAGTTACTCCTCACAAAAGAAGGGAAATTAGCTGGCTGCATAAAAAAGGAAGTGTCAAACTGGAAGACTGAAAGGACTGCCAGAGTCAGTAAATAGCTCTATGCATCATTAATGCAATTTTTTAAAACACTTAAATGCCACAGCTGTCTAAACTTAAATGCATCTAAATACTATGTGTTCAAAGAGATGAGGATACCATGTTAACATAATTTCTCTTAAACTTCCAAATTTCATTTTTCACTAATTTTATCCACCCTTTCTGATGACAAGATTCACCAACTTCTCAGTATTGTACACTTGTTTACAAAGCCAGTGTCAACAGAGCATTCTACAGTGATTCCGTTTGCTCATTATATGTTAACAAACACATTATTTTCCATTCTTAATACAGATATTTTTGTGAACAGAAAGTTTTTGATTTTGCTTTTTCACAGAGTAAAGACTTACGATGTGTGCTTCCTTTCAAAACTTCCTTCTACTCGAATAGTGTTCCCTGAAGCGGCCACATTTTTGGCACAAATTCAGTTATATGCAGTGCCAAAAGAAACAGAATAAACAAACACTGCTTAATGCAGCTGGCTAGGAAATTTACATATTACTGCACACCAACATGAAGACCTGAATATGGATTAGAGCTACAGTGATGACACAAATGTCATATAGATAAAGGGAAACAAAATTCTGCACATCATTACTTACTTTCACTGGTGATTTACATTTTACTATTTAATACACATAATATATATGTATGTATGTGGATGTGTATGTATACATAAATATTAATGTAAAGGTGTGAATTTATATTTTATATAAATTTCTGTATATGCAGTTTAAAAAATGGGTGTAATTTTTCATGTCCCCCCACTGATAAAGCAAGGCTGTCTTATATGGCCAAATTTACAGAAACAGAATAAGTAACATTTAAACATTTCTAAAATTCCTTAAATTGCTTTTGTATATATATAAAATATGAAGACCCTAGACCCTGATCCTGCAAGCACTTATGTGTGTGTTTGAAGGATGTACAGCTACTATCATGAAAGATTCTAAAATATTGAATGTTAAGGGCCCAACTATGCAAACATTTACACACATGCTGCATAAATGTTAATCAACTTGGGGGCTTAACATCCAAAAGTGCAAGGCCCTTTTAAGGTAGAAGTAACTACTGTGCAGACCACTAGAGAAGAGGATTCCTTCCACTCTTCTAAGAACATCTTCCTTATTAACTCTTCAAGGATAGTATTAAACATAAGCTAAAATCCTACCTCCTGGCACTCACTGCAGGAATGCATCCATAAAAGATACTATGCAACAAATAAGACATTTAAGGTTATACAACAGTTATTTTCAAATGATCAAAAACATACCTGTCTGCTACATTGTACTTTTTAGCTTCTGTTTTTCTATCATGATCTTTTAAAAAAAATTACCACTAGCCCCAGAGCATTGTCGTGAGGTCAGCGAATGTTAGTTACAAACATAATCTATAGAATGTTGCTTCTTGGAGAGACAACATGTAGGAGAAACTTGTTATGCCACGATTGCATGAATGAATACATGGCACACCATCATTCAGGAGTCAAAACTCATTAGTAGGTCCAAACTCTCAAAAGACATAGGTTTCACTTAGTCACCTAAGTAGGTGTCTGAGAAGAACTCACATTGAATGCTGGATTCTTTTCGAAATCTGGCTCTTAGTGTCACAGTGAGAGCTATGATGTGCTGAGGATATCTGAGTGTCTGTCTCTTAGTTCCTTAAATGGAAACTCTGCTCTTTTGAAAATTTGGCTTCACTTGTGGGTACTGTGCCTTTGAAAATCTCACCCTCAGTGTATTTTCCTGTATTTTGTCATAGATGTTATTTTCTCTACAAAAACAGTGGCTGACAATTCTTTCAACATTCTGCTTAGATTGGAAGTGCATTAGATGCCATTTTCCAAGTATTACATATGTTGCTATTAAGACAGAACTCAATACCCATTCCTTGCTATTAAGGAAGGTGTTATTCAGTCACCAGTTCCAATACACTGACTTTTGGTGAGGGGAATGTCTTTATATTAAGACCCACAGAAGACCTTTGAATATATTGTTAAATCTGTTCTTTAATTTGTAGCATGGAAATAAATAGAACAGAATAGCTGCTGATTCGTAGAATACCAGCATTTACCACAGTTAGCTAAACCTATCTTATGTAAAACAAATAAGGAGTCTTGTGGCACTTTTAAAGACTAACAAATGTATTTATTGCATGAGTTTCTGTAGGAGAGATCCCACTTTGTCAAGCATCTGATGAAGTGGGATCTCTCCTATGAAAATTAAAGTGATAAATACATTTGTTAGTCTTAAAACCACCAGTAAAAAAAAAATCAGCTTAGCAAATAGTTGTCTTTTTTCGACCAAATGTGACATTCTCTCCCTCCAAACCCCAAAATGACACCAGTCTTGTGGCACAAGATGTGAAATATTCAGCCTAGGAACAAGCCTGTTGTCTGGATATATCAAAAGTAGGACAGGAGATGCTGAATGTAGTTTAATCAGGCTTTAACTTTATCATTAGATATCTTGGACCACCACCAGATAAATCTGCACAGTTCAGGTAATTCCACGATGATTTCAACACCCACCTGGAGGTTTGCTAGCCCTCTCCGCCTTTTGTTCTGTTAGGCTATGTTCACACACAGGGGGTTATTTCGATACAAGTTGTTTCGAAACAACTTGTATCGAAATAAGGTGTTATTTCAAAATAAGTTAATTTGAATTAAGAAAATGTTAATTCAAATTAAGGAAAAAAGCTCAAAGCGAAATAGCATGTTCGGACAACAGTTATTTTGAAACGAGTCACTGTTGTTTCAAAATAACATGTTCAGACGGGACTGTTTCGAAACAATCATTGCGAAACAATGTTGTTTCATCACCAAATGGGGTTTAAGTTGTTTTGAAACAATGCCATTGTTTCGAAACAATGGAACCTGTTGTTTTGAAACAATGGTACGTCGTGTGAACATGGCGTTTCTTATTTCGAAACAACCTCTGTTGTTTTGAAATAAGACTGCTGTGTGAACACACCCTTATGGTCTCCCAGCAACACATTGCTTGGACCATACCACCTCTCCCACCCCTTGAATGAGGGTTAAGATGGGCTATAAGGAAAGGAGATTGGCTCCCTGCTGAGCCACTCATTGGAGCCCTGAAACCCACCCCCCAATTCTGCTCCTTCAATAGGCACCTCCCTTGTAGGTCCTTTAACAAGCCATTATCTGGTCACTAAATCTCTTCCCTATGAAGTACCTGAACTGGACATCTGCTCCATGCTTATAATAAGTCATGAAACCTCACAAAACCACTACTATATGTGGCACTAATTGCCACCCTTGGAGGAAAGAGCAAAGGATTTCATGGATGAGTAACCTCAACTCTCCACTGCAGCCTACAGTAGGATCCTCCATGTCAGGAAGGAGGGTGTACTATGATGTCGTTTTGGAGATCAAGGAAGTGTCACTGTTAATGCTGTAAATAAATGAGTACTTCAGCTATCAGGATGGTCAAACTTGGCACCTGTCTTCACTCAGTTTAGTTGACATCTGCTCTGTTGAGGTATTTGCCTTTTCTTTCTAAAGGGAAGCCAGTGGTGTGTTTCTCAAGTGGGTCTCTAGCAGAAGCCCTATAGAAATCAAATAGACCAGCACCTGTCACTGAAATCACCTGTCACTGGCACCTGTCTAAACTCACAAAAAGCTCATTTGAAAAAAAGCCATAACCAAAGGCAACAGGAATTTCAGATTTTGACACCAGTGGTTTGGAAATGTGATGAGCTGAAAAAGATGACAGTGACATGAATTAAATAATGACTTTGTTAGGACTTGATTTGTAAAGCAGCTGAGTACTTGGTATAGGACACTGAATGCTCTTCTCACCAATTAAGTTAACAGAAGAACTAAGGGTTTTCAGCACACTACCGGATAAGACCCTTATGTGGCACTTCTAAACTTTTATACAAGGTTCCTTCAGCTATCTCCAGCCTTACAAAAATAATGGCTTGGGGCTTAATTGGACTCTTTCTAATGTTAAATAAGTTTTTGTTTAGTGGTGTTACCTAACAAATTAATGGAGCAATAACTAATACATTTGTCAACTCTAGAGGTCTCTTTTAATAATTTAGAACAAGTATCAGCCCATTGCTTGCTCCTTTTTTTTGTTTTTTTGCATCAACAAAAAGGACACAGAAAAAGTGAGACAGAGATTTGATTTAGCAGTGAAACTTTTAAAAAACTGTTTTCTTTTCCAAAATGCTCCAGAGAGGCTGCAGATCAGAGGAGAGGGATGAGGAGATCAGCTCAGCAGCAGTGTAGCAGGGTTGTTTTTTTATTTTGTTTTTCAAAGTGCATTATAAAGAATCCAAGAGAAGGCTGGGAAAAATCCCAAATAGCGCATTAAGGACTGTCTTCCCCGCCTGAGAAATAAGCATCCAAGAAACAAGCCCATGAAAAAGAGAGTGAGAGAAACCCCCTCCTTTTTTTTAAAGTGAGCTGTCTCACCATTGCAGATTTTCCCAAGTCCTTACAGCTCTAATTAAAATGTGGTAATTGGTTATGTTACTTCAATTACCATGATGCATGGACATTGATGCAAAGCGACACCAATTGAATCCCTTAGGTGTTATACCCCAAGGCCATCCCATTTATTGTGGCCTTATTATTTTCAATTATGTGGCTGGATGTACAACATACTTTCAGAGCCAATACACATGGGGCTTTTGCTGGACATGCAGTGCAGTGTACATACAGGATGACTCAGGAGATAAAAAAAAATTTGCATGAGGCACAGAAGTTGATTTTCACATCATACAAAAACAACAATAATCCGGTGGTACCTTATAGATTAACAGATTTCTTCAGGTATAAGCTTCGTGGGCTCCAACCCATCTGACAAGGTGGGTTGGAGCCCATGAAAGCTTATGCCCAAAAAAATCTGTTAGTCTAGAAGATGCCACAGGATTATCATTGTTTTTGCTGTACACAGACTAACACAGTTACCGCTCTGGAATTTACACAATACAAAGAATCAAAGACAGGAATATTTAAGAGGTATTATGAACCAGATTGAAAATTAGAGTAGCCTGAACCTAAATTATCTTGGCTGAAAATATCTATATCTATTTTATGAGTCTGATTAGTAATGCCCCCTTAATAATTAGCAGTCTCTGTTAACTGAGAAAGGAGAGTGTAGATTTCTGCAGAGAACTGATCATAATTCTGTACTTTATTGTATGAAAAGAGCATGTGACATCCATGGAAGTTCTACTTATGCAACAAGCAGTTTCTTCAGTAACTGAGAAAGGCAGGAGTAGGTGAGGTGCAAACACTGTGAGAATAACCATTCAAAAATATAGATTTGGAGCCTAGTCTTTGGCTGCACCACATATACTTTGTGCTACATCAGCAGAGTAAAAAAGCTGCAATGACAGCCTGTCTTGAGGGCAAAGGCTTCTGCTTGTGTGGGTAGTGAATCCTGTACTAAACCCATTGTGGTTCTTCATGTAAGGAGCAAATTCAGGAGGCATGTGGTCAGGGTATCTGTGCGCTCTGGCAATCTGTGGCTACTAGAATGGTCCACTGAAGCCATAGGCGCATGTCACCCTGGGAATATCCCTGACAGTGATGGACCAGATATACGGAATCATCCTTAACCACTTTTTGTTTAAATAAAAAAATGGACTTTATATCTTATATTCCAGCCCTGGTTAATTGAAAAACAGCTGTTATAGATAAGAGGTGACATTGCGAGGACTAGAGCTCAGTTGGATCACATTATTGTTGTACTTCCAGCTTGATTAAGTAAAATCCAAGGATCTCAAATGCTTTAAAATGCTAAAGGATTAAGCATCACAACATCTCTGTCAGGTAGCAAATATTTGTTCCTGTTTTACACACTGGGAAACTGAAGTGCAGATAAAGAATCCTGTCAAATCACAGAGCAAGTCCTAGTCTCCTGATCCCAGTTAAGTTCTTCAGCCAGAAAACCAATGGATCATTTATTGTGTTTAAATTAAATAATTTTTTTCTAGCCTCTTTAACCTAACCAATTTTTTTGCCCCTTTTGAGCAATTTTGAATTATAATGCTACTTAGCAGATATAACTTCTGCCTCATGAGAAGGTCATCTTTTACCAGACTTTGGTGTTTATGTTACATACTAATACATCTTTGTTATGTCTAGGATTGTGAGGCAGGCTATTGCAAGGCTAATAAAAAATTTAGTAAAGTTTTTTTAAGGCATCATGAAAGAAAAGAAATTTGAAAGACACTTGCAAACTCTTTGTAATTAACTCAAATACAGCTTTCAGAAGAGAATAAGCAATCAAAATAAGAAATAACTTAGGATAATAAGGAAGAGTAAAAAGATAAAGGAAGATTCTGGTATACAAATTAAAAGAAGAATAGAAGATGTAAGCAACTCCTGCACCTCTGTAAGGCAACATAATCAGCTGTCTTATTTACTGTCAGAGAGTCAGATGCCACTGGAGGTATAAAACATCTCATTTGTTTTCATAAATTACAGTATATTGTGGGCAACCTCAAATAAAGACTTGTTACCAGGGGATACTGTTTCTGTGCCAAGACTGGCACACCATCAAGTGCAAAGAGATAGGGAAGCAGAGGAAGCAATCTTGGGACCATCCCAAGAAATGACTACACAGGAACTGAGTGAAAGGAAAAGCTATAGCATGCCAGCTCAGGACTGGGGAAGAGTAAGAACCCAGAATTCTACTGAGATTGGTGCTGGGAATTCACACAGTTTTTATCAACCCCAGAAAGCTGTGGCTACTGCTATGTTTAGAGAATCATATTATAAACACATCCATAATGAGAGAATCCAAAATGAAATATTTCCCTAAATGAAAATTAAATGAACATCTGGAAAGTTCTTAATATCTGCCATTTCTCACCACAGAGGAAGGTATAACTCCTACCCAGTTGCAGACAACTCAGTCTAGCACACTAGTTCTGCTTCCCCCAGGCAAAGTGTGAACAAAGCAGTGTGCAGCTTGTGAAGTTTCATGGCATCTAGACATCAAGTAACACGCAGTACTTGTATTGTCTCTCCACCTCAGCTCCCAATCGATTCCAATCCCAAACAGAGACACAAGACTCACTTTGCTCCTGCTGCAACTGCAGTGCCAAGCTCTAATTAGCACATAGCAGCTTATTTAGAATAACTGCAGCTCTGAACAGCAAAGAGCTTACATACAGCAGCTGCTCATATGGAAGAGGAAAGAATATGCTCTCATCTCACTAAAGAAACTTGAACCTCTATTCATCAGCCTGCAGGATTTCTCACAGTTGCATCTTGCTCCTGCTCTAGGCACAAGGGAGCAGCTAGACTTACTACTGCAACTATAAGTTTAAGCATGAAAAAGCAGCCATCCAATCTCTTTGTGGCAGCTCACATCTCCGTGAAATATAACATAAACCCAGTTCAGCCTCTCTCTGGAAATTATACTCCTATTACAGCAGCCTCCAGCAAACAAGCTCCAGGAATATGTAGAACTCCATTTGTTCCTTGCAGCACGGTACAAGACAACAGCTACTGTACACTCTTGCTGTTGCAGCTCCAAGCTTAAAATGGTTTCTCTAACTCAAGTCCACTCAAACAAACCAGTCCAACCCTCCAGCCCTATGTACTGTCTCTTGGAACTAATGGTACTATTTAAAAACAGAGCCAAAAATAAAAAAGTCCCAAAATTGTCCATGGGTTGGATCAGGTACCAGATATTTGCAAGAAATAAAGAATGGGTAATAGACCCTTAATACAATTCTTCCCAAAGAAAACGTTCTACTGTTATTCTCTTCCCCATCTCTAAAGTCTCTTCAAATCCACTTGTCTAACCAGATGTGATTTTCTGGCAGGGCCTGGGCCGCTTCCTGCTTCTGGTCATGTGGCTGTAATGAGAAAGTTTGGGAAGTGACTGGACAGAGAAACTAAGCTGCTCGATGCTCTAATTACCCTGGCAACCAGAAGATTGGGCATCTTAGTAATTCTCAGTTAGTAACTACCTGAACTTCCTGCTTCCAGTCACATGACTAAGCATAACGAGAGCACCAGCAGCAGAAGCAAAACATTGGGTGGGCCTGCTTTCAACGTGGCTGCCCTATGGCCCACCCACCTCCATTCTTAAGTACGCCCCTGACCTAATCCCTCAGCAAGTCCCCTTTTCCCAATCATATTTTGTTCCTGACATCCCTTACTTCTGTCCTCAAGTTCTCAAAATACAAGCATCAGTAAGCTGGATAGATGCCTCTTCAACTCTCACCTCCCTTCCTCCCCTCATATATAAGCCTAAGATGTCATCTATAATGGTACCTCAAATTCCTTGCTCCAACTCCACCTTGGGCCATCTCCAGTTTGGCTTTTGCCTTCCACTTCATAGAAAATGCTCTCACTGAAGAGTTAGTGTTCCTTGCTGTATCTTCAGCCTTCCAACCCCTTGGCTGCTGTTGACCCACCTACCTGATCACCTTCTCAGCTTCTTGTCCTTCTTTAACTTTTGCGATACTGTCCTTTCTTGGTGGTTCTTCTATGTCTCTGGCCTTCCTACAGGACTCCATTGGCAGTCCTTGTCCTCCCATTTTTTGCTTCTGCGGGAGTCCAACAGGATCTAACCTTGGTCCCTCCACCTTTTATTCCCCCCTTTTTTTGGAGCGATTACATCTGCTCATGTGACTTCAACTGCCATCCTTAAATGGATGACTTACAAATTAATCTTTCCACTCCCTATTTGTCTCTCCTCATCTAATCCCACATTTAATTTTCTTTCTCAGATGTTTCACCCTGAATATGTCAACTAAATGTTATCAAAATTGAATTCCTAGCCTTTCCTCTCCAAAGCTTCCCACTTGCTCATTCACTGTTGCATTTGACCATACTGCCACCCTCCTTGTCACTCTGGTAACCAGCATGAGTGCTGACTCCTCCACCTGCCATGCATTTCACATTCAAGCCATGCCTGGAGAACCGGCTCTGTGTAAAAAAGGGCTTCATGCACAGGATTTCCCATTTTAAGACTTGCAGCCTATCTGGTTCCCAAGGGATGAGTCTGTGTCACCATGCTGGCCCCTTGTCCTCTTTCGAAGCATTTTGATCTCTTTCCTTCCCTCCTCCTCCTCCCATCCCCCCAGCCATAAAGCACTGCTCCTTTCATTTGGCCAGCTAGACAAACTGACTCCTGCCCAATTTGCTTAAAGGTGCAGTGCAATCTTTCTCCACAGTATATTTAATATCTGACTTTTTATTCTGGAACATAAAACTAGAGCTTTTATTGTCCTTTTTATCTCTAGTATTGTTTATGTAGCTTCCTCTAGCCTCCTTAATATGCACCTTTTCCCCCAAGCTTATACAACACATAGATAAGCAGATTCTCTTCTTTGCCCTTCACTGGAACGATGTCACTCCTCCACTGTTTCATTGGTTTGTGCTCCTCCTGCACATCAAGTTTAAGTATCTTTTATTTGCTTCCAAAGCCCTGTGCAACTCTGCATCTCTCTTATTATTCTTATTACCCACACTTCCTTTTGCATTGTCGCTTCCCCCCCCACCTCAGCACTTACATCTGTCTGTTTCTCTGCTTTTCCAAGTTCCAAAGGGGTAGGCATGTTAGTATAGTTCAGGGGTCAGCAACCCGAAAGAGAAGAAGAGCCATTTTTAAAAATTCTTTTAATAGCCAAGTGTTTTGAGAGCCACGATAGATGTAGCCTTCTCCTGGGCAGGACTAGGCTGGCCTTAGTGCCCCCAGTTGGGGGTGGGCAGAGCTGGGTCAGGGTGCCTGCTGTAGGGTCCCCTAGTGGTGAGGGGACACCCAGCACCAGGAGCAGGCCCTCCTCAGGGCTCCCCAGTGGCAAGAGGAAGCCAATGGGGGGAGGGAGGTGGCAGAGCCACAAGGGGACAGCCAAAGAGCTGTGTGTAGCTCTGGAGCCATAGGTTGCAGACCCCTGCTTTAGCTCAGCAAAACAAACAAAGAGTCCTGTGGCACTTAAAAACTAACAAATTTATTTATTGCATGAGCTTTTGTGGGAGAAAATACCACTTTGTCATTTTCTCCCACAAAAGCACATGCAATAAATAAATCTGTTAGTCTTTAAGTTCCACAGAACTCCTTGTTTGTTCTGCTTTTCCAATAACTCTCTCCTTTACTTTCTTCCATGTCATCTCTTCAAAGATATATTCATTCTGAATAATCCATGAGACTACTACCCTCATTTATTTTCTTCCTTAAATCCTTATTACACTGCAACACAAGAATTTAAATTGCAAGAAATTAGCCAGTTAACTAATTGCTAGGTAGAAAGGCACCTGGGGATATTTTTGGATACATAAGATTTTGTAAAAAAAAAAAATGATGCAGCATCAAGACACAAGCCACTCTTTACCTTAACCTCTTTGTTTTAGTGCAGTACCCCTTTTTTACACAGTATCTGTTGGTCTTTGAGACTGCTGGCACTTTGGGGAAGGGGCTTCTCATGGGTCTGTAGAATACCATGTACATTTTGGGTCAACTCCAAGAGATCAAGTAGTTTTTGTTTTCCTTTTAAATAGAATTTTTTTAAAAAAAATCTCTGTTTAAAAACAAACTAACGAAAGTTAACATTATATTGTCAGTCATTTGATTATCAAGAAAGGGGAAGATGCCAAGCAATTTTTCATTATATTTATTTATTATAAACCTAAAAAAAATAAGCTAAAATATATGTTTTGTTCATTCTATTATCTTTAAGATGCACATCAGTACACGTATTGCATAGGATTTTCAGCTTTGCTTCTGTGGTATAATATTCATACATTAGCATTATGACAGTGACGCAGGACATGCTGGGTCAATTCATCCATTACTGTCAATGAAGTAATAGTAAGGATATGGCTTATTGTCTAAATAGAGTTAATACATTCCAATATGCTGTACAAGACCTGTTTAATTTACACCACTTAATTGACACTTAAGTAATATGACATTTTGCCTCTTGTAAATTACTCCCTAAGATAAGAGTAGAGGAATACATTTTCTTTATATTTTAAGTAGTACATAACTTGTTCCATACCCGCAGTACTCTATCGCAGTGTTTCCCAACCTAGATTTGTGTGACACACACCCCATGCTAAAATTACTTTTAAAACCCCTTAATTTAATTAGAAATTTGATGTAACATCTGGTTCATGCATATACACCTGAAGAGCAACAGCATAAAAGCAATTTGATTATGACACTAACTAAAATAAATGAGGATTTTTTCCCCTCACCAGTGACTTTTCCAAAATTCCATGGTACACCTGCTCATGCCTGATGGCACAATTATGTGCCATGGCGCCAGAGGTGGTGCTGGGGCGGGGAGAGACCCGGGGCACGGGCCCAGCCCCCACCCCAGCGGGCAGGCTCTGCCCCAAGCTGGAAGGCCCCGCCCCCTGCCCAGGGATAGGGCCGGGGGGGGGCCCGCACAGCTGCAGGCAGCTAGGCCACAGTGCGGCCCGGCCAAAAGCAGCCGCTGGAGGCCGGGCCTGCACCCGTGGGCAGCCAAACCCCCGATCCCCGGCCGGGGATGGGGCCGCTGCAGCCACGGCCGTGGCTGGCCAGGGATCAGGCCCCAGATCCCTGGCCCGATTGGGCCGGAGATCTGGGGCACTGGCTTTGGGACCCTGGGTATGTGCCCCAGTGTGCCCAATGCCAGTGACGCCCCTGCATGGCGCACAGGTTGGGAAACAGTGTTCTGTATGAAGAATACATTTAGTGAGAGAATGCTGATAAAAGATAATATTAACAGTGAAAAGAGCTTTTCTGAAGTATCACATTCATATTCAATAAAAAATCATTATCGGCCCAATCCTTTAAGGTACTGAGCATGACTTACGCCCCCCCTGCATTTATTTTCTTCCCATTCTTTAAGTTCCCCCTTCTTCAAAGCATCTGGTGAACTGGCATTTTCTCCCATGAAAGCTCATGCAATAAATAAATTTGTTAGTCTTTAAGTGCCACAGGACTCCTGGCTTATTTTGCTGAACTAGCTTAACATTGGTACCACTTTGGAACTTGTCAGCCTGCACAGAAATCTGTACAAGTTGAATGTACCCATTCTTTGATAGAATCAGATCCCAACTGATTAAAAATGAAGCAAACAGCACATGTATATTGCGAATTTATCTCATTAATTGGTCATGTCCATATACTGCATTGTTTTGTGAAAAATGAAGCTTTACATGTTGATTGTAAAGATTAGGAATGATATCTACAGCCAGAAAATCCACTGTCAGATGAATATGTTTGCCATTCACTGGAATAATGTTTCTCATGTGACAAATCAAACAATGCTAGGCCTTTTAAAAGAAAACATCGCTCACCGGGTCTTTTCCCAACTTCTTTTGTAGCCTGCTTTGCCACTGGACAGCTTGCATGACAATGGCTTCCCACCTTCTTTCAAGATTTACAATGATCAGCTGCATAGACTGGTGATCTGCATTCAGATTGCAGGTTTCTTGGTCATCCAGGAGGTGCTGGCATAATCGCAACACAGAGGCTACCCCACGACGTCTCTGTTTGATCTCACAGCACAGAGACTGCAGGACAGAGAAATAACTGATGTCAGTGCAGTGTAATCTACAAATGTATAAAATTAACTATTAGGTTTATACTTTGTAGTGTCCACTCTTTCTCTTACAATATATCTGTGTTCCATTCATTGTTTCCTTGATACCTAATGTCAAAGCTTGGCAATACACTCACAAGTAGTAATAATAATTAGAACCCTGTATGGATACAAATATATGGAGCCGTATCCAATCTGCATCCACAATAAATGGTCTGTGGATATCCGTATTGTATCCACAGATGCGGATATAATGCAGATATCTGCGGATATCCACATATTTGCAGGGCTCTAATAATAATGGCAATGAGACTGCAAAAATACTTTAAATCTTCAGATTAATGTAGCTAACTGCCTGAAAGATCCTGAAAGATTCACAGAACATATACAGTTCTCTCCAGCCCTTAGACCACTGGGACATTATGCCTGGAAATTAGTTAGCCCACTAACATCTAGTCATGCAAGTTTTTAAAAAGGATTTAAAGAATCTTTTGGGAAAAATAAACAAATGACTAACTCATAAAATGGCATATTTGAACTCAATGTTTAATTCAATTCAGATCTAGAAAATCAAAATAAATATATTATTTCAACAGACTGCTAGAAATTATGGGCCATATGTTACATTCCTGAGGAAAAATGTGCATTAGGGAAGTACAGAGGTCCTCTTCACAATCTTTACAAATGCTTTTTGTCATTATTAAGAGCCTAAGGTACTTTTACACTGAAATAAAAATAGGAATACTGTGATAATGATATCTGTGTTCAAAATCATAACAATTTAATAGTATCCACTGTATTTCATCGGAAAGATTCAGTGCAACAGAAGAATATAATTTGCACCTCATCATGCAACAGAAACCAATGAACAAGCCTTGTTATTAACAAATAGTGGCTGAGGCCAGGAAATGTTGCAAGAAACCTGTGTAAGTGCATTGGAAATCCCATATGAAAACAGGACAGATAGTAAAATAAACAAGGAATCCTCTGGCACTTTTAAAGACTAACACATTTATTTATCGCATGAGCTTTCGTGGGAGAAAATCCTATTTCAGACACTTTGAAGATGGGGGACCTTACGGAATGGGAGGAAAATAATTGCAAATGGAAAATAAATCCCTGCATTTATTTTCCTCTCATTCTGTAAGTTCCCCCATCTTCAAAGCATCTGACAAAGTGGGATTTTCTCCCACAAAAACTCATGCAATAAATACATTTGTTAGCCTTTAAGTG
Organism: Podocnemis expansa; assembly: GCA_007922195.1. Classification (NCBI taxonomy): domain Eukaryota; kingdom Metazoa; phylum Chordata; order Testudines; family Podocnemididae; genus Podocnemis; species Podocnemis expansa. The sequence goes on from ML681963.1 coordinate 68,831,166, forward strand.
CCAGAAGATTCCTTGTTTGTTTTGCTGAACTAGACTGACATGGCTACCCCTCTGGAACTTGTCAACAGCATAGGTCAGAGCCATAACTACAGCGCGACCAACAGGGCTCTGCCCCAGGCGCACCAGAGTGGCTCAATAGAGCCACTCTATTAAGGGGCAGGTTTTGCGGCACTGGCTCCAAGCGCCGCTAATGGCAAGGGGTGCGTTCCAATTGGAATGTGCCCCAGGGAGCAAAACAGAGCGTTACGTCTCTGGTGTAGGTAGTACATCTCCTGTGCCTCAAGTAAGGGACATGCTTCCTCATTCTAAAGGACAAAGCTTAGCTATTTATCTGTGCACTCATGATTCATGTGTGGGGCTTTCGAGTGCCATATTCTCCACACTCACCTGCCCAATCTGGTCACTTAATATTGCATCAGCATAGCATTACTTGTGATGTCTTTTTAAAGGAATTGCTATGAGGTTTGGGGTATATGGCCTGGGCATATATGAAAAAGAGCTCTTTAGTCTCTTATTTGACTATATGCCCTCTTATGTCATGCTGTGAATCTAATATATGATTTGTAATTGGTACTTATGCTGTTCACTGAATTATGCTATAGTACGTAATAATGTATTTCATGTGCAGGAGATTTCCAGATAATTTAGGTTGTAACATCTCAACTTCTGTTTCCTTCTGCAGGATGCCACAGATGAAAGTGTGTGACCTTTTAAGAAAATCTTAACAATCATTTATGTTTCTCTTAAGGAGCAGGTATTTTGCTTTTAATATCCTGTTAATAATTTTAAAAAAAGTAAACTAAATTCATGACAACTTTCAGAGTAGTTCACAAAGTACAAATGCTTGAAAAATAGAGATAATTGAACTGAACACCCCCTTCTAAATGAGATTAACAAAACAATAATATTCTTTAAAAATAAATTACGCTTCTATACTATTATACCCTTTTGGCTGTAAAAAAAAAATGAAGCTATATTTAGAAGTGATGCATGTCAAAACAATGGTTTGCTTCCCAAAGCGTTTGTGCTTGTGCAGTGACCCTAAGCTGAAGGACTGAAGCAAAATAGTGGTACACATGTCTAAAAATACATCTTTCTTTTGCCTACAGATAGCATGCAAGTGATTTTTTTAAATTCAAAGCCTTCAAAAGAAATGATGATTATATCCACAACATAGCTGAATTACTAATCTACTGGCAGAATTGGACTGTTCTAACACTTAACAGATTGCTTATTAATCAATAAGGGTAAACAAGACAATGCAATCTCATCTAGAGAATGAGTTTTAATACCTAAAAATATTTGTGTTCAAAATGTTAACCCACAAAAGGCTTCATTAGAAGATGCCTTAAAATGATTAAGTGCATTTCATTGTAAAGTACACTGAGCAGTACATCAGCAGGTGGACATTTCATACAGATGTTCCACTTACTGATATAATGCATTCTATAGCTATTTAAATTACCCTAACTCTGTGATAGCTGGAATTCTATTATTTCTGTAATGAGAGAACTCTGTACCTTAAATATTTCTGAATTTTAAATAAGGTGAATGACAAATTCCCAAACCACTATTTATGGAAAAATATTACCAGGAATTTATTCAATTTAGACCAGTGCTGGATTTTCACTTAAATTTCCTGAACTTGTCCTTATTTATTTTCCTAGGGTTCACTACTATATACCCACACAGCTTATGAAGTAATCATATGCCTGACATTTCTGCTGCTGTTCATTAGCCTAATATTATACCAGAAAAACATTCTAGATACAAAGAAAGTTGAAGGTCTTAATTAACACTGCGAAAGCGAAGAAATCCAACAGTAAGGTAGCTTTCAGGAGTTATATTCTACTATCAGTTACAGTGGTGTAAATGTGAATAAACCCCAATGAATCTCAGAATCTGGCCCCATGCTCTTAACTCATACTCTTATCTTGATGTGCCTAACAATGGCATCCCTGCAGTTCTGGATGCTATAACACTTCTGTTGGAATAGAATAGAATAGAATAGAATAGAATAGAAGGACCATTCGATACATAAACCAAAATATATGGGTTACAGTGAGACCTACACATTGTATAATCTGCAAGCAGAGATACGGGACCAAATTCATCTCTCATTTACATCAGTTTTCTGCCAGCATAGCATTAACTTTACAGAAGCTATTCTTGTCTTACAAGGGTGTGACAATACAATTCAACCATGGTAGTTTTATTTCAACTTTATTAGGTGTTGCTATGATTATTATTAAAAAAGGGAAAGGATGAAACATGCATTTTAAACAAGTTGGAAGGCAAATAATGTCTCTAGAAATAGCTACCTTTGCTCAGGTAAAGACATGCTTAAACAATATATAAGACTCAGGCTACAATCAATTCAAAGGGGGGGTGTTTATGGTTTGCTGCATAGCATACAAAATCATCATTATTCAAAACATTGACATGACATCTCCCAGGGTTCTATACCTATCTGCACTTTGTAGCTATTGAAATGGAATGATCATAAAAAAACTGTCACCTGCTTTCCAAATTTTCACTTTATTTTAAATATCTAAAAGATATAACTATATTTTGAGTTACTAGCCTCTACAAAAAAACACCATATAGTCAATAGAGCCATTACTTAACAAAAGAAAAGCAAAGAGCACCAAGATTTTCAGACATAGGGCTATAAAGTGCATGAACTTTAAACCATACATCTATTTTTAGGCACCATACTGATGTTCAAAAGTGCTGAACATCCTGCAGCTCTGATTGCCCTCTGTGGGAACTGTTGGTGCTCAGGAATTTGAAATCAGGCAGCTGTCTATATATATAGAATGAGGAGCCTAGTTGTAGGCTTCTATGTTTGAGAATCTTAGCTGTCTTGTTTCAATAATGCAGATCTAGAAAGAGATAACTGGTGAATATACAGGCACTATTATAATACAGAGTTTGTTAAAACGTATTTCCCCTAGGAGGGGTTCCTGTACATCACAGCAGAACCCTAGAGGTCCTTCTGCTCTCTGCATAACCCAATGTTTAATACTTTGTGACTGTTAACCTGACAGCTGGAAAAGGGCTGGATTGCACTCCGTTCACAGTCTGCTAATACCTCACCTTAAATGATCTTGAAGGGTCACTGCTAAATATCAAAGACCACCCCCAAAGCAAGGGTCAGAAGCATTGTCTAGGCAGAACCTTGTACTAGGATGACTCAGGGACAAAGAGTTGAATCAATGAGCTCTCATGGTAAAACTACTGCTTAGCTACTAAGGCCCTGGTTCCACAAAGTACATGCTGAACTTTAAGCATGTGAGGAGTCCCCTTCAATTCAGTGGCAGTATACACATACTTTAAGTTAGGCTCAGTTTTCAACACAAGGATATTCTTCCTCTAATTCCAAAAACAAAACAAAAAATGGACTGTGACATTTATTGAGGAAACTATAAAATACCAAGTTTATTTTCCCATTGTCCAGTGCATCAGTCTAGTTCAATGTACAACACTAAACCAGAGAGATTTCTCGACAATGGTATAATTGCTCTACAAAATTGATAAGCTGACATTATTCACAAACGATCAAATTCTCATATCAGAGAATCATAGAAAAGTGGGGCTGGAAGGGGCCTTAAGAAGTCATTGAGTGCAGTCCCATGTTCAAGTAAATCTAGACCAACGCTGACATTTGTTTGTTCAAACTGCTTTTAAAAACCTCCAGTGATGGTGATCCCACAGCTTCGCTTGGAAGCCAAATCCAGAATTTAACTACTGCTATAGTTAAAGGTTTTCTTCACATCTAACCAAAATCTTTTCTGCTTGCTGGAGATTAAGCCCCTTACTTCCATCTTTAGTGGACATGGAAAACAACTGAGCATTTCAACAGCCGTTAATATATTTGAACAGTGTCATCAGCCCCCTCTCCCGTGCTTCTCCTAATATTAAACAGTGCTAGTTATTTTTAGCCTTTTCTTCCTGGTTTATTTTTGTTGTTGCACTCTGGACCAGGGGTTCTCAACCTTTTCAGGTTGTTACACAGCTGGGAGACGTCCCCACTATGCGCAACACACCAAGCCTCCTCACCGCCCAATGTCTTCGTGCCATGGCTCCCCTGAAAGCCTCTGTACCCATGGGCTCTTCCCCTGACCATGCTACCAGGGGTCTCTTCCCTCAGCTGCTGGGAGCCTTGCCACCACTCACCCCCAGCCTCTCTGCCTCTTTCTCCCAATTCCCCATCCCTTTTCCAGCCCTGGCATCTTTCCCCCTTGCCTCTGCCGTCTTTTCTCGGGCTGCTTAGTTGCCACTCTGTCACTTTCCCTCTGCCCCTCCTCTAGTCCCAGTGTCTTTCCCTGAAGTCCTGTGCTGCCTTTTTCCCAGGGCTGCCTGCCCACCCAGATTCCCCTCCTGGATTTGAAGTGCTGGTCAATGAAATCACTGATTGACAGCACAGAGTGCAAACCGCAAACAAGAAAAGAAATGAGTAGGTGGGGCTGTGCAGGGTTTGACCCAATCAAAGGACAACTGGGGTGGGACTGAGTCAAGGAGCATGCTGACTGACTCGCTATCCTGGGAGCACAGCCTGCCTGACTGAGATTCTGATTGGCAGCTAGACCTGCAAGCAGCTGAGATGGGATTGGCTGGAGTGCTTTTTTTGTTCCCGTTCTCTCTGACGTAGGTGCTCTGTGCATATACTTAACAGCTTTGCTGCTTGTGCACAGCTTGGCAAGGAGAAGGGGAGAGCAGAGCCTACGACACAGTAACCACTGTGCTGGGACACGCTTTTGTGTCACGATACAGTGGTTGAGAACTGCTGCTCTGGATTGTCTCTAATTATTTCACAACTTTCTTAAAGAATGGTGCCTAGAACTGGACATAGTACTCCAGCTGAGGACTCATCAGTGCTGAGTAGAGTGGGGCAATTACTTTCTGTGTCTTAAATACAAGACTCTGGTAAATGCATCCCAGAATGATACTAGCCTTTTTTGTAACTGCATCACATATTTGACTCATATTCATTTTATGTACCCTTACAATCTTTTCAGCAGTATTCTCGCTAGATAGTTATTTCACATTTTGCAGTTGTTCATTTGGTTTTTCCTTTCAAAATGAATTATTTTGCACTTGTCTTTGTTGAATTTCATCTGACTGAGTTCAGACCAATTCTCCCATTTGTCAAAAGTAATTTTGAATTCTAATCCTGTTCTCCAAAGCCCATGCAACTTCTCACAGCTTGCTATTAGCCACAGATTTTATAATCATACTCTCAAACCCATTATTTAAGTCATTTATTTAAACATTGAACAGTACAAGCACCATGACTGACTCATGTGTGACCCCACTAAGATATGCTCCCCTAGTTCAACAGCAAAAAATTAATAACTACTCTTTGAGTAAGGTCTTTCTGTCAATTGTGTGCCCACCTTACAGCAGCATCACAAAACTGTATTTCTATTGCATAAATCTAATGATCATATAGAAACATTTAGATTTATTTTCTGTAGCAAGTTACACGTCTTCCCTACTTTTTGTAAGTACTGAAATTTCTTTACATGAAGACCTAACATATTTCTATCAGTTTTGTCTCTCCTACTTAATGTGTGATTGACTTATGCTTAAGAATATTGTAACTTGTGAAAAAAAGAAATCTCAGAAAATTCAAGGCCCAAATCTAGTTGAAAGCATCTGAGCTCCTTGGAGACAGAAAAGCTGTTTGAAAGACTGATAGCTTCTAACTCACACATTTTCACTTTCTTTGTACTTTTAGGTACATAGGGATTGACACACCCTGTCAGACTAGTGGTTTTTCTAATCCTGTATCCTGGTTCTAACAATGGGCAGTGCTGCATGCTTATGAAGAAGATGCAAGAATAAATACACGAAGGACAATTATGAAATAGCCCCCTCAAACTGGAAGCACCTGCTTAACTTTTGCCATTAAGAGTTGGCTTCTCCCTCTAATGCATGGGTTCTTAACCTTTTTTGGCCAGGCAGCATTGTAACTAATCATTTCGGCACCTCGTGCATGTGCCACTCAGAAAGTGCCCCTCACAATAATCAGCGCCTGGAGCGAGCAGCACGGAACACACCTTTTTATAGAGCAGCTAAATGGAGTTGCTCTGGGGCACGTGGGGCAAAACCCTGTTCGCCCCATCGTAGTTACTGCCCTGCAGCCAGGACTCAGAATAAGTTTGGGAGTTAGCTTCATGACCCATACTCCCGGCCAGCTGCCCCTCCCTCTGCTGTCAGTGAGTTGGCAGGAAGGGGAGCAGTTGACTCTTCAAGCCCTGCCGTCCTCCTTCCGCAGCCAACGCAGAGCAGCATTCCTGGTGACCCGCCTGCCCCCAGCGGGTCACCCCTCCCCAGAGTGCAGAGAATGGCCAGCGTGGGACTTTTGCTTGGAGTGGCCCTTTCCACAGAGTTCAGCCACTTTGCTCCCAGCCCTCCCCTAAGCACTGAATGGGCATGATCCAGGGACTGGGGGCAAGGCAGCCTCTGTTCAGTGCTGGGTGGGGCTGGGGGCAAAGTGGCCGAACTCCACAGAATGGGCTGCTCCAGGGCCCCCCCGTGAAAGCAGCGGCCCTGTGATGGCTGCTTTCTGTGCCCTGGGGAGGAGCGGCTGGCTGGGGAAGGCAGGGCAGCCAGGAACGCTGCTCCAGGTCAGCTGCAGAGGGAGGATGGTGCAGCTTGGACAGTCACACCCCTTCCCTTCCTGATGACTCTCTGACAACAGAAGGAGGGTGGCGCAGCCTCTGGCCCTGGTCCCGGTCCCAGCCCCGTCCCCCACCGCTAGGGGCCACAATGCAGCTGGCCTGCCATCTCTGGCTTGTGTGGAGGGAGAGTCACGGAGACCCACCTGAAATGGCATGGCAACCCCTTTTTGGGTCATGACCTCCAGGTTAAGAACCCCAGCTCTAAAGCATGAGGCTTTATAGTCCATTTCTAGTTTTTGTTATTTAGTATAATCATGGAAAATGACTGAACTGTTTTTACTCAAATTTTTTATTTAAGTATTTATTTTGAATTAACATTCAGACATAGACCAAGCTAGTAAAATTCAGCCAAAAACTTGAGAATGGAAGCTATTATGCAACCTTAGTACTAATGGATGCTGCTGCTTTCAGTATAATGATAACACTAGTAAGAATCATGTTTTCAAATGGAGAATAAACAGCAGGAACAGATGAACTTTTCAAAACAAAGATCCTGGCCCTGCTTCACCATGTTATGTCTGATGTAGGCCCACATAATACCACAGATTTCAACAGAGTTAGCATAAATCTAGGATAGCTCTATGAGAAGTCAGGTCCTTTATTTTTATGCAAATATCACTAATAATAAAAACAGTAGGGGAACAGGAAGTTGGAATTATGATGTATCAACAGAATGTTTTGAAAACTCTCTGGTTTTCAAAGCTTCCAATAAGATGACAGTGCCTGTCTGCTGGCTGGCTCCTGTTGTCTGCTGCACTGCAGCTCTGATTAACTTACATAGTGCATGAATATTGAAAATAAGAATTTCTATTAGTGAATGAAAAAGACAACTGATGTAAGTAATTCTTCAAAATAAAAAAGCCAAATGCCATGGACTGTAAGTGAATGATGACTTGTCATCTTTTAAAGAAAATACTGGCAAACTCCGGTGTTTTAACTGATTTCAAGGTTAAAAGAAAATGTCACCTAATATAGGCACTCCACTTAGTTGCAAATGGTGGGACTTAATCTATATTGAAACTAAATATTCTATAAGTATGCAGTGAAGTGCAAAAAACAGCAATTGAAAAATGACATGATTAAATGGCACAACATGCAATCATTTGCTCTCAATTATATCAATGTATCTTCTTCATTTCAAGGAGTCAGGCAGAAATATTGTTTTTTAAATGCCTCTATTAAATTGGGCACCAATAATAAAATAGATGAGAGACCTAATAAGCTCATTTATGTAACATACATCATACACTGCAAAACTATTCTCTCCAAACGGGTTTGCTCATAGATTTGTCTCCTAGTTGTCATCAGTCTTGGCTATATTAAAAGATTTTAAAGGCATAATGCTGCCTACAGGCCCATTCTTTGGAAAGCCTTTGTACAACTTTTCTGGTTAACCCTTGTAAGATCTTTAATGCTAATTATGGAAAAAGTATTGATATAATATCTTTGCTGTCACATTTTATTATGATGATGGACACAACAAAATCAGAGATTGACATTTTGGAAATATCATCTAATTGCAATTCAAAAACAAGGAGTGACAGTTTAAAGTAGATTACGACTTCTTTCAAAAATAGTGAACTGGTTTCCTTTATTTAAAAAGCCATACTTTTAATAGCATTAGAGGCCACCAAATTACTAGGCTGAGCACATCTCTCTAGGATTCTCTGGTCAGAGAGCAGTATTTCCCTGATAAGTTTGGAAATTATTAATGACATTTCTTATTAAAATATCCATATTTCCTATGATGAACTTTTTTCTTACATATATATATACATATAATAGGCAAGGACCAGAAGACAGCGGTGGTGATAGATGTAGCAGTGCCAAGTGACAGCAACATCAGGAAGAAGGAGTATGAGAAGCTGGAGAAGTACCAGGGCCTGAAAGAGGAACTAGAGCGGATGTGAAAAGTGAAGGCCAAAGTGGTCCCGGTGGTGGTAGGAGCACTCGGGGCTGTGACTCCGAAGCTGGGAGAGTGGCTCCAACAGATCCCAGGAACAACATCAGAGCTCTCTCTTCAGAAGAGTGCAGTGCTAGGAACAGCTAAGATACTGCGCAGAACCCTCAAACTCCCAGGCCTCTGGTAGAGGACCCGAGGTTGAGGATGACACATACCACCCATAGGGGGTGAGAGAGGAATTTTTTTTTTATATATAAGTTTTTTAAAGGTAAATATTTCATTTTTGTAAATTCAATCTACCTGTGTGCATTTAACATCACCATGGCATTTGAATGTGTAGAGTTTAATTTTAATTCAATCGGGTCACTGAAATTTGAAAAGCTACACAAAGTCATTTGCAAGCAACATTGTTAGGAACTAAACCAGCATCTGTAATCCTTTAAACTTGTCTTCTGCAGGACAGTATATGAAATAAAACACAGTAATGAATCTAGAATTGATGCTTTTCTTAGGCTTATACCATGAAAGCTGTTAACTATCTTGTAAGATATTTTTTTTCATGTTTTTTGTGCCACTCTTTATGGTGTGTTAAGTAGTTTTAAACGTATTATTTTTTAGAAGGGCATTCACTGGCCTGGTGCTTTGTTCATATTCATACGTAATCAGTAATACATAATATACTTCTAAATTAAAAACACTATTAAAATTCTAGACATATAAAACAATATGAAGATTAAGTTACTCTAAAGGAAACGATAATAGCTTACAGATTGCTTTTGTCATTACTAAAATGCTAGTATCTATTACAGTGTCTCCCTGGAATAAAGAATGCACTTTTGGCAATAATCTGTTAAAAAAGTGTCCATTATTGTAAAGATGCTGCTATCTAATGTCTAAACTAGTATGCAATTACAGAAAGGTAACTTTTAAGAAAAAAAGAAAAATGGTGTTGGATGTAATTGTAGCTTTACTACTGAAGGATCAAACACCTTCTCTGAAGCTTTATTTGTGTGTGTGTGTGTGTGTGAGAGAGAGAGAGAGAGAGAGAAAGAGAGAGAGAGAATATTAATTAGAATTCATTTTTTACTTTCAAATATTTTAGAACTTATTTACAGCATACACTTTTTAGGTGAAATTTGCTCCAAATAATTTGAGGGAAGGAATGGAGTTTATGGAAGAAGACATTTCCCCTGCTATGGCACTGCTTTCATTTCTGAACTCTTCCAGTTTCTGTGTTCTTTGCATTTACATTTGAGAAGATTCTCATCCTATTGAAAATAGAAATTTTGAAAGATGGAGTGGAAAACATATTTTTGGCAAAATATTGTAAAGAAACAAAAACAGCATTAGAAGAGCAAGATCAGGGTATGAATATTAGTGCTGTATACATCTTTTGTAATTAGGGTGACTAGATATCCCAGTTTTACAGGGACAGTTCTGATATTTGAGGCTTTCTGTTATATAGACACTCAGCATCCCCCACTTCCATCTCAATTTTTCATGCTTCCTATCTGGTCGCTCTATTAGTAATGAAACCTGAAGACCACATTTTATTCATGTGCATGTATCTGGCATAACAAATCTGAAAGTTCAGGCAGGCTGACTAACCAGTTTATCATGGTTTGCAAAACTTTCAGCAAGCCTGGGTCAAGTTTCAAGAGAACTTTAATTTCAGATGGAAATCTTCAGACTTCTCAAATGGAGCAGAACTCAGTGGTCTAAGCTGAATTTTGGTTTGAGTTTAGGAGTTAATTTAAATTCAAAACTTGAATTGAAATGTTGGCCTCAAGTAAACAAGCATAAGATATAAACAAACCTCCTTTGCTCTGAGTATTGTATCAGATATCTGAGTTTCGATCAATTGTAATGAAAAATATGATGATTCATATCATTTTAGAACTCAGTATCCTCTCAGAGGCGCAAATATACACTATTAAAACAATTATATAGTTTTAGTGCATAAAGGTATGTCAATACATGTAATAATTAGGGTGATGCCAGACATTGCTACTTTGCTTACTCTTTCCTCTCCTAGCTCATCCAGAGCTTCTAGTCACAGCCAGTCCTAACAGAGGCGACCTAAGCAGTCACCTAGGGTACCAGGGGCTGCTGGGCTAGGGCCAGCAAGGCTATTTTAAATTTCCCACCCTGCTGCACACAGGTATGTAGCCTGGCTGGGAGCAGCAAGGGGGGAAATTGAAACCAGCTGTTTTTGGCTGGCTCTGTGCCTCTGCTCCTCACTCCAGAAAAGGTAAGTGCTGGTTGGGGGTGGGGGGAAGAGGGACAGGCTTGGGGGGGGGAGGACCTGGGAGAAGGAAAAGGGAGGGTGGGCACAAGCTGCCCAGCCACTTGGCTGGCCCAGGGCTTGCCCTGCCAGTCTGCCAGCTCAGGGCCTGGTGCGGCCCACCACTGGTGGGGGCTCACTCAGCTTGGCCCAGCCTGGCCTGGCCTGCTGCTTGGCTGGCCCTCCCTGCCAATTTGGGGCCCAGCCTGGCCCACTTTTCAGCCAACACTGCCCATCGCTTGGCTTGCTGGATCAGGCTCCGGCTTGGGGGCTCGGCTGCTTTTGGGAGGAGTTGGGCGGAGGACTTGGTCCAGCCCACAGACTTGGAGTTCAGCTGGTGCAGGGCCTGGTCTGGCCCGCTCAGCCCTGTTGCTGGAGGGGGGGATGGGCTGCTCTGCCCAGTGCTTGGCCTTCCGACTTGGGCCCCAGCCCAGCCCAGCCCCACTTGGGGGCTCAGCCTGGCCCGGCAGCTTGGGACTTGACCAGCTTTGTTGCAGGGGTCTTGGACTGGCCCATCTCCAGTCCCAGCCGGTCCACCCCATTCTTCTGCTGGCTCAGCCCAATGCTTGAGGTGGCACTTGGCCTGTCAGCTTGGGGGGCCTGGCCTGTCCCTGTCCCCACTCAGCTGGCTTGGTGAGGGGACTCGGCCCGCCACTGGGAACTGGGGTGAGTGGGTGCCAAAATAACAACATGCATAGGGCACCAAAAATCCTTGGGCGGGCCCTGCTTCTAGCTGGTATATTTTCCTTGCCTCTCTGCCGTGGTTTTCTTACACTCCAGGAGGCACTGAGTGCATCTTCCCATGTGAATGAGAGAAGAAGTGCTTCCTCTGGTGCACTGGTGATACTTCAGATGGGAAAGCAGTGTATAGAAAATAAACTGATTTAGCTTTTGGGGGGACTTAAGAGCAGGCAGTGAGGCAGGAAGAGGAAAATAAACAGTTAGAGTATGGAAAAGATATTTCCTTTGGATTTTTTGTCATGCTATGAGGCAACTTGAAAATCTGGATGAAAAAAGGATAGCTTGGAAATAACATCCCCACTCCAAGCAAATGATATACATTTCAGAGTCTGCTCAGTCATTGTAGAAGTAGAGAGATCGCTGTGTTTCTTCTATATGTATTTATGCAGTGACAATAAGCACTCTCTTCTGGAATGTTGTTCCTAGTCTTATTGCAGAGAGTTAGTCCATCTAAAAAAAAGATGGTTATTCAGATAAAGGAAAGTATTTTCTCACATTATGTCTAATCTTCCCCATATTTATATATGTTTTTTTCCCAAGCTCTCTGAGCTCAGCACTTAGTAAAGCTCATAGGCTTCCATTTCTTGCATCAGATAAAACTGAGAACCAGGCTAAAAAGGCCACCTTCCCTTTTCAATTTCCATTAGCAGAGAACCGGAACAGGTGGTTGTGGGGTTTCAAACTACCCAGTGTCATTGGGTTTCTCATAGTGATAAATGGGAGGGTTATTTTAGTGCTTGTGAAACCTGTCTTTCTGGTTTCCTCTGGTTTCCATACAGAGCTCTGAGCATGCTGCCTCCCATTATTGGATTCTAATTCACCTAAAACATGGCAGCTGGAGAATGAGGATGGGATCTGAGATGTATTTGGCTATTCTCAACAATCCTGGCAACTAAGGAAAACAAGAATGCAATGTAAGGAACAAAACATTTATTTACTGCTTGCCTGGGGGTTGGGTTGTGACTCTGAAAGCTGATCTGTTTGCCTAAGGGTGGGCAGGTGTCTGGAAGGTTATCTGCCTGCTGTTAAGTACAAGTGAAGAGATAAACAATAACCACAAGAGGGCAGCATAGCTTTACTTACTACACCACTTGAAGCATTTGATCAATCTTCAGTTTTGTGGGAAACACATTTTGCCCAATTTCAGAATTTTGTAGTAGAAAATGATATAACTGATGAGAAGAGGGTGCCAGTTTTCTAACAATTATTGGAGCTAAGACTTACAGTTTCTATGTGATTTGCTTTATCTGGAGAAGCCAGAACAAAGACCTTATAGTCACCTAGTGGAAGTTTTGGGAGCACATTTTCCCCCAAGGCCACTGGTAATTGCAGAGAGAAATAGGTTCTACTGGAGGAACCAAGGTGAAGGTGAATCAGTTGCACAATTTATAGCAGCACTGAAGAAGCTGGCAGCACACTGTAACTTCAAGAACGTATTAGATGAATTGCTGAGTGACAGGCTGGTGTGTCCCTTGCACAGTGAATCAATACAGAAACTCCTATTAACCGAAGGTCAACTCACCTTGCAGAAGGCTGTTCAGATTGCAGTCTCTGTGGAATACATCACCCAAGACATGCAACAGATTGGGGTGGGAGTGCAAAGATATCTCCACAACCTACCCACAGGGCACTGGGGAGATGGGAATGTTACTGGTGTGGGAAGCAGGGTCACCTTGCATCAGAGTGCTGGGGTAAGGAACTACTGTGTCGACAATGTGGTAAGAGAGGGCACATCGAACACGCCTGCAAACAAAGGAAGGAGGAGGCAAACAGAAGAGACAGACCTGAGAAAAATGGGCCATTGGTTTGGCAGACTGAGAGGGAAATTCTGCATGCAGTAGAGCAGACACCAGGTGATCACAGTGATACCCAACTGGAACATGAAGAGTCCCTCCACATTTTGTCTACAACAGCTGGCCCACATAAAATTTGTGTGACACCTGTGTTGCAAGGTAAACATGTACACATGGAATTGGACACTGGTGCAGCCATTTCATTAGTTTCTAACATTGTGTATGAGAAGGACTTTAGATATATGCCACTTAAGCTGACAATAGTTGTTTTGAAGACATACAGTGGGGAGACTGTTCCCCTGTAGAGCTCACCTGACAGACCACAAATCTACCACTTTTTATGGTGATGGGTAATTATCCAGCCCTAATGGAAAGATCCTGGATCAGGAAAATCCAACTCAAGTGGGCAGAAGCGCATCAATTGCCAGAAGAAGAAATAAGTCTGGCAGTGATACTAACAAAACATGTTGCTGTTCTCAGAGATGACTTAGGCAGCAGGAAGGGAATCACAGTGAAGTGAAGTATTAGGTCTGATTGCCAACCAAAATATCTGAAGGCCAGAATGGTGCCACTTGCCATCTGATGCAAGGTGGAAGAAAACTTGGAGCAGCTAATCAAGGATTGAGTCTTCGTGTCAATTACTTACAGCCAGTGGGTGACACCCACCATTCCAATAGTGAAAAAAGATGGTTCCATTCAAATTTGTGAAGATTTCAAGGTCACTGTCAACCCAGTTTTATGGGTGGAGCAATATCCTCTTCCCCGCATTGAGGACATCTTCACAGGTTTGGCTGGGAGACAAAAATTTAGCAAGATTGATTTGAGTCAACAGTACTTATAGATGTATGTGGAAGAAAAATCTCAAGAGTTGTTGAGTATTGTAACACATACGGCTGTTTACCTTTCGGAATAACTTCGGCCCCAGCTTTGTTCCAGAAGGCAATGGACCAGATTGTGAGTGGCTTAGCAGGAGTACAGCGCTATTTGGACGACATCTTGGTCACTGGCAAAAATGAGGAAGAACACCTTCTGAACTTCAAAGCTACTCTTCAAAGACTGGAAGAGTGTGGTCTAAGTGTTCACAAAGATAAATGTAAATTTTTCCAGCCCTCCATTGAATATTTTGGACATATATTTGATGCTGATGGTCTCCATAAGTCTCTGGCCAAGGTTAAGCTATCGTGGATGCTCCATTCCCTCAAAATGTAAGCCAATTTTGCTCTTTTTTTAGGGTTATTGAACTATTATGGCAAGTTTATTCCACAGTTAGTGACATGCCTAGAACCACTACATGAGCTCCTTGAGCCGAACAAGGGCTGGAACTGGACTGAAGCCTGTGATGTTGCACTTAACAAAGCTGAACTTGCACTAGTAAACTCTAGGGTTCTGACACATTTTGAACCATCTTTACCCGCTGCAGTTGGCCTGTGATGCCTCCCCTTATGGAGTTGGGGCTGTATTGTCACAGATTATGCCTTCAGGTGAAGAGAGGCCTATTGCTTTTGTTTCACACACCCTGACCAAAGTAGAAACTAACTATGCCCAAATCAAATGCAAAGCTCTGGGCATTGTTTTTGCCATTTGAAAATTTTACTAGTACCTGTGAGGAAAGAAGTTCACACTTCTGAGCATTGACCCCTGACATCAATTTTGGGGCCACACACAGGCATCCCACCTTTGGCTCCTAGTTGTCTGCAATGAGGAACATTAATACTTTCTGGATACAAATAAGATCAAGTATAAGCAATTCTTTTTGCATTGCAATGCTGATAGTAGTTCATGATAGTAGTTCAAGGCTATCCTTACCAGTACATCGTCAAGATCTGGGTCAGGAAGTCTTTACTTTGAACAGGTGGAAACATACCTGTTGACCCAGTACTGTCTCAAGTTATGGATTTTGTGATGCATGGAACATTCTTACCTGACACCCAGGTCTCACCTAACCTCTGCCCCTACATGTCTAGGAGAATGGAGTTATCAACCCAGTCTGGATGTTTGTTATGGGGTATGTATGTCATTATCTTGCCTTCATTAAGACCACATTTGTTGGAACAGGTCCATTCAAACCACTGTGGCATAGTGCACATGAAGGAAATTGGACAGAGCTATTTCTGGTGGCCAGACTTGGACAGGGCCATCAAAGAGATGGCTAGAGCTTGCACCTCATGCCAGAGCATCCGGAACGCGCCTCAGTTGGTAACTCTTCACCCAAAAGATTGTCCCGAAAGGCCATGGCAATGTATTCATGTTGATTTTGCTTGCCCATTTGAGGGATGTATGTTTTTAATTGTTGTTGACACCCATTCTAAATGGCCGGAAGTCTCTGTTATGTAGTCCACTACTACAGAAAACGCTATCCAGTACCTATGTAGCTTCTTTAATTGTTATAGTCTCTCAGAACATCTGGTGAGTAACAATGATCCACTGTTTGTTTCTCAAGAATTTGAAACTTTTATGAAGTCCAATGGAATACATCACATCAGGTCAGTACCATATCATCTTTCCATCAATGGACTTGCTGAAAGGTTTGTACAGACTATGAAGCAAGCTCTAAAATCTGCGAGGGGATACTCACCTCTTCTAAAGTGTCTGGACAACCTCTTGTTATCCTACAGAAACACTCCACAGGCTATGACTAAAGTGCCCCCAGCCTTCCTTATGATGGGATGGCAGTTGCACTCTTGCTTTGATTTGTTGAAACCACGAAAAACACAACAAGTGGTTCAACACCAACAGTAGGACCAGGTCATCAGACATGCGCCAAAAACAAAGGACTGCACCTTCAGTATTGGACAGCCTGTCCTCACTCGAAACTATGCTTCAGGAGCTAAATGGATTCCAGCAACAGTCATTGCCAAACAGAACCAGCTTCTTACTCTGTTCAGACGGTGGACAGCCTGGTTTGGTGATAGCATGTAGACCAGTTGGTACTCAGTCGTACCCATCTGGAGGATGCACCTCCAACTGATGTATCTGACTTCACCCTTACAGATGATAAATCATTGGGGCATGAAACAGGTGTTCATGTCTCTTCTGCTCCAGCCACCTCTTCAACACCTTTGGCCTCCTCCCTGGACCAATCATACACAACATCCTATCTGGTTCCAGCTACTTTCCCAGTACCTGTGCTCACACCGCCACCAATACCACCTTCTGGTGTGGGCACACTAGGAGTTCGCCGTAAGCCACCTAGAAAGAGAAGACCTCCTAATCGGCTGGATTTCTACCTAGTGGTGACCCCCCTTATCACAAGGCAGAATAATTCCCTGGGGGTTGCCAGAGATGAGGCAGTCTACCCTTATCTCCTAGCTTCGTGGTATTCTTTGGGGGGGTCATCAGAGGAGGAAGATTATGCAGTGCTTCAGACTACCTAGGGTCATTGGAGTTGTCATAATGATAAATGCGAGAGTTGCTTTAGTGCATAGGCAACCTGTCTGTCTGGTTCCCTCTGCTCTCACTTCTCTTTCAATAAAGCTTCCATACAGAGCTCTGAGCATGCTGCCTCTCATTATCGGATTATAATTCACCTAAAACATGACAGTGGTGTGAGCTGCCCCTCTAACTGGTTTCTGATCCAGCAGAGGGAAAGTCAGCTGGGAAATGTTTCTCCACTTCAGCCAACAAGAAGCTATTTTCTCCCATTTCTATGCAGACGAGAATGGTTTAGGCCAAGCAAAAGCATGGTCTGATTTTCCTGTATGTGGAAGTGAAAAAGAAGTTGGTCAACAAATTGTCTCTTTTTCATTAGCATGTGTTGTGATTAACACAGCTTAACTAAAACTTTATTGCCTCGTGTTTATTATGCTGTTATGGTCAATCCTCTGATAATATGTTGCCAAAGACTGCCATTCCTCCCTGATTGTCATCGCACATTTGTGGTATGCAGTATTTTGCAATATGCAATCAATATAAACCATCAGGGATAAAACAGTCTTCCAGACCACAAACATATCTCTTTGCAAAACTATAAGTGTTCCCCACAGAGGAGCTGATTCCGATACCCTTACTTTAAATTAGAATTTATTCTCCCAAATAATCCCTCTGAAATAAATGGGATTATTGGTAGAATACAATGCTACTCATTGTGAATATGGGTATTAATATGGTCTGTACCAAGACTCCCTCTTGGGCAGATGCTTTGTTAACTCCCAGGTAGGATTAAACCTGGGAAACCTACCCTGTACATATTGAGGTAAAAAATGGGCAACTCAAATTAATATCAAATCTAATAATGTAGCCCCTAATACAAGTTTAAGTACTGAATATTTATCAACACTGTTAAATCACTTGATAAATGTTAAGATGTAGATTATTTTACAAATGTGTGAAAGTTACAGACAGTAGATCATTACGGTGACAGAAGATCTGTTACAGTCTTCTCAGTCAATGATCCACCAATTTAAAAAAAACCCTCTTTAGTAGGATTTAATGGCTTTAGAGGACTTTAGTAGATCAATAATCCACTAATAGTGGTCTGATTTTGGACTGTAAATGCAGTACAATGGCTCCAGAGGGGCAGTCATAGATAACCAAGTAAATCATATAATCGCATCCAGTGGTTACCAAATGGGCCTTAATAGAGAAACTATAATGTACTTCGTCAGCTCTCAGACATTTCCATTTCTCTTTCTACTGGGTTTTTCTATATCACAAACAAAGGAAATCAACCTTCTAGTCAACCCAATCAGTGATCCTAATTTTTAAAAAGCTGTCAATTAATACAGGTCAATCTTGGTCTATTTTCAGAGTAGGGGAATTATTTCTGTCTTATATTTTAGATCACATTTGGCTCACCACTAAACTTATTTTATCATTTCTGTTACAGGAAAAAGCCTCTCACCCTGCTGATGGTGTTAGAAGAAAAGCTGCCGGTATTTTCCAGTAAATGAATCCTCTTGCAACAGCAGAAAAAAGGCAGCGAGATGCAGTATCCTTCACAGATACAAGAGCTATGGGTGGGAATACCAAGGGAACAAATTAACATAGCTTCAAAGACATCTACAGTGGGGGGTGGGGTGGGGAGTGATGTGGGGTCAGCAAGAACAGGTATCTCATTCTCTCAGAAACAGCAAAGCTAGTCAGGGGCCTAGGAATAAGTCTTTTCCACTTCTGTCTCACTAAGAGAACTTCTGGCCTGTTTTGAATGAGTGTGAAAAAAGCAGACCCATTTCTAGATATCCATACAGGAGAAGACTGGGAGAGGAACCGTTTGCCATTTGCACAATCAGTACTATTTTGCATGACAGATTCCATGTTTTTGATACCCTGCACACCTGGCCCAGCATCTCCATAACCATGCAGTCCTAACAGTTCATGTATTAGAGAAGGGGGAGGAAACAGAGTAGCTTCTTTACCACTGTAGCCAAGATCCAAAGGGGCAGCCGTGTTAGTCTAGTTCAGTAAAACCAACGCGGAGTCCTGCGGCACTTAAAGACTAATACATTTATTTATTGCATGAGTGTTTGTGGTAGAAAATTCCACTTCATCAGATGCTTTGAAGATGGGGGAACTTATAGAATGGAAAGAAATAACAGGTGATTTGACTTCATCTCCCTCTGTACACTGTTCCGTATTGTTTGAATCTTTACAAAGGTTTTGATTTGCTCTTACAGTGTGACCTGTTCCCATGACTTACACTTCCCTGCATTTATTTCCTCCCATTCTGTAAGTTCCCCCATCTTCAAAGCATCTGACAAAGTGGGATTTTCTCCCAAGAAAGATCTTGTAATAAATATATTTGTTAGTCTTTAAGTGCCACAGGACTCCTTGTTTGTTTTACCACTGTAGTCTCCTAAATTCCCTCTCACAGCATGTGATTCACCCACACGCCCTCCCTGCTAAAAGGGGAAGACAGGAACTGGTGAGTCTCAGTCCCTTTCTTTTCCCTGACCAGTTGTAGTAAGCAATAGACCATACTGTTGGCTGTGCAGGGGGACTGTGAGTAGGGAAGTAAGGGCTTAAGTAGCAAATTTCAGAGGGAGTGAAGCAAAACTGTAATTAATACTAGGAAACATCTTTGCATGCATGTTGTTTTTAGGTCTCCTATATTTGGTCATGGATAGGGTTACCAGATAACAAAGCACGGAAAGGAGGACAGGGAAGTATGAAAAGGAGAACATTGGAGAACACATGGAGAAAAATGTAGTATTAATGTAATATTCTTCTGTTTCTAGGGGCTCTGGAATGGTTTCCCCTAAAAATAAGGTGTTTTGGGGCATTCCAGCATACTTTAACCCCTGTAAGGAAAAAGCCAGACAAAATCATGTATTTTTAAAATGCCTGCTGGACAGAGGACGTGAAGGTAAAAAGGAGGACATGTCCTCCTTTTGCCTGACATCTGGTAACCCTGGTCATGGGAGTCTGCAGAACATCTCTGAGCCATTCAGGTCCTGAAGAGGCTTTCATTGACTCCTCCTGTCTCATCTTTGCTGCTAGCATGAGGATCTACATACTGCAGGCAGGCCCTTTTGTGATATCATCAACAGGAGATTGATTATTTCTTGAACAAGGGATATAATAAGGTGAGAGTGGAGCAAAATAGTAAATAATAATTTAAAAAAAACCCAGACAATGGCCCAATTCTTTGTGCATTCAAAGACAATCTCTTCTGGGTGAGAGACAAATGTGGGTTTTTACCATTTTCGTGCATCCCCTATTATTGGGGCCATTGGGATCTGGTTTGGCCCTTGACACAGGTTAAAGCAGGCTCAGATTTGCCTTAGCTGGCTGCTTATGAATCCAAAAGACTGTGAAGCAGGCTAGGTGAGGGCTATATAGTTGCACTACACTACAGGGGCAAATCCTTATACGCAGTGAGAATTCCCTGGTGGCTGGATTGTCTCGCTTTATGGTCTGTATTTTTGTCATGGCAGCTAATGTGTAGGAGCCACAGAATAGGAGTGAATCAGGGACAAAACTATTTTTTAAAACAGACCAATACTGCTCTACTATTAATTAAGTAATTAGTTTGCAGTTCTGGATCCACAATCCAAACAGAATGGTGTGGTTAAAGCTGCAGTCTCTCTTGAACAGCAATAATCAGAGCATCAACATGTAACTTGAAGATGTGAAAACATCTATGCTTCTCAAGGGCAATGGTAGAATCCCACATTTTTGGCAAAAATCATTCATCATCTCTCTCATTATATTGTTGTAAAGAGGTGGGCAAACCATGGCCCATGACAGCCTTTAATCCAGCCTGCCACCTGAACCCTGGCCCCACCCCTTCCCACCATCTTGGCCCAGCAGAGGACAGGTGGAGTGAGGTGCTGCTCTCCCTTCTGGGTTTCACCCCTTCCCTGCAGCACTAGGAGCCCCAGCTGGAGAGCAGCAACAGCTCTGTCAGCTTTTGTTACGCTTTACTATGGCTACCATATGTCCAGTTTTGGCCAGACATATCCTCTTTTTTGGACATAAGATCTCCGTCCAGCTGCGTTTTTTGGTGTCTGGGGGCAGAGGAGGGAGGAGGGGGGCGGGGGAAAAGAGCTGCTCTTCTTCCCAGCCCTCCTCCTCCCTCCTTCTCCCTGGCCACAGGAGCTGTGTAGCTGGTGAGGAGGGCTGAAGAGATGAGCTATATGGGGAGTTGTGAGGGTGGATGGGGGATTGTAGAAAAGACAAGCAATGTGGGGAGGGAGGAAGCAGGAGGATCCTACAGCGTAGAGGAGGAGCGAGGGACAGCCAGACCCATATTTCCAGTGCTGGTGGCCCCCCATTTCTGCACAGGGTCTGATGCTCCTATCTCCAAACATCTCTGATTGGTCCCTCCCTTGCATCCCATCTGGCCCAGCTTTGCACACCAGGTAAGCAGAGCTGGAAGGTGCCTTTTGGTCAGACAGCCTGACACAGGACCTCAGAGCCTAGCCAGGAGGAGTGACAGAGCCAGGTCCCAGCTCCCCACCTTTGGGAGAGGGCAAGACATCAGGGAGGCACTGACCGACAGGCCTGTTCCTGCCACTCTTTCACCATGATAGAGAGTGTGACACTGCCCCCCCACCCTTCAGTGTGAGGCTTCAGTTATTCCCTCCAGCCCCCCCCCCCCAAATACTCCCTCCAGCACCCCCAAATACCTCCTCCAGCATCCCCTCCAGTTCACCCTGGACAGTATCTTCTATCTAAGAACTTGAAACATGGTAAACCTATCCAGGGCCCTCGAGTACTGCACAACTCTGCTGCTCCCCCTCCCAGCTCCACCTTTCTCCCCAAAACTTCCACTTCTACTCCACCACCACCATATGGATGGTGTGATCAACTTGCCCTCCAATTCCCACCCCTCCAGTACTCCACCCCAGGCCCGCTATGAGTGGCCATACATACCATGTGGCCTTCTGGCGAGAAATATTGCCTACCCCGTTGTAGTGTAATATCACAAAGGAGGGTGCTGGCTCCCTTATCGTTTACTGTATAATGTTGCCTTAGGATGTATTGTCAAGAAACCTCACTTGGGGTTCCTTGATTGTTTGTAAATACACCCAGTTATATCTGCATTTGTTTGTAACCTTAATCAGGCTTTTTTTAAAAAATGCAATCCTATATTGGATGTCTTCCAGCTTATTAAATTTTAAATCCTATTAAAACCAAGTAAAAGTTTCATCACTTATGAAGAGATTTGGGATTTCGGACAGCTCTTTATTGATAAAAAATATTAAAATTATTACAGGTTTTTTTTATCATTTTAGACATATGTTAAGGATTAAATCCTGCCTGATTTCTGTTGATATAGAAACTGTTTTGCAGGGGTTTTACACATCCACACTGAATTTCTGCAATTCGTTGTTTGCAGCTCTGCCATCAGTATTATTACAAAAATAGTAACTGATCAAGAATGAAATAGCAAAAATGATTGCTGACACCCTTAGGACAGTTCAGACATTTCTCCAATCTCAGATTGGCTTGGCTTTCAACTTTCTACCCAGAGTTAAAATTTGTATTTGACTTTATGGATCACAGTCATTTGTCTGAGCTCTCAAATCTTGGATCCTTCACTTTTTGTAAATCTATGTTTCCTTTTAAATAAGAATTTGATTGTGACTATAATTTTATGGCTTATCCAAATTTGATTTAAGCTTTATCACATGGACTTTTGTTTAACTGAATTGTTTTCAAGATTTGCAACAATAACTGTTGCAGATAGTTGCAATGAAAAGCATTTTACAAACTGATTGATTAACTGATTGATTGATTGATTGATTGATTGATTGACCAACTGACCCACTGCTATTATGTTTTTTCAACAAATGCTTTAGAGCTGGAGAGCAAAAAGATGGTTCTAAACAATAAGTTACAATATTTATCTGGCAATATCTGGTATGTTCAGTCACAAATTCAGTGAAATATTCCTATAAGCAATGGTTTTAATGATTGAGAGAGACAAATATTACTAGTGGCTGGTAGTTCACTACCTTTACACAGAAAGCTCAAAAGCACTGCTAACTGTGAAATACAGCATTTCATGGATATTTAGCAACACAAAAGAAAATGTTTGCCAACATTTTCTAATATAAGCGACCTAATTTTCAGAAGTGCTGAGCATCTGCCAGTCTCACTGAAGTAAGTGGGAGCTATAGGTTTTCAGCACTTCTGAAAATCAGATCACTTCACCCCCATGAACCTCCCAATCCACCCCCTACCCCACCTTTCTGAATGTGGATTTCGGAATCTAACTTTAGGAAACATATTTATACATTTTGTCTGTTATTTACTGGTTTACAAGAAATTAGATTAGAAAATTCTAAGATATACCAGCTGTAATCCATCAAAATGATGACAGAAAATCAAAACAAAATTTATGAAATACTTATGTATTTTACATGGGGGACAGGGGAAGGAGGTGGCGGTAGTGAAAGGGGGCATGGACAGGAGATAGTGGCAGGGAAGGGGTGGGTGGGGCCAGGAGTTGGGCTGGGGCAGGAGGTGGGGTGGTGAAGGGGGATGGGGCATGAGATGGGGACAGAAACAGGGTGGGTGGGGGCAGGAGGTGGGGGGCTCAGGCAAGAGGTGCAGTGGTGAAGAAGGGCATGGGAAGAAGATGGAGGCAGAAAAGGGTTGGGTGGGGGCAGGGGTTGGGGGGCTGCAGTGGGGCAGAAGGCAGGTGATGGGGACAGAGAAGGCCTGGAGCAGGGAAGTTTGGGGGGGGGGCTGGAGCTAACCCTAAGGGGACATGGGGGTACAGTGCTGGTAGACAGTTCCTGGAACGTGAAGGCCTAAAGCGGGGCCAGGTGCCACGGATCTCTCCCCATAGCCACTGCCAGAACCTCTCCCGCACTGTCCCTGGGCCTCGCTCCCCAGCTTGGCCACTCCAGTCTACACAGCCCCAGTCTACTCAGCATTCAACCCTGCTGGCTGCACAGCCCAGGTCTCTCTCTCCACCCTGTGTAGTAGGTGTGCAGCCCCAGCAGCCCCAGGCTCCCAACAGCTAACTGCCCTGCACACCAGCACGGGAGCCAGGCTGTCACATGGTATATTTCACATTGCACACGCACATCGCAAATTAGGAGAGTAGATGGCATTATGGACAACTATGAATATGACTTTAGATAAGCTTAACTGAGCACATGCTGTAATGTTATAATCAATAAGAAGGTGGGTGGCACTTTCTAAGATTGACTGGCAACAAGCAATAGCAGCTTATCCACTGGATTTTGAGACAAAGTAACCCCAACAAATCCATGTTTACCCTTGAAGAGATTGGGTGTGAGAAAGATCATATCCACTGTCTTTTTTAGCTCATGATGGGCGCACTTTTCTTGAATTGAGCCTTTGGATGAATTTTCTTCTGCAATATGGTGAATGAATGACTAAATAATTAGTGAACTGTGTTCCTTCTCTTTGGGGAATGATTTTTTTGGGGAAAAAAGCAGCATATTTTGTCAGTATAAGGTCAATTTCCTTTGCTAGCCATTAATTTCACACAGATCTCTGCATAGATCTCACTCATATAAAATTTACAATAATTGCTGCTAAAAAATATCTGCCCCATCCCACCACCTGTTTTTACTCCTCATCCCTCCCTGCTCCAGGTCCCTCATGATTGTAAAAATTGTTACTTATCCCTGGATTTCCTTTTTCAGGTGTAGGCAAGATCATTAAGCTAGGTTGGAAATCAGTTTTTCCAACCCACATGACTTAATCATGGATATGACATTTGGCTTTTTTTGTTAAAGTCCCAGCTCTAAGAGTAGTAATACTCAATTAGATCTGCCTCTGGGCTGATTTCAGATTTCATGAGAAGTGGGCCATTTGTGCAGATGGCTGAACAAATTAAAACAAATAAACAAACAAAAAAACCCCTTCAGCTGCCATATATAAAGACCTTGATTACAATGTTGATATTAGCGTGTTTCTAAGATTATAAATCAGCATTACTTGTGTTTGTGGCAACCTCCAATGAGAGAAGTGGAATTGTTGATCTCTGGCAAGCTTTGTGAAGAGTGGTTTGCAGGAGATCAGTGGAAAGCACACTCCTTGGTGAAAACATGCTCATCTGTCAGACACTTGCCCTGTTGTCTTTTTATATTGTTCATGCTAGAAACCCCGAATTCACAGAGATATATTGATCTGAACATCGTTAAAAGTTAGAGAGTTAGATTCTGGCTATTCTGAAACTACTCAGCATATTGAGTCCAGAAATCAGAAAAATTCCATTCCTCTGAATTTTGCCTTCCAGACATCGAGCTCTGCAGCTATACAATTTCTAATTGAAAGGAACTTTCCATCAATTGAATCCAGAATGTTCTTTGCTTCAGAAGGAAGCATTGGCAGAGACAACAAATGGATCACAAACAAATTCAAGCAAATTCTTTGGAATTTCAAAATTCCTAAATTGCATTTTAAAATTTTCGGTCAGGTTGTTAATGAATTATTGCATTGTTTTCACTGAAGTTTCATGTGTAACAATAAAACATACGGTGGGGAAGTGCAACCTCTTCCTGTTATGAGATGTTCAGATATTTGAAATATTTCAAGGTTCCTCTGAAAGGCACAATCTTCTTCAAATAGATTCCCAACACTGCCTGCAGGACCTTGGGGTTCAGGTTAGAAGAATTCACGTGACCAATAATATAACGCAGAAAAGCTACCTGTGACAGACAGGGGCATCATTCATAAATTCCACCATCTTGCAAGATGTTTTGGTCTTATTGTTTTAAAGAAACTGTATTATTTCTTTTTGAAATGCATAACACCTCTTTAACAGGTGCCACCTACTTAACCACCTAACATTGTAGGTCACTGTATTCAGCTGAAAAGCTCTGCATAAGGGTCTTAAAAAGATGATGTTACAAGCTAGAAGTTGAGCATATGTAGTTCACTAATCTCATCACAATATCCATTGTTTTTTCAAGTCCCCATATAACTTACTACACAAGACAGTCTGGTGAAATATGCACACAATTATATTTAATGAAGGGTAAATTGCTGCCAAACAAAAAGCCAAGCCCTTCTCTTTCCCTGTCAAGGAAGGATGTCCATCCCTAACAAGCAAGCTACTTTTGCAGATTTAAAACACCTTTTCAAAAGTGATCTCACAGTGGTACAAGTTTCTAATGGTATTAAGCACAAAAATTCTTCCTTGAAAATTTCACCATCGTAACATCTAACAAACTGCGATAATTGGGCAGTGTCACTTAAATCACTTCATTCGTCCACTGCAAGAGACATGTACTTGACATTTTTAAAATAAAGAAGCAGTGCTTGCAAACAATGCTTATTAATTATCTCCAATCTTTGCATTGCCATAGGATGAGCTAGGGGCAACTTGCTTCAGAAAGTTCACAATGTTATCTCTGTTTTAATCTCTGGCAAAAAGCTCCTCCAACATTTCCAACATGAACTTCTTTACAAGCTCGGCACCGGGGAAAGGATTTTCTTTTTAGCTAGTACCGACATTATCCAGAGAGAAGCACCTGTTGCTTTTTCCTGTAGAATTGCTGATGTTGTGAGAATGACATCTGAAGTGCAACATGAAGATTTCACATTTTCAATTTTGTCACATCTTTCAACCTTGCCATGAGAAGAATAGCCATGTGGAAATTACTGTGTTTTAATTCAAAGCAGCACCTCATGCTGATGATTTTACAGACCAGCACAATGGCTGTGCATATTAACACCTACGTTTTGTATTTACATGAAGTGGCATATTAAAAGAGAATCCACTGTCCAGTTTGGGTAAAAAGCTTGGTTTTCGCTGTCAACTTCATGACATTTATTCCCACTCAGATTCATTTGTGTTCCATTTCAATCACTAGCGAAAATATGTGCAGTGTTCTAGCTCATTCACAGTCTATGTTATTGGGAGAACTTAAGATCCAGTAAGCAGTGTATAATTTGTGCTGGGCCAGCTCCTTGAGGCTTGTCAGTTGATAGCCACAGCACCTCTGGACTCTCGGCCAGCAGCCATTGCTCTCTGACCACTCAGCTTTCTAGGCACTGCTGTCACAACCAGCAGGACAGAAGTAAGGATGGCACAGTATGGTGTACTGCTTCTGCCTTCCGAGTTGAGCAGTCACTGCTCTTCAGCTGCCCTGCCAGTGCTTAATTTGGACGAGGGCTTCCTGGAGCTGAATACTGGTACCTCTTTCCTTATAAACTGAGCAGTGCCAGTAAGTTACTTAGTAAGGAATTCCTAGGCAAATGATAAGCAGTACATCACTGTTTGTGAATTTAATTATAAACATTTTTTAAAGGTAAGCTAGCAGAACACAGAGGAATCTGTGGCAGGCCACAACTGGCCTGTGGGCATCCTATTGAATATCAGTGTCCTAGAGATTTGTGTTTAAATGAAAATCTCCTGTTTCATTATAAAACAAATATTTCTGGCTCTCATGGGTGCAGAGAAAAGGTTAAAAACGGGAACCCTAAAACCTCAAAACCTGGAAAAGCAATAAAAGAACCTCAAATTTATAGGGTTTGTTTTTTAATCATATGAATTTAAGCCAGCCTCTTTTTGGGGTTCTAATTTATGATTTTTTCAATGGTTGGGCATAGCGATAATATAAAGTATAGGTTCTAAGTTTTGGGGAATTTTAGAGCAGATTTAAAATTGGCTTTGGTTCCACTGAAATTGCTAAACAAAATGGAGTAATGGAAGGGTGAGATGGGAGTGAGCACAAAGGGACAGCAAGCACCGCCTGTGAGGACGTGCACATACAACTCAGCTGATGCAGGGAGGGCGGAGCCACTAGGCCACCAGACAAACTGGTCAGACTGGGTGGACACAAGCCATGAGTCATGTACACAGCCAAAGTAACATAGAAAAGGGAGATCCCCATGGGGGGAGTCCAGAGTCAATGGAACCAAACACTGCCGAGCTGATGGACTGATCACCCAATCCAGAGACCACATACAGCCAACCAGTATCAAGGTCTGGTGACTGCTAACAAGTAACAACCAAGATGCACGTATCAGAGAATGCTGCTGCTGCTTTGGCTGCTCCTCTCAAGTATCGCCCAGGGGTAAAAATATATACCAATTGGTGATAACTGGAAACTCTACAGTTACCTGTGTATGTAACTGTCCAAAGGGGGACTGGATGGTAGGCTTAGGAATAGGGGTAACATGGGTATTAGTTACAGTAATTGTGTGGTTTTGTGTGTTTGTTTTCTGTATTAGAGTTGTGAACCGCTTGCAGGAATTAAATTAGTTACAAAAAGGGGCTTCACTGAAAGTATCAAAGCAAAATAAGTCAGGGTAATGTTTGTATGTATACTAGGCACAGTAGGGGGATCAACTATAAGTGGGGTGTTACTTATTGTAGCTGTATCAGTGTGGTATCAAGAGTGTAATTGCACTGATTGTCAGGCAGAGAGAAATCCTCTCTTGCCTTAATAAAACTCATATACATAGTGTTTAAACCCAAATTCAAGTTACCAGTCATTTGTGTCTGACCAACCAGTTCGTGTTCTTCTGTCCACCTCAATCACAAATTTGGCCAGCCCCCCTTTTTCTGGGGTGCAATGGGATGCTGGCAACACTAAGCAGTGGTCAAGAACTCTTTGGTTAACACTCAATAACATAAAACACCCTTTCTACTTGTGACAGAGTACAGAGAGTGAATAAGTGAGCCTACACACTGACCACTTACAGGACAATTAGTGCCCCAGAGGAAGTTGACTAGGGTTAATGAACTCACTTGGCTCATCAGCCAAGAATTGATAAGAGGTACAGGTGGGAAGTGCAAGGGGGAAAATGAAAGAGAGAGGAGAAGAAAGTAAGAGGGCTACCTGGGACTACTCAAAGAGATAGTTCAGACTAAGGAGACCTCTGTTCCCCTCAGGTCCTGCTGAGAAGGCCTACATTTCACCTAACACTGTAAATAGAGCATGAGGAACAGCTGTGATTGTGAGGAAGGCGATGTGACATTAAACCTCACTGAGAGTACACCAGGAGAACTTTGTGAAATTTCTCAGAGTGAGAAGGCAGAGGTGGAACAGGCCCCCTGTGACACTATCCTATATCCCTGTATACAAGGGTCATGTCACTACAACTCTCTTCCTCATAGTAGGCTGGAATTTAAAAGGTCAGTTAACATCATTGTTGATCTGCCAGTAAGTCTCACAATAAACTAAAATGAGTATCATTATTCTTATTCTTATTCGGGAGCTGAATGTGAAAAATGTTTGCTTCACTCCTTGACCCTGCCAGCTGATGAGGGAGTAATCTAATACTCACTTAAAGATGGGTTTCCAGAACGGTAGTACCTAGTGCTATTTCTAGAATACTGAGCTTTCCGGAATATACTGGAGATTTTTGCTGTAGTGGAGAATGTATAAGAAATAGTCTGACACAGTATGGCAAATGATGACAGTAGCTAGCGCTGTTCTAATAGTTATGAAGATAAACTGAAAAATCATATCCAGAATGAACTGGACTTTAAATCAAAACAAACACAAGAAAAAGTCTTTCTTCACTACATAAGAACTGTAGTTAGATGCAGTGTAGAGACAAGGATGGTCTTGAGGTTAAAATAAAGTGTTAGGTGTTGGAACACCTGGGTTCTAGTCTTGACTCCACCACAGATTTTCTAAGAGCTCACATGGAAGTCTTAAACTCTTTGTGTTTCAATTTCTCTGTTTGTGAAAAGGGAAAAAAAAATGCATACCTCAAAAGGTTTAGTGAGGCTTCATTCACTGACGTTTGCATAGCATATACAGACATATAAGTGAATAGTGCTACAGAAATGCCTCATATTATTGCACTACAGTTTTTCAAAACACAATGTGCAGCAATAGATTCTTCAATAACCCCTTCCTAAGTTAAAACAGAACCAAAATTAAATTTCATAAAATAAAAAGAAGTCAACATAATTGTCTACTAGTGAATGAAACATCCTCCCATGCATATGATAGTGTTTCCATCCTATGTCCCCAACCATGTTTACTTACAGAATTCAACCTTTTCCTCATGTGAAAAGAGAAAACTACAAAATGAATTTTTTTTTCCTGAAGCACAATTTAAAATGCAACATTATAGAAATACAAATTGAAAGCACTGTTGTGTTTATTTTAGTAAAAGGAATGTTTCTTTCTATCCAACTCCTATATGTATAATCTGTATGGATGTAGGATAATAAATTTCCATTAAGAAACAATGGTTTACATACCGTAGTGAACTGTGATAATCAGGTTAAGCAGAAAGTAAATCAAACGAAATGCTAGCAGGTTTACCTACCACTGGCATAACTAATGTCTCTGGAAATATTCTAAATGTTCGCTCTCAAAAATATGTACTATCCACTGCATTACTGTTAATTACATCCATTTTCTCCTTCATACACTCCCCCTAGGACAGTGGTTTCAAACTTAGGGTCTGGACACAGTACCGGGTCACAGACCCTCAGGTATTGGGTAGCGGCACCCCCTGCTGCTCTTGCCAAAAGACTGGAATGCATTGCTCAAAGATGTAATTGTTGGGTCACGGGCATAAATTATTTGTTTTCAACTCGGTCCCAAGAAAAAAAATTTGAAAACCACTGCCTTAGGAGGTTAGTGGAGATTAGAAAATTAACTAAAACTGGATTTTAGATTTAATGAGACAAAGATGACTTTAATATATATGACAGAGTGATGTCCTCTAACCATACTTTATATATACTTATTTTTATTCACTATGGGCTATCATTTTGAAAATAAATAATTTGATGCTTATGTAATGTAATTAATAGCTAATCCATCATGTAATGCAGTCAAATGGTTATATCATGGGTCATAATGCCATAGTGTCCCTAGCCCATGTTAGAAGTTGGGAATTGGTGCCAGGGGATGGGTAACTGGATGATTACCTGTTCCGTTTATTTCCTCTGAAGCACCTTGCATTGGCCACTGTTGGAAAACAAGGTCCTAGGCTATGTGGACCATAGGTCTGATATAGCATGAGTGCTCTTATGTTCTTATTGTTTAACAGCAATAGATCCCCTTGCATTTAGACATCCAGATAGTTTAGCATATAGGTATATATGGTAGATGGTATATAGCATATGCATATAGTATATACTGTATCCATATGGTATCCACACAGACTAGTGTGTATAGGCATTCATATATATCATGGCTATATGAATTTAGACTCTAATGTCCATAGTTAGGCTTCTAAAAAAATGACAATTTTGAATAGAAATGAGCACTCAACTGTTCCCATTAAGTTAACAACCTGCATCTATTACTGTAAAGGTCTGCAAATCAATCAACAATATTTCATCTACATCAAAGCCAACTATAGAACAAAAATAATCAGCATGAATATTTGTTTATGTCCACTGCTAGAAAATGTCAAACAAATAATTAAAATAGTATGTGTGCACTAACCCAGATCTACATTTTCACTTAAAAGTGTCTGAGAAACACTGAGAATTCCAGGAATGCAAAATCTCCATTGCTATAACCTTCGCTATAAACTTCTTCAAAACAGGAAGATTCCAGTTGTGGCTATAATTGGTAAAATTATTAGTTTTAGTGGTTCATTTCTTGAACTGTAGTCCAACAGTCACTTCCTGAGCTGCTCATGTCCTGTCCTCTCCTGAAGGGGGACTCATTAAGCTGTTTACTATCTGGAAGACAGCTGCTGATTGAGACTTCACGGATATTCTAGAAGAAGAGTCAACCCTCTTCACCTTTAGCTCAACAATGATTTAAGATTTCTAAAACTCTATAATTGATGGTCTATGCCCCTTCTTTCTTATTTCATCTGTGAAAGATCATCCATAGACTGAGATGACACTGGGGAGGTGATGTTTTGGATCTACCATACTAACACATTCTTTTTGTCCAAGCACATCAAAGATTCATTGACACAAACATACTCCTTCCAAGCTGTTGCTGTTCCACTGCTTGATGGCAGTACAACAGTAAAATTGGTCTTTCATATTAACAGTAGCTAAGGTGAGCCCTGGCCCCCAGCTAAAGACAGTAATGTTCTGAATATGACAAAGGGGCAAACTGCATCCCTCATAATGAATCCTAGGCTCAGACTGGATTGTGGCCAATGTCATGGTGGGTACATCTATCTCCACCTATAGTCGGTCAGCCTGATTCTTCTCTCACTCATACCAGGTTATGCCAGTGTGACTGCTGACTTTCAGTATAGCTACTCCTGACACACAGCACAGAGAGCACAATACACAATATGATCATTTATATTTATAGAAAAATGAAATAAAGGACACAAATTGTTTAGAAAATTCTGGTGATAGAGAGCATCCCCCTGTTTTACTGTAGAAAAATGATTTCTTTGAGGGTGTACAACAACACATTAAATGAACAAATTGAATATAAATGCAGATATAAATGTGAATGTGGGATAACATATGTACATATGTTATCAATACCCGACAAGAAATTTCTCTATCAAAACTATAATTTTTTTTATTACCTTAAAA
This sequence comes from Podocnemis expansa, assembly GCA_007922195.1. Lineage (NCBI taxonomy): Eukaryota > Metazoa > Chordata > Testudines > Podocnemididae > Podocnemis > Podocnemis expansa. The sequence goes on from ML681963.1 coordinate 68,863,441, forward strand.
TATTGCAGTTGTTTCTCAGCATTCATTGTTCCTTCGTTTTCTTGTCTCAGACAGGAATTGAAGATGAAAAGTTCTGTATCTCTCAGCCACCCTTTCAGCTCTTTGATCCTGACTTCCAGCTGTCTTACTAGGCTGCCACTTTCAGGCGAAAGCAGGTCACGTGGACCTAACCAACTGTGCCCCACCATTGTGTCTTGGATCTTCTCTCCTAAGGTTTTCTAATGCATTAGGTAAAGAAACCAGAGATCAGTCGTATGTACCAAAATGTATCATAGGTTTGTGAGCAACCAGAATGATCTATTAGTTGACAGATAATGTCCTTTTCGAGTTATTACTAATAACTATCAATTACACTCTTTGTATTCTTTATTCTCATTTAGGGCCCAATTTTCTTCTCACTGAAGTCAATGGCAAAACTTCCTCTGACTTCAGTGGGAGGAAGAGCAGGAAGGTCCTTAGTGATAAATGGATGTTTTTATAACAACAATTATGGACAAAGAATTAAAAAATCATACTCCCTGGGTTAACATTGCAAAGTGATAACTTATGAACAGTTGCCAATTTCTTTAAATAACTGAATAACTTTACCACATAGTAAGGATGGGAAATACAATAAATAATGGACTAACCTTACCTAAAATCACTAGATTTTAAGATGACCATTGTATATATTTTTAAACTACGGATTTCAAGGACACAATTTTCACACTTGGATGTCTAAACTTAGAATTGGTCCAAAATCTGGCCAAAATAAATGGGCTAATTTTCAAAGGTGAACACTACCTTCAGCTTCCATTGAGGTCAGAATTTCAGGTACTCAGAACCTCTGACAGTCAGGCCAGTTATTTAGATAATTGGATATGGATTTAAGGTCCTAACTTTAAGCATCAAAGTTGAAAAATGTGGGCCCACAATAAACTTTCATCTATGGTCACCAATGAAATTAATTTACTATAGCTTTTTAAGACAGCTTTTGTAGTAAAAGAATCAGTAGCTACCATTTTCAGGAATGAACATTTTGAGCATAACCAACAATGTTCCCTCTAATTACTTGTAGCCTGTGTGCGCAAACAATTTCTTTGTGTGCGCAAAAACATTTCTTTGTGAGCACCAATATTAGCACTATTGAATTTTTTTGTGCGCACTTTATTTTTTCGTGTGCGCAGGTTTCATGACGTGTGCGCGCGCACACACGCACAGCTTAGAGGGAACAGTGATAACCAATGTACTGCAGAGGCCAAGGATAGCTTGCACAGGAAGACTTAACTTCCTTTTCAGCATCTTAAAAGGCAATTCCTCACCATCACTATGGAGGCATGTGGTTGCCTGCTTCTACTATGCCAAATTGTGTTTTATCAAACCTGTAAATTGTGCAAAGCTGTCAGCCCAACACTTATTATAAGCTCTAAATCTGTGGTACTGATAGTAGACTTTTGAATAAATACTGACATATTCAATAGCCTTTTGACTATATAATTAGCAGTGTTTAAATGTGGTAACATGAAGATACAATTTCAAGTCATCCTGTCTATGGAAAACATACAGTATAAACAGTTAATGGGATATGATTTATAGTGATGAATTAAACCTCCAAAAATAAGCATTAAATCACAAATAAAATTAGATCGACAGACATTAATCTACTATGTATCATTGTGTCAATAGTATATTTAGGAGACCATAATCTGGAAACATGCATTCTTGGCAACACCCTTCTATTTTCATGGTGCAAATATTGATAATCTGAAGACCCTCAGTGGAATCCAGTTTTAGCTATTGTTTTTTTGCTGTAACAAAAGTAGCAGCAGGAGGTGAAATCAATGCCCTTGGAGGGTAGGGTCACAAAAAAGAATTTATTGCTACTTTTTTGTTCTCGAACAGTTTGCAATCATAAATTCTTCATAAACAGAATACTTCAGAGAATGGTCCGTCTTCATAAATATACGACAGAGGACATCAATTTCATTTAATTCACAATTTGTGTCAGCACAGCAGATGCCAATGCCTGCCTTGATAGGGTTGTTTAATATGCAATTGAGACGGAGTAATATTCAGCACAAGGGACAAAATTTCACAGATTAAACTGTACGCACCACTGACATTTCATTCTAATGTATTTCGATTCCACACTGTTCACCTTAGATGAAAGTAATATTAAAAACCATATCCCTCTATTTTACCATTGTTAGAAGTTAAAATCTTTGTCTTTAATTTTTTTCATGCCAATTAAAATGTAATCATGCCAATTAAAACAGAATGTCTAGCATTGTTAGTTTCTGCAGAGGTTTTTATTAAATTAAACAAAACTCTATCCAACTCATATTATACATGAAATTGCATTTATCAGGAAAACTATTTTTTAATTTTCCTTATAAATGCAGAAATTGATGTGTTATAAAATTATATTTTTTATTTCAATATACAAAGAGAAAACATTTTTTATGTATTTAAAAATGACAGGGTAGTTTTTATTTACATTTTGAAAACTGATTTTATGAAGGATTATACGTCTGTTGCTTATCAAACTAGCTTTATATTCTACCAAGTATAACCAGAGGGGTGTGTGATTTTGTGCTTGAATTTAACTGCTTAAATATTCTTCAAGTTTCATCCAAGGTTTATAACTAGAATTGTTTTTAAACAACTTAAAAACAAATTGGTTGCCATAATTCTTCATTAGCTGAAAAAGCAAAGGTGAAAATTTAACATTTGTATTACTGCTGTTCAATGATTTAAAAATAAATTTAGAAATGCTGCACATTAATTTGTAAAAGTAATGAATAAAACTAATAATAGGACAAACTTCTAACTTTTTGTGACAATTGGCTCACTTATAGAATTAAGTTGTTTGAAACAGTTAAACAGTGCAGAAGAAAAACATGTAAAATCGTTTTTGTATTACTGCACAAGTTAAAAGAACACATGCCAATATCTAAGACGACCCTGACAGGTTGTGTGTATAGCTTTATTTGCAATATCTTAAAAAATACTGTTTTTAAAAGTAAGAGAACAGCACACAAAAATATGTTGTGTAACTATACTGCTAATATTACTTATCTATAATTAATCATTTAAGGTCATTTATCTTACCCTTGATCTGAAGTGAAGGCAATTAAGTAGAGAAGTGGAAGGAAAAATTATAGTTAAACTTCTCTCTCTCTCAGCTGGTTTACAATAGGACAATAGCGTCTCCCGCACTGTGCCATCACTGGTCTCTGGGTAACAGAATCACTATACTGCTTTTTTTTCCCCTCCAAATTCTTGTATTTCACTCTTGGGCTGAGTCCCAACCCATCATAGCGTGAAATGAATTACATGAAACTTTTTTTGGGGGGGCGCTTTTGTCAAAAGTGACTTGAATACAGCAGCGTGAAACTGTATCCTGACTCATTCTTAGATTTAGGTATTCAGATTTGTACAACATTTGCATATTTGTTTTTGCGCCATCAATATCACCTGAAATGTATAGTGACAACCCCACTTTTCATCTTAAGGGTATAGTAAATAGTTAAACAGTAGATGTCTCTAACATGTACCTTCAGAATAAATTCTATTAACATTCACTCAAGCATGACAGTCAGTGTATATCAGATATACTGTATTATAGTTGACTTGGTGCATGCCCATAATACATGGCGTATTTTACTTACATTCTTTATGTATTAAAGAACGAAAATTATTAAAGTCAGACAGGTGACAAGCATGGAATAAAAAAATCAACAGAAGAGGAAAATACTAGAGGTTTGGTTTTTTTTTTAATAATGGTATGAGTAGCTTGTTTGGAATGTATGTAGTGAAATGAAAAAAGCGAGATATTTGTGCCTCAAATTAGAAATCAGACAGACAGCGTACTTCAGACAAAAATGTACATGTAACTCACAAACAGTAATAAAAATGCAAATACCCCAAGCAGTTCCCATTTTTCATTAATTGAATCCACTTTTTCAAGGAGATCATTTGGTAGTAAAACACCACTTTTCTTCAAAGCTTTAACCTTACTAAGCAGTTCCATCTTTTTTGGGTGCCTGATTGACATTTCTACATTATATCTCTAAAATGAAAAGAAAAAGATAACATTAGCTACAGTAAATCATTTTCTCTATTAAAAATCACCCTCAAAATCAAAATGCTCAATTGTCATGATGATCACAGGGCTTCCTTTTTTATATATGGATGCACACAGCCTTATTAATGTATTTGGAAAAGATTTTTCCACAGGATTTCAAGTGCACACTAAACAGGTGTTTTGTAAGTCATTCTTCCTTGCTGTTGTGTAAAAGCACATTGTTTTGAAATGGGACTTTTTATAACGCCCAAAATATTCCTTTTATTCAGAGAATAGAATATAGCACATTTCCTCCCAACAAAACACCACCTGCATAAATTTTGCTTAGCTATTAGCAAACTGCATCCTCACCATTAAGCCTTCTTAGCTTTAAACTCAGCAAATAAAGCTACCATAGAAGCTCTTACAAAAAACATTAATATCTGGGGGCTAAGTATAACAAAATTAAAGTAGAATAAAGAATGTTTAAAACATGGGTGTTTTTGACAGACCCAAGAATGTGTAGCAAAACAAAACAAAAAAACAATTGGAGGCAGCTTAAAGAAAATAAGCAACGCGTGAAATCACTGTTTCAGCTAATAGGTCCTCAGTATTTCCATGCATATGTTTGCATATTGTTAGTTTCATATTTTAATCTTCCATTTACAACAGCACACGCACATCATTCGTATTATGTCAACTTCACAAAATATCAGTCATTTGTGGATCATGGAGCAAAATCTTTTAAATGAGGTGATTTAAAGCATTTCACATTATTAATGAACACTGATCAGGTGTCTACACAATACCCCAAATTCTATGAATATTCATAAAAAAAAAACCTGGGAATTGTTTAAAATTTATAAATAACTTGTTTTTTTGATAGATGGAAAACAGGCTGTGCTTTCTAAAAAAAAAAAGTGTGATAACAGGAGGCAATTGGGTTTGGCATTGAGGAATTGTGTCAACCTGGAGATAACCCAGTTTCATTGGACTAAAATGTTCAACAAGTATGCTTCTTGGCCCCTATAATATTGCCTTTTCAGATGGAATGGTGACTGGAAGAGATTACAATCTGCTTTATGTAATCTGATTTCAATTTAATGATGATATAGCTGAAAAAGATTTGCATAATTATTTCCATAAGTACACGTAATATCAAGGGGAATCAATCGTCGATTACAGCTAGGCAATGAAATCCAGTTCACCTAGGCTCTGAAATGTAGTACATATTCCTTTTCTTTTTCCAAGTGAATTAATAGACTAAGGGAGTCCTCTAGCTGTGTGATGCTGGTGCAGGTTTTGGCCAGTTTAACACCTTTCACCTGCAATTTTGTTGTGGCCTGAACAGGATTTTGGTTATGGCCTTGAGTAATATAAAATCAATAAAGAAACAATACAGGTTGCATACATTTCATAAAAGTAAAGTTCTTGTTAACACAGAAACTAAGATATTTCACTTAATGTTGGACTAGATAAAATAATTCTGCAATGCAGCATGGTATGAATCGTCTCCCTGACAGATGTTATAAAAGATTATTACATTAAAAAATAAATAAGCTAAACTTCATGTATTCTTTCAGTCTCTGTCACCATGTAATCTGCTGTACAAAAAACATGATGAAAGATGATGAATGATAGAGAATGCATTATACAGTAACAGTAAAAGATGAAAGAATTCAGTTAATTGTTAGATGTATTGGTACCTGAGTGAAAGTCAGTATTGTTTAAATTATCAAAATGAAAGTGAAATATTTAATTTAAGAAAAGAGCTTAATGTATAGCAGGTACAGTTTAGGGACTGGTAGCACTAGATACTATTGCTGATGCTTTTTATTTTTTTTATCCATTAAACACCTACACTCTAAGCAGTTGCATTACAAAATTAGCTACCAGCTCTATCAGTGCTCCACAACCCTAGTCTAGGAGGACTACTTTATCCTGTGGTGAGAAGATAATTTAATCTTCATATTCATTCTATCCTCGGCATTAAGTGAGCAAAGGCTGCTCCATTGTGACAGTCTGTGAATGCTATGATATAGATTACTGTTCAATAGCCAAAAATGAGATTAAGAAAGTTAAAGTCACAGGATTTCTCACTGTGGCTGCAATAAATAAATGACTAATATTTAATTTTCCACAGCACTTGCCCCACCAAAATTTAAAAAAAAAACATATTGAAATACTGACAAGTACTTACAGCATGATTAGCTGTGTGTATGTGTGCATGCATGGCTGGTTTTGTGTTAATGAATCTAAACAATAAAAATGAGAAGTCCTAGTATCTATGTTAAAGAATTTTGATTCTTCTTCTCCCCTTCACATGAACACCCCTTAATTTTTTTTTTAAAATGGAATGTTAAAAAAAAAATCACTAAAGAGTTTATCTGTTAAGAAGTTTTGCAAATTCATGTTGGGTGGCTACTTTTTTTTTTTTTTTAAACCAAATGCACTTGTATTCCAAAACAAAGGAAGTAAAAACATGATTTCTGCCAGGAAGAAATATTCTAAAAAATCTAGAAAAGCTTGATTGACGATTCCTCCCCCTACTTGACACTTTGTCTAAGAGGTGTTAAGGGGTGCTTTGTGTGTGTGTATGTGTGTGTGTAGGTAATGGGTGCTCTGTGTGTGTGTGTGTGTGTGTGTGTGTGTGTGTGTGTGTGTAAAATCACACCCGAAAATTCTGCCCAAATGGAGAGTGGAACAATGCCTTGTAACAGTGTTAATTGTCACCATGGAAACCAGAAGAATAAGCCATTTTGAATCTGGTATAGAAGGCACATATTGAGCAACTCAAGCATTTTTCAGTCTCCGTCAGTGTTAAGGAACAAGATGCCTAGTCACCGAGAGGTCAGAGAAAGAAATCATCATGAAAGGTTTGTAGATGTGCACTGTCTAGTAAATAATAATAAAAAAAAATCTGTACACAGTTAACAATGCTGTAGGACTTCACACTGAATCTTTCGAAAGAGAAACATCACAAAAAGATGATCAGGGCTGGGGTACAGATTCCAGCCCTAAAGCAAAACTTTAGGGCAATATTATGTGAACCTTGCCCCTAAAGCTCCCTGGGAATTCTGTTGTTGTAATAAAACTTCAGAAGTGGAAAGAAAAAAGGCTGCATGATGGAATTCAAAATAATGCTCTAAATGCACACAGAGAGATTAAGACATCCATTGTAAGACTTTTTGTATGGTGCTTCTGTTGGTTATAGTGAAAAGAGACTAGACATACTGAACACACAGTGGAGCTATGGCTACAAAGTACAGAAGAATTAAACCACTGAAATTTCTCAGTTATTGGAAAAAAGATATCCTATTTGTAGATTTCCTACATTCCATCATTCACTTTCTACAAAATAAAACTTTAACTTTCTTTTAATGACACAACCTAGCATATGATTGATATCAAGATTAAGTGATTTGCATTTTTTTTACATGCATTATATTTTACAAGTTTATAAAATGGAGTGATTCAGCTACTACAGAACAAACACATACACGTACGTAAATGGGCATATATGTACATACATGGATCAGTTTCATGAATGCAAAAATTCTATACAGTCTGTCAGTCCATGTAAAAATACTTTGCAGATATATTCAATCAATTATACATGAAACATACATGCACATATGTATATTCATCCAGATTTACTGATATTTGTCTATCATTCCTGCACACATTCACATTGTGCTTTCTGGATAATGTTTGCACTCTTCATGCTAGGCTTCATGGTGGCCCCTTACGAAGCCCCATGCCTAATGCCATTCAGTGATGAACAAAGACTCTTTTTATTCTCAAGTCCAGGGTCCAAAGCTCAGCTGTATACAAGCAAAGTGAAGGAATCTGCTAGAGGCCAGCCTACCCTACACAACAGCTCTTAATGCTTCCACATTTTGTCATAATATGAGTGTGGGACATTTTACAAGCTATCCAGAAGCTTTATTACATTTCATATGCATCTAATATAACTAGACCTTCTGGACAACATTCAAGACCTTGCTTGAATACCCTGTCTAGGTAAACAGCAGTCGTTATTTCATGCAAACTGCTTTTATTTCAGTATTAGCAATTTATGGCAAATAATTGCACAGGGAAATTATAAAGACTTATAATTGTCCTTGTAAATTAATAATAGGCTTTCTTGATTGGGATAAATTTGCTGCTGAGCCTCTGGAAAAATTAAAAAGTGCAATGTCATTTAAAATTGCTAGAACTCTCTCAGCAAATTACATCTGAGGGTAAGAATCAGTTTTTCTCTTCTAGCTTATTCCATTTGCATGATCTGGAAATCATATTACATTGGCCATGTATTGTTAATTGGACATAGATTGCATTATCTTTAATATAAATCAAACTACAAATATTAAAATGAATTGCAAATTCTCTAATAGAAGATCATAAAACAATCTTTTTTTAAGTATCTCCCATTAATAATTTAATTCCAATTATATCACTCAGAAAACTCAAGAAGGAGACTGGTAACTTATTTCCATTCATTCTTTTACACACACACACACACACACACACACACGCACGCACGCACGCACGCACGCACACACACACACACACACACACACAGAGCATTTTTATAAGTACTGTAGATGCACACAAAACAAATCTTAATACTTCAATACTGCACAACTCTTCTCTTCCCTCAAAAAACCCCAAAACCACAAACATTTCACTTTTTTTGTTTCATGAAAACAGCAGATCTGAATTTTACTTCCATTTTTCACATTCGTTTCACATTTGAGCAGCAGCAAAATAAATCCTTTGAAGAAAAGGTTTAGTAAACTTTGTGAACTAAATATTATCCTCAATAAAAATATGCAACTGGTACACACTATTCTGCTTTTCTAAAAAAAAGTTAATCCCAAACATTTAAATTTTATTATAAATGTAAGATCTTTTTGAAGACTTTTCATGCCCTTTAATGAGTTTATATTAAATATTTAATACTGTTTAGGGCATATCCACTACTACCAAAAACAGTTATATTCCCAGCAGTCCCACTGTTTCAGGCAGAGGGCTTGATTGATCCTCCTAGCCTGAATTGAGTAGAATGAAAAGAAGCAGTTGGAAAATAGCTGCAATCATTTAATGCAGATGACCTCTGACAGGCTCACAGCTCTTCTATCTGAACAGAAATTTGCATGGGGTCTCTGTGCAGAGGAACAATGTAACCTAAATGGTAGACAATCTTTATTCTAATGAAGTGGGTGTCAAGGTCAATGTAAAACTGCAATGATAAATGGTGCACCACTAGGCAAGAGAAGTTGCATAGGCGCTGTAGTGTTTTCCCATTAATTGAAAGCTGAAATGCAATGAGTGAAAGTACAAGACTCTTTTCACCAGAATGTGTTAATGCACAAATGTTTAAATATTTTCTTCAAGCTTCTAGCCTGTGGACACAAATCATACTGCAAAGAAAAATATAATAGTTGGCCAATAACCACAAAAATAGGTTTTATTAAGTTGTATTTGTTCTAGAATACGTAACAACTTCAACAATCCACTCAGAGTGGCAGAAGAATAACAAGTCTCCAGACACCTAATGTAATTCCCATGATCCTTTTTCTTTCTAGGAGATCTGTCTTTAATTAGTTCCAAACAAGCAACTCTTTAGACAACTCTTCATTAGATACCATTCCCAGCGAACATAAGAAAAAAAAGTCATGCTCCAGTATTATTATTTCCTAGGTTCTAAGTTTTCTTTTTAGTATACTGTTAACATCACCAGGTGTACTTTGTTCTGAATAAAAATTAGACCACTAAAATTGGGTTTTGTAATGCAGAGTTGTGTGCCTCGTATGAAGACTAAACTACAATCTGCTATTGTGGCTTTGTCAAAACCGCAATACATCTATAATTATGGCACTTCATCAGTCGATCAAGTAATTTGTAGAAGGCAGCACATTTTGTCTTATAAAAATGAGAAGGACAGTAAGCTGCTTTTAAAATCCTGAGCTGCTTAAGCCTGTTAAGGGTATATTGTTTGCTAATACTCTCATTAGCAGCCAAGCATTTTAACTTCATCAATTAAACAGGAAATGGCGTTACACCATTAGCTTCACAATATGCTATACTATAGACAGGAGTATTTTGCTAACAATTTCAGAAAATGCATTTCTGACTTCAAATCACAAAATGTATTGCAAAACTGTTTTTGTGTGCATCTACCTATGCACACAGTGTGTACGTCTGTGTGTGCACGTGCATGCATACACACATGTTGAAAGTCTCAGTTATGTTTCTGAAGCTAATAAGTTTTTTGAAAAGTTGTATATATGCACAAGCACTACACATGCATGGGCATGCACACACTTAAAAATTCTCAAGTTCCATAGAGATTGACTACAGAGCTCTTACCGACTTCTTCACACTGGTGAGCACCCTTGTGCCCCATTATTAAAGTCAGTAGAGCTACCCCTGTGAGTAACTAACTGCTCGCGAGCATGATTAATGGATTCACAACTAGATTGTGTATATTTCTCAACCTTTAGAATACTAAGAATTTCCTGTACAAATAGATTTTTATAATACAATTACAGTTACTAGACAAGGAACTATAGTCTGTCACTAATTAAAGTGTCTGCAGCACTTTCAGTAACTGGAAGACTGTTAATGGATTTTACTGTACAATGCCATTCCTACTTTACTACTCTGATGTGAAAGAGAATTTTACATACAGAAATCAGTTTTCATGATATTACAATTCAGAGAATAAACTCCAATGGAAAAAAATAGTATAGTGTAAAGAAAAAAATGTTACTGATGAAACTGTTTAAAAAACTGTACAGCTTCATCTGTGTGTGATTTGTCAGGTCTGAAGCTTTGACGTGCCCAAGGGGCAGACCCCAGCGGGGAGTAGGCTGCAGAGCTAAATAGCTGTGAAAGAAGTCTTAATGTAGGATGGAATTCAAACTAACCTTGACATGACCTCAGGAAAAATATGCAAAAAGTAAAATGAATGCACTCTGCAAGATACATCCTAATTTTGTGGCCAAGCTGGTTAGTTTCACAAACATAGCTAGGACTTTAAAAGAAAAATAAAATGTAAGAAAAAAGGGGAAACTTAGGAATTCAGAGTAAAAAATGTAAGCAGGCATGGTGTATTATTGTGGAGGCATGTGAACCATTTGGAAACAATCCAAATAAAAACCAACACTGAACAATATTGTTGTCAGCCTGTCTATTCAGGAAAATTGTTTTTTTTAGGTTGAATATAAATGACACAAAGCCAAGATTACATCATTGCATTACAAAGTCTGTTGTGGCTTTTAGTTGAACAAGCCCCATGGATCTATTGGCTGATGGCAGTAATTCAGTGAGGAAGCTTCACCCTCCCCACACACCACGGCTTCATTACTATAGAGAAATTTTGTTTTAAATACGGACAGCTTTTTCTTTTAAAAAAAAAAAAAACCAAACGCTGCAGATCTGTTTTTAGTCTGGTCTGATACAAACAATAACATTTTTTAGCAGTTACATGAAGCCTTGATTTAGCTTTATACAGTTTGCCTATCTTGCTCAGAGTTTAGCTAAGAAAGAAGACATTCCACCCTAGTACAGCAGCCAAGAACTGGCTAATTCACTAGATATATGGAAATTTTAATTGAGTGTCAACTTCTGTTGAAATTCAATCCCATTACTTTCAAGAATGTAATTTTGTAGCAATATCAGTTATTTACTATGCTATTAATCAGATTTTAAATATAATTAAATTCCTAGGAACATATAGCCAAAATACCACAGTTTGAATTCCTACAGCCAGCATAATCAGACATCAGGTGTATGGGATTTCTATTAGATGAATACATGTACAACCCATCTACAAAGTCAAATAAACCATGTCAGAGGATTGTGTTAAAATGCAGTTTCATAATATGGTAATGACACTTTTCCTCCCATCTGTACAGGGACTACCAAACAGTGTTAGAACAGAACAGGTGCATTTCCAGTCATAGCAGAGTTATGGAAACAGGTAAATGTGACAGTTCAGTTTGTCACTTTGGGTGGCTTTATAGGGAGGACTTTTTAGATTCTCCAGCTGTTGCTCGCACCCTTGAACCAGTGCTAGCGCCAGTGTAAACAGGCCAGTGGAGTTCTTCCTATGTATTTTTCCACAATAGCCCAGTCTTCCACCATTGTGTAGATGAGATCTAATGCTCCATTTCAACATTTACGCTTCTTGTTCATGCTTTATGTTTGGACATGCATCAATTGTGCTATAACATTCTTAAAAGGTAGGAATAAAAATTGTGATAACTCTGTTCTGGAATTGTGGGCAGCTGTTTCTAAACCAGTTCTCACTTTAAAATTATTTAGCAGCATGAAGAAGGGTTTCTGAAAGAGAAATAAGAAAAATCAGTGAGCTGGTCAGGACTCTAGAGCTTCCATTGCTTTGGACTAACAGGTATGTATCCTCAATGGAATAACTTTAGTGTCAAGGCATGCCAGACTCATTGTGTGGTTAATGTTCAGTCCATCAGTGACAGGAAACCTACATCACTGTGAAGAAATGTTTTGGACTTGGAACACAAAGTTCAAGATGCAACTGTTACATACTGGACGATGCTCAAAACCATTAACCAAAGAAAGATTTAGAATAGCATATATATAACAGAGCCCTACATTTCAAACTAAAAAGATGACATTGTAACATGAGGGGTTTCACAGAAACTCACAAGGAAAGAAAATTATGAACTGAGGTTCTCACTTCATCCTCTGTTCACCTTGCTTTGCCTGGGTTTTGCATACATGATACACAGTTCAGACCTTTAAGCACCAAAGTTTTAATTCTGAATTCATATACTTTTGTCATACTTTCTTATAGTCATTATTCTATTTTGATATAGATGTTCTTCTGCAACAAATTATCTTTGTATTTGTCATAGCAAACATCTCCTGAATTCATTACTCATCTTTACTCAATCCTTAGTCAGGTAAAATCCAGACTGAGGTCACTAGGCATTTCCATGAGTAAGGATTGATTAAAACTAAGGGACAGATTATCTTTTCCCAAGCTCAAAATCATAGGTGTGAGTTTAGGGGGAAAACATCTGTGTTCTTCCCCTCCCATAGTTCCTTCTGTATTGTTCCCAGGATGAGGAGGAGGGACTTCTCTACTGCAGAAGGAGCTGAAGAATCATCTCCAAATCTGTAGGCTCCCCAGATACATGCATAAGTCTCAAAGCAGCTGCAGGAGACTAGGTGAATTCATGAAGGGGTTCTGTGTTAGGGTGGCTCCCTCCTCCTGCCACTTAATGGCAACACAACTCCAAAGAAACCATGCTGTTATGGACAGCCACTAGTCACAGCCAGGGCCAGATTAACACAGGGGCTATATGGGACTGAAGCCCCTGACCCCACCCTGAAGGGGGGCCCCTGCCTGTTCATCCCTCACAGCATGGGGGCGGGGGGGCAGAGGGGTGCTGAAAGAGCCCTTGCTGGCACTGGTGGGGGGGTGTGTGGCCCTGCCCAGAGGCTGGGCTCTGTACTCCTGCCTTGCCACAGGACAGCTGGTCTGTCCAGGGTGGGGGGCTGGGTAGGCCAAGGCTGGCCCTGTTTGCTTTGCTTCATTGTCCGTTCTGGGAGCAGGGCTGGGGCCGGCTGGTGTGCAGTATGTCCTCTGGTGCAGCCTGCCAGGGCCCTGGAACGCTGTGCCTGAGCCACACCGCATGGGAGCCAACCCTCTCCCCACCCCTGCCCCCAGAGCAGAGTGAACGAGGCTGGTCTACTCCACCCCTGGGGGAGTCTAGGAGTGGGGTGAGAGGGTGGCCTCCGGCCCACCCCAGTGCTGGCCCAGGCAGGGGCCCTGAGCCCACTTAATCCGGGCCTGGCCACAGCAGTTCTGGTGAACTGTGGGGAAAGAAATAGAGCATTGGACTTTATTACCATTTTTGCAGGCCTGTGGGTGATAATGTGCATCCTTCTAGCTCTGTCGGTTTCCCTATCCTAAGAAAGACTCTATCAGGCCTACTCAGGCCTACCCTCTCTACCCATGTAGATATTGACTCTATGGACAATCCCCTGCTAGGCCTGGGATGACAGTATTATGGAAGTGTCTGAACCCTCCTCCAGTATGGGGGAACTAAACCCCTTATGTACTCCCTGCGTGCACATATCCTGGGGAGACAATTGACTTTGGGTGAGGATTTCTAGATTTCGTCCAATATTAATATAAAAACTGTTCCTTTGTTATAAACCCACCTTTCTGCTGCCTCCAAACTAAATACATTCTAACAGTTTCAGAACTGTGTGCTTATGTTTTGCTTCTTGTATTGCATCATGTTGGCACACTATAATGGACCCACAGAACATGCTACTATATGGAACATTTGGCATAACACATCATAACTTCTCCAACTGTAATGTGATAATATATATAATTTCAGTGCTGTTTTAATACCACATCAATTCATATTGAGGATAACTAATTTGTTGTATCTTCTTTGGTATACAGTACTCACTGAAAATGTTTTGAAATGTAATAATGCCCAATCCTAACAGCCACTTTTCTAGTGCAAATCAGATACGTCTTTAACCAAAATTCTTAAACGCCCATTTCACCACTTGCATCAATAAAGTGCATATTGTGGGTTACTGTGCTAATAGTTTTTATGTTAAAAATCTAATTTAAAAATTGTTAAAAGGTTCAGATTTGGCCTTTTCACTTTTTTTGTGTGTGTAAAATATAGTTGAATTGTTTTCAGTCATTTGTATATAAAATAAAAAAATTTCTCCTGGGTTGAAACCTTATTTTTAAGGTCAAATTATGAGCAGCTTAAAAAAGGACACATTTATATTGGAAATGCTAATTCAGCCTAAATTATAGTTGCATGTATGGTAAAGAGAAACTATTTTAAAAAATATTTTTAGCATCTGAAAATTTAAATTTGTTTAAATCTGGTCTTTGTTGTTTTTTTTTTAAACAATTGTGTGTAATGTTAACAACATGCTGCAAATGTTAAGGCTAATTGTACAGTGTCAAAACAGATTGAATCTCCCTGAAAACTGGAAATTCAGGCTTTTTAAACGTTATCCAGATGTTTGGCTTTTATTCAAATTTCAAGAAAGAGGAAACTTATATGAAACAAAATTTATACATGCATATTTCATTAGTGCATTTTCTATCACGAATTAAAAGTTCTTCCATGTGCTGTCCTAAATCAGATAATGGTTTAAATTAAAGGAGTTGCCTATAAATTGTTCACCTCACAATTTTCATTGACTTTCTTTCATATGAGAGAAAACATTTAATTCTTGTATTAAAAATTCTGTTAATTATTTCAATAGTGATAATTTTCTCCTTAATGGCATAAAGTGTAATTGGAGGTGGAACATCTCATTCTAAACAAACTAAGTGAAACAGGATGAGTAGGCACTCAGGACCAATGACTTTCCTATTGCAGTAGTGGCATATTTTCAGATAGACACTCTCTAATGGAATTATGAACACGTTAGTATAGATGCATTTTGTCTCTCACATTGATAATTAAGAGGGTCACACAAATCCTGATTTTTGAAGTGTTGTACCAGTGTCTGCCCCAGGATATGAAAGAGATAAGGTGGGCAAGGTAATACTTTTATTGGATCTTAAAAACAGCACTGTGGAGCTTCAAATTTTGTCTCCTTCACAAAACAATGTTGGTCCAATAAAAGATATTACCTCATGCACCTTGTGCCAGTCAGATTTTTTTTAGAGTGTGTAGATGTTGTTGCTCTCAGCACTTCAAGGTATGTTCCTCCCCAGATTTAAAAGCCCAAATCTCATTTTCAAAAGTATTTTAGGCCCTTAGGAGCCAAAATCCCATGGAATGTTAAAGAGATTTAGGCATATAAGTGCCTAAATCACTTTGAAAATGAGATTTAAGCATGAGGCATTGAAACACTGAACACAGCAATACTGAAAACCTTTAAAAATCTGGGTTATACTGCTCTGCATAAACTGTTTTTTACTCAAGGTGAACTCATGTTATAGGAAATATGGATTCCATGATGTGTTCTGTTTTTAGAAGACTCACCAGTAGCATATGGGGCTGAGGCACATGACTTACGAGGAAAGACTGAAGGAACTAGGCTTATTTAGTCTGCAGAAGAGAAGACTGAGGGGGATTTGATAGTAACCTACAACTACATGAAGGGTGCTCCATAGAGGAGGGAGCTAAACTATTCTCAGTGGTAACAGAGGACAGAACTAGGAACAATGTTTTCAGGTTGCAGCTAGGGAGGTCTAGTTTGGATATTAGGAAAAATATCTTTCTCACTAGGAAGGTGGTGAAGCACTGGAATCAGTTACCTAGCAAGGTAGTGGAATCTCCATATATGGAAACTTTTAAGCCCCAGTTAGACAAACCCCTGTCTGGAATGATTTAGTGGAAGTAGTCCTGCTTTTAGCAGTGGGTTACAGTAGATGATCGCATGAGGTCCCTTCTAGCCCTAATATTCTATGATTCCATCTTATTTGCAAAACTGCATATTAGCAAAGGAGAGGTGCCCATTGTCTCCATAAAATACACTTTCCACAATAATTATACAATTCTTGCAACCTTCTTTGTCTTAGAAACTAAGATTCAGAATTCACTTCTTTCTAGGCGCTGTTATGAAGTGGTAGGTAATAGCTCCTCAAGTTAGGCAAAGATTAACCAATAAACAAAATTAGGTAGAAACACCCTACATGCAGAATGGGCAAAGGAGAGGAGGAAAAAAAAGAGAAAAAGATCTGACTTTGGTCAATTTAAGTTTGTTTTGCACTCACCTTTTAAAACCTTCATATCATTTCTGGGTTGTAAGGTCTTTGAGAGCAAAGACACAATTATCTTCTACTATCACGTGTGAAATATATATGTCAAATTATGAACTCTGTCCTGTTCTTTGTGCGGAAATGTTGGAAATTGTGACTACACAAGCCTGGATGTGCTCAAACACAAACATTGTACTGCATATAGACAGCTATCCAGCCTGGAAAACATTAATGTTGGGTCTTAAAGTAAATTCTTATAGAAGGAATACCATCAGAGTATGTCTATATGGCAGCTTAGGTGTTTCCCAGTGTGAGTAGACAGTCAGAGGCTAAGTCTGCTCAAGTTCCAAAGGGGCAGCTGTGTTAGTCTAGTCCGGCAAAAAAAATAAGGTGTCCTGTGGGACTTAAAGACTAACAGATTTATTTTTCATATGAGCTTTCGTAGGAGAAAATCCCACTTCGTCAGATGCTTTGAAGATGGGGGAATTTGCAGAATGGAATGAAAATAAATGCAAGGGAGTGTAAAACATGGGATCAGGTCATACAGTAACAGCGAATCAGAGCAGAAAATAGTAGGGTGGCCACAGCTGTACAGGTAGTGTAAGCTACCCACCTATAAACACCTCCAACCCACTACTGGGGACATACTCAGGCAACTAGTGCAAGCTGCTGTGGCCACACTGCTTTATTAGTAGACTATCTCATGTAGCGCATCACGTGTCAATCTATCTGCACTGGGAGGCACTCTTCCAGCTTAGGTGTAGATATACCCTAAGAGCCATCAAGACTTGGGGCCAACTTTAATTGTTTCTCAACTACTGACCCCCTTTGGAGTAATGGATTTTTTTACACAGGGGACTGCAAGCGGGAGGGATAAGTGAGACTGGTAAGTCTGTGGCTTAGCATTTGGATCAGAGAAGGGGAACCTAGTAAAGAGAAGAGTTCAGGTTTGTGCAGTGGGGCTGATGACCTTCAATATATCTAAAATCGACCTGCAGGAGAAAGAGAGCAGGAGGTACTCTGCCCAGCCTGAAATACTGACAAACCTGTGACTCACCAGAAGGCTGAAATCAGATGTGGAGAAGGGATGTCTGGGATTTTTGTTGTTTTCAAACCTCTACAACCATCAAGAGAATTAACAGTAAAATCACTGTGGTTAAGCAGTTTCTTTCCTTAGTCTCTGATGTTCTTTCCTGCTATATTGTCCCCAAAAGGGTTAAACTAGAAGTTCACCCACAGTCTATGTGATACTGTGAGGCAACAGGTGAAAGCAACAGGGAGACTTGGGAGGCCTCAGATACTATGGAAGGCTCTCAGACAAGAAGTCTGAGACCAGGATTATGTGGTAGGGTCCTATAGACACAAATAGTGACTACCCAGACCCAGATGGCCTAGAAGCATGAGTCCCAGCTATTAGATCCACTTGTAACAGATTGATGATGGGACTGGGCCAGTCTGTAACATTCATATTTGCTTACAGTTAGAGGAAACCCTTAGGTTGTGCTCTGTTAGTGCAAAATAAAGATAGGTAAATAGCCAGTATATAACTGCCAATATATAACTGCCTGGATGAAAGGTTCAAGTGTGAATTAATATTCAGGAAAATCTACCAGAAAAAAATGGTGTTTGGCCTGATTAAACAATTTGTGGAGTCATCATTAGCATAATATCTGAGCTCCTCACTGTCACTGACAAATCTTACAGTACCACTATGTACAGATGTATTATTCCCATTCTGCAAATAGGAAATTGAGGCACACGGTGGAGCAAGTGACCTGCTCATGGTCAAACAAGAATTCTGTAGCTGAACCAGAATTAAACCCAACTCTTTTGTGATCCAGTCCAATGCCCTATCCAGAAGGCCATCTTTCTTACCTGAATTGCACTCAGATGTGGGTAATAAATAGTGTGGCTTATATTAGAGTGAGCTCAAAGTGAGTTAAAGAGCTCATCTTTTTAGGAAGTAACTCACTCCTACTAAACTGTGTAAGTTACTGACTTTAGATAATTAATTTCAATACAACACCAATAGTTACTTTTTAAAAGTATATGTGTGTACTAATTTAGAGACAGTGACAGCCCTATACTCTGAATCTGCTATCCACTGAACATCAAGAACATGATGGACAATAACTGTGGAAGCTTTCCCCTATTGCCATACCAATGGTCATGTCCCTTAACTTCAGGGGACAATTTTAAAAAATGTATGTAGCTACTAAACATGGGCAATTCCACTGTTTATATGCATTATGAAGCCCGAGAACTTCTGGCTTCAAGTGTGTTGCAAAGCTAAAACTGAGGACAAAGTTGGTCATAACTTGGCTGATTTTTGTGGAGTCATAGATTTTAAGTTGATCATCCAGTTTAACATGGGCAATAGAATTTCACCTGGTAGTTCTATATCAAATATATACCTTCTGGCTGAGCTAAAACATAACTATCAGAATAGCATCTAGTCTTGATTTAAGGACTGTAAGCGATGGTGAATCCAACATGCCCCTTGGTAAGATGTTCCAACAGGTAACTACCCTCACTGTTAGAGTATGCCTCAATTTGTCTAGCTTCAGTTTCTAGCTGTTTTATGTTGTTATATGTTTGCCTATGACTTAAATGGTTGTGGGCTAAAATCATATAAAATATGGTGTTATTGCAGGAATCACAGATGAAACCAGACATTTCTGGTGTCGATGAGTTTTGTTTTGAGTGTCTGGGCTTGTCAACTCATGTCAACCAAACTGGTCACACAAAAGCCTATGTAACTCAAATGTCCACAGTTTGCACAACTCTGCTACTTGATTTTCCACCACATGTGAACAGAGCTTAGGGTCAATGAGGAGAGTGGGCAGATAGGGAATTACAGGTCCCTGCTTCTCAGCCATCAGCTGTGGCACAAAGAAAATACATAAAGGATGCTTTAGCTTACAGCAGTGGAGAAAGAGACATTCCAGAGCTTTGTTTCACCTTACACATTCCCTTGTGCTTGCCTGATACATGCTTCTACCCCACTTCTGGCACTTTCCCTACCTTCCCTTATGGTGGGAGAAGAGTTCTGCCACAAGAGGTGATGGAGGCAGATGGCAGTGGTAAAGTTCTCTCCTACATGAGAACAGTTCTCTGGTGGAGATCTCTGGCTTCTTTAAGTTCACTATGGGAAAAGAACTCATAATCTTTATCAAAATGCTGAATAAAGACTATGGGTTCTTTCCCTGTTACAACAGGTAATTTTGCTTTCCTTGTCTCCTACCCACCTCCTTGCTAATTGCTGTACTCCACTGTTTGAGTCCTAACAACTTCTTTGCTTTGCTGTTAGTCTGACCTGAGCCTATGACTTATACTTCCCTGCACTTATTTTCCTCCCATTCTGTAAAATCCCCATCTTCAAGCCTCTGACAAAGTCGGATTCTCTCCCACAAAAGTTCATGTGATAAATAAATTTGTTAGTCTTTAAGAGTGCCACAGGACTCCTTGTTTGTTTTGCTGGACACAACTAACACAGCTGCCCTTTGGATCTTTTCAAATAGACATTTTGTTTAAAAAGTCTGGAAAAATAATCACCTTCTATTATTAGGATTATACATCCTTCCTGTATAGTTATTGCATTGTGCTTGCATGTATGAAAAAAGTTGCTTTTTTAACCAACATTTAGTCTACTTTCTAGTTCAGCAACCATTTTATATTTATTAATTATACTAAAGGAAAATAACAGAATACTTTGTACATTTGAATTTACTAGAATGTTTTGGTCAAAGTTATAATCTGTATCTTAAATATTTTAGATTCTTCTATTAACAGTTATAGGACATTGCTATATAACTTAAATTTAAATAAATGTAAGCAATGAATAAATATTTCAGAAGGGCTCATGAAGTCTTTATATACTGACTAGGACTGACAGTTGAAAAATTGCCATTATATTGATTTTATTCTTTGCCTTTTTAATAATATGTTGAAGAAACAGCAATGGTAGAAGTTAACTGTCCTTTGGTAAAGCCATTTAGCACTTAAGAAAAAGATTTGAATAGTTAAGCCATGCACAAATGTTTAAGGACATTACATATGTTTTTAATTTTGCAACTGTTTGCAGTAAAGGCTGAAAAGATGTATTAGGAATACATTTACATTTGATTGGTAGAACATAAAATGCAGAAGAGCTAACATTACAAATTCCACACCATCACACCCACAACATGATGCCATCTAACAAAAGAAGTTTTAATAAACATCGTTATGTGCACTTCTCAAGACCTGAGCCAAGACTTACAATGCACAAGATAGTGTGGTGGGCCACCTGGTGGTCAAATAAACTAATTATACATTTAAAAGAGAGAAAAGCATATGTTCATGGGAAAAAAGAGATTAAATAAAAGAACAAACACACAAAGATAATCAGTTAGAACCCATTAACTGAAGAACAAGATAAAAATCTGGCAAGAAAAGCTGCCATTCACTTCAGAGTATCAAGTACAGTCCACTGCTTGAGGCACAATACCAATGGTTCAGAAACTGGCAAAACAAATCTAGTCCAGATTCTTGGTTGTACTGAGGCCACCTTGCATCAGTCTACCAACACAAAACTTTTGTAAATGCCCTAGAGTATTCCTCAGGAGTAGGGGAATCTTCCCATGTCTTAAGGATGCCAAAGCAGCTTTTATCTTAGCTGCCAGAGGGAATGAGGAAAGAGTAAAGAAGGGATGGCTGGGATCATCCTTCACAATGATAATCCCTGGTTATGGAAAAAACATTAGTGGCAACTGGCAGCTGACATATAACAGAACAACCTGGAGACTTCCATTTATTCTGCTGAAGACTATTCCATTTGCTAGCTGAATCCAGTATTGGATGGGGATGGGTGAGGATGAAGATTCTTCAAGCTACCTTCCCTTCCTCCAATCTCCTAGCTTACCATTTGTTTCACTAGGAGCTTTTCCCTTGGGAAAACATACGGTGTTAACTTCTAAATCCAGAAGACACTCATACACTGAGAAGCTATTGCAGTCTACTTTCAGATTTTTGTACTATTTGTTTATTTTATTGTCCATTCTTGTATTTATTTTGATTCCTTCCATCTCATTTTCTCTTCTACATTTTTTGTGAATTTTCAATTAAAAAAATTTTATTATCTTCTTCCTCCCCCCTTTTGTTTTTCTCCCAAAGTTTTGAGCTCATTCAGCACCCCTCCGTTCAGCAATCAGTTTCTTTGCTATCAAAACTTTCATTCCACATCTATGTCACTTATGGCTTCAGCTGTTAACATGGCATGAGTTGTCTTCTGGATAAGTCCACAGTTTTCTGTAGCTCAATGCAATCACATCCTGGAATCCCCACCAGCAGGACCAAATTTAAATAAAAAAAAATAAACAAAATATTTTGGGTGGTTTTGGATAGGATGTGGTTAACACCAGAGAGACTTTCTTATTGTGTATTTTGTCACAAAAATAAAATCAACAGAGCAAGAAAGAAAGATGGTCTTTTGGGAGAGGGAGTGAACTTTTAAATTATAGAGCATTGTTCCTCACTGGTTGATACTGAACCCTATTATATTTTCTGCCCTAGGGAACTGCCTTCTCTGCTAAAGGTGGCTCTAGATATTGAATTGAGTTCTGCCCTCACAGACTCATGCTACCATAATTCTTGAAAAAGTGGTTACTAGGTCTATCCCCACATATTAGTAAAACTACTGAATTCTACATACAAACTAAATTAGGAATTAGTAAGTTAGTACTGAGCACAATTTAATAGTCAAGAGAGTATACAATTATTTAAAAACTACTTTTTTAGTTTACTTTGTATTCATTTTTAAGACATGTCTAATCTAACAGTCATACTGAACAATAACACAATTTTGCAAAAGAAGCAAGGAGTCCTGTGGCACTTAAAGACTAACACATTTATTTATCACATGAGCTTTCGTGGGAGAAAATCGCATTTCAAAGCGGCTGATGAAATAGGATTTTCTCCCACGAAAGATCATGCAATAAATAAATGTGTTAGTCTTTAAGTGCCACAGGACTCCTTGCTTCTTTTGCTGAACTAGACTAACATGGCTGCCCCTTTGGAACTAGACAATAACATAATTTTGTAATTCTTGTGATACTGAAGAGCTATCTAATATATTAAAAAGTTTCAGAAACATTTGAATTTGTGATGGAAATAATTATATTTGATATGCATGTTAATCAAAATTCTGCTCTTACTGTTATAGAGAAGCAGAGGAGGGAGCTGGCCATCTAGAACAGCCTCAAGCAGGAATGCTTATAGAGGCCGGGCAGGTTGGATATGTGGTAAGATATGTTTTGCATCCCTTTTAAAAGGAGTATGCACCCACATCATCTATCACATGCTTCAGGTACAAAGTATTTGCTAGTGACTGGCCACACCTATTAATGAGTGGACTACATGCTCAGGGGCCATGGTAGCTCTGTGGGTAGGTAATCCTAGCCTGGTACCCAGCACTCTTGAGTAAAAGCTGGTAAACCCTGTTCTGCTGCTGCTGCTGCATGTGTAAACTGTCAAGAACAATGTCCTTTGTGTCTCCTTCCCTACTGGTGCACCCATGGTTTACACAGCATGATATGGTTCAGAAAACATGTATCTTTATCTTCCCTCAGAACAAATATCCCCCCCCCACTTCAGTAGAAATATACTATGATTACAGTACTTTTAACATTTAAATACTGCTATTTTTATTTGGCAATGTTATGCACATCTCCTTTAGTATCTGAGAAACCTCCAAACCTGGAAATTTGTAGGGATAAGAAAACTTCAAAGTTTGGGTTGGTTTAAATTGTCACCCAGTGGCTCAGGCACCCTATCTAGCTGAAAATTTTCTGTAAAGCTAGTCCAAAAATTTTTTTAGAACAGGCTTTGTACTGAGATTTTGGGTTCTTTTTGGATCCAAAATACTGTGACACAAACTTTTGGGTGGTATTTTAGCATTTCAGATTCTAACAATGGCCAAAATAAAGACTTCTAGAGGCATGACAAATGTGAGGGGGAAAAAAATTCGTCACAACACTCCCAAACCATCAGAAAAGTTCTGGTTTGGTTTGGTTAGAATTTTCATTAAAATTGTCTAGTCCTGCAGAAATCCATTTGACCCTTCCTAATAGCTCAGGCTAGGATAATGGTACAAGATGATCTATTTTAATATTTGTGTCTATTATTTCTCTATTAGAATACACACTCCTGTTTTGGGCTGCATGTTCATGCTGGATAATACTGAGTCTTGCCCACATGCTCAGGATTTAAATGATTGCCATATTTGGGGTCAGGAAAGAATTTTCCCCCAGGTCAGAGCGGGAAACACTGTGGTCGTCCCTCCCCCCCCCCTTCTGTGTATCATGAGGCACAGCTCACTTGCTGGTGGATTCTCTGTACCTTAAAGTCTTTAAACTAGTTGCTCACACCCTATTACCCACAGGTCACAAGCACTGTTCCCTCTAAGGCGCGCGGCAGCGTGCTTAAAAAAATCCTGCCGCGCAGGATTTTCCTGCCCCCGTGCATGGGGCACTTCAGGGTGGCAGCGTGGCCGAGGGGAGACGCGTTGGAGTGCTGTGTCCGGGCACAAGCCTCAGCCCAGCCCCTTGGCCGGAGGAAGGGAGGGTCTGCAGGCTTGAGTCAGCCCTGCCACTCCTCCCTCTCTTCCCCTCCCTTCCCCGAAGCCTGTGGAGGCTCCGCCTCTTCCGGCTGGGGTCTGGCCGTTCACATGGCCAGCCCCAGCCTCCAGCCCGGGCTCCTCCATGCAGGCCAGGACCGTGGCCTCCTGCCCCCCGCCCAGCTCTTTGGCCAGTAAAGAGGGCTGGGGGGAAGGGTTGGGTTGGTCAGGCAGCTGGCACGGAAAGCGTGGGGGCAGGGAGGGTGTATGGGGAGGGTGGAGAAGGGGTCAGGATGGTGGGCTGGGGAGGGCTTGGGGGGGCTGAAAGAGAAGATGGGGAGCTGGGGGTGGGGTTTAGGAGGGCTGGAATGGGGGCAGGGAGCTTGGGGAGTCGGAATTGGGGCAATTCTTCAGCTTTTTAAACAAGAGGCATGGCAAAGAGTAAGTGCCATTCATATCCTGAAGTTTGAAACTCCTCAAGTGGGAAACAGGGAGTGCATAGTGCCAAAATGTCCCTTCTGTAACTAGATAAAGCTGTGGAGGTGAAAAATCTAAAAATCAGTTGTATATTTCCTGAAAGCTAGTGTGGATGTTACTTAAGTGGAGTGACTGAACAGTGAGAGTGAGCATGCTAACCCCCTGCTTTCAAAGAACCTGGAACATGTTTTCTCCAGAATCCTGTAAATTACAACAATTCATTACAAAACAAACAAGGAGTCTTGTGGTACTTAAAGACTAACAAATATATTGATTGCATGAGCTTTCATGGGAGAAAACCCCATTTCATCAGATGCTTTGAAGAACAATTCACAGAAATCTTAGAGATGTAATGGAGATATCAGATAAGTACTTGTTTTAAATATAGTAACAGCCAAAAGACTGGGAATCAAAGGAGCCATGAGATTATTCTCTTCACTATGCACCCTAATCTGTCCATCAGAAGAAACCATAATGCATTAAAGGGATGTGGTATTTTGGTAGAGATTTTCTCTTAAGTTGAAATATAGCCCCAAAATGATGGGGCAGGTAAAGATACAAGGGACTGAAAATATGCTTTTAAGAAATACTGTAGCCTTATCTTAAAGCAGCTAGAAGCCCATTGTTTTGATTTCAGCTGTGTTTAGTATCCTTCTTGTAGCAGCATTTTCTTGAAAAGAGATGCCTGGAATCTTTTTTTGATTTTTAAAATTTCAATACAATTTACCCCTCTGGGACCATCAAGACATCTTAAATGCTGCCAATTTCCAAAGGGGTAGCCATGTTATAGAATCATAGAATCATAGGGTTGGAAGGGACCCCACGAGGTCATCTAGTCCAACCCCCTGCCAAAAAAAGCAGGACCACTCCCATTAGATCATCCCAGTCAGTGTTTTGTCCAGCTGGGACTTGAACACCTCCAGAGATGGAGATTCCACCACCTCCCTAGGCAGCTTATTCCAATGGTTCAGCACTCGCCTAGTAAGGAAGTTTTTCCTAATATCCAGCCTGGACCGCCCCAGCTGTAACTTGAAACCATTGCTTCTCGTTCTGCCCTCTGTTACTACCGAGAACAGTCGAGCTCCCTCCTCCTTGGAGCAACCCTTCAAGTAGTTGAAGGTTGCTATCAAATCCCCCCTCAGTCTTCTCTTCTGCAGGCTAAATAAGCCTAGTTCCTTCAGTCTTTCTTCATAGGGCTTGTGCTCCAGCCCTTTGATCATTTTGGTTGCCCTCCTCTGGACTCTCTCTAATTTGTCCATGTCCTTTTTGTAGTGGGGAGCCCAAAACTGGACACAGTATTCCAGATGTGGCCTCACTAGTGCAGAATAGAGGGGAATTATCACATCCCTTGATCTGCTGGTAACACTTCTTTTGATGCAGCCCAGTATGCCATTGGCCTTTTTGGCAGCAAGAGCACACTGCTGACTCATATCCAGCTTCCCATCCACCACGACTCCCAGGTCCTTTTCTCCAGTGAATGTTAGTCCATTCCAGGAAAACAAAACAAAACAAGGAGTCTCCCACGAAAGCTAATGCGAAAAATAAATCTTAGTCTCTAAGTGCCACACGACTCCTTGTGTATCTTAAATGCTGTCAGTGATAATTAGCTGGCTTCTGTGTGAACTGTAACTCTGCATGTAGAACACAGGAGATGAGGGTATTAGGCAGAATTGTGACACCTAGGATCCTGATTGAATATAACTTTGGTCTTGGGTTGTTTGAAAGCCATGGATTAGTTTCTTTTGATTGTATAGCAATTTGGGTAAATTTTAAATAAATTGGGTGATTTTAGTAATAAAAAACTTTAAATAGTTTATATTAATTTTTCATTGGTCTAGATTTTTCAATAATTTTTGTTGCACGAGTTTGCACACAAATTTTATTCAGAAAAAGTTTTGCACACGGGTTGAAAATTTTGCACACAAGCCGCCAAACCTTAGAGGGAACATTGGTCACAAGTGGCCTATGGGGTCTTTCCAAGCGGCCCACTACTCCTCTCCTGATGGCTGGAGAAGGGAGCTGCTGTCTATGTGCAACACATTGTTGCTGGGCTACAAGATCAATACAGGCTGTAGCCAAGGGGATCAGAAATCAGTGCTCCCCTCCTCTTGGACATAGCAGGGATCTCACTCTGTCTGGGTACCTATGTGCTGGGGTCCCTGCTGCAGCCAGGAGGATGGGATATTAACGAGGAGGCAACTTCCTCACTGAACACCATCTGTCTGACAGCAGTGAGGTGGGGGGGGCGGGGTTGCTGGAAGAAACTGGTGACTCTTCAGGGTTCTAAAAATGATATTGGTGACCCTCAAGACAAAGAGTAATCGGGAACCACAGCTTTAAACCATGATTTAGGGACTTTAATAACTCAGTCACAGGTGAAAGATTTATTATAGAAGTGGGTGAGTGAAGTTCTTGTGGCCTGCATTGTGCCGGAGGTCAGATTCATAGACTCTAGGGTCAGAAG
The DNA here is from genome assembly GCA_007922195.1 of Podocnemis expansa. Lineage (NCBI taxonomy): Eukaryota > Metazoa > Chordata > Testudines > Podocnemididae > Podocnemis > Podocnemis expansa. The sequence continues at coordinate 68,890,772 of ML681963.1, forward strand.
GGACCAGCATGATCATCTAGTCTGACCTCCTTTACAATGCAGTCCTCAAAACCTCACTTACCCACTCCAGCAATAAGCTTCTAACCTATGACTGAGTTATTTAAGTCCTCAGATCAAGATTTAAGGACTTTATGATATAGAGAATTCACCTGCAGGTGAGCCATGCCCCACATGCTACAGAGGAAGGCAAAAAAGACCCTAGAACCCTAGCCAATCAGCACTGGGGGAAAATTCCTTCCTGACTCCAAATATGGTGATCAGTTAAACCCTGAGCATGTGGGCAAGTCTCACCAGCCATTCACCCAAGAAAGAATTTTCTGTAATAACTCAGAACTCACCCCATCTACCCTTCCTTCTTAGGTCACTGGCATATCCACCACCAATAGTCAAAGATCAATCAGTTTCAAAGTAGGCCATCCAATCATATCATCCCCGCCATAAATGTTGCAAGTTCAGTTTTGAAGGCAGTTCTTTTTTTGCTCCCATGGGAAGGCTATTCCAGAACTTTACCCCTCTGATGGTTAGAAACCTGCATCTAATTTCAAGCCTAAATTTCCTGATGGACAGTTTGTATCTATTTGTCCTTGTGTCCTTGTGTGTTGATACTGTGCTCAGATAATTCTTCCCCCTCCTTGATATTTATCCCTCTGATGTATTTATAGAGACCAATCATATTACCTCTCAACTTTCTTGTGGTTAGGCTAAACAAGCCAAGCTCCTTAGCTATGTCTACACTGGAGGCTCAAGTCAACTTAAGCAACTCCATAGCCACATTTGGAGTTATGTCAACTTAACAAAATGTGGCCATTAAAGTCAACTTAAGGCAAGAGAGCTATTTAACTTCATAAATGGGTCCCCTGGCTTAAGTTGACTTTATAAAGTCGAAGTAAACAAATGGACCCTCTCTAAGTTGACTTAATAAAGTTGACGTTATTAAGTCGACTTACCTGAGCCCTCTAGAATAGACATAGTCCTTGAGTGTCCTCTCACAAAGCAGCTTTTCCATTCCGTGAACCATCCTTGTAGCCCTTCTCTGCACCTGTTCCAATTTGAATTCATCTTTTTTAAACAGGGGGTATCAGAACTCCACAGAATATTCCAGATGGGGTCTCACCAGTGGATTGTATAGCGGCACTAATGACTTCCTGTCTCTACTTGAAATACCTCTTCTAATGCATCCTAGGACCACATTAGCTTTTTTTCATGGCCACATCATATTGGAGGGTCATAGTCATTCTGCGATCAACCAGTACTCTCAGGTCCTTCTCTTCCTCAGGCTCTTCCAAATGATGCATCCCCAACTTATAGGAAAAATTCATGTTATGTGCCCCTAAATGTATGGCCTTGCAATTCTGTTATTACTAGATGATCATATTGCTTCCTTTAGAGTCTGTGAGTCCAGAACAACATCATGGGACTGTGTGTTTCTAAAATGAAATGGACAGTTTGTTAAGAAAACTATTTCCCAAAATGGCGCAAGTGCAGGTAGTGTTCCAGTCACATGGGTTATGTCTACACTTAGAGTTTCAACCTGAATTACTGAATTTGAATTAGTTGATTCAACCTAATAATTATTAATTCAAATTCAGTCAGTTCGAATTGACATGGCCACACTAGAAAATCCAGTTTGAATTGGCATGTCCATGGACGGGACCTGCCAATTTGAACTGGAGGGGGCACCATGGGAAGTGTGGCAAGATGGTCAATTTGAACTGAGTAATTCAAATTGACATGCAGGAGCATTGCTAGCACCTGGCACATGGGGCAGATGCCCTGAGTCCTGGCGCCAGTGCCCCAAATGCCTGGGGTGCCCCCTGCCTCGCCTGGCCCTGGATCTCTGACCAGGACTGGGCTAGGCCAGCTATGGCGGCACCTGCTTTTCCTGGGCTGGGCTGCCCGCACCAGCCACTGTTTTGCCCAGCCCAGTCTCTGCCAGGGATCCTGGGCCTGGCTGGCAGCCACAGGAGCCCGGGGCCTTGACTCCCGATTGGGCCAGGGGGCGGAGCCTGGACCTAGGCCCTGCGTCTTTCCCCAGGGCAGCGATGCTCCTGTTGACATGGCCACGCTGTGTCAATTCAAATTACTCAGTTCAAACTGACCACGACTTCAAAGTCAAACGAGCTTTGATGAATTCCAAGTCAGCTTTCATCAATTTGAACTGAGTTCATCAGTTTGAATTGATGAAAGCGAGTGTGTCCATGCACTTAAAAGAATTTGAATTGACGACAATCAATTTGAATTCAGCTCTAAGTGTAGACATACCCATGCGTACAGATGGATTCCTGGTGCATCCTCCACCTGCCATCTATGATATTTCTTCCAAGTTCCATTTTTCCTTTTAATAATTTTTGTTGTTTTGACTCTTGTGCTAGCATTGGTGACTAGCTGTAGCAGTTGCTTGATCCTTGAGATCTGACCTGCATTGTGTTATAAATTGTTTTACTGCCTGTAGCATCCCATTCTATTCAGTTCTTGGTTGGGTTGTCCACAGCCTTGCAGCAAAGACAAAAAGGCATTGCAGCACTTTTATAGACTCTCTCTCCTGTTCCACAGAATCATCTGTGTTGTACTCTGAAAGGGATGCCCTTTTCAGTGTATATGCCATCATAATTAGTTCCCTAAGCAGAATCTTATCCTCACTCCAGAGTGCTTCAGTCTCAGTAACATGTGTTGCAGTTGTTTCGGTACACTCAGCATCAGCTTCTTCATGTTTTCGTCTTTAGGCTTGTGATCAGACTGCCCATCCACTTTGTGCTCCATGGTTAAATGACGGAATCATTTACGCCAAAGAGCACAACCAGTAGCTCCATTTCCATTTGAGGGCACCCCTTTTCTGCATTTGGGATGACTCTAAGCAAATGCTATGTGTTTGTGGCTTTGCATGAGGACTGCTTCTAGGTCTTCTTCTGAGGCATCGCTCTGTGACTGTAGCTGCTCCACTGGGTTGTAATACTTTAGAACCAGTGCCTTGCTCATGATTATCTTTAGTTTTCTGAATAGCCGTCCTGGACTTTCTCATCATTCCCACACTGCTTCATTGTGTGTCAGTTATCTCAAGGCTTCACAAGCTTCTGATTGACATGCACTGAATCTGAAAAGATAGATGATCATCACTGTAAAGTTCTGGAGTCTCTTCACATCCTTTGGTTTGGGCATTTCCTTAATGGATCTCCTTTTCTTAGGGTCTGCCCAGAGTTCCTTAGACATCAACAGATGTTCATCATGGGGAACCTCAGTTCTTCCTAGTTTCAGCTTGTCAGCATTCTGCTTAATATTCCACTGTTGGCACCTGACTAGAAGTTGTAGTAGATTCTTATCATGGGCCTGGATTGCATCTTCCTTGACTGCTGCTTTTCCTCCAACATGAAAATCATCATATACGATCTTTATGCATGGGAGTCCCTCTTGAGCTAGGTTTGGTTTAAACTGGAACACCTCTGGGGCCAGACTGATGCTGACAGGCATTTATTCCCAGCTTTACTGGCAAAGGTTATTAGGTGACCAGATGGTTCATCTAACTCAATATGCCAGAACCCATTCTTGACATCACAATCTATGAACACTTCTGTCCTGAATAAATCAGGTAGTATGTTCTTAATTGTTAGTAATGGACAGTGAAATCTGTTCAATGGTCTGTTAAGTGCTTGTGACTGAGTGCAGATCCTTGGTTTACACAAAGTTCTCTCCTCTCTACTAGATTGCTGATCTACTGTGTGCTAGTTTCAATAAGAGTAAATCCCTGGTAGAATGCTGAACAGGGTCCATGGCACCTGTTCTCCCTCTCGCTCACACTGGGGATCTTATGGTGGTGGCCTATGATCAAATCTATGGCTTGCATTGCTCTGCTGCCCACAAGTGAGTGGTCCTCTTTTGTGTCACCTACTATAAATGCCAAGTCATAGCAGGTTAATTTGAGGGGTTTCTTATTAGCAGCTGGCATTTTCCCACTGGCCTCAGGATGGTTTTGTTGTATATTGTTATTACTTTGTCATATGTCTCCAGTCTAATACTATTGTTTATCAGTGTTGCTGGGATTACATTGCAGCTGGCTCCACAGTCAAGCTGTAACTGAAAGGGCTGTTGATCCAGTAGTGTAGTTGCAACTATGGCAATAGAATGGCAAAAAAAGAAAAAGAAAAAAGGAGTTGTGTGGCACTTTGAGACTAAAAGATTTATTTTTCGCATGAGCTTTCGTGGGAGAAAATCCCACTTCATCAGATGCTTCGAAGATGGGTGAACTTACAGAATGGAATGAAAATAAATGCAAGGGGATGTAAAATATAGGATCAGTTCATACAGTAACAGCAAATCAGAATTTGTGCTCAAACACAACCACTTCAGATTTGAGGATAATTTATACCTCCAAATCAGTGGCACTGCTATGGGCACCCGCATGGCCCCACAGTATGCCAACATCTTTATGGGTGACTTAGAACAACAGTTCCTCAAGTTTCATCCTAAAACACCTCTTCTTTACCTATGCTACATTGATGACATCTTCATCATCTGGACGCATGGCAGGGATGCTCTTGAAGATTTTCACAGAGATTTCAACAATTTCCACTCCGCCATCAGATTGAGCCTGGAACACTCCACACAGGAGATCCACTTTCTGGACACAACAGTACAAATCAGGGATAGACACATCACCACCACCCTGTACCGAAAACCTACTAATCGGTATAGTTACCTACATCCCTCAAGCTTCCATCCTAAACACACCACATGATCCAATGTCTACAGCCAAGCCCTAAGATATAACCGCATCTGCTCTGATCCCTCAGACAGAGACAGACATCTTGAGGATCTCTATCAAGCATTCTTGAAACTACAGTACCCACCTGGGGAAGTAAGAAAACAAACTGACAGAGCTAGATGGGTTCTCCGAAGTCATCTACTACAGGAGAGGCCCAAGAAAGAAAACAACAGAACACCACTAGTCACCAGATACAGCCCCCATGTCAGACCTCTGCAACAGATCATTAAGGACCTACAGCCTATTCTAAAAGATGATCCCTCTCTCTCCCAAGCATTAGGAGACAGACCTCTCCTTGCCTACAGACAGCCACCCAATCTTAAACAGATACTCACCAACAACTACAGATCTAACAAGAGAAACATTAAAGCAGGCATACACCCCTGCAACAAACCACGCTGCCAAGTCTGCCCACATATCTGCACAATAGATAGCATCATAGGTCCTAATCAAGCCTGCTACTCCATCAAAGGCTGATTTACCCGCTCATCTACTAATGTGATCTATGCCATCATGTGCCAGAAATGCCCCAACATCTTATACATTGGACAAACAGGACGATCCCTGCGCAAAAGAATAAATGAACATAGAGCTGATATCAGAAATCACAAAACAAAGAAACCAGTTGCTGAGCACTTCCATCTTTCTAATCACTCAATCAATCATTTATTAACAGCTGTCATCAGAGATGTGGCTGGGACATCAAGACTTCAAAGAGAAACAGCTGAACTCGAATTAATATGCAAGCTAAATTCTGTGAAAGCAGGACTTAATCGAGACTGTATGTTCTTTTCCCATTACAAAAGGTAATTTGACTTCAGGCTTCCCATGGTTTGAACCTAACAACTGCTCTGATTTGCTGTTACTGTATGACCTGATCCTATGTTTTACAGCCCCTTGCATTTATTTTCATTCCATTCTGTAAGTTCACCCATCTTCGAAGCATCTGAGGAAGTGGGATTTTCTCCCATGAAAGCTCATGTGAAAAATAAATCTGTTAGTCTTAAAGTATTACACGACTCCTTGCTTTTTTTTGCTGGACTAGACTAACGCGGCTATCCCTTTGGAAATAGAAAGGCGGTCAGCTTTCTTCTACAGTACGTGCGTCTTAAGGTTTTGGATCAAGTCACAATGCAGACTTCATTTACTGCATGTGCTACTGCTCTTTTGTTCCTGGGGTACCTGTGGCATTGAGACATAAATTGTCTCTTGTTTCCCACTCCCTGGCATCATAGGCTGATTATTGTGTTTTCTACCTTTTATGTTGCTTTTAATAGTACATGCAGTAGTTCATTTTTAACCCCTGCTCTCTCTTCTGCTACCTGGATTTCTTTAGCTTGAGCTAAGGTACTTGTTCTGCAGCAATGGCAGTCTTTGTTTTGATCCTTTCTCTGGACAAGTTCCAAAGGGGCAGCTGTGTTAGTGTAGTTCAGCAAAAGAAGCAATTCAGTTGCACTAGCTATTTAGAGGCATTTCTCTGCGATCAGATCTGTTTCTCTCAACAATCTTTCCAGTAAACTGGAATCACATGTCCCATAAATGATCAGGTCTCTGGTTAGGGAATAAAAGGTACATGTGGATATCAGAGCTCCCAGCTATTTAATGTATCTAGTCTCTTTTTTGCTTCTTAATATCCCATAAAAGAAGCATAAAAACAAACAAACAAGAATCTCTCTCTACAATCTCATACTTCCTGAAGTGATGGTACTAAAACACCTTTATCAGTTGTTCCAGGTTTTGGATGTTACTCCTTGCAATAGTGTTTCATTTATTTTTCTTGCTTCCCCCCGACTAGGAGGCAGTAAAAAACCTTTAGCCTCAATTTTTCAACTATATCCACCATGAAAAGCTTCCCAGTATATATGCAGGGGTTGAAGTTAGCCTGAATGGCCTAGAACACTGTTCCAGGGCCCAAAATTTTAAGGGCTGAGCATTCCAGGCTCCCTAAAAATGGAAAATGGTCCCAGAATGCTGCATTCCAGGACCCGCCATTAAAAAATAGTGGGACCCTGAACACAGTGTTTGGGTTCCATTTTCTATTTTTAAGGGCTCAAACGCTGGACCCCTAAAAATTGCAGGCCCTGGAACAGCGTTCCCCCGCGTTCTGGCAGGCAGGGGAGGGGAGTTGCTGGGAAGAGCCCACCCTGGCTCAAGCCCCTCCCCAAATCCCTCCCCTTCCAGGCCCCACCCCAACCTGGGGCCTGTCCCCACTCTCCCCAGCCAATCCCAGACCATATTGGGGGCAGGGGTTGGATATTGGTGATAGGGGTGGGTATTGAGGGCTGGGGGTGGATTCTGGGGACAGGTATTGGGGGCTGGGGTGGATACTGGGGACAGGGGAGTGGGTACTGGGAGTGGGTATTGGGGGCTGGGGTGGATTTTGGGGGTGGGTATTGGGGGCTGGGGTGGACTTGGGGGGCAGGTATTGGGTCTTGGTGTATATTGGGGGCAGGGGAGTGGGTATTGGGGGCTGGGTGTGGATTGTGGGGGCAGGTATTGGAAGCAGGGGGTGGATTGTTGGGGGGCAGGTATTGGGGCAGATTTTGGGGACAGGGGAGTGGGTATTGGGGGCTGGGGGTGGATTTTGGGGATAGGTATTGGGGGCTGGGGTGGATTTTGGGGATCGGTATTGGGTCTTTGTGGATATTGGGGACAGGGGAGTGGTTACTAGGGTGAGTATTTTGTGGGTGGGTATTGGTGGCTAGGGTTGATTTTGGGGACAGGGGAATGGATATTGCTGGTAGTACCTGGGGTGCTTGAAGGGGGTATGGACGTGCGGGAGGGGGGTCCACCCATGCAGGAAGGGAGCCCACCCGATTAGGAGGGTTCCAGGGCCCGGCCCACCAAATTGTACTTTAACCCCTGTATATAGGCTAAATTCTTGTCTTCACTGCTTCCATGGTTGTGCAAGACTTTTTTTTGTTTGGAAATCCAGCTTTCTAGTGGCCAGAATCTTTCCATGCTGCCTGTTTGTTTTGTTTCTAGGAACTGCTTTGTTTTTATATTAATCACACACTTTTCACCGCTCAGACTGACTATTGCCACCATGATCTCATGTATCACATGTCAAGTAATAACATAACAGGAACCCATGTTTCTAAAACTGAACTGGCTCTTTATTAAGAGAACTAATTACAGTGATGACACAGCTAGAATTCAGACCATGAACACACAGAATGTCTTCCTGATGCCCTCTCATGTAACGTGTTCCATGCAGATTACTTTGGGATTTTATTATGGAATCAAGAATGGTGATTTGTTTTTGAGTAGGACCAATATACACCTAAGCTTCACTGAACCTAGACAGATGCCTTCAGATACTTAACTCTAACACAGACTCTTAAGTTTCTTGCATCCCTAGTGAGGCAGCCCAGCCAGACCAAGCAGAAAACTATCACTGGCACCATAGACTGATGTTCTCTCTCTGGGCCCCAAAACTCAAACATCAATTCTCAGTCTTGGGTCTGCTACAAAAAATATATCATTACATTTTAAATTAATAATGATAATTTTCTGAATGTTGAGGAACAAATGTTTGGTCATATTTACAAAATCTGCCTGCCATGTATAGTCTATCTGAATCAAATATGCATGCTAAGTTAAATAATCATACAATACATATTCAGTTTCTTAGTGGTCATGTTAATTTTAATCTTTACACAAAAACAAAACTGCTCAAGTAAGATATTAGAGGTTTTGGTACAGAAAAATCACCATTGCATCTACATGCCGATTATAGAAAAGAAAGGGGAGGCAAATGAGAAAAAAATATGAATGAAATGAGTGCTGGGGAAGAGAAACGGATTGGAAAAAAAGAAGCGGCCTCTTCGTTATGCTTTAAAAAAACTTTAAAAATAATATAGCCTCTTCATCTTCTTTCCTCTCTGTCCCCAATATTCTCTCAATAAGCATGCACTTTGAAAATTTAATTTAAAAATAAATTAGATGGACGTTCTTAAAATGGAAGTTGTCTTTGTTGAAAGGATGAAATTCTAAAAGGGTACATCTGCACTGATGGTGGCAAATATGCTGCCGTCAGATTGATTCTTTGGGATCAGTTGAGCAGAAGTGGAAACCCACTAAATCAAGCTGGAAATAGACTTAATAAATCCATCCTTGGGAAAAAAGTAATGCTTTGTCGACAGGAGAGCATCTTCCATCAGCATAGTGGGGATGCTGCACTCATTAGAATTTAGGAAGTCTATGGGAAATATTCATGCTACATGGAACTTTTCTATAACTGTAGAGTAGACTCAAGTTTTGTAAAGAAAGCTTCTTTTCCCCTTTTTTCTTTAATTGAATCTTGAGTTAAATAAGCATTAAGAAACAAATGAACTGGAAAGCAATGAGTTCTTAACATGTTCTAAGCTCAGTCACTCATGTTTCAGTCTCCTGTCTCTTGTGGTCTCCTAATACTTAGAGCTCTTCAATTCTCCATAGCATCTTCACAAAGTACAGGGGACTCACTACCTAATATTTGAAAAAGTACTTTAATTTTTTGAAGGGAGAAGAAAACTTTTTTTTTTGGCTACTTTATCTTGAATTAAAAAAAAAAAAGGTCAAAAACTCTTCCTTTATGCACTTACCCTATGCAATTTACTTTGAGAATAAAACTAAACTGGCTATTTCACTGCTATCAGAGGCAGCTCACAGTTCACATAGTGGAGAAAAAAACCAATCAGTTCTGACTTTTAATTTCTTAAGTTTGAGAAACAAATTGAACACAAGGATGATCTTATTGAGGTAGAACACTATTTTGGCCTGATGGTACTAACCACAGCGGAATCATGGCTGGATTTCAGTCCCATCAAACATGACAAAGATCTAGAAGTCCTGAGAAATAGTCAAACCACCACCTGCAAAACAGATCCAGTAAAGAACAACAGTATTTACTGCTCACAGGAATTATCAATCCTCCTTCAGAGAAATGAGCCTCCAGCCTCCCTGAAAAATGGAATCATTTGCCTGATCCTAGAAAGCAAATACTTGATGCAGAAAAGCTTTCCAATTTTTTGCTCCATCTTCAACCTTCCATTTTTAGGCAAAATAAGGGAGAGTGTAGTTATTATGGAGCTTTAACAATATGTAGTCAGATCAATATTGTAGAAGCTTCGAAGATGGGCTTTCAAGTGGGCTATAGCAGAAATTCAGTCCTAGTGCCACTAAAAGTGACTTTTTCATGGCAGTGAAGGGTATGTATGTCAATGCTCACACAATTCAATCTGTCTAGTTTCAACATGGCTGGTCACAACGTGTTGTGGGTCAGCCTTCATGACCGCTGGAACAGATAGTGAACCACCATGATGGCACCTATCACTCCTGTACAACTGTTTCTTTTCCCCAAAAGCTCTCATTGTCAATCAGTGTAGGATTTAAGCTCACTTCACTTCTTTTCTGATATTTACATAAAATCAGCTGATGAGATTGTGAGGCATCATGGACTTTGCTGCACACAGTTGTTGAAGAGACCCAACTGTGTATCATGTTTTCAGTAGGTGCTAACAATGCCATCACATGAATGCTTAATGCCCACAACACATAACTGCCTACATAAACAGTTCTTTATTCAAACATGACCCACCAATGCAGAAGTAATGCGGGTCAGGAGAAAACCTTCAAAGAAGCATGGGAATCCTATTCTCCCTTTCCATAAAAAGCACCCATTACCCATTTGTTAAAGTTAAGTGACACTTTTGTAATATGTTTTATTTTTCACTTAGCCTGGATGATCAGGGCATTAGAAGCAAAATAGATATATGGCCCTGAGCTGAGAACCCCATAACCAGTGGAAGTAAAAGAGCAGAGGACTCCACAAAATCCACTAACGATTTGGCTGAAAATGTTTAATTTAACTGGTAAGTGCTTAGAAGTTATACTGTGCTTAGAAGCTATACATACAAAGATGAGACAGAGAGAGGCGCAAGTAACATACTTTGCAATGTATTAGATCATAGGCCTAAAAAAGCATCTGGTTTTCCTTTGCAACAGTATCCCAGAAGCATTGGTTTAGACCAGGGTGTCAAACTCATTTGCTACTGTAGGCCACATTTGACTTAAATGTACTTCAAGTGGGCTATATATACCATAGATCAAAATACTAGGGCACTCTCTCTGTTAGGGAGACAGTATGGTCCCATGGAGCACAGTCACTAGCTGGATGGAAGAGACGCAGCCCAGACATGCCTGGTTTAGACAACTGTAAGAAAAGAGAGCCAAATAAATAACTTAAAATAGACTAAATTTTATTAGTGCCAGTGACTGGATCATATTCAAATACTCATCTGATATTTGAAGCAATGAAATAGAAGGTTTTTCCACATATTAGCTGGTTGCAAATCTTAAAACACATATATGATAGAATGTGTTCAGAATCTCTAGAATTCTGCAGCTACCTGTGTACTTTGTAAGGATAAAATATCAGCACAAAACCTTAAAATCCCAAATGCAGCAACCTCTCACTCATCACAGAATTTGACACTGATGTCCAGAATTCCAGGGGCTGTGGTACAGTTGTCATTACACTTAGTAATAAATGACATGATGATGAGTGATCCTTTATTTCGCTTTGTTAAGAGACAAAGTTAGCACACAAGCACTGTAGTGAGTTTTTTTATGTAGTAAAATTACTGCTGTTCCTATAACATCAGACACAAATTCCTGGTCTGCCTAAGGAACTTTTCAGGAGATTATAACTCAGCCATACACATTTGCTTTAAATTGAAACTTGGCATGCAATGAAGATTTTTTGGCATATTTTTATGAACATGTATTAAGTGTATTAGGATTCTGAATGTATCAAGATCCAAAAAACATGTCTTAATCTAGTACAAGCTCATTGCAAGGTATATTGTTGGTTTGCTTGCTTGCTTTGGGAAAAAAACTAACTATTAAATCCTGTTTAATTATAAAGTACTGAAAAAAGCCCATCTGAAGAATATGATGCCTCTGGCATAAAATAACAGTAGGAGGTTGTTCTAGAAGTAAATAGCTCAGAAAGTGTAACTTCACACATTATATTACAGATATGGAATAAGGCATGAGAAGGAATGCAATTAAAGTAGTAAACCAAATTAATTTGGGATATCTAGATTTATTTATCCAAAATGAGGGAATTAGCCAGCTTAAGGTACAACCCCCCCCCCAAAAAAAACAAACAAACCAGGAAAGGCGGGATCCAGATTCCTCAAAAAAATAAAGGAATATTGGGACATATGGCCTTTTTACGCTCTAAATATGTCTAAACATGTTTCTATCCAAACACTCCCTCCAACCAAGCAAAGTTACAGTTACCACTCTATACTCAAATCACTCTATTTTTTTTTTAATTACATAAAGATATCTCAAAAGAAGTGTTTGATTTTTACAGCACATGGGTTTCACACAGGCCCAAATGAAAGACAGAGAAATCAGCATGGGCACTGGAATTTCTTTACTTTAGTGGGCTGAGCTCTCAGATATTTGGCATTACTCTATAGATATTTTATGAGTGAGTTTTACATAAAAGTAAATATTTTTAATTATTCCAGGAGGATTTTTGTTAGGTGACTTCCACCAACTTTAATAAAGTTGAATAATTACATCTACATGCACTGCTTTGTGAAAATCTCCCTAAAATCCTTGAATTTTCATGTTTTAAACCTAACAAGCAATATGAAGCACTGGCCTGGTGGTATAAGTGGGAGTAACTAGACTGACTTCATGGACTTCCACTCTTCTGCAGCTGATCTGAATTTGGTGTAATGTGTCAGGAAACTAGGCAAATACAGATACTATTTTAGAGTGCACATCACATTACACATTGCAGGCCTTTACAGACTGGTCTGAGGATTTATTAGAAGTTATAAAACTTTTTTATTAGAACTTTATTTTTATTAACTGTATGTTTATTGATTTTACTTTCCTTAATTAACTTTATTTTTATTAGTTTTATTTTATTAATAACTTTATTAGATGATAATTTTTTCATGAATGTGCAAAAATAATTATTGATCATAAACCTTTGGTGTATAATATGGCTTTTATACATGTTCAAAGGTAGCAAGGGGATGTAAAGTGGCTGGATCTGACCGCCAGTGGAATTGGTCTATATTGTCCCCCTCCTGAAGACTCCCAACATAGGGATGAGGTTGGAGTACTAGTGCACACCGACTATTCTTAGCTGCATCAACGGCCTCTACAACTGCGGGCATCTGAGAGCAGTTTAGACCAGTGCTGAGGGCTCTCCAAATTGTCTGGCTTCTGGAGAGCCCCAGAATGCAGGAAGTTAGGTGGTAGCCTAAAGCCACTTTTGTTGCCACTCACCTCAGGTTCTGTATCCAGAGGATTCTGGCTGGAAGTCAGGGTCTTATTATAAATATTATTTTCTTTAAACATAAAATGTGTCTATATCATTATAAATATGGCCTTTCTCCATTTTGGAATTCATTTTCAAAAGCACGTTGGGTTGACAGGGGGGAGAAACTCTTTTACTTTCATGAGGTGTACCAGGGATTCTTTTGGAATAACTGTGAGCCAGACCCAAAAGAATTCCAAAACAGCCTTACTGCTTCTAGAAACATGCTTATGCATTCAAAATGGAAGCAGACAAGAATATAGTATTCTTCCTTTTTCATCCATACTTTATCTATACTTTGTGATTTTGTAGACATGGTAATCTGTGTTTTCCTGTTGTAAATTAAGACATTAAGACCAAATATTTATCTCTTCACATAAGATTTCTTGCTAGTAATAATTTTCTCTGCTACTTTTGAAATAGATACAATTTTCCATAGCCGCAGAACACTTCATTTACAGAATAATATTAAATGTATAGGTCCCATCTTCACTGGAAAAATGAACATTTTTCACTTGAGATGCCAAAAACTACTTTCCTCAGTCACCCTTCCAGTTGTGTTTAAAACAAAAATATTGATGTGAAGAATGTCAAACAAGTTCAACACACAATGCTTTAAGTGTTCATGATGTTTTTCTACAACATGTGTTGGATTCAGCTGATCCTCCTATCACAATGGGACAATTGTTTTCAGCACTGTCTAGGTGGGGCAACCATTTTTTAACATTCATTGTGAAACATAGGTCTAGTCTACATTGCCGCTCTGGGTCATTCTATTCATTGATATCCCTCACTGCGGTGTCTTCAGTCAGCTGTGTCAATGGAAAATGCTCTCCATTCGATGCAGTATTGCTCTTTTTTGGGTGGTGAAGTGACTGCATCGAATGGAGAGCACTTCTGGAATTGATTGAGCTGGTCTCCACTGGCTGCTCAATCAATCCTGCTGCATTGATCCATGGAGATTGACACAGCAATATCAATGTAGACAAGCCCATAGTTCATTGTCTTTGGGTAGAAAGATTCATATTGTAGTCCCTAAAAACATTTATTCATCAAAATTCAATCATTCTCTTTGGCATAATGGTGTGTTAAAACATGTTACAATATCAGAGCCAACTTGTCCTGTCATTTTTATTAAGTCATGTATCTCTTCACATAAGTCTGGACATAATGTAAGAATATGTAACAGTGCTATAATGAACTAGTGCAAGTGAACAATATCCTCGTTGGTATTATTTAACCATATAAGCTTTCTGTAATTTTTTAACAGAATGAAAAAGCAAAATATAAATCTCTACAGATAAAATCAAAGCTTTCACCTTGCAACAGTCAATTTTTATCAGCATTAAAGTCATATTTCAAAAACCTAAAGGCTGCAATTTTTGCAATTTAGCCTAAAACTTTATTAACAAATTATAATGACTATCCTGATTGCAATTAAAAAGGCTCCCAAATGGGTCAACATACTTAAGTGCTATCTGCAATCATTTAGATTTTAACATGATGGTTATTACTTATTACTAAGCTGCACAATGAGATATATTGATTACTTTTAACCTTTAGATCTAGGGATTCAGAAAAGGTCAAGGTACTACTCTACCCTTCCTCTCTAGTAAGCTTATGGCCTTTAAAAGAATTCTAATGATTCCTATTGGCAAGGCAGATTTGAAATTAGTTTATTCTCTTGGCTGACATAGAAATAATGACATATTTAAAAATACTGCATTCATAGCACATTTATAATTTCTGTCCAGAAAGGGCCTAATCCTGCAATGTGCTGAGAGCCTTCTGAGAATTGGTGAGTACTCTCAACTCCTACAGACTGTTAATGGTCTTATGAAAAAAGATGTTAGATTACTAGACTGACATGAGGTATTCAGCATCTTGCAGAATTTGTTTCAACAGGATATACTCTTCAAAGGATATAGTCCAAATATAATACTTTTCTAGTAGTTTATCTTGTAATAAGTTTAACAGCAGTAATTTGGGTCAAAAAAAGACTGAACTACAGTGTGATTTCAGTAAGTATGTAGTTCTTGTTTGAAATGGAATAAAGAAATCCAATTGAACCAATCTGTTTTACAAGTTAAAAAGATACAGAGCATGTTAACTGATCTTAGCAGTCTACTGGTATTTCAGCTTTCTTTCTCTTTAGTAACATTTGGAGCTGCTTCTCACATTTATATCCTTAAAGTGCACAGAACTCAGTCCTTCAATTCAGGAGAATTATGGGTAAAAGCAACATATAACTGTTATGTGTTAGATTAATTCGCAGAACACTTGGCATTATTATTGCCAAGTAGTCAAATTGTTCCAAGTTGTTCCGGAAGGTTGTTATTAATAGTATGTTTTCTGAGGAAAGTTCTGTCTACTTTTGGAACTGCATTTCTGTTGCCAAGGAAACTCCTTTAAGCACAGCATTCTAGGAGCACACTGCTGCTTTTGTTTGCCAGTATCCTATTCATATAATCTAAGTAAGCACTTTACATACTTCAGTTTCTGGTTTCAAATGTTTAAGTTTTAGTTTATTCATGTTACTACTTTAATTTTTTTTTTAAAATCCAGAACTAGCCTAAGTTTATTTGTAACAGTTGCATTAAGAAGGGAGGGTTGATTTTTTTTCCTGCAAGTTTTCAATAAATTAGGTTTAATTTGAATAATAGCTCCATAGGTTATAGCATTAGTCCTTAAGTGTTAATTATCTTTTCACTCTGAAATTAATGTAGTCATTTCCTACTGACTCCTCTCTACCGTTATTGAAGTGCCGAGGAAAACATGTCATTGAGTTCTGAGCCAGAACTGTTGTTGTGATTAATCCTGGTCACATGGCCAATCTCTGCCAAAAGGAGATCACTGAAAAAAGGTGACAAAGACAGTGATTTCCTGTCAGCAAAGAGTACGACAGGGCTGTCTAGAAGTGATGCAAATGAGGGAAACTTTCACTACGGTTTGTTTGAACCACTCAGGGCCATAGCACACAGAGCTACAGTGAACAGCACAATGGAGCAGCAGCACACCCAGAGGAGAAAATGAACTGCACCTTCAGAAGAACATAGCTTCCATTAGGGAAATAAAAAATTGCTGGAAGGCTTTTCCAAAAAAAAAAAAAAATTTGGGGATCCATAGCACTTGATGTGAATTCTAATGTTATGTAATAGAGTGAACTTCCTCCCTTTGGTAGGCTAGTTCAGTATTTAACCTGTTCTAAAGGTACTTTGACAGATTTTCTTCCAAGTCTTTCTAACTGTGGTACCACTTTTTTCTATTCACTATAAAGTTCACCTTTGCTGAAGACTTAATAGTTCAAGGGATAGCTTGCACAGCATGCATTTCAAGTACCTTAAATGCTTTTTTAGTCATACTTCCAAATATCAAAGGACATTATAGTGTTTTTGAGTTAAAAAAAACATTCATTTAATTCTATTCTCTGCATTCTAAAAATTTTAACTTTCATCTTACTTGTTCAAATGGAGTTTTAATCTAACAATTAAGTTTTACAATTAATCTTCTGGGGAAAATGTCAGAGTTATCATTAACTTTCTGTGTTTTGTACATTTATTTCTAATCTCAACAGCTCCAATAAACACTGATTTACTTCATTTTTGAACATTCAAGGGAGAGATGTAAAATCCATATTCAAGTTCCCACTAAACAGTTCATTAGCAGAGTTTAAACTCAGCGGCTGATTATACAAACCCTCTGCATGTAAATCCAGATGAAGTCAATGTCAACTCTATATTCAAAGAGGGCTTATGGGATCTGGTCCACATGCTATAGCTATAAATGAGGATTTCTATATACGTTCAACTGACCTACAATGATCTTCAGAACTCAGTCTGATACCAGAAAAATGTAGTTGCGTCTCTGTAATCAAACTGGAATTATAGACATGCAAGCTGTAAGCTACTTGTTCTGTGTTTCAATGGTAACATAAATTAATCAGATTTCAGAATTGTTGTAGTTGATTCTAAGAATTGAAAATGAAAATTGAGTGATTTGGCCCTTTTATCTTTGGGATAGGGCTGCAGGCATGAAGGAGAATTCTCTTTAGAAGTTATGCTCAAACATAGAAAATAAAATGAAAGCGCTTAACCAATAATGTCAATGTATATCACACATATTAAGAGTTTTTAAAAAAATAACAGCTGCACTTACACTCCTGTTTGTATTTCCAAACAGAGTAAAATATATTTAAAGAGGGTAAATAGAGTTTCTAATAAGAACTAAGAACCAGCTCCTCATACATTTCAATGCAAAATTAAGCAGAAAGGGTTGGTTTAAATCTATATGAAATCTGAAAATACACTACCAGAAAAATAATTCAATCTGTGAAAATGCATTTTATTTTTCCACATGCAATTTTAGCATTTATATATTATGTTATGCTGCTTTAACATATGCTTTTCCCTCCTGATTTACGTGTTTTATCAGACCTCTTTTCCATTCATAGACTCCTTAGGGGCAATGATTACTGTTTGTAATAGTGATACCACAGCAGGTTCACTGGCAAAGATGGCTTGCTGAGCTGGCTCAGAGGTACAATTACTTGTCAGCTCAATAGCTGGGAGGAGGGAATCCGAGTGTTTAGGATGGGCTCGGCAACTCAGAACATTAGATGAATCATTTTAAAAAATTCTTTCAATAACCAAGTGTTTCGAGAGTCACAATAGATGTTAGTCTCTTGGGGGGGGGTGCATGGAGCTGGGTCAGGGTCCCTGCCACAGGGTCCCCTGGGGGCAGAGGGGAGCCTGGAGCCTCACAGAGGTAGCTTGCAGGGTCCTTAGTTGATGGGGGCAGGGTGGAGCTAGGAGCCTGCCATTTGCAGGACTCCTAGCTGGCTGAGGGGGGACCCTGGAGCTGCAAGAGGGCAGCCAAAGAGCCACATGCAGCTCATGAGCCACAGGTTGGAGACAAAATCCACCGAAAAGTGGAATCCAACAAAAAGTGCAATTAATACATTCAGATTTGAAGCTGCAGTTGACAAAGAATATCTAAAATAAGGCCTATATTTTCATAACAACGTCCTTCATCATTCAACAATTCTGATTACTCCACTGCCTGAATTTCTTTTAGATTTTCTTCCCCCTCACAGAGTATAAATACTTCCACATTTATAAAATATAGCCAGTGTTGCTACCACATGGTTGTGATTGCTAGGCAGACCATGAAAGACTCTGAATCAGATCTTTCAAATAAGTAGAATGTCATCACTGAGATCATTCTTTATTGATTGTAGGGTAAGTTAGTGAGGCTGGGTTTTAGAAATATAAATGTTGAGTGTTGTTAGGGGCACAATATATCCTGCTTACTAAAATCACAGACACCAGACATAAAAAAAAGGCCTGTTTGTTAAGCTAATCTATCTTCTTGCCAAGCAGTGTTTGCACCACCACTGCTCATGGTTTGGCAGTGGACTAACAGGTTTAAGTTATTGCTGCGGTTCTGTAAGTAGGATCCCCACCTCTGGAGACTGCAGAGAGAATGTACTGAACCCAGTCTGCGACCTTACACTCATTAGCCAAAAGGCCTTGCAGATTTGTGGAAGCTGTAGACTCAACAACTCTCCTCTGTCTGAACTTTTCAATCTCAGGAGCATTGTACCAGGAGAGGCCACACCATAACCCAGGGCTCAATTAAATCTGTTTCTGTGACAAAACATTTCTGTATGTGCATTTCCATATGCACAGCATAAAGTTGTGTTGGCTGTTGTCATGATACTGCATTGCAAACCTGAGTAAGTCATTGTTCTCTTTTATCGCTCTCATTACCTCCACTAAATGCTACCACCTCAATTAAATACATTACCATTCATATCTTTACGGCGGCAGTTGGAACACACTAAGATAAGAAACATTCATAAATGGTGTATAGAATAGATGGGCTGGGTATTTCTTGTGATTCCAACCTATTTTTAAAACAAAAATTTGAATTTTTTTGAATTTTTAATGTCCTTGAATTTAAAACTGAAAACAGTGTCTGCATAAAGTCACAGTACAAGCACTTTGTAAATTGCCATCTATGGCACTACAGTACCTAAGCCTGATTTGTAACACACCATTTATTTTGTTCCACAAATTTTTAATAGTGAGGATAATCAGCCACAGGAACAAACTAGCAAAGGAAATGGTAGGTTCTCCATATCTTAATATCATCAAATAAAGACTGAATATTTTTCTGGTAAATGTGCTTCTACCAAACACAAGTTATCGGGCTCAGTACCAGGTAACTGGATAGAATTTAAGACCATCCGATAGATAGGAAGTCAGAACTCATGATCTAATAGTCCCTTTTTTGCCATAAACTCTAGGAATCTTTCAGTCTACCTTGAGCCAGAGGCCAGCAGTCATATGTGAGATTATGTATTTAGTTTTCTTTTAACATTAGCAAATGTCTGGCAAAGAAAGAAATTGACGGCTCTAAATTTAACTCATTTGTGATGTCTAATAATTTAGAACTGAAACCAGATTCTCTGCATGTGAAGGTACTTTATAACCTATTTCACAACTTTGTTCAGGTCCTTTCAAACAGAAGATACACATTACAGAGAATAAAATACACAAAGAGCATCAACAAACTTTAAAGTCAAAGCAAGAAAAATAAAAATTATATTTAATAAATTATCAAATCATGTAAACATAGAAGAAAGAAAACAACTTCTATTTGACCCTGAATGTACCATTTATTCTGTAAGGAAAAAAAAAAGCTAGAAGGTGGTTGTTTCTTGTCATTATACTATTGCTGATTCTGTGGTTAGTTATTAATTTTATTTTTTATGATTCACAATCTGCTCTTTGAAATACACCATATGCTCAAAGCAATTCAAGGATGACAACTGTCAGAATTACTCCAATAAAAATTGCCTAAATGAGGAAGATTTACTGCAGCCTGATATTTCTGTGGAAACCCTCTCCCTCCCTTCCTCAATCCCCCTCACATCCCTGGAATTCAGTTTGGCAGACACACAGAGAAGTCTGAAGCAGTTTTAAAATGAAATCTATATTTTGGAGAACAATTAAAATGATGCATTAAAAAGAACTGATAAAACAAGCCAGACTAAGATAACAATAGCAAATAAGGGTAACAATGTATATTTATTTGATGAACGGCCTCCAATCAATATGCGAGTTCAAAATCATCTTACTTAAATCACAAGCAAATGTATTGACTTAACGTGACAATGTCTACTTTATGTATAACTAACAAAAAATCAAACTGAAAGAGTACTGTATCCCAGCACCAGTTATCCAAATCATGGCTCATTTCTCTTTTCCCCAAGAAGTCTGAAAGGTAGATAAAAATCCAGCTGAAAGCTCCAATCAAAACATATTTTGTTAAATGCTACCATTTTATTTTTTCTTCATTTTGTTTCAGTCTATTTATTAATGCTATTTCATTTATTTCTATTCATCTTGAAGACAAATCTTTGTCCTTCTATAGAATTATACCAAATAGAATGTGATAAAGGGAACTTTCTTGCAATTATGATGTCGGTGCAGCCTGTCAGTGCACAGGGGATGGAAATGAGGTTGGGGACAGGGAAGGGAATTCTAATAGACACCATGATACATACAATGAACGTAGCGATATCCTGTGAGAAAAAGACTTGTCAAGCTAATCAGATCTTCTATAGCAAGGTAAAGGCAGTAACGGTAGCTCTAACCTTGTAAAGATGCTGCTGCTGCTCCTCTGACATCATCAGGTCATGGCTGTCCATCACTATAGATTCCATGTCAATCAGCCAATCCCAGAGCTCCTGGTATTCTGAATCAAAGTCCAAAAGGCTGTAGATAAGGAACAAAATGTATTATGCATAAATACAGTGTAGTTGTTAAAATCTTGTATTAGAATAATATATTCTTGAAAACTCATGATGTTCCAAGTTATATTTCTAAAGAGACATTCTATATTTATACAGAGTGGACATAAATGAAAATTGAAATTCCGTTTAAGTCAGTGACATGACCTAAATTTGGCAGGTGATGCTAGATTCTGACAACTGTAAGCGTACTGTACTTACTACAAAAATATAGAAATAAAAACCCCACAGATAATGTTTCTTAATGGTTTTTAAAGTGCTAACATTGTATTTAACAAGCTTCTCTACAATGATCCTGATATACTATTATTTGTACCAAAAATATTACTTTCAAAGAAAAATGACTCAATCCATTTAGTCATCTCTCTGCTGTCTATCTGCCTATCTCTGCAAATATATATCCTACATTTATTTTCATGGATGAATAGCTAGCATTTCAACTTAACACTTTAGGATAGGCTTGAGTGAATATGGTAAGCCAGTGAGAACTAAGGCCAGATACAGTATTAGACAGGTGTTCCCTACAGACATGTAAGAAACAAAGGTAAGGACAGGAAGTCAAAACAATGAATCGTTGAATAGTCTGCAATCATTAAAATTCAAAGGAGGATCACTATGGTTTTCAACAAAATAAATCATTAGAATAAGGAGCTTAAAAGGATTAATGTAATTCTCTATTGAAAAACCTAGTGAGTAAGTAAAGCCCAGATTCTTCTAAAATACCATGATATGAGAAAAAAAG
The DNA here is from genome assembly GCA_007922195.1 of Podocnemis expansa. Classification (NCBI taxonomy): domain Eukaryota; kingdom Metazoa; phylum Chordata; order Testudines; family Podocnemididae; genus Podocnemis; species Podocnemis expansa. Next base: position 68,912,418 of record ML681963.1, read on the forward strand.
TATACATGGAAAAACCATAAAATTGTCAAAATAATACCCCTGAAAGGGAGTCCTCAAGATACGTCAAAGTGCAACTGACTAAGAACCTCATTAATAGCAATGAAGAAACAACCATCGCTGTAGGTTAAATAAGTATATGATATTGTGTGTTCCTACCCATGAATTTAATATTGCTTACCAAGGATATTTTTTTTCAACTGTTGAAAAACTTCAGTATTATTTTCACAAGACAACTAAAGTATAATGCACATGAATTGCTTCTTGATTCTGTGTTCTCTCTTTAGATCAATCCACTGCATTAATCAGACCCTTACTCAACAATTTATGAGGTTTTCACTAGCTTTAATAGTTCCTTTCTTGAAAAGGTAAGAAGTGGAGGCATGAACAACCAGGTTATTGTGGTTGAAGAATAATAGCTTCATTGCGAGTTGAGAGCATTTGCAATTTGGAATATTTAACTGGGCCTTTATTTTGAAGCTAATATAAAACTGTACTCTTCATTAATAAACTCCATGGCATTCAGAATACAATGAAGTAGAATCCTTATGCAAACTTCAGAGAGCTGTGTAACCATTCTGCATTTTCAATATTCCATTTTTTGGACATTACATCTCCTTCAAAAATTATCTCAGGTCACAAAAACTAACAGGGCAGAATAACAGCTATTAAAAACATATTTTGTGAGGCAAGCGGCCACATTTTCAGCTGATATAAATTGATGTAGCTCCACTGGCTTCCAAGGATTTTATCAGTTTATTCCTTTTGAGAATCTGGGCCAAGAATTAGAGATGGGTTGAACCAAAATCTGACCCAAAGAGTTCATTTTCTTGTCAGAGAAGGAATTGGTTGAATATTTCAGAATCAAAACCCAGAAATAGAGCAGAATTTTATTATAACACTCTGAATTAAATTGCTGGATCTGAACTCACTTCACAGTGGGGCTTCAAAATCCAGATCTGGACCAAGGTTTAAATTTTGCTATGAAAACCCGGGTTTAATTATTATGAAGTTTGGTTTAGAAGTGGTCAAAATGTGTACTGCTTTGACATAACTATGAATTATTTAAAAAAACTCTTATTTTTAATGATATTCTGTTTTTTATAAGAATGTATCGGCTATTACTAGTTTGATAAAACTGTACGAGGTAACAGGACCAAATACAGAAGTTAACAAAATAGGGTAAATGTAGGTACAGTGATAGATTAAGATTAAAATATAGCTGTCAACATTCCTGAGTTAGGCTGAACAGTCCTTTTACATTCAGAATCCTTTTTTTTTTTTTTATGCTTAGCAGGTGATTTTTCACATTGCCAGAGGCAGAATCAAGAGAAGCTTAGCATCTGAAATCCTGTATCTGTGCTAGATGCAAGAACTACAAAAAAATGAGTTTATTTTGGTAGGTTATCCAAGTCCATTGATTACTTTAAAAATGGTAGTGCAAACATTTCCAGCCCAAATTATTCATCCAATAAAAGGTGTCCAAAGGTTCATAAAAGGAATGTAAAAAGGTGGGGGGGGGACAAAAAAAACAAAAAACACCAGAACTTTCCTGGATATAGTTTTAGGGTTAATAGACTCAACTCATGTTAGCAATGTACTGTTTTTAATGACATTTAGGTACATTTTAGCTTGAAAAACAGGAAATCAGATATGCAGAGTTGTGTGTCTTATCCCTTGAACCCTAAATATATTTCTTAACGTGGGCATATCAATTTATTATTTTGAATAAAAATTCATGAGCACCTTTCTCTTGAGAAAACCAGCTCATCTATGCCATTAATAAATAAAAAGAAATGTGGAGCTATTTCCATTAGCCATTTTTTCATGTTTGACACATACCTCCAGATTGTATTATTTCTTTGACGGCATAGCTCACATGGCATTTAGAAGCCCTGTAAGCATAGTAGTACGCCTGCCAAAAAAAATTCAACCAGATAAAAACTGCTTTTAAGTTTCTGGGTCATCATCTGTAGGATCTCCTTTCCGTAAGCATGCTACTGAACTATTACAGAGGAAATCAAATTTCTGACCATAACAGCTTTAAAAAAATATCACATTGCTTTAAATTCTGTTCATATCTGGAGCATTCCATAAGGTTAATTCAATGTACTCAAAACCTGATCCTGCAGTCATAACTACAGCCTAATGCAGGGGTGTTAAACATGCGGCCTGCAGGTCAGAGGCGGCCCATGAACCCGTTCCATGCCATGACTGTGGTCCATGGAATCATGTACTCTCCCTAACAAACAGAGTGGTCTCACATACCCAATACCATGGGCGGATTACCATATAGGCCAATGGGGTCTGTGCCCAGGGGCCCACCACAATGTGGGGACCCACCACCCTGCTGGGGCAGTGGGGAGGGAAGCAATGCTCCCTCTAAGGCCACAGGGCAGCTGAGCAACATATGTTACTAGCTGCATGCCCCCCCACAGGCCTGATCCTGTCCCCTGGTGGCCCGATCCTACCCCCCTGCTCTCAGTGAGAGCTCACTCTGAGCGGGAGTTTTAAAAACTCCCAGTTTGGAGCAGCTCTCAGCTGGGGCGGGGCAGGGACTGCAGCTGCTGGCTGTGCACAGCCGGCACTGTTCCCTGCACCAGACAGCATCAGGGGCTGCGCGGCAGCACAGCTTAGAGGGAACACCGGAGGGGACTGGGGCTGGCTGACCCAGAGGGCAGGGTCTGACCTCCCATGACACCTGTGAGCTGGCCAGTCCACCCAGGCAGGGTGGCCCAGTCTAGAGATTGGACTCTGAGCTCCCATGCCACCCCTGGGTCAGGCAATCCACCCCTGGGCTGGGTAGGCCACTCAGAGGGCAGGTTCTGAGCTCCTACCCCACCCCAAGGCTAGCTGGTCTGCCCATGGCCTGGCTGGCCAGCCCCCAGGGGTGGCAGACCCAACTTGCATGTGCAATACAGCCTCTGGCGTGGTCTTTGGGCTGCACCAGAAGCCACACAGGGCATGCCAGTCAGTCCTGCCGCCTTCTGCCTCTAGACCCCAGCCTCCTTCTTCCAGAGCTGTGCCACTGGTGGAGGGGGAGGCTCACCAGTTGGGGTAGCCCAGGGGCCCTTCAGCACCTGATCTGCCTCTGCCCAACTGTCCACAATGCCATGAGAATGTCAGGTCTTGTGACATCACAGAGTGCTGGGTCAGTGGGACTTTGCTTCATGAGATCACACTGTCTCCCTAACAGAGAGAGAAAGAGTGGTATCGCAGAGCATAGCTTCACATACACAGCATTCTGTGATGCTGCAAGAGTGCCACCGTATTTCGATTTATGGTATGCACAGCCTGCCTGAAGTACATTTAAGTCAAATCTGGCCCATCAGAGCAAATGAGTTTGACATGCCTGATCTCATGGGTACTGCCAAAGGACTGCAAGAAATGGTCCTGAGACCTGTGGAATAGCTTACTGAATGCTATAAACTTGATCCAAATCAAAACTCTGATCTCATCACAATCCTGCTTTGAGGATGTTGAGTCTTAACCCATAGAAGTGTCAGAATTTTGCATCTGGTCTCTACTACATCTTTTGAGCTTTCCCCATGTGCCCATGGGAGCCTTTTTTTTCCCCGCAGCAGATCCTAGTTCCGTTATCTTATTCCCACCACAGCCTTTCCCATGCAGACACATACTGATCCCTTCTCATTTTCGTTGTAACTATCCTATTCTGTAGACATTCCCCAGTCCCTTGAAATTTCAACTCAGAGCCATCTGAATTTGTAGATACTGGTCCGCATTCAGCCTTCTCTTCAGCTGCACCTAATCTGCTTCTCATTTATTCACACTGCAGCTGTATGTCTCCCACTCACAAAGTCCTCATTCCTACCTTAGTCCACTACAGACATTCTCTCCTGAACTAGCTCAAAAGGGCCATGCAGGTGTCCACTTAGGAGCATTTCCATGATATTCCTCAGGATAGTACCTTATCACAGTATCAATAGCAAGCACACCATTTTAAAAATAGCATTTTGATCTCTAACTACTTGTTTGAAGTCCAAAGCCCCATTCAGAATTTTAGATGGGGTCATGGTGTTATATTGTCAAAAAAGTGCAAAGGATTCCAGACTTTCCAGATTGCCACTTGAGGCTGTAGATTCAAGACATGCAACTTAATTTCCTGCTTAAGGCCCTACTTTGTACGGCCATCTGGAAAAAGGCTTGGTTAGCAAGCAGCATTGTTATACAAAGCGAGTGTGGGATAAGTCACCTTGCGATCTTCGAATTCACTGGCAAACTGAAGGCTCTGCATCATGTACAGTGGAAAATAAAACTTTTCAATACCAAGTATTTACAAGAGAATTTTAGGGATATTTTTCTTCATTTTCTTAATTTCTTAGAGAAAGACATTGGTTGGAGAAATTGAGTGTGGCTGCGATGATCTGGGATTTCTTGCCCTCAGAACTTCCTTCTCCAATGGTTAACTTCATGTTCAGGACTGAAGAATACAACTTTATTAATTTATTCTCTCAAAAGACAGCTTGTAAACTTATCCCTCTTATTATACAGAAAGACTACAGTTTTCAGAAAATGGATGTAGGCTAATTATGCAGGATTAGTGGAATCTTGATTACATATGCAGAAGTTTATATACTTCCAGCAAACTAATGTACCTTGTGCCAACCATAAAAATAATTTGTGCAGAACTGGTGCATGTGTAGATATATTTGCTGTGAGGACCAAATTTTACAAAACAGCTCCTAATCTTAGAGTCTCAGTCAAATGTGTATGGAAGTCAGTCAGAGTTAGTGTCCCTTCTTCTGTGGGTTCCTTAGAATATCTCAATATAAATCTCTAAAAAGTTGATTTGTAGATGTTAAATATCTAAAATGCTGTCATTTACATTTTCAGTTTTCTGCTCGCCACAAATCCCATGGTAAGATACTATGTTTAGGAGCACCATAGGAATGCCCATAAATTAGTTGCATGGCCCTTTGAAAGTTAGCTCTGAACAAAGCGGCCCCAATGCATCATCAGAGTAGCCAGAGTGTTTGCAGCAGATAGATCAACTACAGGGCAGAGAAATATTCAGATCATTGGGAAGGAGTTAGGGCATTTTTCCACTGGCTTCAAAGGAAGTTTGGACACGTCCTTATGGTGACTGTTCAATGGCGAATGTCTACAGTATGAATGGGAATGAGGGAAAATGCAAATTTTGCAAAAGAGGGAGATATATCTACAGTGGGAACAGCTGGAGAAGAGATTATATGCAGGGAACCAGACTAAGATGATCAATTTATTAGATGAAAAAATCTCAACAGATAACAGCTAAAGTAACTACGAGAGCTGGTTGTGAAATAGTTTTCCCAATATAAAAAAATCTTTAAGATTTTTTAAAATAGATGCCATTTGCGATGAAACAGACTATTTTTTTTTCATGAAAACCAAAATGAGAGACTAAGAGAATGTTTCTGTACTAGAATAACCTGGTGATTTAAAGCATGCAGCTGGGAAGGAGGAGACAAGTTCAAATCCCTGATTTGCCTAATTCAGGGTGGTCTCTCACTAACTCTCCTGTTCAAGCTGTTCTGCTGTGTAATAAATAATTAAATACTGATTGTTCCAACGTTAGAGCTACTGCCCTGATACCCCAGTAGTTAGGGAACTCACCAAAGCTGTAAGAAAGGCAGAGACTTGAATCTGGTTCTCTCACTTCCCAGATAAGGGCTCTAAACACTATACTGTTCATGAGTGTGTGTCTTGGTTGGTTTCATTCTGACCAAAAATTCCACCCTGGACCTTAGAAACCTGTCAAACCAGCTATATTTCCACGAAAAGTTTTGTTTTTGACTAATTGGCAATTTTGGATGAAACATTCATCTGCTTAATTTCTAGTCAAACTGTCTCTAAGAAAGTTTGTTATAGAAAGATACTAACATGTCATGGAAACCTTTGCAAGACACATACTAGGAAACTTTGATGCATTAAAATAAATTAAGAGAAATAAAACCTGACATGAGAGGCTTAGTAAAGGTTGAAGTTTAAGGATACACAAAATTTCTCATAGAGATAATGGACTGCAATTCAAAAAGTTGGGTAGCCCTTGAATGAGGCAATTAATATAGATAAAATTATTCTGAGTGCTTTAATTTTTGCATTAATTAATATAATAATAAATATACATAGCATATTCCTTGTCTCTTGGTTAGGGAGGGAAAAATCTTGGCTAGCACAGCAATGAGAAAGAAGATCATATAAAAAAAGTACAGATAAGAGAGAATAAAACAACAAAAAGAATAGTCTCCTACCCATTACTTCCCACTGTGTGAACTTTTGACATATCAGCAAACTCTTCCTTTCGCTTGCTACTACTGTTGTACTGTTCACTATACAGCTTTAAGGACATCTGTTCAACAGCATCTCTTTGTGCTTCCAGACAGCATAGCTGAACCTCAGCCTACAGAAAGAAAACAAAGAGGAAAATACTTTTGTTTAATTCAGAAGGAGTGCATTTATAATGACTACATTTGGACTGTACTGAACAATTAACTTCTCATGATACTTAACAGGGTTGATCCTATAAATCTGATCATAGTACAGTATATTATCTACTGTCACAACTGGACCAATTAAGTTCTTATGAAAGAATAGCACTTATCTCCAAAAAGGTATATATCCAATAAGAGGTTGAATAAATGTCTGTGTGCATATTTGTGAGAGTAAGGAAAAGATATTAGAAATACCAAATTATGAAGAACAGCTAAACATATAAAACTTCTTGCATATTTCAGAAGCTCATCTTCATCTCTTGCTAACCAACTGATGATGCTTCAGAGTTAATTATACTTGCATTGCTGAGTGTCTTGTTAACTTAATAACAGTAAATTAAAACTGAGGGATTTGCATTGTTCTCATTCAGTTCCCCCATTTACCAAAGGTCCAGCTGTGTTAGTCTAGTGCAGTAAAACAAACAAGGAGTCCTGTGGCACTTAAAGATTAACACATTTATTTATTATATTTATTTATGCACATAAATAAATGTGTTAGCCTTTAAGTGCCACAGGACTCTTTGTTTGTTTTCCCCACTTAGTTTCCAATGATTACTCAGCAGTCTTGATTGGAAGGAAGAGGCAATAAGTTAGCTATGCTGTTTTCCATCAGTCTGTATGCCTAGCCAAAAGAATGTTGAATAATATTTGGCATCAAAACCTATTGAATAGACACTTTATTTATTGCAGCTGTGGTGATCAGTTGGATTCTGGAAGTCAGAACACCAGATGACATGAGAATAAAGTCTGCCTTTTGCTGTGCTTTCCCCTGGGTAGCAGGGAAAAGAACAGAGGGAAGATTAAGTTCAAAAGCACTCTGGGGCCAATATGATATTGTTTTCCCTTAGTAAGCGTCCACTAAAATAAAAATTATAGACATGCATTATGATAAGCTTCAAAAATGTCACCTTCTTGTAGTGTAATTCCATGTTGCCATTGGTAATAAGGTGTTGGGTCAGTCACTTGGTAGGATAGCAAGATGAATGCACTAGCATGGAGGAAATCTTGGTCTGGAAATTATCTTCACAGGCCATGAAGCAGTGAAAGAGAAGTGTTCATTCTCTGCTCAGAGATTAACGGCCCCACCTATCTATGACAGCAATTTGTGATGTAAAGACAAAGTTCCAAGCGCTAAAAAGGGGGAAATTTCCAAAGCCCAGAATGAGGATGCATAATATGGGCCACGTTTGGACTGGAAAGAAAAAACAAGATTGCCAACAAATGTATGCCTGAAAGAAGTTTTGGACACCCATATAATCTTGTGGTTACCTGGATTACATGGAGCTTCTTTATAACTTGTGTGGTAAAGTCAGGCCAGACGGGTACAGAAGGACATGTCATGGCATGTATGTGAGCCCTATGATGTTAAAGGCCACAGGCAGAGGGGAGGTTACTAAAGGTCAATTGAAGCCATCTGGACTCAGTTAAGGGCTACTCCAGGCCTACCAAAACCCTGATTATGACTTCCATAGATTAAAAGGTAGTTCTCCCCAGCCGGGGAACAATGAGAGACAACCCAGACGCCAGCCTGCAGGGAGGAATGGGGTAGCTCTGATTCCCCCAGGACATTACCACTACCTCTGCAGCCTGCAAAGAAGACACAGAGAGGCACTCCCCTGGATTCTGGGTTACATAAACTATCTGAAACCACTTGCATTTGAGCAGGCTTGAAGGATATTCCACAATCCTAAACCAAGGCCTGCCTCAGAGTCTCCAAGAGAGAGATGCTGAATGAAAAGGCAAAGGACTTGCCCAAGCTCAGACAGATTTCCCCCAGGCCCATACTGCCAGAGGAGCTATTTGTTGGCAACACCAAAGGGGGGGGGGTGCATTGCCACACCTGTCACCACATTGATGTAGTTTCTAATCTACAATGAAATTTGAAACATCATTTCCATTTTAACTTACTCTTTCAGTTGCTTTCAGCTTTTCTCAAAAATCACTTTGTGTAATGAAACTTTTTATGTTTAGGTTCAACCCAGATCTAATTTTTTAGACAATCTGAAGACAATCCCATTCCTCTATTTTCTGAGTTGTTGGAGCATAAAAAATACCTTGAAGTATATGTTCCAGTGCTTCTTACCACTAAGTACAAAATAAACTTTATTTTAAAGCATTTTATTTGATATGTATGTAGTCCTGAATGAGGATATATATTTTACCTTCTTTGAAGAAATCTGATTGCAAAAGAAATTTATGTAGAAAATAGAAATGTGTAACTATATGCACAATACATAACTTTTCTCACTGATTTCAGCAGGCACTAAAGTGCTGTAGTCCAAGTGTTCACAGATGTACAATCTTTCTTGAAGAGGATTGACTTGGTTCTGGCAATTTTTCATGCTTAAGCTGTTTTTTGTTTAGTATTATTGAACAAGTTTATAATGTGCTGTATATATCCTCTAAAGAACTTTGATTTCATATGCAGGTTGAACACTACTCAACACCCATTTCTTGTCACAAGAGCACTCTTCAACATAACAGCTTGTCATCTGTGTAGCTGTTTATACATTTTTAAATAATTTAAAACTCAGATAACAAGATAGCAGATACACTGTACCAAGTATAAAGACAATCTAAAATAAATTAATTCTGGAAGTTACATATAGTTACCAGGCCATTCCTGAATATGTAAAATTATCAAGATATTGTGATTGGAATAAAACCAATCTCATCCATTTTTCACATGATAAACTAAGCTGAGACCAGTCAGTGCTTTGAGACTTATGAAAGGAATCCATGGAACACAGACTGCTGTTTACTTACAGACCCTACAAAAGATGACAAGTAACAGAGAGAGCAGACTTCCCTTTAACTTAACAAATAGTTTCTTTCTGTGAGTTCCAAAGGTTCCAGGTTCAATTTCTTTCTGAAGAGGATTCCTCGCCCACAAGGATAATCTTTCATTTGATGTTTACTCACTTTGATGCCTTTCTGTTTTCTGCACTGTCCACATCTGGCTTTCCAGTTTTCATTTGTTCTTGTCAGAAAGCACTTATTCATTAGCTGTTTTTATTTTAGTTATGATTGAGGTGGCACTTCATTCTAAATCCCTATTGTGAATGGCCGATAATTTTCCAAAACAATTACCTTATGAAATAAAATATCTCATGATCGTTTTCAGCCTAGAGGTGAATTTGTCTGGAAAGTTTAAAGAAAACAATTTTGTTCATTTTGAGGATGGAGTTGCAAATAAAGATGTATTTTTAAGTTAGCAGCATTACAAATTTTTCTATTTTCACTAATTAAAAATATGTAAATTACCTATATAAAAAACTATATTAAGCACCCCCCAAAAAAGGTCAGGAAATGCCCATGATTTAATTTTCATATCCAATCTGAAATCAGGCACCTTCTGCATATCCTTTAAGAGATGGTCTTTAATAATATGAGCACATACTAGTTCTCAAATGACATAATACAGTGCCATACAGATTTTCCTAAAATGTTAGATAGATGCATATAACATCTTATTTTGTTCATAGGATTTCTAGATCATTTAAAAGATGAAAAGACATGGGGGCACAAAAAGAAGCTACTTGCTACTGAACTTTGAAGTTCTGCTAACTTGTGAAGATATGGGATTTTCGTATGGCCTTGCCTGAAAATCTTAGCAGCAGAGAAATCATTTGAGATCTTGAGTTGGCCCTTGCACATCTCACAAACAGCACTGCAGGCCCCCCGCCCCATTTTCTTTGCAGCTTACAGTGTTCAAATGAGTCAAGTTACAGTTAGGGAGGTCGAGGCTGGATATTAGAAAAAACTATTTTACTAGGCGAGTGCTGAAGCATTGGAATGAGCTGCCTAGGGAGGTGGTGGAGTCCCCATCTTTGGAGGTGTTTAAGGCCCAGCTGGACAAAACCACGATTGGGATGGTTTAGTGGGAGTGGTCTTGTCTCTGGCAGGGGTTGGACTAGATGACCTACAAGGTCCCTTCCAACCCTATGATTCTATCATTCTGTGAGTCCTCCCTCACTTCATCCTACACCATCAGTATACTATTTCCTACACAGGTAAATTCACCACACATGCATGCACACACAGGTAACACAGCCTCTCTTAGCTGTACAGTTTGAGCTTACTAATAAATTCTGTGCAAAATGTAAATGGATGTTGATAAAACAACAGAATGAGGACATATGCATACATGGAATTATTCAGCAGACTGCAACTTTTGTTAGACTTTAACATAAGAGGAGTGGCACTACTTGCCTCATCACTCATACTTGCTTATACCAGACATTAAATAGATTCCAGTGCAGGAGTTACAAATAATCCATAATGTGAGGTAGGTTATTCTCACTGAAACTAACCCACAGGACTCAGCTTTCTCTCCTAGCATCCTTGCCCTTCATGAGGTAGCAGCAGGGTAGGAACCTCAGCCAGAAAAGGCCATAAGATCTGATCTCAGCCTGTGGAGGCCACTCAATAGCTTGACACCAAGACTCATCTCCAATATCCAAAGTCTTTTATCTCTGGGAACCATTCATCATATTATCCCAATTGCACTGGAAATAGACCACAAGCTGCTATGAATAAACAGCTCAAACCAAGTACTCAGATACAATGCATGTTCCTAATTAAGTCACTATGACTTGAAGGTGCTGCAAGGAAGGCAAAAAACTTGCAGGTCTTCTACCAGTTGAACTTTAAGAGAAGAAATTCCATTCTGAGTCACAAATCAGCAACTGGCTAGACCTGCAGTATATTTCAGACTGGATTCTCATTTCTAGCTCAGGGTGGGAAGGATGAACTTGCTGAAGTGGAGCTGAAAGAGGCCTCACATGGCCTCTTTGCCAGGTTAATTCCTGGGAGCTAGAGAATGCTGGCTAATCAGCAACCCTTCTCTCTCAGCCAGCCAACGGGTGCTAGAGACTCCCAGGAGGAATAGGTGCCAATTGTCCATTAAAAAGCATCTCCTCTTGCTCCTGGGACTGTCCCCCCTTCATTGCCGGGCTCTATCAATTTCCTTGACCCATTGAGGTAGGTGGTTGGAAGACAGATTCATGATTTCTAAAGGCTCTTAGGAAAGTATAATAAAAATGATCTCTCCCCATCTCTTAAACAGTATCACAAATGTCTGAGGTTGCTATCATGGACAGCCAAACAAGGGGGTTATCTAGCTAACAAAGACAGATCCACATTAAGACTTAGGAGACTACTGCAGGCAGTGAGTCTATAGGCAGCACAGCTGTACTGCTATCATAAGCAGGGGGCTACTGATCCATTCTGGTTCCAAAGGGGCAGCCGTGTTAGTCTAGTAAAGCAAAAAAAAAAAAAAAAGGCAAGGAGTCTTGTGGCACTTAAAGACTAACAGATTTATTTATTACATGAGCTTTCATGGGAGAATATCCCACTTCGTCAAACGCTTTTCTCCCTCTTCAAAGCATCTGACAAAGTGGGATATTCTCCCATGAAAGCTCACGTGATAAATAAATCTGTTAGTCTTTAAGTGCCACATGACACCTTGCTTTTTTTGATCCAGTCTGGAGACTTGTGACTACAGTTCTTCTTACCTGCCCCTATTCAGTTGGTAAGCAGTGAGCTGTGGCATGGTACTACAGGTCAGTGGGCTCTAATGGGAAAAGGTGGAGGAGACAAATTAAGGAGAACAGAATTGAGAGAGAATATGAACAAGTGTGGCTGAGAGGACAAACAGAAGGAGGAAACAAGTAAGGGAATAGAAAACAAAGGAGAGACTGAAGCATGGAAAAGGGGGAGGAGTAGAAGCCAAATGAGAGAAAGGAAAAAGAGAAGGAAAAGGGTAAAGAAAATATAAGAGGGACAAATAGGCATCCTTTATTATTTTCCTCACCACTTCCTTCTTGTACTGACTATCATGATTGACACTAAAAACCATAGCCATTGGACCCTTCTCCCTCACAAAACAAACATTCCAGTTTTTTACTTTGAAAATATGAACCCCCTCCTCCCCCAGTAACTCTAACTCAGGTAGCTCAGAGCTTCAGATGGAGCTTTCTGATTTCTTTGTTGTACAAATTCATCTATCACTTTTTTTTTTGTATTACTTAAAGTGTTTCTTAGAGTTCATGTTCTACTGATATCATTGCAAATCTGGAGAGACTTTGAAGACCTCAGATAGGTATTGATCAGTTTAAGTTTCAAAAAAGCTATAATCTGCAGGAGCCTCAGTTAAAAAGTAAATAAATAAATAAATAAAATTGCAGTCCAGAAAACATGCAGCACAACACAGAAGTCTGAACAAATCTGCTGAAGTCTATTCTTTGAACTAAGATGAGGAGATGAATGTATAGTTTTTTATCATTTCAATATTATGCTGAAGCTTCATTGTGAGCTACTAATCAAAGTCAGAATGATTACTTGCTTCAGTAATAAGCAGATCTGGAGAGCTCAACTAAATCAACCTAGTATTTTTGGTTGAGCCTCGGAAACAATATCCCCGCCCCCCACCCCCAAACCAGCAATTGTAAAGGACTGATGTCCACCACAAATATACCACTATGCACAAAGACCAAACTAAGAATTCTGAGAAGGGCTAGTGGAGCAATCCTTTGGTATCATCCCAAAGTTAACTGACAAATTTAAGGTAAAGTGGGTATGTGAGAAAGAATATTTTGGTCCTGTTTGTCTGACTTCCTGCTACAGAAGTGGAACACAGCAGCTTCCTGTGCTTTGGGATGAGATGGGGAGCAAAATGGGGGCTGATGTCTGTGGTAGGTTACCAATATTTAACAAAAATTGCTAGGAACAATCAGCTGGGGTTTTCAGAGCTGCTACATATCCAGGTACAGTAGGAGTCTGTCTGCTCTCTGGTGAGTGTCAAGATTAATAAAGCACTTTTAAAGCATGAGCTACTCAATTATCACAAAATCATGTGAGGCAGGAAGTTTTACTACCCTAGGCTTGCCTCTCCTAACTTTACCTAACCTAGTCTCAACATTTTGGCTCCTGACCAGGACCATGGAGGGACTCCGTGTCAAAACCAGGATTAACATCTTGCTCTCCATTTCAAGCACCCTCTCACATTATTGAGATGATCTCCCTTGTGGTCAGAGGTCATACTGGCTGCTCAGCAGAGAAGCTGGTTCATCTGCAGGCTGCCTATAGTGAGCATCTTGTCATGGTCATATTCAGCAGCAGGCTACACAGCATTCATTGCACCCTTCAGTTGTGAATTAAACTGGGGTCTGCCCAAACATCAACAGATGCAGAGATTTGATTTTTCTGAGCTTCCTATTTAGCAGTGGTAAACTTTGATGGGACTGTGAATAAATTGGCATCTTCAGGAAAACTCAGTGTGCAGCTTACAACCCCAGCGATCAATTTGCATTGGTTTACAATTTCGAAGCTAGTGTCACAAAGAACCAGAAACTTAATTTTTAAAAACAAAAAGTAAGGATTTTCCGAATAAGGAAGGGGAGCCGTGGCTGCAGATTTTGCTGGCCCTCATGGCTCTGCATGTCAACATTAAATGCTTTCCACTCTAAAGGTTACCATGTTACATAAATGGTAATCAGTGACAATACAAATCAATGAAAATACATTTTATTTCTTGTTAGACCTGCTTGTTTGAGTGACCTTATTTGGTAGTGGAGAAAGACAAGACACTAGATAATGGCTGTTGGTGGGAAAGCGGGAGGGAAAGGACATTGCAAGGTTGTACTGTATAAAAGCTTGGAGTCACTATAGAGCCAACTGAGTTACTCAGAATTTACACCAACATACCTTACAGTCAGAATCTGGCTCTATTGTTCTATTGCCAAAGGAAGTTTGTGATAATGGGATGCTGTAGGATAAATATCACCAAATTGTTGAGGAAAAGAAAGTGTTTACAAACACTACTTCCCATGTAGTATTACGGGTTCTTCCAATACAAAATATGTCACTGTAATCTCAATATCCTATGTTTCATAAAAAGAAAACAAAATTAAGTATGCTAAACCCTATCTCCTTTCTACATAATGCTGTAGGGAAAAAATACCATTTCACTAAATTGTAATTATCATATAATTACATACTATACACACAGGTCCCAATGCTGCAGACACTTAACTTTAATTGACTGAGACCACTTCTATACTTAAGGTTTAGCATGCACTTCAGCATTTGTAAAATGGGCATTACTGAGTCCTCTTTATGTTATATGAACACCTAAGGAAACTTCAAAGTAAATATTTACATTTTATATCTACCACAAGTTTCTAAAGTTACTTTGATGTACCTGTACATTGAATTTAAAACACTTCAGCTCTGTTACTGATTAGTAGTCTTATTTCACATCATACAACTTTTAGTGCACTGAGATTTTGTATAAATTTGTTCTGACAAAAGGAAACTAAATAATATGTGACTAATTCTAAAATGATGGTATATTACTGAGGAAATATAAATTTTTGTCTGGTGTGGTATTAGACTGTATCATTTGTGAACGTGACGCATATGGTACATATTTTAAGTGACACTACAACTTTCAAATTGATACAGCTTGCAAATATTCAGACAAACAATCAATTCACTTGTCAGATTTTTAAAAATGTTTTCTCATGCTTAAATAGCTGCAAAGGCCATTTGTCTTTGCAACCAAGCCTACAACTGCACAAGACAGATTTTTGTGCCTGCACAGAGTTCCATTGACATCAGTGAGGCTCATCATGGATTGTAGAATCATGATCTAAAGTGTAAACTCAGCTAGGCAAGGCCTTGCTCTTCTTATGTGTTTGTACATTGCCTGGCACAAAGGGGCCTTAAGTCCTTTGTGGGGCTGTGGCACTACCATCACATAAATGATTAAAAAAAAAAAATCACACAGTGAAGATCACCAAAACACACAGCTGGTCTTCCAAACAATGAGGAAAACAATTCTCTTTCACAACAACAACAGAGATGAAGTCTCTTGGAAAAATTATAAATTTACGACCACTGTAAATTTGGGGGACAGTCTTTATCCTAATAACCCAAATTGCTTTGCCTCCTTTGAGTTTATTCCCTCTGTCCCTCATTTCGACTCTGCCTTGAAACAAAGATGTACTTATGATATCATCACATTTTCTATGAAATCAGACTGTGCATTCAGGAAGGCATGATTATGACTTTACTTCAGGATCAAACAGGAGTAGCTTCAATGGGACAGACGGAGTAAGCATATACTAATACACAAACATTTCAATAAGTGTATTTAATAATAAATAATAATAGTATTCAGAAAGATACCGCTTAAGTACATTCTCCAGTTATTTCAAAAGGAGGACAGAGATACCTGATACAGTTTTAATCAAGTTGCAACTTTATTACTAGAACAAACAAGGAGTCCTGTGGCACTTAAAGACTAACAAATTTATTTTTTGCATGAGCTTTCATCGGAGAAAATCCCACTTTGTCAGACACTTTGAAGATAGACGAAGTGGGATTTTCTCCCATGAAAGCTCATGGAAAATATAAATTTGTTAGTCTTTAAGTGCCACAGGACTCCTTGTTTGCTTGTTTTACAGAGCTAGACTAACATGACTACACCTTTGGATCTTTACTAGATATCTGGAACTACTAAACTGATAAAAATGTACAGATCATAGAATCATAGAGTTGGAAGGGACCTCATAGGTCATCTAGTCCAACCCCCTGCCAGAGGCAGGACCACTCCCACTAAACCATCCCAGTCATGGTTTTGTCCAGCCGCGCCTTAAACGCCTCCAAAGATGGAGACTCCACCACCTCCCTTGGCAGCTCATTCCAATGCTTCACCACTCGCCTAGTAGAAAAGTTTCTTCTAATATCCAGCCTCGACCTCCCTAACTGCAACTTGAGACCATTGCTTCTTGTTCTGTCCTCTGTCATTACCAAGAACAGTCGAGCTCCATCTTCCTTAGAGCATCCCTTCAAGTAGTCGAAGGTTGCTATCAAATCCCCCTCAATCTTCTCTTCTGCAGACTAAATAAGCCTAATGCTTTCAGTCTTTCCTCATAGGGCTTGTGCTCCAGCCCTTTAATCATTTTGGTTGCCCTCCTCTGAACTCTCTCTAGCATGTCCCTGTCCTTTTTGTACTGGGGAGCCCAAAACTGAACACAGTATTCTAGATGTGGCCTCACCAGTGCAGAATAGAGGGGAATGATCACATCCCTTGATCTGCTGGTAATACTTCTTTTGATGCAGCCCAGTATGCCATTGGCCTTTTTGGCAGCAAGAGCACACTGCTGACTCATATCTAGCTTCCCATCCATCATGACCCCCAGGTCCTTTTCTACACTGCTGCTTCTTAGCTGAATGTTCCCCAGCCTGTAGCAGTGCATGGGGTTTTTCCATCCCACATGCAGGATTTTACACTTGTCCTTATTGAACTTCATAAGATATTTTTATTGGCCCACTGTTCCAATTTATCTAGGTCTCCCTGAATCCTGTCCTTGCCCTCCAACATGTCTACTGCTCCCCCCAGCTTGGTGTCATCCGCAAACTTACTGAGAGTACAGTCTATTCCATCATCCAGATCATTGATGAAAATGTTGAACAGAACTGGCCCCAGGACCAACCCCTGGGGCACACCACTCGTGACTGGCTGCCAGCTAGACATGGAACCATTGATTCCTACATGCTGAAACCGTTGATCTAGCCAGTTTTCTATCCACCTTATAGTCCACCTATCCAACCCATACTTGCTTAATTTGCCAATGAGAATGCTGTGGGAAACTGTATCAAAAGCCTTGCTAAAATCAAGGTATATCACATCAACGGTTCTTCCTGCATCCAGAAAACCAGTCATCTGCTCATAGAAGGAAATGAGATTGGTCAGACATGATTTACCCTTGGTAAATCCATGCTGACTGTTCCTGATCACTTTATTTTCTTCTAAGTGTTTGAGGATGGATTCTTTAAGAATCCGCTCCATAATTTTTCCAGGGATTGAGGTGAGGCTGACTGGTCTATAATTCCCCGGATCCTCCTTTTTCCCTTTCTTGAAAATAGGCACTACATTTGCTTTTTTCCAGTCCTCTGGCACCTCCCCTGTTCTCCATGACTTTTGAAAGATAACGGCCAGCGGTGCTGCTATCTCATCGGCCAATTCCCTCAGCACCCTTGGATGCAGTTCGTCTGGCCCCATGGACTTGTACACATCCAGCTTCTTTAAGCAGTCCCTAACCTGACCTCCCGTCACCAAGGGCCTGTCTTCTTCTCTCCAATCTGCCATACCCATGGTAGTGGGCTGGGAGCTGACCCTGCCTGTGAAAACTGAAGCAAAAAAAGCACTGAGCACTTCAGCTTTTTCTTCATCCTCTGTCATTTCAATATCTACCTGAGGTCTTCTGCCAGCCTCCTCCGCCCACTTTTTTCCATCGCGATCCCCTGCCAAATCATTGCTGGGACCATACTATCCTGCTTTCCTTCAAATAAGGGTTAAATTAGTCTAGGGGTCTCAAACACACGGCCCATGGGCTGCATGCGGCCTCTAAAGCTATTTCCTGTGGCCCGCAATGACACAATCGTTACCGATATTTGCAATATCATTGTATGGAAAGGATTCAGTTGCACAGGCCTCAAGCTAATGTACTAATCCTCATGCTGCCCTCTACTAGTCCTCATGTGGCCCTTGTGGTGATTTGAGTTTGAGACCCCTGAATTAGACTATAAAGAAGAGGGGTTGGCTCCCTGCTGTGCCAGTCCTAGGAGGCATGAACTTTGCCTCATTCTGTTCTGCTGTTTTAACAAACATATCCTTTTTAGGTCCTTTACCAAGCCATTTATCTGGCCTATGCATCCTGCCCTATGGTGCACCTGCACTGGTCAACCACCCTACACTTAAATAATGAGCTGCAATTTCACAGCCTAGTATACTTCCCTACTCACCATGACAAAGACTTTCCTGAACCCAATTGTGGGGCAGTGGCGTCGCTAGCACTGGGCACCCGGGGCACATGCCCTGGGTCTCCAGCCCAATCGGGCCCGATCCCTGGCCGTCCGCGGCCACGGCGGCCGCATCTCCAGCCAGGGATCCGGGGCCTATCTGGCTGCCCGGCAGGCCCCGCCCCCTGGCCTGGGATAGGGCCAGGGGGTGGCCACGCCACTGCCACCAGCTAGCCCTCGCTGCTGTGTGGCGCGGCTCAGCCTAGCCTGGCCCGGTGTGGCTGTAAGCGGCCGCTGGAGGCCAGGCCCGTGGCCGCAGCCCTGGATCCCCGGCTGGGGATGGGGCTGCCGCGGCCGCAGCCAGGGCCCGGATCCCCAGCAGGGGACGGGGCCACTGCAGCCACGGGCTGCCGGCCAGGTCCCAGATCCCCGGCCTGGGACGGGGTCGCTGTAGCCACCGGCGGCCAGGCCAGGGATCCAGGGCCCGGCTGGCTGCCCGTGGCGGCTCCGTCCCCTGCTGGGGATCTGGGACCTGGCCAGCAGCCCCGTCCCCCGCTGGGGATCCGGGGCCTGGCTGCGACCGCGGCAGCCCCATCCCTGGCCGGGGATCCAGGGCTGCGGCCGAGGGCCCGGCCGCACCGGGCCGGGCCAGGCTAGGCTTAGCCGCACCACAGGCGGTGCCACGGCCTCCCCCTGGCCCTATCCCGGGCTGGGGTGTGTGGCCTTTTGGCTGGGGGCGGGGCCTGCCCTCCGGGGGCGGGGCTGGGCCCGTGCCCCGGGTCTTTCCCCACCCCAGCGACGCCCCTGCTGTGGGGCAGAAGAAATGAACCCCAGTTCACCTTGGCAAATCTGGTAGTGAGGAAAAAATCCTTTTCTAGCTCCTGACCAAATCTGTTATTTTGTTATTTTGCCTACGAAGAGAAGGGAGGGTTTGGTGCTCCTCTGCCTGATCCAATGAAAGGAGTCTTCTCCCACCAGACTTGTTCTTTATCAACTCCCTTGCCTTTCCAGGGTCTGGGGGGCTAAGTCTATTTTATCATGCTGACCCACTCTGCTTTTGCAGCAACTCCTAAACCCCTCAGTAATCCCCTGCCTATAAATCAATATACCCATTTCCGTGGTGAACTGGACAACTCTCTCCTCTCCCTCCCCCACTCAAGGTGCAGTGTGCTCATTTCTCTTGGTATATTCTTTTCCAGATGTAAGGCAGGCTTAGAAGCTGTGCCTAATGGCTTCTGAGGGCAGCTTCTAATCTGCATGGGTTTTGTATTAGCATGAACACAAAAGGGTACAATTAGCTGATTAGCATATTGGGTGCAGGGCATAGTGGGTATTTGAAGTTAGTCTGCTCACAAATCTATCAATATTTGTAATTCTACTAAGGAGAAATATGAAATACTGTCCTTGTGCGAACTGCTACTCTCTGTTTGTTTCACATCTGTCTGGGTTAGTTAAGGGGTAAAAATTACCCTTAGTTAAAAAAGGCTTATAGGAAAGACGACTGCATGTTTCAGCCTGAAAGAGTTGAAAAACAGGAGTGGGGGGCTGAATTGTTTCAGTGCTTGAGGTAGTTTGGCTCCTTCTCCTCTGTTGCATCTCCTGTTCTTTGTTATGGAAATAGCTATTAGCAGGTACAGTGGGGACTCATTTACGTGCAGGTGTAGGGGGACAAGCCCCTGGCAACTGCGTGTAAATTGGCCCATGTGTAAACGGGATGGGAGGCCTTCCCTGGGGCACTGGCCCAGGCCCTGCTCCCTGGCCACAGGCCATGCCCCCAGCCCCACTTCTGTGCTGGGGTCTGAGCAGACCTCAGGCGCCTGCTGCTGCCAGCCTGGCCCCAGATTCCCTGCCGGGGACAGGGCAGGGAGCGGCAGCAGCGGCTGCTTCCAGCACCATTCCAGGTCCAGCCACCTGTGGCCGTGGCTGCTACTCCCTGCCATGTCCCTGGCTGGTGATCCAGGGCCAGGGTGGTGGCAGTCAGTGCCTGAAGCTGGCTCGGACCCCAGCACAGAAATGGGGCCAGGGACTGGGGCCTGGGCCAGTGCCTGGGGTCCATCTCCGGGGCAGCAATGCTCCTGGTCCCGTTTATACAATGCGCATTAACGGGACCCATGCGTTACTTTGGGGGACAACCCATTACCGCGTTTTAACCAGTTCTGCGCGCAAACTGGTCATGTGGTAACGAGTCCCCACTCTACTTAAAGACTAAGAGAACTGAAATCACTGAGCTCACTGTAGGGAGAGAGTCCTTCTCTCTCTGAGCTGAAAAGGAACAGCGATGGGGTGACCAGCTGGTGGACAGTGAGAGTGACTAGCGGTGAGCTGGGCAACACAAGTGACCAGAGGGCAGAACTGGTAGACAGTGGGCGGAGCCAGCAGATGGTGAGAGTGGCCAGTGGCAAGCTGGGCAGCATGAGTGAATGGAGGGCAGAGCTGGTGGACAGCAGGCGGAGCAAAGAAACAGTTCTAGAGGATGGAGTGAGTGACCAGTAGATGGTGTCGGCGGACAGTTTGCGTGAAAGGCACTCCCTGTGTACCCCAGGGTTGGTTGGGAGCCTAGTTAGCACTGATTCTCCAGATCAGTGCCAGTTTTGCCATTAAGTTTGTATGTTCTGTTATGTGGTGTGAGTTGTTGGGAGCTTTGCTCTATGCTAATTTTTCTAGATTAGTGCTGGTCTCTGTATTTGGCCTTTTGTATCCTGTTTTACTACTATTAAAAGTTCTGTTTACTATACTCAATTTCATGCTTGTGAGTGGGGAAGCCTTACCCCTTTGAGGTGCCCAGGGAACAGTGCAGGATGCCCAGAAATCTGGGTGGGGGCTTGAGCCAGTTGGTGGTGTTGCATCATTGGGAAACCCCTAGATATAGAACCAGGCCCTTGTCCTGCCAGCCTGCCCTGGCAGAAGGGTTACAAATATTTGAATAAATGAAAAATAAAAAGTTATCTGCGCATGATGACTATCATAAATATGGTTAAGAACATTTAGCATCAGGAGACAATCATGAGATAATTGTTAAAAAGCTAAAACAAAGCTTTATTAGTAATGACAACAAGACTGACTTCATAGCAACACCAACAGCTGAAGATGTGGCTGTAGCTAACCATTTTAAACCATGTATAAACAGCCAGCATAGACTGTTTCTTCTTATTTATGTTTATTTATGGGGCACAGAGAAAGCATGAGCCTCTTGAAGTACCTGACACCTACCCAGGTCAGGAGAACTGTGAAAAGATAACTGTTTACATGTAAAATATTTGTATTGCTAAGGGGTCAGCTTCACTGCTGCTGACTTCATGGCAATTTGCATGCCATTAAAGCATTACCCATAATGTTTGGAAAATTTAATTTTAAAGCTGTGCTTTTAAAAGATGTTGGCTGAATTGTAAGCATCTAATACAGCTGGGAAATTTGTTAACAGCCTGATTGTTACTGTATTTCTGCCTTGTTTTGGTGTCTGCTATAAAAAATAGTAACCCATTTTATCCATTTTACAGCAGTGAACGAGATCATATCAATGCTATAATAGGGTAGCTCCCCCTATTATTTTCAGTCTATTTAAGTTTGTTAAAATATCACTGTTTTGTTATATTTTTGTAGACAAGAGGAAGTGATTACTATTTCCTATAGCATTCTAACAGTTTTTCTTTCTGTATCTTTCAGTCCAATAAGCATGAACATCCCGTTTGTTCTTCTGTAGTGTGTTTTTGTTCTTGTTGTCGTCTCCCTAACTTTACCCCCAACGATCTTTATTTATTTGCTGGCTGAAAAGAAAAATTAAAAATGTATATTGTGAAGATTCAATCTCTGCTTCCCTTGCCCAGCTGGACTAGTGCCTGACTCCAATATATATTTATGCTGGCAAATACTGCTATTAACTCAGTTACTGCATGACATGTACTACAGTTCCTTTGAAATTCTATAAAATAGTTGCCCTTAGATGATAATACAAAGGAAGGAATGAGGTAGAAACAACAAGAATTACTTTACATACTAATAACAACAATTTAGTTATCAAAACATTACTGAACAAGCATGGCTTTTCACACAGTTCTTTTAAAAATTTAGCTTCCTAGGGTTCTAATAGTATTTTCCTATGGTTCAGGAATGCACAGCAGCACTCAGCCCAGTGCCTATATCCTTATTTCAAAGAGAATCATTCAAACCGACATCCGCCCTGTCAAGAATCTTGACTTTGAGCTGCTAATGCAGAATAAAAATCAATATAAATTTTGATCATTTGATGAATATTTACTTCTTTCTTTAGTGCTCAGGGATTTAAACCTGAAAACTGCTGAATCAAGTCATTCTATTTTTTTGTGTTTGTGCCAACACCAATTTACTACCCTCCTGCAAGTTCCTGAACAAGATGTCTCATGTGGCAAACATGTTGGTTTTTCCTGTCAATCATAACAGTGTGCCAGTAGGGAACCATAAACATTTCCCTTTCATACTCTTACTGTTCCAAAAAGGAATATTTTGATTACTTCACTGGAAAAGGTAAACTTGTCTTATTTAGACATACTGTAGAATGCCTATGCTTGTTACACTTGGAGTGTTTTTATGCCTAAATTGATACTATCTATTTAAAGTTAAACACTTTATTTTTGGTTCTTTGGCCTCACACAAAACCCCCCCACAGTTTGCAGGCAAAATTCACAGCAAGCAAATCCCAGTAACACCAACAAGGCAGAGAGGTCTATAGATATTACCATCTTTTGCCATGTATTTTCTGAAAAACGACACAGAAATTTTGACTGCTATAATCAGCATCGACATTTTACAATGCTATTGAAAATGAAAAGAAGACATATAGTAGATTAAATAGTTTCAAAAACTTAGCAACTAAGATGTGACTTCAGTTTAGAGCTAGTTTTAAAAGAAATATACCTTCATTTTGGAATGTTTAAAAACTGTCTATTTAAAGCCTATGCGAGAGAGAAAAAAAGATGTCTATATTTGAAAAGAGATCTAGATTACTTTAACAAGAACTATAAATACAAACAATTTTCATCTTGCAAGAAAAAATTTATACATGACATACTGGCAGAAGTGCTTTATATTAAGGAGCAATTTTGTTGGTTTCTTAAAAATTAAATAAAAGTGACAGCAGCTGTCTTTCAGAAGGCAGATACAGGCTCATACAGTCATATTATATTATGGAGACAGATGTTTTAAATAAAATAAAATATTTAGATTGCTAGGTATCTTTCTAGATATAAACGCCATTATAGGATGTCTTTGTTAAATTAAATTTCTCATTCTTTTGAGAGAAAAAAATAAAGAATTGTTCTGGAAACAGTTCCAACAGGAAATGATCATATATCTAAAACAGCTGGAGACTGTAACTAATATAAATTTACTTGAAAATAAAAATGCTGCATGCCTCTGGAGACATGTTGTAACATGCATAAAAATAGATGATAATATAATATTTTTAAAAACCTCTGGTTTCATCTATGTACTAAGATGTGATCCACTGATGTACAGAGAGTGTTCAGGGTTTACAAACAGCAATAAAACAAAACAATTAAAAGCCCAAATGGTGACAAAAATAAAATCCCTTTTGAAACCACTATTAATAATATACTTCTGGCAAATTCTACCATTTTGAAAACATGTTAGACACATTACTCTGGCAATGATTACACTGTGATATCATTTTATTCTATTACCTAGAAAAAAATTCTAATGGAAACCTTTTATCTCTGCATTAAGGTGAATTTTGACTTGTGTGTTTCTTATATATGTCAAAGTTCGAAAAATAACTTAAAATGGAATACAACTCAGAAAAGCCAATACTTAGTCATTCAAGCTCTAATCTTACTTTTATTGGGCCTGATCCTTTAATTTTTTTTCTGGCAGAATCTCTCATGGACTGTAGTAGGAATTTTGCCAGACTAAGGACTAGATGACTGGACTTTGTGTTAAACCCTATAAAAATGCAAGTGATATATTCTGGCACATTGATATGAAAACTAATATAACCATTTCCCCCCTCCTAGTCTTGATGGAAATGAAAGAGTTTGACTGACTGCATCCAGAATTCTCTAGAATTATTGCTGGATTTACTTTTCTCCAACACCTCAATTACAGCTTGTCATTGCTGCGTGCCCTCAACCTGATCCTGCATACAAACCTGGACAAAGTGTCTACAGGGCAATGCTTTAAAGTCAATACAGGTGAGCCATGCTTCATATGCACTGTACCATAGACCAAGCATTCAAGTATCCTGTGAACTGCTGCAAGCCTCCTGAGAATTCAACAGGACTTGAAGCTGCTTACCACTTCTTCATGAACAGCTATTCAGTCTTTGGGTTGGGGCTGAAGTGAACATTCTTCAGATCCTTTACAGAACTACTCTTCTACCACTATTTGCACAACCCACACATTATTTGATTTACTAGTAAATGCAATGCTCTGAAAATATGTTGTTGAGGGTTTTTTGGTAACATTCTGTTTATTTTTTTCCCTTTATAAATAGACAGAACAATAAGTCTCTCATATGAAATAAACAAAATACCTCTGCTGAACTGTCTAACGAATGCCTGTTGCATTCTAGATTTTGAAAACCTATAAAATAATCTCTTCGTAACATGAGCTGCAGATGCCATCAAAAACATACTTCAGAAAGACTTAAACTTAGTCTTTCTTCATTTTCAATAGGCTTAATAGAGTAAGTACTTTTGGACCCACTAATACCCAAAGAGAGCTAAATTAAGAATAGTGTCAATACAATGGTTCTAACTGAGTTTTGCCAAAGACATCAGTTAACGTGAGCTACTGACAGCCTTCTCTTCAGTGCTCTATCGTTCCTTATTCAAAACATACTATTATTGAAGTGTCACATGCTACATTATTGGAGTATTCTATTTTCTCACATTGTCACCAAGATGTGACACTTGCCAATCTTTTGTATGTTTGATCAGAAGCTCATATAAAAGATGAAGAAAAATATTATTATTGTTATTTATTGGGGGTTTGTGCCCTAAATCATACCTGCTGCTTTACAGTAGAAAGAGAGTAACAAAATTAGAGCTGGATGAAATTTTTTGCACTAACCTCTTTTCTTTCCTTTTCTTTTCTTTTTTCCTTTTTTCTTTCTTTTTGTCTTTTTTTTTTGTTTTTTGAGAAGAATAGATTTAGTGACACAAATGTTTTGCAAATTTATGTTAATTTTGCCTGATTGTTTTGGTGGGAAAAAAAATCCATTAAAAATATTTTTAAAAAAAATCAAAACATTAGGTTTGAAATTTAAGAAACAAAACATTTAGATATTTTTGGATAAAAATTACTTTTTGGATCAATATTTCCTTTTCTTATAGATTTTTAGCATGTTAAAGACATTTAAAAACTGCTCAGAATAGAAACTAAATCTTTTTTATCCAAAACCTTTTTACTTTTTTGATCTGCCAAAATTTTATTACTGTTTGACCCAGATTTCCCAGTGAACCAGAAAATCTGTTATTTGCCCAACTTTAGACATAATACCTACCCTGAACACACTGTAATCTGTAAATATGACAGAGGGAGGGTAGCAAATAATAGTGAGCAGTGCCAGAACTAGGTATTTTGTCACCTGGGGCATGTCCGAAGCAAGCAGCATGGAACGCGCCCTCACTCGAGCAGTGAAACGAAGCCACTCAACAAGGTACCCTAGTTATTGTCCTGATCGTGAGGGAAGTAAGGACAATGATTACACTACATATACAATCTTGGCAATTTAACTGTATTATAAATACATACACATTTATAAGTGATTATTGACTGATAACCAGGGCCAGATTAACCAGCCTGGGGGCCCCAGGATACCACCCCCCCAGAGCTTCCCTCCACCTGGGCCCCACCCCCACAGCAGGGGCAGGGCCCCAACGCCCCCCATTCTGGGGAAGGGGCTCTGGGACCACAGGATGCTCCTGCCCCAGCCCCACTACCGCCAGTCAGTAGGCCAGCTGGTGCATGGCACTGTGGCCCCAGATGCAACCCTCCAGTCCAGAAGCCCTGGGAAACCGTGCCGAGCAGAGACCATGCCGGCTGGCCTCACAGAGCGAACCGGCACTGGCCCACCCTGCCCTGCCCCCATGGGCAGACCTGCCAGCCCAGAGGCAGGGCGGAAGCACAGAGCCCAGCCTCTGGCTCCAGGGCCATGTCCCCCTGAGCACTGGCAAGGTAGGAGTGCTCTCAGTGCTCCTGCCCTGCCAGTGCTGTACAGGGCAAGGGACGTGGGATTATAGCAGGGGTTTTAAAGAGCAGAGCCCAGGGTCCCCCTTTCGGCTGGGGACCAAGGCTTTGGCATCTTTTGCCTGTGTGATAATCAAGCACTGCTGATCACAGAAATGAGTCTTAAGAACAGACCTGAATGAGAACAGAACAGAAGTTGGCATGGTGGACCACAGTTAAGAGGTAATACACATATAAGGCTGTCTCAAACCAAGGTCTGAATGAAGACAGTTGTAGGACAGATTAAGTTACACAGGACCTTGTAGTTTGAATTACACTTGTCATCAAATACTATATGCTACATTATGGCATGACATTCATATACTAATGAGAAACACATTGCTAGAAATAAACTGACAGCCATTTGACCTTCAATGTGGACCCCTGCTTCCATAATCATCTGAAGTGATCCCCATACTGCTACTAGTATACTTTCTTTAAAATTCCTCTTTTGCTTATAAGACTACTGTTGGTTTGGTTTCTATATATGCCTGAACTTGCAGATGCATTATTTGCAACTAGCATCAAGCAAATAATTCACTGACTATC
Organism: Podocnemis expansa; assembly: GCA_007922195.1. Taxonomy (NCBI): domain Eukaryota; kingdom Metazoa; phylum Chordata; order Testudines; family Podocnemididae; genus Podocnemis; species Podocnemis expansa. The sequence goes on from ML681963.1 coordinate 68,939,486, forward strand.
TGATCAATTCAGCCTTGTTTTTTCCTTGTGGAATATCTGAAAGCTGATCATTGCCTTTCACATTTATTCATTATTCAAAAGTATGTCACAATTTTTGGTGAATTTTTTTAACATTGATTGCAAATAGTTTTCTGAGACTATTCAATATTTGCTATTTCAGCAGCATTGGCTAGTTGTAATTGGTTAGATAATGACATTTGGAAAGGTGCTGTTGCCTTGTAAAAGTTAATGTTTTGCTTCCTTCCAAATTTCCTGTCTCTTTTGTACCTGATATAAAGCAAGTTGATTTTCTATAGTCTTCTGTGATTATAACTCCCAAAATATATACCAACCAATAGGGGTCTAACAAGTATAGCCAGGATGACAACAGATGAAAGCTTTTTCTGATCTATGCTTTAATTTTTTTTTTTAATTTCTGTTTTATTTTCTCTCTCCTCCGTTCCCCAGAAGGGAGATGTTTTCATGACTTTGTGAGTGTTGGTCTTGCTTTAAAACTCTGAACATCTCCTTGTTAGTTTCCTATCAGGTTTCTCCATCTGCTCTTAATGTATTATTGTTAGAATTCTGCCATCTGACATCTTGATGGTAACATAATGGGGAAATGAGTGTTTTGGTATTTTCTCCTAAGAGTGTTGTAACATCCCTGTTTCCTTATCTAATTCTACACAATATGATATATTTCTTTTCGTCAGATCTCACCAACTGTCACTATTTTTCTTGTATCAAAATCTTTGTATTTGATTTGTACAATCTCTCCATGATGTTCCTACCAGCATATTTAAATTTGCATTTTTACCTATTTATGTGACTAGCAAGTTATACAACATATGCTATCCTCATAATATCTTGTCACTTCAACCACTTAAAACAAGCCTAACTAACAAGACAATAGCATTCTAGACCTACAAATAACTATCCCCAGTGTCACCTTGCTGGATTAAAATCATACATGTGGAAATCTTACATGCATTTGATAGCTGGTATTTTCTGCTGCCAAAAGATGACAAATTTTGGCCCTTGAAGACCAAAGTGCAAGTATCATATTCTAGTTTGTCAAGGATAGTAGTTAAAGATGTTACCACAGATAAGATTACAATCTGTTTGTGTACATATGTTTAGAAGATGAAGGTACTTCCACTATAGTGTCAGAACTGTAACTAATGAAACCACAGTTACTTTGGGGATTCAGCTCATGTTAGACCATGATCTGATCTTTTTTTCAAAGACACAAAAGAAACATCTGAGTTATAAAGCCTCCAACAACCACACTTGTATGACTTAGGATACGGTATTCTTAGACATGCAATAAAGAAGGAAGATACAGCACAGTGGGTACGTCTACACTACGTGTTTAAGTCGACTTAAGAGCCTTAAGTCGACTTAAACAGAGCCCTGTCTACACTGCAGGGCAATAAAGTTGACTTTAGAGTCCAGTAAAGTTGACTTTATAAGGTCCACTTATAAAGTCAACTTTACTGTTAAGCCAACTTTATTAAGTTGACTTAAGGCATGTGGACTCACTAACTTGACTTAATAAAGTTGACTTAGTGCAGGGGGCCACTAAATCGACTTTATTAAGTCAAATTAAGCCAGGACACCCATTTAAAGCTGACTTTATAAAGTCAACTTAATGTAGTGTGGACTCACTAAGTCGACTTCATAAGGTCTACTTAAAGTCGACTTTAAGTCAATTTAATAAAGTTGACTTAGCTTTCACAATGTAGACATAGCCAGTGTCATTGGTCCATCTCCGAGAGAGAATGTGATAACTATTTGATAAATGAAAAGTCATAACACTGTTTTAAAATAAATATTTTAACTACAGATGACTCAAGGAATTTTGGTTTGGGCTTACAAAAACTCCTCCACTGAATTTTGCAAAACTCTGGTCTGGGATTATTTTGATCCAGATTCCATTTTATCTGAACCACGACAGTTTTACAGGAGAACTTTCAAGTTAAAAGTTCTAGTTTTGGTCATCTCTAATAATTTCCATATAAGGCTATGTGAAACTGGACTTCTGACACTATGCTCCTGTTTATAGAGTTGGAATAGAATTTCCAATCAGTTTAATTACATCTATTTCTAGTACTTTGTTAATTGCTTCCTGAAGTTGCCCACTAAAAGCTCCCAGGTCAACACACAATGCTGTGATGGCTGATAAACAGATCTGGAATACGATCATGATGCTTGGCTTGACTGAGAAGTAAACTGTAACATTTCTCACTTCATCACAAGTGCAGCTTTCTCAGTTGATAAAATGGCTTAACATCTTGGTAACACTGGTCATTTGTTCAGGAGGAACAAGCTGAATCTTTACCATTAAATTCACATTGAATTCTATGTGTAAGTAAACCTCATTCTCTCTCTTTTTTTTTTTTTTTTTTGACAATGGAATTACAGCAAGACCTTAATACAACATTTTAACATTGCTCTTGCAACAGCCACAGAAACGATGACAATCCTAGACAATAATTATGTGTCAATACTATGGTGCATACCTATGGCCTGAAAGCCCTCATAGTCCTAGTCTATAACTGAACCAACCAATTCTACTGTACTGCATGTGACTAGTGATATTATCCCTTTAAGTATGTTATTTAAGTTTGCAATGCAGTTAATTGAAACCCTACTAGATGCAAATCAAAAGTTTCAGCCTTAATTGAGATATTTTGAAAATTGAACCCATTGCTTCAGGCAGGTGCTACATGAGATTCCATTAATATAGGTAATTAACATTAGCCTCTGCTTTAATTAACATGCACACTTTAATTAGTAAAGCATTAACCAACATTAAAAAATCTGATCTTCATGCATCACAAAAACTGTAAAGTTATGAGTACTATGCTATTTTCTCCAAGACTGTAAATCACACATCAATTTTTAAAATGACATCAGATTTAAATTATTCAATAATTTACAAAATAGATAAAAAATCTCAAAATATTCAATATATTTAATCCAACATAACACAAATGTTATGTAAGCTTTCTTAGAGTATATTTTTGAAAATACAATTAATTTAAAATTATGCCATCTGGTCACAGTTAAACCTAGGGCAAACTTCAGGGCTAACCACAAAAACAAACAAACAAACAAAAAAACCCAAAACCAAAACCAAAACAAACAAACAAACCTGACACAATTTTAAACACAATTTTTCTTTCTATACTAAGTGCTAAACTGTGTTTGTTAAACGCATATTACAACCTTGTGCCATGTCCTAGGATAGAGAAACCTACAGTTGCAAAGAGTTTGAAAAGGTGAGCTCCATGTAACCATTGCAATCATGTATTCCTCAGTTTGTAGAGAGTAAAACAACATCTTTGAGAAATATAAACTGTTTTATGTGTTTTAATGGATTGTTAATTATGATGCCCCTTTCTCTGGTGAAGACCCTTTCTGACACTCTGTGGCCTCATCTGCAGTGGAGGTTTTTATGCACTGTGAAGGCCATGATAATCCTTGTGTAAACCATGGTTTACCCTGCTGCACCGCATATACTCAAGATGTTTGTACTAGTGCAGTTAGATTGACCCTATGCCACCAAACACTGTGCCCATCACAACAAGCAGAGGTAGACTGCTCCAGGAAGGCAAGACCACCATATAGGGCAGTATTTTGGGTACAAGGTTGTGTTACTGTATCCTGAGAACAGAATTCTTATTTAGAAATATATTGGTCCTGGTTCTGATCTCTCATGTTTCTACCAAGAACAAATCCGGTTAAGCAAATGGACTTAACTGGTCTAAATCTAAAGCGGATGAAATCAGGATCAAACATAAAGCCTTCAGACCATAAACCCATCCCATAAACTTTTCCTAATTTTTCTTACAGCAGTAATTTCATCTACTGAAAACTTGAAGACAGACAAGCTAAATGCAGATACTTACTTTGCTTTCACTTTATTGCTAATGATTTAGGTATGCAGAACCAAATACCAGCTTTTTCCCCTCATACCACAGCTTCTGCTGTTTAATCCTACATGGACTCATAATCCTGTTTTTACTATATTACAATCTTTTACACCTGCAAATGAATGCATGTCATAATTCAGGATTTTAACTTCACTGAATTCTCAGATGTGATAGCTTGCAAGTCAGAGGTAGAAAATTTTGTTCAAATTCAGACACTTGAAATTTAGCAAACACTTGAGAAACAAATACATGAAAGATGAAAAAAACTATGTTTGGCTTGAGTACATTTTAGTTTTCTATATTAACCTGCTATCTGTTCTGAAATACAATTCCAAATAACATAGTTATCTTCCTCTGCCTATTCTTTCCCTTCTGTTATTTATTTATTCATCTAATCATGATAGTCCTTGCTTTAAATGTGATAATGGGCTGTGTGACCTAACACTTCATTGGTACCATGAAAAAGGATTTCTGGTCCATACATTTTGATATCTGTACTCTGTAGCTAATGGCAGCACCTGTATTAGTCATTGATAAAGTAACTCATAATAAGGAAATGGATGTGATTCTTTGGATAAGGCAGCCACTTGAGACCCAATCATGAAATCATTGCACATTCAGAACTCCCACTGACTTTGGTAGTGAAACAACTGCAGGATTTTAAAGTGCTACATTCTCCTCTCAGGCTGCATGTGTAGCAAATGTTAAAGAGAGTTTTGCATACACTTTGAGAGGAGAAACTATCCTTAGAGTCTCCAGAGCCTCTAGAACTGCTCATGACAGATCTTTTTTCTGAAACTCAGTCTCAGTTTAAATGGGAAAAAATCGTAATGGGAGAGGTCTATTTTAAAATTGGAAAGATTTTTCAAAATGTCTTCAATGTACCTAATCACATTTAAGCACTTGTTTCTATGGACTAAGCTCTACATTGTGTTTCACATTCATAAGACACACACACACACACACACCTTCTCAAATGTAAAAATTTCCAGACACTGAATCTACAATGCTGCTAGCTAAAGAGTGTTGGATCCCCCTTGGTGCAATTTGCAAGAGTTTTTGGGATACTGCAGGACATTTTATGGAATTTTGATACTTCTCTATAAAGCTAAATTGGCTGAGTGCTTTATAGATCATACAATAGAATTTGCCCTTTTTTTAATCTCAAGGAATCATAGGCTAGAGTGAAAAGAATATGTTGGGTCAAATTCTGACCTGACGTGCACCCTGGACACCCTCAAGGAAAGTTATGATTTTTCTGATTTCCACAGTGTAATTTGTCCCTTTATTTTAAAAATAATTTTTTTTTTTACCACGTGCACTTTCTTGGAATATGTACATTTGCTTGCTCGCTTCCCTCAAATACATACAACGGTAATATTTTATGTGACTTTGGCACCTAATATTTAAATCAATTTGCTGTTGTCATATTTATTTGGTTTAATATATTAATAACTAGCAGCATATTTTCTTCCTGTGGGGATCAAGTGGAAGGCATGTGAAAATTAAAAAGAAAAAATGCATCGAAAAATTGTATGGATGACCATGTTGAGAATTAACATATACTCACCAAGAAATGAGGAACTATGGGGCTATCAATCATGTGAAGACTCAAGGAAACAACAAACAAGGAGTCTGGTGGCATTTTTGAAGACTAACAAAATTTATTTATTGCAGAGCTTTCATGGGAGAAAATTTCACTTTGTCAAACAACAGAAACTCTAGTGTCAGCTTGGTGGAATTTGGGACATTTATGCAGAAGTCCAACTCCTCTATATTTCTAGACACCATCTTCATCCTACCCTAGGAAAGTTGTCAACTTGCTGGTACGACTGTCCCTGATCCCTTCATCTGTGGAGATTACCCCATTATGTTGCTGGTTCTAACCACTACCTAGGACAAATAGCTAAGCCCAGCTTAGTTTCTGTTCTTTCAGGTATCTGTTTATTGTCTTCCCAAAGCAAGGAACAATATGCAAGAAGTAACACAAACATCAATATGTCTAAATGTTTGGACAGGGCCCTGCGCTCAGTGGCCTTTCCCAAGCAGAAAAAAGGGAAATTCCTAGGGCATATTTGCCTAAAACCTTCTGCTCTTGTTACAGCAGAGTATATTCTCCACTCTTTTCTGATCCTGCCCTACCTGCTCATGGAGCTGGACCCTCCTTAATTGTCTAGCTAAGCATGCGGGCCAATCAGAAGGTGGCTGTTCAGCTGCACTAGCTGATTCTCAGTACCTGCTTCTTGGGCTTCTCCCAGGAGGAGGGCAGGTGCTTCCTGTCCTCCGCCCCCTGGCCTATTAAAAAGACAGATCGCCCTGTTAAATCCCCTCTCCTAGGGGAATGGAAACCTTGCATCTGACGAAGGGGGTTGGAGGTCATGAAAACTTACAGGTGAAGAAATGTGTTAGTCTTTAAGGTGCTAAAGGACTCTTGTTGTTTTTGCTGTAAACAGATTAACACCGCTACCCCTCTGGCAAATATCTGAAGATGCTGCTGCAATGGGAGACATTAACCTTATGATTGGTCTGCTGCAAACAGAGAGGATTTTTAGATCACAAATGGCTGCTTTCTACTCCTTCCAGTAGGTACCCTCCAATACATTATAGCTCCAGCAATATGTTTGTGTGAAAGGAATTCTGCAGGCTTAGAATCAGGAGGAAGTACAAAGCACAAGCTATACACTCCAATAACAGGAGCCAGTATAACGCAGCATTAAAATGTCTCCCTTTCTGCCTTGCAGCAAAAGAGGGAGGTATGTGCCCCAGAAATTCTCCCATATTGAAATTGGTTCTTTGTCTCGTCCCTGTAGCTATCATTTCTGATTCTCCTTATGAAGAATAATTCAGTCTTCAATAAACTGTGCAGGGTAGAAGGATAAAATATTTTGTTGCCAAAATTATTCTTGTCCCCACCCCTCATTCCTTTCAAAACAAAACAAAAAAACCAACAACAACCACCACCACCAGACTCCAGCAATTTATGGGAAATAAAATTATAACCAAAGAGCTTCTGCAATATGCTAAACACATCAGACTTTTGAAAATGTGAAAACCAAAAGCCCCAAATTGGCCAATGTAGTGTGTGTAATATATTTCCTCAGGAAATTGTTATGTATGGCTGCAGGAGAGTTTAATGTGAGGCAATACTTCCAGAATTCCTATTTACATGACTTACCATCCTAAAGAGGAAGAAGAGTTTAAGATTAATTATGCTTAAGTTAGGTCAGCCTGAGAAACTTTATTCTTAAAAATGTTCTGGAAATTGAAAAGACTTTTCAATGGGGTCATTGCAGCCTCTTTTTGGTCCTCCAGCAATAGAGTGTGATAAAGTAGACCAGATTCTGCTCCACCCAAAGTGAACATCAGGTGTCCCATTTACTTTGTAGGAGCAAGATAAGTCCTTTCAGGTTACAAGAGAAACACATAAATCCATAATTTTAAGAATACAGGCTTTTAAAGCAATATGCTACACATTTTTAATCTAGAGAGTGCATAATGATCCACCAATGTGTGTGTCTAACACATAAATTGTCCCAGCTACACAACAATGCTATGTAAATTTTAATGAAATAGTAACTGATATTTTGTGGGACACACAATTAAAGTGAGTACTGTATTCTCTAATTACTAAAAGGGATTTGTGGGGAGAGGGTGTGTGACACACAGCATCTGATATCCTAATTATCATCCAGAACAATGACCTTTCTTAGGATATGGAAATACAAAGCTAGTCTCCCTTGTGAACTGAAAACATAACTTACTTCTTTCTCCTGTGGAAGTTCATGAATAATTTGGCAAAATATGGAGTAAAATCTATGAAACCCCATACCAGGAATGTAACTTTTGAAATCAAGTCACTGAACCTATTTTGAAAAAAACTGTTTCATCTTTCCACATTTAAATTGCTGTAATATAATAAGCAACAGAACATTATAAACAGTCAGTTAGTATAATAGGCATAATATACGGAGCACAATGTGTCATCTGTAGAGCCACATTTCTTTTAAAAGATAATGGAACAAATTACCTTTGGCCCTCATTCTAAAAATTACAAGGTATGTACTTCTTATGTTTGGTTATAACTCCAATTAGTATTAATAAATTTCAGCATGATATAATCTTACTTCTATTTAGAAAAAAAACCCAAACCTTTAATTATATGCCAGCCACAAAGAGGGAACATTCTACTTTTGTGCTGTGTGTTTTCTTTATTACTTCTATTGCCCTACTAGAAGCCTGAAAATAGCATTTCTTCCCCTACTGATTCTGTCATTTGGAAACACAAATATGTTTCCCTTTTGTGTTTCTAGTGAGCCTTTTGTTTCCTTATTTGTTGGTTCATCAGTATGCTTGATATCAATGGAATATCGCGACAGGCATTTGGCAGTTTGTTTCAGAGCCAGCACGGAAAGCTTTTTTTTTTTTTTCTTTGCACAATGAAGTACTGACTGTAAAAAACATTCTCACTAACAAACTGATGAACAAAAAACCAACCGAACAAAAAGCTCTCAGAAGGGTGGAGATTCCTTCTCAGCTAATAATTGAATAGTCCTAGTTATGTGTTAAGAATTGTTTCTTTTATTATTAGTAATGCAATCATAACATACTTAAATGTTACAGTTCAAAACCAACAGATTAAATCCATTCTGGGAGTAAATGCACTGAAATTAATGTAATTACACCAGGACTACTTTGTCCCAGCATGTGCTAGTTACATTTTATTTAATTTTTAGAACAGAATAAGGGGCAAAACTATAGAAACTTCATGAAAACTTTGGAGTAAAATTAAATGTAAGACAAATTTGATCATGTATTTCTGCTTGCCAATTGGCATACATAATAGAAAAATGGTAGAGAATAGGTTAAACAGTCTAAAAGGATTTTAACCTTAAATTTGACAGAAGCTAAATGGCTGTGACATTGGGTTCTTCTACTTTATTCCAGCTAGTAATCCACCTTCAAAGTTCCTGTCAGGTAAATGACCTTGTATTTCATTAACTGATAATTAAATGGATTTATTCCACTAACGGTTTTAATTAAAATGCTAGAAATATTGATTACCCCTCTCATCCTTATTCCCCCAGATGAAAAAAAGGTTTTAGGAATGTTTATTTAGAGAAGACAGAGAATTAAATTAGATTGAATCTCTATGAGACCTGAAGACTGGTTCTTTCATTTCTGCTGCTCAAGCAGAAAAAGGTTTCAATTTTTTGATGTTTGATTAATTATTTTGAAATCCATTTATGCTTACCTTGGTGTTTAATTAAAAATGTCATTTTTAGCATAATTTAATTGGCTATCTGTGGAAGACTAACTTCGAACTTATATTTTAATTTTTTTTTTATTTCGGTGTAAAAGAAACTTTTTACTTATTTGCTTTTGCCATAAAGGTATCATCTCATGAATGAAGAACTAAGATGATCTGGAGCTTAATTGGATTTTCTATATTTGAATATGAAGATACATGTGCTTATGACTAATGCACATTTATTTGGTTGTACACAAGAATCTATTACGCATTCATTCAGGAACATTAATTTGACACACATGGAGTATACTCCTCTACATATGCTGGGTTTGCTATTGTATACATTAATAACATATATGTGACAAAACTCTCTTCAGATGTCCACATATACTTTTATTTGGAGGACATTGCTCTCTTACAAGTGATTTGATATACAACACTGCCACAGGGCAGCCAATCAGTTTGTAATCAGTTGCTTTATAGTCTCACCAACATCAGAAATTATAATCTTCTAAACCCTACCCTACACTTGCTGCACTTTTTAGCAGCAGTCGACAGGAGATATGCAAGGTCCATAAAATACCTTGTGTATCTCCTGACAACTTATTAAGTACTCCCTACACACTATGGTAAGCTGACTGGAAATGCCTTCTTGTTAGCTTACCAATACTCCAGTTCCAGGGCTGGAGTTGTTAGGGCGAATTCTGGATTGATTGAGCACGTCAAACTGCTCAATGAAACCTTGAAGAGCACGTTGACAGCAGCGATTTTGCTGCCTTCTGTATTGACTTAGCCTTAGAAAGGAAGATTTACCTTATTCTGGTTTTAGATATCATCCAAAATGTGCATTCTTATTCTTACTCACACAGACAATGGGGGTTATGTACAAATTTTTCTGTTTTTTTATAAACTATATTTTTAGGTATCTAAAATCTGTTTTCTATAAGAGTCAATAAGTCATAACTTTAAATTACAAATGAGAACTCAATCAATCTTTGATGTTCCTTTTTTAATGACCAATGAATTGTTTGTTTTTGTTTAAATAAAACTCAATATTTTGGGCTATTATGCTACTATGTCCAAAAAAACCCAAACAAACAAGGAGTCCTGTGTCACTTTTAAAGACTAACAACTTTATTACATGAGCTTTCATGGGAGAAAATCCTGCTTCATCAGATGCTTTGAAGATGAAGGAACTTGCAGAATGGGAGGAAAATAAATGCAGGGAAGTATAAGTCATAGGAGCAGGTCAAACTATAACAGTAAATGAAAGCAGTTAAGATTCAAACAGTGGGGAACAGCATACAGAGGAAGGTGAAGTCAAATCACCTGTTGTAATGGGAAAAGACTCCATAGTCTCTATTCAATCCTGATTTCACACAGTCAAATTTGCATATGAATTCCAATTCTGCAGTATCTCTTTGATGCCTTGAGTCAGCAGTGTGCTCTTGCTGCCAAAAAGGCCAATGGCATACTGGGCTGCATCAAAAGAAGTATTACCAGCAGATCAGGGGATGTGATCATTCCCCTCTATTCTGTACTGGTAAGGCCACATCTAGAATACTGTGTTCAGTTTTGGGCTCCCCAGTACAAAAAGGACAGGGACATGCTAGAGAGAGTTCAGAGGAGGGCAACCAAAATGATTAAAGGGCTGGAGCACAAGGCCTATGAGGAAAGACTGAAAGCATAAGGCTTAGTCAGTCTGCAAAAGAGAAGATTGAGGGGGGATTTGATAGCAACCTTCAACTACTTGAAGGGATGCTCTAAGGAAGATGGAGCTCGACTGTTCTCGGTAATAACAGAGGACAGAACAAGGAGCAATGGTCTTAAGTTGCGGTTAGGGAGGTCGAGGCTGGATATTAGGAAAAACTTTTTTACTAGGAGAGTGGTGAAGCCTTGGAATGAGCTGCCGAGGGAGGTGCTGAAATCTCCATCTTTGGAGGTGTTTAAGACCGGCTGGACAAAACCATGACTGGGATGGTTTAGTGGGAGTGGTCCTGCCTCTGGCAGGGGGTTGGACTAGATGACCTATGAGGTCCCTTCCAACTCTATGATTCTATGATCTGTTATTCATTTGCTTGAGTACAGCTATGTCGAAAAAGTTTGTTCCAAAGTATGTATGGTTATCTATAGGCACTACAGAAATAAAAATAACTAAATTAATAATTAAAGCTCCAATTCAGCAAAGTATGTACTTTACTGTACTACTGAAAGAAACTGCTCACATACCTAAAGCTAAGCACCTGCTCAAGTGCCTTGCTCACTTAGTGCCTTTTAGATTGACAGCTAGGTTTCATTGTCTATTGTTTATTGTGAACTGACTCTTATAGCAAAAAAAACCACATAAAGATGAGGTCATAAGTTTCACAAAATACTAGATATTAGGCACTTTAAAGACTAATGAATTTATTTATCACAGGAGCATTCATGGGAGAAAATCCCACTTTATCAGATGCTTGAAGACAAAGTGGGATTTTTCTCCCACAAATGCTGATGTGATAGATAAATTTGCTAGTCTTTAAAATAGCCACCCGACTCCTTGTTTGTTTTGCTGAACTAGACTAACATGGCTACCCATTTGGAACAAATTAAATATTTTATGTAGGCAACACAATTTATAGTTTTTTCTCTCTATAGTTTCTTTCTATAAACTTTTTCTTGCAAGTGTTTACTGAAAAAGTTTTTAAAGCCCAAAGGAAAGTCTGCTGACATCAGTGAAACAGTTCTTAGTCAAAATAGTTGTCTGGAGTATTCCATTTCTTTGGCGTTACTTTAAAATGTAAGTAAGTATTGTAAAGTTCTGAACAGGAAGATAGCATGTTCTATGCCTTTGTCCAAGTCTGATGATAATGGCTTTCTCTACTAGCACAGCAAATGTATGAATGAAATGGTTGATATGACTTAGCAGTTCCATGAGATTCATTCTCTGCAAAATTTTCCCTGATTTTGAACAAGTAACTGATATAAAAACACAATAGGCCCCTTTCTAAACTGCAACTGTATTAGTGTGGCATTTTTCAGCTTCCCCTGTTTGAAGTCAGAGAATCCTCTCTTACGTACATGCACTCATGGGTACATTTTCAAAACACTGTGTGTGATTTCAGTCATGCCTCATCCAGAGAAGTCAGTGAGAATCCAGTATCTAATACACTATATAAGACCCTATTGTGCAAACGCTTACTAATGGGAGTAATTGAGTGCAATGGTTATTCATATGCATACAGGCCCATAATGCTTTGCAAACATGTCCCTGTGTATTAATGAGATTAGTGGGATGGGACCTACTGTTTGGTTCAAAGTATACAGTAAAGTAGTGCAGACAATAGGCAGAGCCTTTTCTGTTAAGGGTTCCTCCCTTTGGAACTCTTATTTGCCATGGCATATCTCTGACATCTTTCAAGGTAGGACCAAAGTTTCTATTGTTAGCATTTTATTTTTGAGGGCTTTTTTGTTATTTTATTATTGCTTTTGCATTTTGTGGCTGATGTGGGAGAAGAGCTGTGCTCTTTTCATTTAATTTTCTTCTATTGATTTACTCACTCCCTAATTTGGCTAATTTTCCTATTGTATTGTTTTATTTTATGAAGGCTCCACATAATCTTTGAGTATGTGGTGCCAAGAAATTAAAATGCTGATGAGTGAGTAGATATTTTCCATGTCTACCTTCAGTGATTCTTTTTATTAGTGTTGGAATAAATAAGAAGGAAGGAAAGTGAAAAATGTCAAAGGTTTGCGTCAGTAACTCAGATTTCCACAGAGAAAGGAGGATGGAAGGCAGGTGGAAGATTTTCAACAAAGAGCTGTGGCTATTCAGAACTGGAAAATAAAGCAAGCCCAACCATATAAATATGCTGTCTTTACTATTGCCACCCTCGGGAATCACGCAATTGGCTTGTTTTCAGAGATGTGCAAAATAATTTTTAGAGGTACACACTGCATAGCTTTTACTGCCTTTTCTCTGAACTTTGAGGAACTAGCCAAGATGAATAACTTTATTTTTAACATTGATATATGACACATTTTAACCTGTCTACATACAAAAGTAGCGCTGTTAACAACTGCAACTTTCTTCAAGTACGCTATGAATCACTGTATTTCTTTTCCCTTTTTTCATGCACCATTGCCACTATCTTACCTTCAGCAGTTTTGCTAGATTTCAATGAAGATGGAACCAGAGGGCACACATTAGAATTTTATATCAGTTCAAGAACGGAAGAGAAGAAAGACATATGAAGCTAGAATGACATTCATTGAAGGTTCCCTAGGGAAGATAACACATGTTTTTGTCTTTCACCTGCTAGGCATGCTAAATCAGTGCAATGATAAGCTAATTTATGAAATATATTTCACTGAAACCTGGACATCTTTACTGTTGCTAGTTCAGCTATTAGATTTTAAGAAATAATGGAAGCCTAATTCAGAAAATGTTAAAAGACATGGATTTGCTTAGGTAATGCTTACTGTATATCTTTTCTCGGGCTCCCTGGGTTTTGACTTACAAAGAACAGTTTCAAAAGCGGTTGGAATTACCCAAAAGCTTAAATACACATTCATTAATCCTGTAAAGCAAGTCAAACCAATGCTATTTGTTATCATATCAAACCCACCACAGGTTTCTTACCCAGGTACTCATTTTAATATTTTGAAATATAAAACAAAAAAACCCCCAAAAAACTGTCTATACGGACCTAACATTGGGACTGGTGAAAATGTAGTTTCCAAACCTCCCCCAACACACAAACCTTATATTGAAATCCAATCTTTACTCATCCATTTCTTGTAAACTAGGGATTAAGCTGCTTTGGTGTTCCTCACTGACTACAGTACATGGAGACTGACTTTTCATTTTTGCAAGAGAGGGAATTTCAGTGTCTCCCTTCAGAGAGAATAAGGGACAATCCCCAGGAAGATTTCAAAATTATTATGATTGTGAGGGAGTTTACCACACTGCTGAAATATGGTATTAGCATAAAGCTAAGCTATAGAAATGGCATAGCCTTCTTAACCACCAGATAAATATCTGAAAACTTCGTTACGTTCCTATCTATGCCACTACATAAGCTATGCCAAATGCCAAATATATTGAATTACATTATAGTTCAGTCTCATAGGCATGAGTATCTCAATCCAGCAAATACTTGTACATGAACGTAAATTAAGAAAAAGAGTTAACTTAAAATCGTATTGGTTTCTATGTAAGAATTTGCATAAGTTTTAATAGGATCAGGACCATAGACAGCATGTGAGCACAAGATTAAACGGGAGTTCAGGTTCACATAATCATTGTTTCTTAATTGTTCCATTTTAGTGCTGCATTTACTATTCTAAATTTTTATTATGAAAGAAGAAAAATTGTGATTATTGCAAACTCTGCCAGCTGCACCAACGTGACTTGAACTATCCTTGCAGAGATCAGATGCTCCTACACTTCTATCTCTGGAAATAATAAACCTAACTCTCTAATAATTTCTATGACACCTGGGGATGGAGTCCTACTTTCCCAAAGACATTCTTCTCAATTTTATGTCTCAAGCGGCCATCCTTATAGGCTGAAATTCAGGAGTTTACTGAAGTACATGACTGACTTTTAATACATGATCAGCTACAGTGAAGTCACTGAGACTGCTCACATGCTCAAAGATAGGTACACGCTCAATTTCTTTATTGAACTGCCACAGTCCTTCCTCTGAGCAGCCATGAAACAGGGAGGGGAGAAAATGAACTGAAGTTAATCCTCTTGTTCTCATGGATCAGCTACCACTCCTGAAGCCTGTCACATATTCTTAGCTGCACACCCAACTTTTGGGCATGTACCCACAACCTAGCAGCATTTCCTACATTTTCAAATAGTCATACCACTGTTAAATCAAAATCAACTTTTTAAACCTAGCAAAACCACGAATCCTCAGTAAGAGTCTCTTGACATTCAGCATTTCAACTTTCAAAGCTGTTTCTGAGTTTATAAATAAAAAATGTATTCATTTTCTTGTCTTCTAAAACAGCTGAAGTTAGCCCAGATTTCCAAAACCTAATTTCCAAAAGGAGAATGATCAGACGATTGTGCATGACTCAAAGAAGGCTCTTGTACATATGTGGCAGCAAAATGATTTGCAGGACCAGTGCCTTAACTAGGTTACATACTGAAAATACTAAGGGCTAGATTTTCAAAGATACTTAAGAGCTTAAAAATTCAGATAGAAGCTTAATAGAATTTTAAAGAGTGTTTAAGCAGATTAGGTGTCTAGATTCCACTTGACTCTTTGGACATCTAAATACTTTTGAAAATCAGGCCATAAGTGACTGCTATAGAGCACTATGCTGGTGAAAACCCAAACCATTACATACTTCAGTATCATTTCTTTATTATCTTTGCTGATTGTGAAAATATTTGTTTATAAATAACAAAGGAGTGTCTCTATTTTTAGCTGTCAATTTTTAGGAGCATCACAACCGAGGGTTTTATGGCATCAGAATTAACTGTCCCAGAAATGACTGTGGTGTCACAAACAGTGGTATTGCAGAATGACTTGGGTATGATAAAGCTGGTCATTCATGAGACAACTATAAATAAAAAGTATTCTAGTGGCAGTAGAGAAAAGCTCAAGGTACCAAGTTCAGATATGAATACAAATGCTCTCAAGATTCAAAGGGTGAGAAGGTC
Organism: Podocnemis expansa; assembly: GCA_007922195.1. NCBI lineage: Eukaryota > Metazoa > Chordata > Testudines > Podocnemididae > Podocnemis > Podocnemis expansa. Next base: position 68,955,312 of record ML681963.1, read on the forward strand.
TAAAGTGATGCTTGGGCTCTTGGATATGATTCAACCCTTTATAAAGGAAAGAATCAGTTGCGAAGTTCTGCCCCTGATCCTAAATCTTCCCAGAGTTCAGGGTTGTTTGGATCTAGGATTTTGGTTAGGGCCCCTCTTTTAGGGTCAAGTATGCTGGGAAAGGAGATATAGAAAATATTTGTGATGGCTTACTGGGATTTCAATAAAATGTTTTTTTTTTTTTTAAAGTTTACCTGACTGATTGTTGCGACTAAAAATGCTACCCATTGGTGTTTTTTAAGTGTGTACAGCATCATATATGAATTAATAATGATCTAATTAAATTACTTTAAACTGAATTATTAATTTATTTTAATTTTTTACATTTAAATTATTATTAAATCATTTATAATTCTAATGATTTAATTGTTTTCTTTATGCCCATTGAGTCAGAATGGTAGTGACTCCAGCTGACCTTAGAGAGAAAGTCTTTTAGGGAAGCAAACATTCTTCTTTTATGAACGAATTATGTAAACAAAAGTTATGTGTCCATGAACACTTTATGGCAAAGTTAATAACAAAGGATTTAGCTTCAGTATTTGGCACACAAAATGCATCTTTAACTGAGATGACTGTTTTGTAGTTTCTTTACATGAATAAGCTAACAGTTACACTAAATATCACTTTGGAGCTGGCAATGTCACAGGGACACTCAGAAAATCTTTCCTATCATCAGACACACTCATCTGTCTTCTGAATGAAATTGCTCTGCCAGACTCCAGAGGGAGTGACTTGCAGTCCCCCGATGAAGAAACTGTCATGAGATTATAGGAAATAGGTGAGTGAAAGCAAAAATAAACAAACAAATAAATAAATAAATAGGGTTCTTATGGGGGGATGCTAAAGTAAAGAAACAAATTTAGCTCACCAGCTTTGAATACCACTGCTGAAGAAGACACTTCAATGGTGAATAGGATTTCTGCTCTTTAGAGTACCGTTGCACTGTGGAGGTAATATTCCCTTTTTTTGAAAAGAGAGGTAGCATGCTTGACATATAGTAGCAAGCAACTCCTACCAGCACCACCAGGAAAAGACCTGCAGGTGCAGATGTTCAGTTTTGGAAGGCAGCCACTGGGATTTATATTTGTGAATCTTTAACTCCAAGAATACAGCATATTTTAGAATTCATTTCTTATGTTAACCAGATTATATACAAATTTTCCTCAATCTAGAACTATTATAGCAACTTTGATGCAAAGCTTCAGAAACATTGTGAGGTAGGCAAGTCAAATAACTACTACTGTAAAATGAATAAACTAAGGCACAGAAGGATGCGGGATCTAGATGCATTGATGCCAACCCCATTGACAAAATACTGAGAAGGGGAAGAAAAAGGAGTCTTTTGGCACTTTTAAAGACTAAGGGTATGTCTACACTTACAAGTTAATTTGAATTGATAAGGATCAATTTGAATTAAATAAATGCGTGGCCACACTGGCTTTCATTAATTTGAACTAAGGAATACCTTAGTTCGAATTGATGAAAGCTAACTTCAAAGTTATAAAACCTGGTTTACCTTTGTAGTGACATTTAATTCCAACTCATTAGTTTGAATTAACCCAATGTAGCCACATTAATTCAAACTGTTAGTTTGAATTAGCCACGGCTTGATTTTTTCTACGCAATAGCACCCCCTACCTAATTTGAACTAGGAAGCCTGTGCATGGACATGCTAGTTTGAATTAGGGTTTCTAGTGTGGCTGTGTTAATTTGAATTAACTTAGTTCAAACTAATTATTAGTTTGAATTGATTAGTTCAAATTCAGTTAATTCAAACCCACCTTCTCATGTAGACATACCCGAACGGATTTTAAAAGTAGAACAAGACTGTTTTGATACCTTTGGAACTTGAGAAGTGGAAGCATCTTGAAGCTTTGTTACCATTTCCACAGAGCCCTACAGGGCAGGGGCTGACAGCCAAAGCCACACTTCGAGGCAGGTGAGGATGGTCACATCTCAACACCAGTGTGAGGGCACAAGGCTGCTGTGTACATGGCTCTGGACTACACTCCTGTTATGATGGAAAGATCTAGAGAGAGACTATGAGAGGAGCCATGTACAGTTTTTCTCCCACCTGTGTCACCCCCACAAGTTTCTGTACAGGAAGTGTGATAGAACACAGATAAGTTATGGCAAAAGTGCACAAGTTTCAGTGCACAAAAATTAAACCCCTAAATGCATAGTTACACCCTGAAATAAATGGTCTGGTTTTCAGAGATCTGTATATCACAGCTCCCATTTAATTTTAACAGCTTCTAATCAGGCTATTTATTTTGGTGTGTAACTCTGGTATAAGATATCTATATTTAAGTACTCAAGCATAAACATTTTTATTCAAGTGACCTTGCCAGTCAGGCAGCAACTCTGTAGCGGAGTTGGGGACAACTACTGGCCCATATTTCTGTGCTCTGACATACACTGTTCCTTCTGTATGCTGTTCTCCACTGTTTGAATCTAAACAATTGCTTTGATTTGCTGTAACAGCCTGACTTGATCCTGTGACTTACATTTCCCTGCATTTATTTTGCTCCCATTCTTTAAGTTCCCCATCTTCAAGTCTCCTACTAAGTGGGATTTTCTCCCACAAAAGCTCATGTGATAAATTAATTTGTTAGCCTTTAAAAGTGCCATGAGACTCTTTGTTTGAATCCATAAGAAAGACATACTGAAAACTGACCATTCAAGTTGCTACAAAGTGCCATGAAATGAAAAGACCATTTTGTGTATTACTCAGCATTCTAACTTCTGGAGGTTTTCCTCACTAATCTATATTGTATTTTATCTACAGGAGTCTTGTTTACATGTACATTGGCAATTTTCTATTTATTATAATACAATTGCTATGTTTATTATCATAATAATAAAAGTTGCTAATATTATTTGAATATTTAATTGAATATACTTCAATTTTCAGCACTTATTGTATTTGCATCTAAAGAGGTCTTTAGGTGCACACACACTGGCAATTTTCTACTTATATTATAATTACTAGGTTTTATTATTATAACAATGAAAAAGTTTTAATTGGATTTGAATATTTAATTGAATTTAATTCAATATTTCAGTACACTGTATTTCCATTGGAAAGCACAGATCTACCACAGCAGAGTAATATATTAATTTATACAAATATTAATGTTTTCTTTAAAATAGAATTTATACTCTTAGTGACAACAGAAGCAAAACATAAGTCTCTGTATGAAGATGGCAAGATACTCACCTGTTTACAAATGTATTAAGGACTGATTTACTATTTACAAGGAATTTGTTTGTATATGAAACCAAAAGCATATCATTTGCTATAACTCAGCAATAATGTCTATGCTTTATAAATTGACTTTGCCCCAATTTACTGCTATTCTCAATACTTACTTTAAAAGACTACAAAAGTTTAAGTATTATTCCCTGTATTTTTATTAAATAAAGTCAACATTGTAAAAACAGAAACAGACAGCTGTCAAGGAAACACCCATTCAAACTTTTTTTTTTTTTTTGCCTGAAATAGGGAGGGAAGAAATTACATTAAAGTTTTAAACAGAAACAGAATTTTCATTCATTGTAGATAAAAATCTATTAAAGATAACATTGTTTTGACCAAAACTGTGTAAATAAAATGTCACTGGCTGCAATTCTATTATAGAATGCAAGTGGAAAATAAGCACAGCACTCCTAAAAGAGCAGTACTAAAGTTGCACAAAATAAACACAAGCACTGCTGTATAATTTTTCACATTAATTATGTTCTCTTATCGTAGATATACAAGTACCAGAATATAACAAGAACAAGATAGCACTGAAGTTATTTTGCAAACAGGGAAAAAAGCAACCAAATAAAATGATACTGATATGCTAGTTATTAGATTACTAGCCTTTTATCTTGTGGAGTAGCTTCTCTGAACAAAAAGACTATATAAATCATTTCTGTTCTTTCCAGTAAATGCAATAGCATTTCTGGAAGACTACTGTTAACAGCATTTTTCTTAAAGATGTCTACATTTATTCAGAGACCTGACTTCTTCAAAGCTCAGAGAGTTGGAAATATAGTTAAAAACCTATTTTCTAGCATAAATTCCTTAATGGTATCGTATCTCTTCACATACAAATCTCAAAGTCTTGTCTTAAGTCAATAGGGGAAACTGGCTGCAAATCTGAAGATGGAAAGCAATTTATGGTTAAAATGATCATGGAATGATAGATTTCATGATTCTAAAGGAAAGAAAGGAATGAGAGCAGCAGAAAAATGATGATGAAACTGAGAGAACTTTAAGAAAAGTTGAAAGAAAATTTCAGAGATAACATTCAGGAAAGATTGCAGTATCCTAAGGAAACTATTTTTAAGGCACTACTGAGAACTGTCCCAATGCAAAGGAAAGATAGGAAGAATAGTAAAAGGCCAACATGACTCCACCAGGAGCTTTTTGATGACCTGAAAATCAAAATGGAATCTTACAAAAACTGGAAATATGGACAAATTGCTAAGGGGGAGCACAAAAGAATGGCTCAGGACTATAGGGACAAAATCAGAAAGGGTAAAGCACTTAATGATCTATACCTAGCAAGCGAAATTAAAAACAGAATGAAGAGGTTCTTTAAATATAGTAAGAGAAAGAAACAAAGAAGTTTAAGTCCTCTCCTTAGCAGTGAAGGGTTGCTAATAACTGATGTCATCAAGAAGGCTGAAGGTTTTAATCCCTATTTTGCTTTAGTTTTCAATGAAAAGGTTAATGATGACCAGATACTCCACACAATTAACAGGAACACAGGTCAAAATAGGGAGAGAGAAGGTAAAAGAATATTTAGATGAGTTAGGTGTATTGCAGTTGGCAGGGCCGGATGAAATTCATCCTAGGACAATGGTTCTTAATCAGGGCTCTGAGGTCCCCAAGGGGGCCATGAGTTGGTTTCAAGGAGACCTCAAGGCTCTGCGTCTGAAGCATGGACCTGAAATCAGGAGTGGAGCAGGGGAAATCCTTGAGTCCCAGTACTCTCCCTCAGAGTTGGATTTACATCTGATGAACTTCTAGGCACAGCATCTTCAATGTCCCCTCCTCACACCTATAGCTGACCTTCATGTTTTCTGCATCGGATGGGTAGGATGGGAGAGAGAGGGGCTGGCCAGACTAGCTCTACATGAGGGGAGAAGGAGGCTGGAGCAGCCAAGTGTTGGGCAGCTCCAGGTGGGGAATTTGCTTATCTCTGACTTTTGCTTTCTCTTATCATTTGGAGACACAAACGGTTTGCAACTAATTTATTGTAGAGCAATTTTAATTGATTCTCTTGATGTATTTTATACAATGGTATTTTTGTAATGTGCTGCCTAGTGTGTATGTGTATCATTTCCTTCTGCCAGATGGTTTGTCCATCCATCTCAATTGTGACTATAACAATCCCTAGTGGTTTGTTTACAGGGGTTAAAAGCATTGATGCTACTGACAGGAAAGAGAAAACCTCAGTTAAATGGTACAGACCCATATTTCTAGAATCTATCATGTGATATATACCAGCTGCCCTGGCAACTGTATGTACGCATCTGTGAACAGTCCAAAGTGAAAAGAATATGTTTTAACCCTTGTGTAGATTACTGTACACACCAGTGATTCCTAACCTGTGGCCCGGGGGCCAAAAGTGGCCCCCAGGAGCTTTCAAAGAGGCCTATGGCTCCGTTGTTGCTGCCTGCAGGAGGGAGCCACCACCTAAGGACTCAAGCAGAGCCTGTTTATGCAGGGCTAAAAAACAGTGCAGACTTCTTGGGAGATGGGAGATCAATGCTTCTCTACCAGCTTTAACAGGAAGCACAGCAAGGCACTCTGCGTAGGTCTATAGATGCTGAGGTCCCTGCTAGAGCCAGAGGGAAGGGAGCACTGATTTTCCATCCCTCCGGCTGCAGAAAGGAGCCATTGCCTAGGCAGAGGTCCAGGTGCAGTGTACAGGGATACAGGAGGCATACTTTTCCCTGCTGCATCCAGGGATACAGGAGATCAGTGAGGAGGCAGCTGCCTCACTGAAATCCTGCCATTTGACTGCAGTGAAGGAGAGATGCTGGTGAAGACTGGTGGCCCTTCACAATTGTAAAGATGATACCTGTGGCCCTTGAGCCAAAAAGGTTGAGAACCACTGGTATACAGAATATATTGAACAGGTACTGAAGTATTACAGTATAACTAAGTGTATGTATCTTTATAAGATTATGAACTTGGATGAGTAAGTAACTTCTCTGAGGACTAATTAGAACAGGTGTCATGCTTGTACTTAACAGATAATTACAAAAGAAAACAGAAATTTCGAGTTTCTTTTCAATATATACAACAGTTGGGAGAAAAAACGACGAGAGTCCTGTAACACCTTATAGATTTCTTCAGGCATACGCTTTTGTGGGCTCCAACCCACTTCGTCAGATGCATGAAGTGGAAACTACAGTTGAGAGGTATATATACACATGCCAGGATGCAGGAGGGCAGGTGTTAGCAAAGTCAGTTCAGAGAGCAGATGGGCCCATTCACACCAGTTGATCAAAGGGAGAGAATGTGTGAACAAAACAATCACTTTTTGTAATGTGTTGACCATCCCAAGTCCCTATTCAAACCCAGGCTGATTATGTCAAGCTTGCAGATTAGCTCCAACTCTGCACTTTCACTCTAGTCTGTTTTTGAAGTTTCTTTGTTGAAGTATGGCAACTTTCAAGTCTGCTACAGAGTGTCCATGGAGGTTGAAGTGTTCTCCCACTGGTTTATGAATGTTGCCATTTTTGATGTCCAATTTGTATCCATTTATCCTTTTAAACGAGGACAGTCTGGTTTGGCCAATGTACATGGCAGAGGGGCACTGCTGGCACATGATGGCATATACCACATTGGTCGATGGGCAGGTGAATGAGCTCCTGATGGTGTGGCTGATGTGGTTGGGACCTGTGATGATATCACTGTGAGCAGGGTTGGCAAAAGGATGTGTTGCAAGGATAGGCTCCTGAATTAGTGTTCTTGTTGTATGGTGTTTGGTTGCTGGTGAGTATTTGCTTCAGGTTGGGGAGCTGTCTGTAAACAAGGACAGGCCTGCCTCCCAAGGCTTGAGAGAGTGTGGGGTTGTCTTCTAGGACAGGTTGTAGATCTTTGATGATGTGTTGGAGATTTTAGCTGGGAACTGTAGGTGATGGCCACTGGTGCTCTGTTGTTTACTTTGTCAGGTCTGTCCTGTAGTAGGTGGCTCCTGGGTACCCGTCTGGCTCTGTCAATTTGTTCTTTCACTTCCCCACATGGGTACTGTAGTTTTAGGAATGCTTGATAGAGATCCTGTAGGTGTTTGTCTCTGTCTGAGGGATCAGAGCAGATCTGGTTGTACCTTCAGGCAGTGGTCGTCAAACAACGGGTTATGATATGGTATTGGGTCGCAGACCCATTGGTACTGGCTTGTGGCACTGCCACTACAGCTGGGGGGGCGGGGGGAGGGAGAGGGAAGGAAATGCTGGCAATCCTGCTAATACCTGCAGCCCAGGGCAGCTGGTATCCTTTGAAATTTCCCTCAGCTGCTTCCACCCAGGGGAGAGCAGCTCTGGGAAACTGACAAGGATGTTGGCCACACTGCCATAACCTGACTACCCATTGTGGCCAGTGTCCTTGTCAGTTTTCCGCAGCTGGTACCCCCTGGGTGGAAGCCGCTCTGGGAAACTTCAAAGGACACTGGTTGTCCTGGGCTGAAGGCAGCAGTCAGATGGCTGGCATCCTTTTAAACTTCCCACAGCTGCTACCCCTAGGGTGGAAAAAGATGTGGGAGGTTAAAAGGACGCCGGCTGTCCCGCTGCTACCTACAGCTCAGGGCAGCCAGTGTCCTTTCAAGTCTTCCACAGGTGCTTCCACCCAATGGGTAACAGCTGTGAGAAACTGACAAGGATGCCCGCCACTCTGCGTAATCAAGTTTTAACAGAGCAGGCAGCATCCTTGTCAATTTCCCGTGGCTGCTCTCCCCTGGGTGGAATCAGCTATGGGAAACTGACAAGGATGCTGGCTGCTCTGCTAAAACCTGACTACCCAGAGCGGCCAGTATCCTTGTCCATTTCCCACAGCTGCTACCCTCTGGCCTGGGTGGAAGCAGCCCTATGTTTCTTTTGGCCTGCTGGCTGAGGACCCCATCCCCTCTACCCCTACATGCCAGCCATGGCCAATTCCAACTTTTCAGGTGGCGGCCTTTTTTTTTTTCTTTTTTCTTTGTGGAAGGGTCACCATATGGCTAAGGGGGCCAGAGCTGGGTCCCCAGAAAAAAAAGTTTGACAACCACTGCCTTAAGGTTTGGCTATAGATGCTGCATGGTGTAATGTGTCCCGGTGGAAGCTGGAGGTGTGTGGGTATGCACTGTGGTCAGTTGGTTTTCAATATAGGGTGGTGTTGATGTGTCCACCTCTTATACATACAGTAGTGTCCAAGAAGTAGCTTTTTCATGTGGACTGGACCAGGCTGAGATTGATGGTGGGGTAGAAATTGTTGAAGTCCCAGTGAAATTCTTCCAGGGACTCTCCTGTGGGCCCAGATGATGAAAATATCATCAATTTAATATAGGTACAGAGGCAGTAGTGGACAAGAAGCAAGGAAGCGATGTTCTAAGTCATCCATAAAGATGTTGGCATACTGTGAGGCCAGCAGGTGCCCATAGCTCTGCCTCTGAGTTGAAGGTATGAATCATCCCCAAATCTGAAGTAGTTGTGGGTCAGGACAAAATCACAAAGTTCAGTTACTAGGTATGCCATGCCATCATCCAGGAAACTGCTCCTAATGGCTTGTAGTCCATCTATGTGAGGAATGTTGGTATAGAGGGCTTCTACATCCATAGTGGCTAGGATAGTGTTTTCTGAAAGGCCACCTATCGGGTATGTCTACACTGTGAGTTTAAGTTGACTTAAAGCCCCTTAAGTCAACTTCAACAAAGCCCTGGCTGCACTGAGAAGCTATTAAGTTGACTTAAGCATTTGCTGTTAAGTTGACTTAACCCTCACTTGTAAAGTCAACCTAGCAGTTAAGTCAACTTTAGTAAGTTGACTTAAGCCAATGTGGCCCAGGAGTTAGCTTAAGTCAACTTAACTGGCCTCCTAGCTATTTGAAATGTGGGAATGGGGGCTGGAGAGAAGGCACAACGCAGCTGGGAGCATTCCTAGCTGTGTGCAAAGCATCCAAACTCCCCATGTCTTAGCCCCAGCCTCGCAGTTCTGCATCCTAGGACTAAAGCCCTGGTCACCTTCCCCTGACCTGATCCGGAGTCTTTCCCCTTCTTAGCCACATCCTGCTGTCTCCCCCTTCTCAGCCCAATCTGATCTGGCAGTTTTCCCCTTCTCAGCCCAACCCCCTGTGTCTCTCCCCTTGCCTGTCTCCAGCCTGAGCCCGCATGTCTCCCCCCTTCTCAGCCAAACTCCATATCTTTCACCATTCTCAGCTTGACCCCGCATGTCTCCCCCGTTCTCGGCCCTACCCCCAAATGTCTCACCCTTCTCTGCCCGACCTGATCCTGCATCTTTCCCTCTTCTCCAGCCCAACCCCAAATCTCTCCCATTCTCAGCCTGACCCCGCATCTCATTATTTTCAGCCCAACCCTGCATCTCTCACTGTCTTCAGTCTGACCCTGCATCTCTCCTGTTCTCAGCCCAACCGTGCATGTCTCCTCCTTCTCATGACCCTGCTTGGCTCTCCCCTTGCCTTTCTCAGCCTAACTCTGCCTGGCTCTCCCCTTCTCCAGCCCAACCTTGTGTGTCTCCCCCTTTTCAGCCCAACCCTTCCTGTCTCTCTCCTCAGACAGATCCCCCAATATTGTTGTAAAACAAACAAGGAGTCCAGAGGCACTGTTTAAGACTAACAAATTTATTTATTGGATGAGCTTTCATGGGAGAAAATCCAACTTCCTCAGACAGTTTGACGATGGGGCAACTTGCAGAATGGTAGGAAATAAATGCAGGGGAGTGTAAGATATAGGATCAGGTGATACCATAACAGCAAATCCTAGCAGTTGTTAAGATTCAAACACTGGGAAACAGCACAAAGAAAGAAAGAAAGAAAGAAAGAAAGAAAGAAAGAAAGTTGCTAGCTCTTTTAGATTAGACTGTGTTAAAGCAGGATTAAATAGTGACTATGGATTTTTTTCCCCCTGTTAAAACAGGTGATTTGACTTCAGCTTCCTCTTTGTACTGTGTCCTGCTGTTTGAGTCTTAACAACTCCTGTGCCTTGCCCATGCACTGGCAGCTGTCCTGAGGCATCTGGTCCAGAGCCGAAGGAGCCTAGGCAATGCAGGGAGGGTATGGAGTGCTATGCTGGCACATCACTCTGCTATGTCAGGCTCCCTGACGCCACACACAGTATGGAGGGTGGTGTGGTCACTCACTTCCTGTAGTAAAGGAGTGGCCAGGAGGAGGGGCACTTCTGCTGTGGTGCACTGTGGACCAGGTACCCAGAATGCACCATTCCTAGGGCAACCTAGCAGATGCCACTGTGGACATGGGCAGTCTCCTGGCATTTTGAGTGTGGACGCTCTAAGCTGACTTAAGAAGGTCTACTTTAAGCCGGGTTAAAGTAGAGTTTATTAGCTGGCTTAACTGAGCCCTGTAGTGTAGACATAGCCATTGACTGTAGTTTTTTTTTTTTTCAGCAAGTTCGTTGCATCACGGAGACAGCTAGGAAAGCTGGTGGCGTAGGGCCTGAGGAGAGAGTCCACGTAGCCAGACAATCCTACTGTGAGAGTGCCGATGCCCAAGATGATGGGGCATCCAGGATTCCCAGATTTGTGGATCTTGGGTAGTAGATATAATACCCCTGGTTGGGGTTCCTGAGGTGTGTCCATGTAGATGTGTTCCTGTGCTTCCTCAGGTTGTTTCTTAAACAGATGTTATAGTTTCTGTACACAGACTAACATGACTACCCCTGTGGAAGTTTGGAAAAAGAATTATCAAAAAGGAACTGGAGCAAGGTCTTAGAAAAAAGGAGGGGGGACCATCCCCCAAAGGTCCAATATCAGAGCCTCACAATCAGTTTTTTAAAAAGTGGGTTTTTTAAAGTGATTTAATATAGTGAATTGAACTACCTTCCATTAGATATAATTAGACCTAGACAGGAAAAGTAGTTCTCAGGAGCTAATGAAATATTATTAAGATTGAATTTTAGATTGTTGATTAGGGTAAAGCTAACCCTGATTAATATAAACAAGAAAGGTTTTAGAGATCTTATTTTTCTTTTTATTTAAATTTTATTTTTATCTTGAATGAAGAGGCCCACAATTTCCCACGTACTGAAAAACAGGAAAGTTTTAAAATATTAAATGGCATTGCATTGCATTGCAAAATAGTTTTCCTCCAATGCTCCCCACTGCCTTCCCTTTCAGGTTCTTCATAATTCAAACTCCATCTACATTGATGCCTCATTTCATCATACATCCCATCTGACTGCTTAGATTCATCTCAAACCTCTCTCCTATAGCAACTACTCCTTTTACAGAGGGCTAGCACAAGACGCATGCACCACTTCAGTCTCACTTAACCCTGACTTTACCATCCTTTAAGCAACCTATACCTACATAAGCCCCTATTCCAAGAGTTCAGTTAGGATTTAAGAGAAGTATTGATCTTGTGCTCAACGTCTATGCTTTCAGCAGTCTCCCCACTTCCCAAGTGCTAATCATCTTTTCAGTCCTCATACAAATCTCTCCTTTAAATCTATTTCTTACATGAAGTCATCATTAGCACTGATCCCTGTATGCTAGCATCAGCTAGGATCTGGAAGAGTGTTCAGTATAGAACTACTTTTTATTGAAACAGTGCAGCTATTTTTCAAGCATTGCATGTGTCCCCAAATGAACTTTTATGGATGGTGTTCAATTGAATGGATTTGTGTTTAAAGAATGGTTTTATTTCCTGGTTTCACTCCTGTCTTGTAGAAGGAGAGGCTGAGGGCTTCAGGTAAAGTTTGTCTGAGAAGTCCTCAGCCAACTTAATTTGTAAGTGGCCTGTCAGCAGATTGACAAAGTGCCAGTCAAAATGCTTGTTTCTTTGCTTTAATCTAGGAATGAAAAATGCCTGACCTTAATTTTAGAGTATCGCTTTTCTGGGACATTACAAGGTGAGAAACAAGAATTTCTTTAGAGTTACAATTTTTCACTAACAAAGGATCTTCTGTTGACAATGTGCATCTTTTCAAATGTTTGACTGGTCACAGGAATGTCTTGTAGCAGTAAATCTCCTTTTATAACTTTTAATTAGGTATATTTGATTTCCATGTAGAGATGTAGGGATTAAATGTAATACTAGGTATGAAATTTTGCCTGACAAAATGGGATGATACAAATTGTGAAACCCACCACAAAAAGTTCAACAATGAAATGATAGGAATGCCTTGTAGGCTATTGATTAATATATAATTATTAGCCAGTTTTTACCCTCACCTACATGATTATATAATGGGGCTCATAAGTACTCTTCATAAATATGGCCCTGTCAGAAAGATTCAGTCGTATCTCTCAGTAGCTAGAGTCTGTGATAGTGTCACCAAATGGCAAGAGTCTGCAACAGCGTTCCCCAGTGGCGAGAATCTGTGGGACTGGCAGCAGGGGGAACACCAGCTCTGCCTACTCCATTGGGTTCAAATCCAGGGCTCAGTGACTGGCAGGCTGGGTAAACAGCCTGGGATAAGTGCTATCAAGCTTGCTTCTGGGTCACTTCCTACAGCAGCTTTTGCCTCTGCCAAATTCATAATAGGGCCTGTTTATGGACTCCCAAGGAGCCATGGCTGTCCCTGCCTGTGATCTGGTGGCTCTTCTGCTCAAGTCTTGGCCCACTGACCACAGTCTGCACAGCTGCTCAGCAAAGAGGCCTGGTCCTGGTGGACCTGCAGTTTCTCTACAGGATCTAACAGTGGAGGACTGCTCTCTTCCTCTGTCTGCCCTGACTGACTGGCTGCTCCATTTTGAGCTCCTCTTCCAGTGAAAGCATGCTAAGGTCCTCCTGGACAGGCCAGGCCTTCTGGGCCCGAGTTTCTTGTCAACCCTTGCCTCCCCCAGTGTGGGGTTTATACATTCTATCACATACCTGTCTTTTCAGGGTAGGACCTCGGAAGCATATATTTCTCCTGCTACTACCCTTCCCCATCTTGAGAAATGAACTGAGCATTTTTGTGTGCCTTTCTTGGATGGTGGAGCACCTGCAAGTCACAAGGTTGCAGGAATTATACCACTTCATGATCTAGGTATTGATGTTCCTCATGGAATTTAACCAGTGGAAAGGAACATGGTCTGTCGCAAGGAGGAAAGGGTTCCTTCCTAGCAGATAGTAGCAAAGTGCTTCTACGTCCCACTTCATGGCCAGAGACTTTTTCTAGATAACTGAGAAGTTCTTTTCCTGAGGGAACAGCTTTCTGATCATGTATAGGATTGGCTGTTCTTCACTCTTGACCTCTTGGTTGTCCTGAGGCCCATTTCTAATGCAGTTATTTGCAGAATAAATTGTTTCATGAAGTTGGGGTGGAAGAGAAAAGGCCCCTGGATTAGCCAGCTCTTCAAAGTTCTGAAGGCCCTGTCACAGGCCTCTGTCCTTTGCAGCTTCTTGTGGCTGGGGCCTCTCAGCATGTTGGTAAGGTGGGACGCTATTGTGGAGAAGTCAGATACAAACCACCTGTAATAGCTTACCAAGCCCAAGAAGCACTGTGTTTGCTTTAAGGTTGATACATCAAATGATACATCAGCACTTGGACCTTGTCCACAGAAAGATACAGCTAGCCTCACCCCATCGTGTATCCAAGGTTCATCACCTCCTGTGGTCTGAGGCAGCATTTGGCAGGGCGCAATTTAAGCCCTGCTTTCTTGAGGGCCCATACAACTGTGGTAACATGTGGTAGGTGGTCTTCCTGGTTTCAGCTACAGATGACTATATACTCAGTACAGATGGCTGCATACTGATAATGGGGCCACAGCATTCTGTCCGTCAACTGCTGAAAAGTTGCTGTCGCTCCATGAAGGCTGAATGGCATAGTCATGCATTGGTATAGGTCAAAACAGGTAAGAAAGGTTGTCTTTCCCAGGACTCTGCCATGAGTGCTAGTTGCCAGTATCCTTTGATCCAATCCAGCACGGTGATGTATTTGGTGTTCCCCAGTCCCTCCAGTGGTTTATCAGCCTGGACTATGAATTGAATCTGGATATTGCATTGACTTTCTGAAAGTCAGTACAGATCCACGTTGAGCTGTTGGGTTTTGGTACCAGAAAGGAAGGTTACTCACCTTGTGCAGTAACTGGAGTTCCTCATGATGAGTGTCCCTGTGGGTGCCCCACAGTTGTTGTGTGCGCATCCACATGCATGCAGATTGAAGAATTCAGCAGCAGTGTTCATTGTGCTGTGCACACGGCTCAGGAGTCTCGTGATGGGTCTTTCACGCCTCTCACAGTGTGTGCAGCTCAAGCTCCCTCAGTTCCCTCTCTAACCAGAAACTGATTCCAAAGTAGAAAGGGGAGGAGGGAGGGTTGTGGGACAACCACAGAGACACTCATCTCAAAGAACTCCAGTTACTGCACAAGGTGAGTAACCTTCCTTTCTTCTTCAAGAGATGTCCCTGTGGGTGCCCCACAGTTGGTGACTACAAGAAGTACCCTCGAAGGGTAGGAGGGACTTCAGAATTAGTGTTATGAATGGTGGTAAGGACTGAATACACCACTGCTGTGTCTTTATGGGTTAGCTGATCAATGGCATAATGTTTTATAAAAGTATACATTGAGGACCATGTTGCTGCCTTGCATATTTCAGTAATAAGAAAGTTCTTGAGGAAAGCCATTGTAGTAGACATGGCTCTAATTGAATGTGCCTTATGTGAGGCAGTGGTGATGTGTTCAACAATTGGTAACATTCATATATGCACCTCTGTAGAGGATTTTTGCAGTATAAAAATACTTGTTTAAAATCATAATATGTTATAATGAGTGGGGATTCTTTGATGCTGTTCCTCCCCAGCAAAAGTTGATCTAACTGTAATAGTTAAGAAGTTTGTGTAACTCTGTTTAGGAATAGAGTAAGTTAGTGTAGTTTCATAAATGTAACTAATGGGAGTACTTGGCAGCTTGCCATGTGTGAGTCTACCTGGAGACAGGCAGATAAGCAGAGCCTGAGGAATCACGTGGGCTGCTTCTTTCGAGAAGATTCCTCATGCAAGTAAGGGAGAGAGTTTTTTCGGCACGAAAAGGCCCAGCACTGATTGATCTAGGACCAGGTATTTAAAGGGGGTACGCGCTGAAATCGAGGCTTTGCTACGCATCTCTGCTAGGGTCCAGGACGCTGTGAGGGCTGTCCCTGTCAGCTGCGTCACACCCTGTAGAGTGCAGACTGCAAGTCAGGAGCTTAGCCAAGCTTTTGGTTTAGGTACAGCTGTGGCTTGGGCCTTATCAAGACAAGCTCCTCAAGAAGGCTCGGGGAGTGTGAGGGAACTGAGATTGGAGCTGAGCTCTTGGTTCCTAGAGAATCAGGGTGCCTCAGACATTCGTCACCTCTCCTGGAGCCTCGAAGACTGAAGAGGATAGAAGAGGACCATTTAAGTCCCTGAAGAGACAAGCCTCTCGGGGTCTGTTTGGTGCCCCTAAAAGCCCTGTTGCAGCGGACATTGTCTTGGGGTGAATAGACTTTGTGTTAAGGTCTGGGTGGAAGAACCCCAGAAGAAGATGCTCCCAAGTCTGGACTGTGGCTGCTTCCCCGGGATCAAGGCTTCAAGGGACCTCTCCATCACCTCTGCCAGAAGCTGGGGAAAGGAGGACGTCGAATTGTGAGCACAGAGTGGGATTCCAGCTTGAGAAGCTGACAAGCCTCTCTGGGAATTTGGGGAATTTTACTGCTCAGGGCAGTTTGGGAGAACGTGCTCGGTTCTGAAGGTGGGTTTTTTTTTCTGAACTCTGGGTACAGGTCAAGGGTGGTTTCCTATTTGGTTTTGCTAAAACGTGTTGCTTAACTGTGCGGTCATATAGATAGGACAACTTAAGATACCTGGTTGATTTAAGTTTAAGTTCTTTGCAAGTTCCCATATTGATTTTTGACAGTTTTCCTCTACCCCGCCCCATAGTGTTAATAAACCTGTGTCATAAAATCTGATCCGCCTCCATCATTTGTTTGAACCCGGGCTGGCCTGAGGTGATAGAAACTCAAAAGTTTGGGGAGACCTTCTGGGACCCACTGTTGTCCGTTAAGAACGGAAAAATTCGTTAACACCTCAAGGTTCCTTTGGAAAGCCTTTGATTCATGATGCATCTTTCACCTTTGCACCTTTCAGCTATGGCGACAAATAATCTGTTCATGGATCTAAAAGATATTGCTCTATCCAGATAGAAGAGAGCGTGGAGGAGCACCTCATGAGCGGTAGAATGTGGTTTCAGTGAAAATATAGGTAAGTGTATTGGTTCATTGAGATGAAAAGGTGAGCATACTTTTGGTACAAATTTAGGGTGTGGTCGTAGAGTGACTTGATCCTTGTGAAAGACAGTAAAACAGGGGTTGGCCATGAGTGCTCCTATTTCACTTACACACCTTGCAGAGGTGACAGCTACAAGGAATGAGACTTTCATGGATAGATGTAGAAGTGAATACATTGCTAAAGGTTCAAAGGGAGGTCTGGTGATAGACCTTAGAACAAGGTACAGGTCCCATAGTGGAATTGGATGTTGCATTTCTGCATGTAAATTTTGGATACCAAGGAAAAATCATTTTACCAAAGGATTAGTAAAAAAATGAATCAATGCCTATGCCATCGTGAAAGGTGTTTATGGCGATGAGATGGATTTTTAGCGATGCTAGTGACAGACCTGTGTCTTTCAACTGTAGAAGATAATCAAGGAGATTATGGATCAGAGCTTTTGTGGGCACGATGCCCAAATTCACACACCAATGAGAAAATCGATGCCATTTCTGCAGGAAAGTGTTTCTAGTGGAAATCTTTCTGCTATTTAAGAGTACATTTTTCACTCAATCTGAGCATCTTAAGTCCTCCTTCTGGAACCATGGAGGAACCATGCTGTTGGATGCAGTTTGTGTAGCTGAGGGTGTGTGGTTAGACCATTGGTCTGATGGAGAAGGTTGGGATGGAAAGGCAACATTATTGGTGTTTGCTTGGATATGTTGTTCAGTAACGTAAACCAGGTTTGTAGGGGCCACGCTGGGGTGATCATTATGACTGTTGCCATTTCTCTGCCTATTTTCAAGAGTGTTTTCGTTATTAAAGGACATGGTGGAAATACATAAAGTAACAACTGGTTCAAAGGGATCAGGAAGGTGACTCCCATTGAATGTTTACCCTTCTTGGCTTGAGAGCAGTAGCGACTGCATTTTCAGTTTTGGAATGCTGCAAAGAGATTTATCAGAGGATAACCCCATTGTCAGAATATGGCATTTATTATGGCTGAATGAAATTCCCATTCATGTTGTAGGAGACAAGATCTGCTGAGACAATCTGTTCTGACATTCTGAATTCCTGATAAATATGTGGTGGAGGTCACGATGTGCTTGTTTATGCACCATTGCCAAAGTTTTAGTGCTTCTGTCCAGAGGGAGTTGGATCTCACTCTGCCCTGCCTGTTTATGTAGAACATACATGAGATGTTGTCTGTAAGGATCCTTATGTGCTGGAAGGCAAGGTAACGTTTGAAGTGCCAACATGCATTGCGAACTGCTTGAAGTTTGAGCAAGTTTATGTGTAAAATGGTCTCATGAGGGGACCACTGCCCTGGCACAGACAGGCCTTATAGATGGGCGCTCCATCCTGTGGGTGATGCATCTGTGGACATCATTAGTGAAGGTTCTTTTTGAGAAAATGGGATCACCTGTGTGAGGTTTGTAGGATCTGTCCATCACATCAAGGACTCCTTGACTTCTCTTGGTAGGGGAACCATTTTGTGTACTGAATGCTTGTATGGCTTATATACTCTCCCTCCCTGTAATGCAGCTAAGCTCAGCTCAGTGCTCAAAGTAGAGCCATTGCTTTGATTGCTGAGATTGCCCTCCTCCCCATCAGAGAAGTCTGCCTGCTCCTGTCCAGTTCAAAGTCCAGTCTTTGCATTGTTCTTGCACAGATGTGTTGGTTTCCACTGGGTGGTCTTTGCACTACTGATTCAGGTTGTTCCCAATTTCTAGTCCTACCCTAATATCATGAGGCAGGCTAGGGAGGCTAGTAACCTGATCCACTAAAGTCTTGGTGTTCTTCCCAACCCTCAGCTGCACTTCTATCATGGTGCAGGGTCATATATCTCCATGTTCACATTGGAACTAAATACAAGTGCAGAACATGTTGGAGGACTTTAGTTTTCTCATATGACTGTTTGGCTGCTTCTTGAGTGTACAGGCTTATTTCATCAGATCTGTTGACCCATACTGAGATTAGCATTTTTGCCAGACCCTGTCCGTAAGCCTTGGTACATGCAATCCAGGCCTGTTTGTAGCTTCAGCCCATAAAAAGGCATTTCTGCCAAAAATGTCTTGTCTCTCTACACTCAAAACAGCTTTTCTTTGGGGTTGCAGCTGATTGCACTTCCTCTGTGGCCTATACCTCCTTCTCAGGGAATTTGGTTCCCTCTATTTTCTACCTTGGTGGCTGGTTCTAGCCCCCAATAGGCACAAAATGAAAAAGACTGGCTAACTCAGCAACTTTTGGCCTCTCCTCCAAAACCAGCCTTTTCTAGGGATCAGCAGCCTGATTTTGGATGCACTGGTCCTAGGCATCAGTGGGGCCTGTGGCCCCATTGATCTCCATCAGTACTACACAGCCTCTGCCAGTGTTGTTGGTTGATGGTGCTTCACCTATTCTCTCCTGCCAACTGGGAGAACCTGGATCAATTGCTCCTGTATGGCAGTCTGGACTGCTCATTTGTGCTACTGGATGGCCACCTATTGCAACAGCTGATACTGTTCTTGTTGGCTCTCTATAATCCATTTAAACACCTTTTCTTCATCCATGGTCTCTCTTGTGGTGGTTTTGCTGGGAATCTGCTGTCATTCTGTTGTGACAAGGTCATTGCCTGCATTCTTTTCCACTAGGTACCATGAGAGTTTAGGCTCTGTGATGGCTTAACCTACAGGTGAGACTCTGCGAAGGTGTCACCCTGTGGCAAAAATCTGTGGGGCTAGTGGTACACAACCTGAGGCCTCTCCGCTCCACTCAGTTCCAACCAAAGATCCAGTGGCTGGCTGGTTGGGTATGCATCCTGGGAGACATGCTTCCAAGTCTGAGCCTTATGTCACTTCCTACAACAGCTTCTGCCTCTCAAAAGTCACAGCAGAGTCTACTTACACACTCACAGGAGGGCATGCCTGTAACTTGAAGGCTCTTCTCCCTTTAGTCTTGGTGCACCGTCATTGGTCACTATGAGAACTTTGGCTGTTCAGCAGTGAGGTTTGGTCCAGGTAATGTGTAGCTCTTGCAGCTTCTCAGTGGCAGCTGGCAGCAGAGGATTATTCTCTGTCTGCCTTGTCTGATTTGGGCCTTTTTGAGCTCTACTTCCATTGTGAGCATGCTCAGCAGGTGCAGCTGGGCAAGACCTGGGACAAAAGTTTCTTGTTAATCCTGCATTCCTCAGTATGAGGTTTATACACTCCATCACAGGCCCACATAAAAATACTCCAAATGCTAATTCACCACTGCTGGTACTTTTAATTATTCTTACCTACATGCTTTTGAGGAACACACGTAGACTGAAGCACAGCTATTTTCTGTATAATCTGTTGTAGCTAATGAATACAATAATTTGATGATACCATCTTTCCAATCTAGGATAGATCCATGGGGTTTAAAGTTAGAAGGGATTATTAAATTATATAGTCTCGGTCCATGTTTATCACAGGCCATTAAATTGCAACTGACTACATCAGTGTTGAGCCCAATTATGTGAGATAAACTAACATGTTTCAGTTCTGAGGAAACTAAGCTGTTTTGTGTCACAGGAAGAGAACCGAAGAAACTGAGGTGGCACCAGGGCCCATGGCTCTTGCAATAGGTGGGAATCGATATGAACGGAGAATCCTAGAAGGTAGTCCATAGAATTGTTGATCTGCAGAATGTTGCAGAGGAAGATAGAAATGTCACAAAGTCCCTGCCAGTCTGAGCTGGGAAAAAAATTCCTTTCTGACTCCAAATCTGGAGGTCAGTTGGATCCTGAGCATATATAAGCATACCAGATAGTCATCTTAAGAAAGAGGATTCTCTGTACCATCTTCAAACACTGACCCGCCCTATCCAGTAGCTTATCTGCAGTTGTGGACAAGCCTTCATGGCTCAGAGGAAGATGACAAGAAATATAGCACACATGGCTCACAATGTATCAGGGGAAAGAATTCCCTCCTGATCCCTGCAGGCAACTAGTTGGAGCCTTGAAGTATGAGATCTGATTATAACATTTTCTTAATGGAGACCTGCAAATGTTTTGAGAATAATAAAGGAAAAGCAGAGCTTTCTGTGGCCCATGAATGGAGGGAATGAATAGAGACCACCATGACCATCCAGGCTTGTGTTTCACACACACAAACCACAGAATATTCCCCAGGAAATTGATTAATGAATATCTGTTAAAAATATCTAATCTCATTTTAAAGACTACAAGTTATGGTGAGTCTACTACCTCTCTTTGGATTTAATAGATTTAATTCCTATCAATATTCTTCAATCAGATTATGGTTTAATTCATCCATTTGTTTCATCTACAATATCATTTCTAGATCTAAGATAACCTAATTGTCTTAACTAGTTCTGATTTTAATAATTATAGACTAATTTCCTGTGTATTCACTGTCCAGATTTTTGAAATGATAAATAGACAATGAAATATACAAATATAAAGCTTCAGTCTCTTATGTGGTGCAAATCTTGTTCTTAGTCTTAATGCCTCAAAGCACAGAATTTGGTGCTTGCAGTAACTCACATACCAACACCTCAATCATGCCTTTTTCTGCACAAATCAATAACATTGTGGATTGACATTCCATCTATCCCACCTAAAATAATACACTATCACAGCTTCTTGGGAAACCTGAATCTTATTTTACCATTTGAGAACAATAAATAATGTGCTCAACAGCTTAAAACAAATGTAAGGATTTTTTCCTTTCTGGAGATCATTCCTGTATTAATCAGGAGTGACCAGCCCTCATAATATTTGCAGTTATACCTGAGCAGGAATAAGCTAAAGCAGCAGTTTATGGAATTCTAAACAATCAGAACCCTCTAGCACTTCTGAGTTCAGTTTGACATTACTTGGCAGCACAGAAATGCTATTACATTTGGCAACAGAAATCTTCATTTGGGATAATACTTCCTTTCAAAAGGATATAACATTTAATGGAGCCATCCAAAATGAAGAAAAGGAATTATTTCTTTACACAACACACAGTCAGCCTGCAGAACTCTTTGCCAGACGACATTTTGAAGGCCAGCACTAAAACGGGGTTAAAAAAAAATAACTAGACAAGTTCATGGACGATACATCCATTAGCAGCAATAGCAATGATGGACAAGGATGCAACACCATGCACTGAAGTGTCCTTAGTCTGTGTTTGCCAGAAGCTGAGTAATGGCACTGGGGATGGATCATCTCATGATAACCTGTTCTGTTCATTCCCTCTAAAGCAGTGGCTCTCAACCACTGTGTCGGGAAACATTACTGTGTCCACACACAGTGGTAAGTGTGTTGCAGAGAACCAGGGAAATGGCTGGATTTTGCCTGGTAGTGGTGATGGTGGGGGGGGGGGGCTGGAGTGTCCTGTAGACTCCTGATATGCCACCAAGTGTGTTGCAACCTGCAAAAGGCTCTAAGGCACCCGGCATTAGCCACTGTCAGAAATTAGGACGCTGGGCTAGATGTACAATGGGTCTGACTTAGGAGGGCCATACTTACGTCCTCATCTAGACAGATGCTATCCCTACTAGAATTATCATCTTGCCTGGAACTGCCCTTCCTTTGTGTTTCACTACTCAAATATTGATACTAACCACATAAACCAGACCTTAAGCATATTCTTTTTCCCATAAAAAAATTCCCTGACTACATGACAAGAATTGGCATGGAATTCTCCAGTTGACCTGTGGTCTTCTCCAGGTTTCCAAGTCTACAGCAACAAACATTTTGTAAGCATAGTGCATGTGAATATATTAAATGCAAAGGTTAATACATTCAGCTAGCACTG
Source organism: Podocnemis expansa (assembly GCA_007922195.1). Taxonomy (NCBI): domain Eukaryota; kingdom Metazoa; phylum Chordata; order Testudines; family Podocnemididae; genus Podocnemis; species Podocnemis expansa. The sequence goes on from ML681963.1 coordinate 68,977,501, forward strand.
GTTCATAAATAACTGCCAACAACAGGACATGTTTTATCATGGGATAATGGTAAACCTGAGATTTTGTTTTGTGTACAGGTGGTTGAAATATTTCCATCAAAACTGTTTTTTAGTGGAAAATGGGGTTTTCAGCTAAAAGAAATTTTGCTTGAAGAGCTTTTGCTATTTGTAAAAAAATTCAAATTTTCATCAAAAGCATTTTGGTCTTCATCTGAAAATATATGGGTTTTCAACAAAAAGCTGAAATTTTCCACAAGAATCAACTCCACCTTCTCATTTGCTGATCAGCTCTACCTACAAGACATGATGGTCCCCCTAAACAGGTTTTCACTTTTATAAAGCTGGATGATGGTGTAAAAATTAAACTTGGTTAGCCTAAGTTTTTAATTGTAGGTATATTTTAATACTCTGACTATTGTATATGTGTATCTCAGAGTTTCCTTTGTTTTGCTTTGGGGTTTTTTAGCAAGATTCTAGCATTTCAACTTTGATTAAATGAAGTATAGGAATGAGTAAATGGATATGACATATAATAACCCAGTCAATAACATAAAAAAATTGCTTAAGTACTGTGTTAGAAACATCTTGCCCTTTGATCTGAGGAAGCCAAGCACATTTTATTAGGCTGCCTTGTTTGAGGAGCCCTTTCATTAATTACATTAGGTGAGCCTATACATGAACTGATAGAGAAAAGTTCCAGAATATGCAGGGAGGCAGGTTCTCCTTTTCATACTGGGATGTTTCTTTTTCAGATGACTCCAAATGAGCAGATAGTTTGGGAAATGATAGAAGGGGGTGCTGAGGTCATACCACACAGAAAATGAGAAGAACAGAAGTCACTGAATTCTACTTTCAGTGATTCCATTTAATTGAGCTAATTTCTAATGCAATAACATCAGACAACTTCTAAGTCACTCAACTTACCCAGCTACTGAACAGTTTTCAATAACTTATTTTTATTTTTGAGTAACAGCAGAGCTATCTAACTATTTTTTATTTCTGGTGTGATGGTATTTTCATGTAAATCCACAAACTATTGCAAAATGATTACAAAAATCTTCTGGAAAGTGAAATCAATGTTTCTATCAAACACATAACAATTTTTCATTAAATTGCATAGGTATTTCTTCATATTGCTTTTCATTTTCACTAATGCAGCCTAGCATGGCAAATATAGTTGTAATGACTTTTATATTTGTCTAAAATTACTAGATATTGTAGCAAATGCATGGATAATTCACCTAGATTTATTACATTTTGCTATCCTTTAAAGACAGCAGTGACTTTTCTGAAACAGCATATGCTCCTGTGCGAAGGCAACTCTACAGATATAGTACATTTGGAATTATGCTTTGGTGTTTAAGTGGTCAGAGAAAATTTTCATATGCCAATAAATGTTGATTTAAAATTTGATACTCATCTTAAAAGTTTTAGGTCGCTGTTGCACCTTTAAGGCACTGACCCATACTGAGGGAGAGGCCAGATACCAGCATCAGGCAATAAGCAATGTCTGGTTCCACTTTCGGATTCAGGGAGAGCAGGATCAATGCCGTTCCCTCCAATTTACGTGCCAGCTGATTTTACTAAAACTGTTAAGGAAGATGTGATAATTGTCCCTTCTCTTTGTGTGGGTTTATTTTATTTTATTTTATTTTTGGTTGATTACCATTATTAGTGGCCCTAAAAGGGGAGGAAAGGGTGTAGCAATCAAACCAGGAAACTGAATCTGGACTCAGTTTTTGATTTTGCTTCTGTTGCAGACCCTGCTATATGAATTTGAGAGTAAAAAAACAACAACAACAACAACAACAACAACAACTAGCAGTAGCACCTACCTCTGTTTTCAGCACTTTTTATCAGCAGATCTCAAAGCACCTTACAAAGGAGGTCAGTAGAATGGGGCTTAAACTCTCTGTGCCTCTGTTCTCTCATCTGTAAAATGGAACTGAATAATACAGTACCTAATTCACTGGGGTGTTGTCAAGTTTAAAGAACTCCTAAAACGCCTCCCCTTTTCCTTGCTACCTATGCATTTTTATTGCATATGTGAATGTAAGTTCACACATCATAGACTTTTCCACAGTTTATGCAGGTGTCTGAGCAGAAAATGGGAAGGCACAGGTGCATGGCTGAAGCACAGCTGTAATTTCCCACATATATCTGATCAGCACAATTTAAAATTTCGATTTACAAATACAGCATATAATGACAAGTCTAGTTCACAATCCCAACAAATCGCAGTCACAAATTGAAACCAGATTACCATGCGACACTAAGCTATTTCAATTACAGCTAGAAATCAATGCCTGTGGTCATTCCACTTTCCTGACAGACAGTTCCTCACTCACACTGCATTATGAACAGAAGGAAGCAGCTCATATTGGAAATGCCCAATAGGTGATTATGTGACCAACTTAGTCAAATAGGAGATAACATTAAGGCTCCTTTTTTCCATTCTTTTGGGGGGATATTGTTAGTTCTCATAAATGTACTACACTTTGATCCAGTGCAAAATAATCATAATAAAACTTAAAAGCATGAAAAGAGCCCCGTTGTCAGGTCCACAGTCATGACTGGCTTGGACTCAGAGCATCTAAAGATCACCTAAAGCTCTTGGACAATCACTCTGATCTATGACTATGGTCGATGTTTAAAATCCTCTGGCAAAATGGAACTCTCAGTCAGGAGAGTAAAGGTCATCTGTGGCAGAGACAGAACTTCTCTGGGCATGATTCGAGGCTGTGCAATGAACTCTCCTGGGAACCCCTCCTCACTTTCTGTTCCACAAGCAAGGTGCATTTTTTTAACCTTAGTGGTATTTTTTTTAACATAAACACACAGCAAAAGATATATTTATATGAAGAAACTCTCTACCCAAACAAGACACTATGGAAGGTATTCAGATACTAGTGATGAATGCAATATGAAAACCTGTATAGAATAGAATTTCAGGTTTCACTATAATTTCAAAAAGCAAGCCATGTTCCTTAACAGACAGAAAATCTGCATTAAATTCATAGACTATTAGAGCTGGAAGGGACCTCATGAAGTCATTTAGTCCAACCCCCTGCTAAAAGCAGGACTACTTACACTAAATCATCCCAGCCAGGGTTTGTCTAACCAGGCCTTAAAAGTTTCCAAAGATAGAGATTCCACCACCTTCTTAGGTAACCCGTCACAGTGCTTCACCATCCTCCTAGTGAGAAAGCTTTTCCTAACAACCAATCTAGACCTCCCCTGCTGTGACTTGAAACCATTGCTCCTTGTTCCATCCTCTGTCACCAGTGAGAATAGCCTAGCTCGCTCCTCTTTGAAGCACCCCGTCAAGTAGCTGAAGGTTGCTATCAAATCCCCCCCTCAGTCTTCTCTTCTGTGGACTAAATAAGCCTAGGTCCTTCAGTCGCTCCTTGTAACTCATATGCCCCAGCCCCTTAATCAATTTTCTTGCCCTCCGCTGGACTCTTTCTAATTTGTCCACATCCTTTCTCTGCTGGGTAGCCAAAAACTGGACACACTATTCCAGATGCAGACTCGCCAGTGCCGAATAGAGGGAAATAATCACATCCCCCCACCAGTTTTCAATGCTTCTACTGATCCAGCCCAACATGCCATTCTTCCTGTGTTAACACTGGATGCAGTTAAGAAGTCACTCTAATCCACGAACCTAGCATTCAGCCTTTCCCCCTTTCATCTTCTGTGGAATTCTCTGGAAAAGCCCCAGTTATGCCAAAGGATCCTTTCACTCTTCAACAATATGTAACAAAAGCAGCAGAGGAGAGTTTCAGTTCTGCCAGTTCAACATCCCCTGCTATCTTCGCATAATAACTATCAGTCTACTCTCCTTTGCTGAAAGGTAACACATCTTCAGCGTCATTCATAACTATTAGGCTACCTCCTTTTCTTTTGAGAGTATCTAACTAGTCCTACTGTACAACTGGTGCCATCATGCCACTTCAGTTGGCCTTCAGAGTTGGCATCAACCTTACCATCTGTCTCTTCTTCCCTTACTCTTCCATTTTTCTCGCAACTAATCTTCATTTCCTCTATTCTTCCACACTTTCACTCTAGTTCTTTTCCCTGCCACTTTCTTGTGTCCTGCCAACTCCCTACAGTTTCTTTACTCAAACTTCCTTACTTCAGACATACAAAAGTAATAAAACTCACAAAACTACAATTACAATTAATTTTGACTTATAAAACATTTGTAAAGGGACTACCAAGATATGCACAAATATACCTATATCTAAAGGTATCCACATCATCCTATTGTTATAGTCATATTCCCTCCCTTTCCCCAAGCCATTACCACCATTTGTTATCATTTGTTGTGTCACGTCAGAACATGGGCTCTGATCCAGGACCACTTAAGCATGTGTTTAGTTTTACTGATGCATGTAGTCCTGTGCTCTGAGTGAGATTATCCACGAGTACAATTAAGCATGTGTGTAAATGCTTGTGGGATCAGGGCATTAGATATAACATCTTCGGGGCAAGGTACTCTGTCCTTTTCTTATCTGTAAAGCATGACATAAGAGTATAGTGCTGTATCAATAATTATTAAGGTTTTCAACTCTCTTTGTTTTTTAAAGTGAAAGTGATGTGACAGTGAGTAGTTTTGACTCACATTTACCCTGGACTTTTAATTTCTCCAAGCAAACCCTGCAATGTGAAAGCAAAATAAAATAAAAATAAAAATGATCTGTCAAACCAGAGTTTTGCACATCTCTTTTGACTGAGTCCCTTGTCCCTAAGTTGAAAGGCTAATACATCAGCCCAATGCATCAGCCATCCTCAGGAAATTACTCTAAAATATCTGAGTAATTTTTTGCACAGAAATGCGCACAACCATTTCACATTTTTTCAAAAGGATTTAACTTCTCAGCAAATCACATTGTTATGTTGTGTTATGATGCATGATGTGTTCATAATGATGTGACATGTCTAAATGACAAAACCCTGGCTCCCTACCAAAATGTAAAGCAGTTTATATACCCCCCCACACACACAGGAAAAAAACATTATCAGTTCATCTAGCAAATTTCCCAGCTAGAAAATGGCAGCGAACCAATGTAATACAAAGTATTACCCAAGTCTGCGATAACCAGAAAACAAAGAAGTTCATGGGATTTAGAAGCAAGAGATGATTTTCATAAAACTGTACACAATCCCACACAATCAAGCTATAGGCACACAGCATAAACACCCAAACTGTTAGCTAAACATCATACTTGCAAGCTTTGGCAATAGGACCTAGTAATATCATTTCCAAAAAGCAATATCACTTTTGAAAGGCAGAATACTCCTTCTAAAATTAGGCTCAAATAGAATATTAACTATTAGTAGCAAGGGGGTATTGCCTAGCCTCTCTACAGTTTGAAGCTAACTATTATGAAATAATATGGTCATTAACCCTGACATGGCCACACTGCTTGTAGCTGCAAAAACTAAAAAAAGTAACCAAAACCATTTTAATTAAATATTCTCCTTATTTTGCAAGGGGAAGTGAGAGATTATTCCAGAGAAATATCACCTTTGCTGTTTCTTTGTCCTTCACTGCCTGATAGGATTATTAATTTTGTTTTAATTTAACACAAGCAATAAGTACAAAACAGCTTTTGGTTCAAATACTGTGCCTGTAGAAATTTTCATCACTTCCTTGTATTTTCCAGGGTGGGGAGGAAAGAAAAGAAAAAAAAAAGATTCTGTTGCTTAGCTTGCTGTCATCTGAATTTTTTTGCATTATATAAGTTCTTACATAACACTCACCCTTATAATATATATGAGCACCATCCCAATAGTGCATTAAGCCATGTGACTCTTGTTCTTGTTTTAAATGTGCATGCTACTATATAAAAACAAAGAAGGAGCCGTTGCTTCTGAATGTCTAACATAAGGCCAAAGAAGTGTGCATTGGACATGGAGCAAAGCATGGCATGATTTGTGATGGTCCTTAGCTCTTGTTAGAGATTATTCCACAGTCTCAGACTGACACTCAGGAAAGCTCTGTGAGCTGTACAGATGAGCTTTACCCTTATGGCTGAAAGTTACACTGACTACACCTACACTACAGGGATTTTTTAAGTCTTAATCAATCAATCAATCAATCAATTCATAGGGCTGGAAGGGACCTCATGAGATCATCAAGTCCAACCCCCTGGGAATTGAACCCAGGACCTTCTGCATGTTACGCAGAGTCAACTTAATAAGGTTGACTTAAAGTTGACTTTATTAAGTCAGCTTAGAAAGTCTCCATTTATTTAAGCCGACTTTATAAAGTCAAAGTTGACTTTAAATGGGTCCCCCTGGCTTAATTCGACTTTATAAAGTTGACTTCAATGGCCAAATTTTGTTAAGTCAGCTTTATAAAGTTGACTTAACCCTTAAAGTCGACTTCAAGAGTGAGAGCTATTAAGTCAGCTTAAGCAAGTGTTTAACTCGACTTAATAAACTCCAAATGTGGCCACGGATTAGCTTAAGTCAACTTAAGCCTCCAGTGTAGACATAGCCACTGTACTTAAAGGGACGAATTGTTGAGCATGGTCTTCATCCTGGAACTTTAACTTGGTCTTTTAGATATCCTGAGGCCAAGCTCTTGAGTGTATTGATGATAAGGATTGAGGCCTTGAACTTGATTTGCAGTTTTCTGAGAAGCCAATGAAGAGGGCAGAGGATAGGTAGCCAGTATTCCTGAGGACACACATTTGTGGTATTCTGTACTAGTTGCAGTTTCCACAAGGACCTTCTGCCATCTGAATACCGTTAAATTCCAGGAAAAATCATTAACTCATTACTGTACTAAAAACGATAAAATGCCATAGGTAAAACTGACAACAGTCTCTATTAGTAGAAGGCACCAGAAAAGGGTTGGAGCCACCAGAAAGTAAGAGAATTCTTTTTAGGTCATAACTGAAAAACTTGTCAGTGCTACCTGGAGGGTGTGGCCCAGTGGGATCCAATTAGGCAGAAAGATAGCCAGAGCAGCTGTGGGATTGTCAACTGCTCTTGGTGCAACCTCTCTAGTGGTCCCAGCTTTCTCCTAACTGGTCCCCTTCAGTTAACATACAATTAGACCAATCTATAACCTCTTAACTTAAACTGAATCTTCAACCCTTAATTTCCAGGGCTTGCAGTCTCCTTTTGTCTCCCTGTCAGTTTCTCAGAGATAGCTTAACACAGGTCTGTTGTCCCTTCACTATTGCAGGACTTTCTGTATCCCTATCCTTCTCTATTCTCACCACTTCATAGCTGAGCTTATTTTCTTTATTGTTCACAGATATGGGTGCATGTCTCTACCATAGGCAGTTCTGGCAGAATCTGTAATATCCATTAAGTCTATGGAAGAAATCATATCGCTCTTTTTCATTTACTTTTGTGTCTGGGACATTTTCCTTTTAAGCTAGGAGGTAAATAGCTTGGGGTTCTTAAAGAGAACAGGCTCCTGACTATTTCTTCTGGTTGTCTTCCTCAGGCTCCTGCATCAAAGGAAGCTTCTGAGAGAATTCAGGGAAATCTGACCAGTCTCAGTCTAATATCATGTGTACAGATATCTAGAGACATGCATACATCTGATTACCATCAATGGTCAATTTTATCAGCGTGTTGGGATACTAAAAGATATTTCCATGGACATACTTAATATGGATTTCCTCCTTCATGAGTTTCCCTACAATCCCCTCCAACTGCTCCAGATGAACGTCAAGTTATACCCAAGAGCTATGAAAGCCAATGTTTTTTGACCATTCACCTCTACCATCTTCATACGTTTCTCTTGGTTTTGTTACTGTATAGACAAGAGGCTGGTGGGTCATAGACTCAGATTCTGAGGTCAGAAGGGACCAATATGATAATTTAGTCTGATCTTCTGCCCAGTACAGGCCACAAAACCTCACCCACCCACTCCTGTAATAAAACTCTAACCTATGACTGAGTTATTAAAGTCCTCAAATCATGATTTAAAGACTTTATAGTACAGAAAACACACTAGCAAGTGAGCCATGCCCTGTGTTACAGAGGAAGGCAACCCCCATCCCCAGAGGGTCATATAGTCATAGGCCTGCTATCCTGTGGAGCTCTTACCCATAAGAGGGCTGTCTGTCATTCAGCCACCAGTCATTCTGGCTGACTGTGTTCTCTTAGAGTTTAGCTCACATGGGCTATTTCTATCCTTGGATACTTGGTCTCCTTCTTTCTCCAGTGAATACAAAGTAGAGGTCACAGCTATGGGTTAGGCTCAGTTAGACAACACCCTGGCTGGGATGATTTAGTAGGAGTGGTACTGCTTTTAGCAGTGGGTTGGACTAGATGACCTCATGAGGTCCCTTCTAACCCTATGATTCTAGGTCCATGGCTTGAATGGCCGTACAGTTCTTCATGTGGTAAGTAGCATCAGCTAGGGCTACTGGTCACTGTCAGCAAACCCAATCTTGGCCCATGGATGGAAGATTATGTTCAAACTGCTCCATAATTATGAGTTCTGTTATTTGGGATCCCATTTGATACTTTAACCCACACCCGCGTAAATTCTTAAGCCTTTGGGTGATTGTTTCATGGAGGAAGGGTAGCATTTGTGATGGAAGTGCTGATCATAAGTTTCTCCACTAGACCTAACTGATCCAATATAACTGCCTTCGCTTGCTCATAAGTCTGGGCTGCAGTATTGTTAAGTCCTTAATATGCTGCCAGTCAGCTGAGCAAACCAAAATGTCCACTAGACTGAAGACCATTGAGAGGCCATGGCCATTCTTTCAAAAGTTACTAAGAGTAACTCCAGGTCACCATCTGTTATCATCTTGAAGAGCAACAGGGTTTGTGGCAGTTCCATGAATTATGTGAGATGCATTCCCTAGAGGGGTAGGACCTTGATGAGTAGCAGCCGGTACTGATTCCAACATCTGTTGTAATAACTGTCACTGGTGTGATGCCATCTGTTGGAACTGTTGTTTCCATCTCTGTGGCTATTGTACTTGTGAGTCAGCCAGCCATTGCAGGAGCTGATTTACTTCCATAGCTCTCTTTTTTAAAATAATATTTATACATACAAAATAATTATTTATGTGTGTGTGTGTAAAATCTCTTCCCCACCTAGACTTTCCTTTGCTGCAGAGACAGTCCAAGTCCATCCCACTTCTATTACCATGTCAATTGCCCTTGGAGCAGGCTCTTAAGGGATCCTAGTTTTTCTCCTAACTGCTCCCCTTAAAGTTGCCTACAATTACAACAGACTACAACTCTTGAGTTGAGACTGTCAGCCCTTAAATTCTAACACCTGTAGTCTCCTTTTGTCTCTTTTTATTTCCCTGTCTGTTTCTCTAAAGCAGCCTGGTGTGGGGCTTTTCTCACTTTAGAATCTCAGACTTTCTGCCTTCCTTTCCTTCTCTGTTCTTTTTCCTGTACATCTGGGCTTGTTTCCTTTATTGGTCATAGCTGTGAGTGTCTGTCTCCATGACTTACAGTTCTGGCAGTTGCATGGGGATGTGGTCAGTCTCACTGCATGTAAGCAGGAAAGACACTCCTCTCCCTTCTGTCTATGCTCAGCATGGAGCTTTGGAAACCCCATTACAGATACGCATTATCTCAACATGTCCACCCAGCAGACTGGACTGACTAAGGTGCCCCAATCATAATCTAAAGATTATCCCACTCTCAGTGGACTATCCAAGGGAGAAGAACAATAGTACGACCAACTGCTCACCATATCACCTCTAATGGGGTACAGAGAGCAGAGTGACTCTCTTTCTGATGCTTCAGAGAATCTAGCCCCATGTGTTTAAGACCATTTTACCACAATTGGTTATAAGTTTAACAGGTTCTCTACACTGAGGTGGATAAAGAAGTTGGTGGCCATATCCAAACACACTCATATAAAGAGATGCTTTTGGGCTCAGAAAATATACTACCTACTTTTAATATGGATCATGTTGTGATTTATTTCCTGAATCACTCACACAGCCCTAATTCTAACAGAATACTCAGAATAGTTTTATACTAATAACAGCTCTGTTGAGACTCTTGAAATTGTAATATATTAAAGAACCATCAGCCTAACAGAAGAACATGTAATTTTATGTTCATTACTTCTTGGTTCCTGGCTATACAATTTGGATGGTTGCACCTCAATTAAAAGTTGAATCAAAGTTAATATAATTTAAATAAAAACTTCAATAAAAAGTTAAAGTTCTGTCCTTAATAGCATTAATACCCTCTAATGACCGCTACAGTCATTACCACTAGATAACTGACCTTCTTGAACTTCTCTTCACATGGAAACCTTTCTTCCAACACAGTCAATTATTTAGTGGTAATGAGTGAGCTGTAAGAGATTATTGTTTAAGCAAGTAGCTTGAAACACTGCTTTTTCTTTGTTATCTCTGTTCTTCAACAAATGTTACATTTTTTCTATTATAGGTTTTTCAGTTCCTAAGAGAGAAAGCTGATGGCTTTTCTTTCCACTGCAGAAGTTCACCATATAATTGGCAAAACTTGAGATATAATTAAAATTATGAAAATTAAGGTACCATGATACTGAACTTGTGAACAACAATTGCTGCCCTGCGACACATGGCAATCTCTACAGTTCGTAGGGCAGAAATGAGGGATTTAAAGGAATAATAATATGAATGAAGAGGAAAGAAAGAAGGGGGAAATTCGTGAGTCCAAGAAGATACCAGATTGACTGAAAAGACATGAGGTGAAAGGAGAAAAATAATTCAGGGTAAGAACATTGAAAAAAGACAAAGAGTGAAAAAAAAAATAAAAGGAAAGATGGAATAAAAGTGTGGAAAAAAGAAAGAACAGGAAGCAATGAAGATATAATAAATTAAATTTGAGTGGTCAGAATTAATTTTGATTAAAATAAAAATTTGATAGGAGCCTGAAAGTTCTGTAAAAATTGCTAATATTCAAGAAGTGTGAGAATTACTTGTTTATTATTCTGAACATGGGTTTCAGACAAGAATTCTTTAATTCTAAACCCAGCTGTGCTGATGATTCCTTCTATGTCTGAAGGCAAGTCCCGTTACCTCCCTGCCTCCATTTTATGGTCTGTAAAGCAGGAGAAATCACCTCTTTCAGAGGCTGTTATGAAGGTTAGTCAGGTAATGTTTGTACAGTGTTTATAAGATATAAAGCACTATCTAACCTTTAATACTTATTTATCTGCAGTCAGAATTGGGCCTTACTGTTTCCTCCACCAGGAAGACCTTCAAGTGAATGTCTCTGTAGTGCCTCAGAAAGGACCTGAAGATCTTGCAGCACTGTGGGACATGGCTGTTGCAGAGGAAGATCAGACACCTCATGCCTCCATTGGTCAGGGGCATAACTACCTCACAAAATGGGGAGCTCTGTAATCCCAGTGATTTCCTCTGGTCAGTCATTGTGGCAATGCTGCGAGCAGCCATGTGGAGAGAAGCCCTTTCACCCCAAAGCCCCAAATAATATTAACTCTTGTTAACTATACTGGAATGGAGGTAAATCCTAGAAGAGTATGTCCAATATATACCTCAGGTGGGAGAGAAGAAACTGGGGCATGGTGGGCAGGATCTGCCCTTTCTACCCTCATGATCACATGAGGAAGGGAAGGGCATATGCATTGTCTAGAAGAATGCAGCTGTCTAGATGCTAGAACAGGGGCCAGCAACCTTTGCCGACTCCTGTGCCAGTTCTTCCTTCCCAATCCTGAGCTGGTGCCAGCAGCCCCCTCTGCTGAAAAAATGTGGCAGCTGCCTGAAAATTCAGCAGCAGTCACGGCTGGAGTGGGAGTGTTTCCCAGGCATGCCATGGAAAGAAGTTGCCCAGAGTGGCTCATCTTGGTGGGTCCCCAGGCATGCCACCAAAAGAAGCAACAGGAAGATACAATTCCGATAAGGAGAAAGCACAGCAAATATGGAAGGCGCCCACTGTGGCTTAACAGAGAGCTCTGCACTGAGCTGAAGCATAAAAAGGACGCTTACAGGAAGTGGAAGCTAGGACAGATGACTAAGGAGGCATACAAAGACATTGCTCGGGACTGCAGGGATAAAATCAGAAAGGCCAACGGACAAATGGAGCTGCGGCTAGCAAGGGATGTGAAGGATAACAGGAAGGGGTTCTACAAGTATATCAATAACAAGAAGAGGATCAGGGATGGTGTAGGTCCCTTACTGAATGGGGCAGGCATCCTCGTGACAGAGGATGAGGAAAAAGCTGAAGTGCTCAATGCTTTTTTTACTTCAGTTTTCACAAGCAGGGTCAGCTCCCAGCCCACTACACTAGGTACGGGGGACTGGGGAAAGAAGAGAGGCCCTTGGTGACAGAAGGTCAGGTTAGGGACTGCTTAAAGAAACTAGATGTGCACAAGTCCATGGGGCCAGATGAACTGCATCCGAGGGTGCTGAGGGAGCTGGCTGATGAGATAGCAGTACCATTGGCCATTATCTATGAAAACTCGTGGCGAACAGGGGAGGTGCCAGAGAACTGGAAAAAAGCAAATATAGTACCTATCTTCAAGAAAGGCAAAAAGGAGGATCCAGGGAATTACAGACCTGTCAGCCTCACCTCAATCCCTGGAAAAATCATGGAGCAGCTTCTCAAAGAATCCATCCTGAAACACTTGGAGGAAAATAGAGTAATCAGGAACAGTCAGCATGGATTCACCAAGAGTAAATCATGCCTGACCAACCTCATCGCCTTCTATGATGAGATGACTGGATTTGTGGATCGGGAAGAGCCGTTGATGTGATATACCTTGACTTTAGCAAGGCTTTTGATACAGTTTCCCACAGCATTCTCATTGGCAAATTAAGGAAGTATGGGTTAGATGCATGGACTGTAAGGTGGATAGAAAACTGGCTAGAACAACGGTTTCAGCGTGTAGGAATCAATGGCTCCATGTCAAGTTGGCAAGCAGTAACAAGTGGTGTGCCCCAGGGGTCGGTCCTGGGGCCAGTTCTGTTCAATGTTTTCATTAATGATCTGGATGATGGGATAGATTGCACACTTAGTAAGTTTGCAGATGATACCAAACTGGGGGGAACGGTAGACACCCTAGAAGGCAGGGACAGGATTCAGGGAGACCTAGACAAATTGGAGCAGTGGGCCAAGAGGAATCTCATGAGGTTCAACAAGGACAAGTGTAAAATCTTGCACTTGGGACGAAAAAACCCCATGTACTGCTACAGGCTGGGGAGTGATCAGCTAAATAGCAGCACTGGAGAAAAGGACCTGGGAGTCATGGTGGATGGGAAGCTGGATATGAGTCAGCAGTGTGCTCTTGCTGCCAAAAAGGCCAATGGCATACTGGGCTGCATCAGAAGAAGTGTTGCCAGCAGATCGAGGGATGTGATCATTCCCCTCTATTCTGCACTAGTGAGGCCACATCTGGAATACTGTGTCCAGTTTTGGGCTCCCCACTACAAAAAGGACATGGACAAATTAGAGTCCAGAGGAGGGCAACCAAAATGATCAAAGGGCTGGAGCACAAGCCCTATGAAGAAAGACTGAAGGAACTAGGCTTATTTAGCCTGCAGAAGAGAAGATTGAGGGGGGATTTGATAGCAACCTTCAACTACTTGAAGGGTTGCTCCAAGGAGGAGGGAGCTCGACAGTTCTCGGTAGTAACAGAGGGCAGAACGAGAAGCAATGGTTTCAAGTTACAGCTGGGGCGGTCCAGGCTGGATATTAGGAAAAACTTCCTTACTAGGTGAGTGGTGAAGCATTGGAATAAGCTGCCTAGGGAGGTGGTGGAATCTCCATTTCTGGAGGTGTTCAAGTCCCAGCTGGACAAAACACTGACTGGGATGATCTAATGGGAGTGGTCCTGCTTTTTTTGGCAGGGGGTTGGACTAGATGACCTCGTGGGGTCCCTTCCAACCCTATGATTCTATGATTCTATGAACTCCTTTCAGGAGCTCCCAGGCATCCTACAGAAAAAAGCTGTCTGGAGTGGCTCCTTTGGGGAGCATCACATACAGAGAGAAGCCACTCCAGGTAGCTTTTTTCTGTGTCACATGGAGGCATAGGCATGGGGGGACCCCCTGTTTCTCAGCTGCACCTGAAGGCAGCCATCCAGAGTGGCATTCTGTGGCAGGAGTGGCAATTTCCGTGGTACTGCAGAAGATGCCACGTGTGCCGGGGATTGCCTACCCCTGTTACAGGAAATTCTCTGATGCCTGCATACTGAACATGCATTCATCAACTGTGGAATAAGTACACAGACTAGCACTTGAAGAAGTTTAGCTCATCTTTGTTATCTCTATTCTTCAACAATTTTTACATGTTGTCATTTGTTTCATTTGCTCATTAGCTCATCTGAGGACAGTGACAATTAAGAAAAGCAAGGAGTCTTGTCCTTGTGGCACTTAAAGACTAACAGATTTATTTATTTTATGAGCTTTAATGGGAATTAAGAAAAGAACTTATAGATACCTGCTTCCAGAGTCCTATAACTCTGGAGACAAATTACCTCCTTTGTGAGAAGCCTATTTTGGTATAAACCTATAATAAGGACTATTAATTCAACACTATGATTCAGCATATCGGAAACAGAACCCCACAACCTGAAATATTATTTCAGTGAATTAAAAGTTGTTTGCTCATTTAAGAACAGGAATTTTTTTCTATTCTTCTAAAGAACTACTCCCCAAAATCTTGAAAACATATCAGTAAGCATAAGATATCCTATTGCTAGTAAAGCTGCTATTTAGCTAACAACATAGAGGACGGTTCCTTCACATGATTTATCTAAGTAAATTGCATATTGTCTTCTAAAGCTTTCGGTTCTTCCAACCTGCATATTGGTTGGGTTGATTAAGGTTTATTTCATGTACTGACCAGTTAGTGCAATAAGTCAACATGCAATTCAAAATAACTTGCAACTGTGCCTCCAGACCAAATTGATCATAGTACACCTACCATCCCAAATGATTTAAGCTGGCTTTTTTTTCTAATGAGAAAGTTGAAGGAGAGGTGTTATATTCCATGTTGGAAAATACTACAGCTAAGATTTCTGTAGATAAAACCCTGTCAATTAAACAGTTTGCTACACTGAAAGAAAATGGAGGAGGAAGGGGTTTTTGTTGTGTTTTTTTGCTTTTTGTTTTATTATTTGTATAAAATATATTGTTCTTCCAGGCTGTACTGAAATAGTTTCTATTTAATTGCAGACAAATCCTAAGAAGGTTACAGCAGTGAAACATTAAAATTCTAAGGGCAACTAATAACATTAAAACTTTATAGCCCCAGATAGAATAATTTAGACAAAAACAACATGAACATATGTTTTGTGTAATAATAACAAACATTTATAGCTGTCAAGAGAGAAAAACACAGGTTTATGCACACCTTAATGGCGTGCATGGGTGAGCATGAGTATATTTAAAACATAATATATTACAAAATTGACAGCAGGCATGACTCTTCTGGGTACTATGTTAAATCAATGAATAAATTACCAAAAGTGTGCTGTGGCTGTTTGGATGTGTAATTGAGCTTAACGTATGTAGTGCTATTTCAAAAGAAACTGTTCAAGGAGTTTCTAGACCAATCCACTATGCATCTTTACTAAGCTGTTTACAAATAGCAATAAATGAAACTGTCTCACAGTAGGAAGGAAGTTTAGTTATACACATTACATAAATGGAAGAAAAGTTAATTTTAATATGCTTTTCAAGAATTAAAAACAAACTTATATTAATATTGCCAGGATCCACTGAATTGGAAACCAGCATTTTCATATTCAGTTTTACATGTATTTTAAATTAGTTGCTACTCTACATTCTGAAGTCCTTATAACAATATAAATTAGGAGTAACTCTACTGAAGTAAATTGAATTTCAGCCTTTAGTACCTACACAAGATCAGAATTTGGCCCTAAATTAAATAATTAGGTAAAAAAAATCAGCATTAAATAGTATCCATTTACTTTCTCTGTATTTTGGATAGTGGATGAACACTATATTTTTCAAACATTAGTAGCAAATTATAAACATGAAAATTATGTTCACCTATTTTGTCCAACTATTTAACTTTCAAACAACAACAGCCTAGGGGAAAACAAATCCATAAATGTGATATATAGAATAAAATAACTGTACAACTATTTCCATTTCTAATTACAGTGCCATTCATCTTACTTAGAACACAGACATTTTATGAAAAGGGAAAGAAGGCTTGTTTTATTATATTTGCCTATCTATTTTTCTGGCTTGATGTTTCCTTAGTTACTGTGAAATGTGTATTTTGTGGATGTCTAATGTTGCAGACAGGACTTAGGAACAGTGTCCTCAATAGAGATTATCCATGCAGTCTCTGAAAGGGCAGAACAGACAGTCAAACCCCTCCTCTATCCTCTGTCTCACTTTTTTAACTAAAAAACCAAAGTAGTCCTGTGGAACTTATAAAGACTAACAAGTTTATAAAGGCTTAAGCTTCTGTGGGATAACACACTTCCTCAGATCATATCTTTATCATAGCATTTCAGAATACATTCTGGAATATGATGTCACATCTTATTTAACAAGTTGTGTGGCACTTTAACACTAACAATTTTATTTTTTGCATGAGCTTTCGTGGGAGAAGATCCCACTTCCTCAGATGCTTCGAAGATGGGTGAACTTACAGAAAGGAATGAAACTAAATGCAAGGGGGTATAAAACATAGGATCAGGTCATACAGTAACAGCAAACCAGAGCAGTTTTCAGGCTCAAACCATGGGAAGCAGAAGTCAAATTACCCTTTGTAATGGGAAAAGAACCCATAGTCCCACTATGGATGTAGAAGCTCTTTACACCTACATCCCACGCAAGGATGGATTACAAGCTATTAGAAGAACCATCCCAGATGATGCCACAATGCAGCTTGTGACTGAACTTTGCAACTTTGTACTCACCCACAACCACTTCAGATTTGAGGATCATTTATATCTCCAAATCAGTGGCACTGCTATGGGCACCCGCATGGCCCCACAATATGCCAACTTCTTTATGGGCGACTTAGAACAATATTTCCTCATATCTCATCCCAAAAACACCTCTTCTTTACCTGCGCTACATTGATGACATCTTTATCATCTGGACACATGACAGGGATGCTCTTGAAGATTTTCACAGAGATTTCAATAATTTCCACGACACCATCAAATTGAGCCTGGAACACTCCACACAGGAGATCCACTTTCTTGACACTACAGTACAAATCAGGGATAGACGCATCACCACCATCCTATACCGAAAACCTGCTAATCGGTATAGTTACCTACATCCTTCGAGCTTCCATCCTAAACACACCATACAATCCATTGTCTACAGCCAAGCCCTAAGATATAACCGCATCTGCTCTGATCCCTCAGACAGAGACAGACATCTTGAGGATCTCTATCAAGCATTCTTGAAACTACAGTACCCACCTGGGGAAGTAAGAAAACAAATTGACAGAGCTAGACGGGTTCCCCGAAGTCACCTACTACAGGAGAGACCCAAGAAAGAATGCAACAGAACGCCACTAGCCACCACATACAACCCTGAAGTCAGACCTCTGCAACAGATCATTAAGGACCTACAGCCTATCCTAAAAGATGATCCCCCTCTCTCTCAAGCATTAGGAGACAGACCACTCCTTGCTTATAGGCAGCCCCCTAATCTTAAACAGATTCTCACCAGCAACTACAGATCTAACAACAGAAACACTGAAGCAGGCACACACCCCTGCAACAAACCACTCTGCCAAGTCTGCCCACATATCTGCACAACAGATACCATCATAGGTCCTAATCAAGCCTGCTACTCCATCAAAGGCTCATTTACCTGCTCATTTACTAATGTGGTCTATGCCATCATGTGCAAGAAATGCCCCAACACCTTATATATTGGACAAACAGGAAGATTGCTGCATAAGAGGCTGAATGAGCACAGAGCTGATATCAGAAATCAAAGAACAAAGAAACCAGTTGCTGAGCACTTCCATCTTCCCAATCACTCGATGACTGATTTGTTAACGACTGTCGTTAGAGATGTACCTGGGACATCAAGACTTCAAAGAGAAACAGCTGAACTCGAATTAATATGCAAGCTAAATTCTGTGAAAGCAGGCCTTAATGGAGACTATGGGTTCTTTTCCCATTACAAAGGGTAATTTGACTTCAGGCTTCCCCTGGTTTGAGCCTGAAAACTGCTCTGATTTTCTGTTACTGTATGACCTGATCCCATGTTTTACACCCCCTTACATTTAGTTTCATTCCTTTCTGTAAGTGCACCCATCTTTGAAGCATCTGAGGAAGCGGGATCTTCTCCCATGAAAGCTCATGCAAAAAATAAATCTGTTAGTCTTAAAGTGCCACACAACTCCTTGTTTTTTTTACTGAACTAGACTAACACGGCTATCCCTTTGGAAATTAACATCTTATTTATACTGAACACCATGGTATTTTCTCTCTCCTCCTAATTTCTACTTTTTCATCAGTTAAAACTGCATTTCATAGGGAATTTCTGCCAGCACCAACTACAATCATGATGTTCTTAGACCTCAAACTCAGTGATCAACTTTTTCTTCTGTACTAAATGTGTAACTCATTTCTAACACTGGTATAAAGAAGAAAAGCATGATAAAGAAGTGAAGTGCCCATGTCCAGATGAGCTGTTCCAACTCTCTAGCCAGACAATGGTTCATAAAGTGTTCTATGGGGCTAATATAAAAGAACTTTGCATGCCACCTGTCTCCTGGCCAGAAATTCCATTTTAAATTTAATACTACTTTAGATTAACTGTCATTAATGTTAATAGCTTCATATGGGATGTCGCTAAACATACAGCTACTGCATTTACTTTTCTATAGTGGCATCCAGAAGTATAACCAATATTTTTTGAATTTCTGTATGCAGTGGATGATCTGCTATCAACAACTATCTCTCATAGTAACTCTGACTTCTATACAATACCATATAAGTATCATAGATAAGAAGTAGTTGCAGTTAAGAAACAGAAAATACTGCAGCAAAGTGTTAGTAAAAGGGCTGAAGAATAACTAAACAAATGCCAGGATGACAAAAGAAATACTGGCCCCAGGTAATTAAAAATAGTAGACACATGCACATATTCCACCATACACTCACTTTTTCCTCTTTCAGTGTGTAATTCTGTGCTTCACAAAGTATATTAATAAAAGGATGCCTATTTTCCCCATCATTTGTACACATGTAATTGTAAACTCACTCCACACATGATGCTCATTTAGCACCTAATCAATTCCAAATAGGTTATACCAGAACACTATCAAAATCTGTGCCACTGCTCCCATCCCAAAGTGCACTATCAACTTATCGTGGTACTAGACTTTTACTTTTGAGTCACATAGACAACTCAGGATGTCCAAAGAGATTTTGCCATCAAATAGTTTTACCTGATTTCCCTTTTATGACCACCTTAGGGGAGAATAGTTAGATATCATGTCTACTGCTGAGAACTGAAAGATTCAACAAATTAATAAATCCATGCCATAAAATGTTGTTCTGAAAGACTAAAATAAGAACTAAATTGGAAAAAAGCAAAAATGCTACCCAATCAGACAGAACATAAAAGCAATTAAAATATCTTCAAAAAAGAATTAGATGCAGAACATAAAATTTACCTTTATCTAATAATATCTTTGTTCACATCAGTGTTCCTTTTCCTCTCCATTAGACATTTAATCATTCTTAGTTATCAACCATAACAAAAAAATTGTAAATACTGAACTGCTAATTAAACACAGTAATATTTATAAAGTTTTAGTTTATTCTGCAGGTCTGAACACTCAATTTAATGCACAACTACAACAAAAGTAAAGATTCTAAGATCAGCACAGTGCTGTCAGTCACCGTTCAATGAAATAAAGAAATGCTTTATTTTCAGTACAGCAATATTATTTCAATGAAATAAAAGAGACAAAATGCTTGTAACACAAGCACAAATCTTCATGGATGACAACTGGCAATGGGATCCATAAAAAGAGGCAATTTGAAAAGTACAGGAGTCTAACGAGACTGTCAAAAGAGGGAGGCTACTCTTATGTTTTTAACAGGATTTCTACAAGATAAATCTGTGCTTAAAACACTATGGAATACACTGCAGTCCGGCTCCAAAAAGAAAAGCATCTCAGTATACGTGGCAAGCTGCAAAGGGGTAGCTGTGTTAGTGTAGTTCAGCAAAACAAACAAGGAGTCCTGTGGCACTTCTAGAGGCAAGCTGGGTTCACTCCACTGAAGTCTTACTCCTGATCTACACTTGCTGCCATTTTTGGCAGCAGTCAAAGGGAAATACTCAAGCTACTTACAATAATTTGCATATTCCCCTCTGACAGTCTAATGCCCATTTACCTATGTGTCTCCACTACACTGAGTCGAAGGGAAATGCCCTCCCTTTGACTCATCACTACTCTTCTTGAGGGGTAGAACTTACTGAATTGAATTCTGGATTGACTGAGTGGGTATTCACTGACTGCTCAATCAACCTGGAAAGATCAAAGTGACATTGGTGAATTTGCTGCCATCAGTGTAGGTTTGGCCTGAGATTGTACTAACAGATTAAATTAGCATGCGAATCATGAGGTAATACTACACTGCTACCATCTATTGTTAGAATAAACAAAATGGGGTAGAGGATAAAAGGAATTAAAGTTAAAAAGAACAACTTGCAGCTCTTACTCCCATATATCTCAGTGATTCAAAATACCTGTCTACTCTAGTGATGGGTGAACTTTAGAACATATGGATAAACATCCAAAAGTTCATTTATTAATTTGAACTTATCTGAACCTTTTTGGTTTGGAAAACACATGGTGAATCTCACAAGAACAGGCTGTCTAACAAGGTTGCCAGTACCTTCTGGTTCTGGCCAGAAATGAACATTGAGATAAGAGTTTCTCTCAATATACTGCTGTGCTGCCCTTTCACCTTTGATCGAAGTGAATCAAAACCATAAGAAGGGGGAGATAGTAAAAAGGAAAAAAAAGCAGAACAGAGTTAACTGAAGTTTTGAAATTCACAGATGATCAGGCAGGTCCTTATTACACACAAACTTATACACAAACTGGTTAGCCCCTCCTTATTATTGTTTGTCTGGAGGTGGGTGGGGGCAGGTGGGCATCCTTGTATTTATTTATTCTTCATTTTCTGCAGAATTTAGACTTTCATTAAAAAAAAGATTGCTCTTTTATCCCTTCTGGCCATGAAGATCTGATTCTGAATGTGCAAGGCCAGTATCTTGCTGAGCTGGCAAAGATAAAGAACGAATGAATGGCTATCTAGGTTGACTCATCTCCATGGGTAAATTTGAAAGTCAATCTCCATAGTTCTGCTTGAAAAATGAACACAGTGAGACCTGGAGGAATGTGTCAGCTGTTCACTAAAGAGAAGTAACCAGCAAATTCACAATGTGATTCCATAAGCCTAAACATCATCAAATACACAGGGCTTAGAATGAATGAACACTATTGGTTGAATTGGTGGCAGCACCGTGGCTGTGCAACTGATGTGCAGCAAGTTTTATCCGTTTCCCCCCTTCATAATGCATAACTGTCTTGGACTTTGTACAGTGGGATACCACATCCAAACCCAATACAGCTGTGAACCATACCCATTCATCTCAGATAAGCATTAACTTGGAGGTATAATGGTGTCAGTTTAAAGGCAGTATTGTTAACTCTTTCACTGCTGATAACTTTAGCTGAATTGTGTAGCTACTTTGGTATTGTGAGAAGAGCTGGATCTGAGTAATACTACTTTTCCTCAGTTCCATCCATGATAGGACTTAGCATAACACCCTTTACTAAAAAGACCACAGACAATAAATATAAATTGGCATCAATAACCTCATGAATAAAGAGTAAGAAAAAGACAAAAGAAACCAAAAATGAAAAGGAGTTGACTAATGTGGTTAGACTACCTCTAGTTTCACCCTTTACTCACCAAGATCAGATTGTATGCACATAACAGGCCAAATCCAGCAATCAGTGAATGAGGTCAGTGAGGTCTGGAGCCCAATAAAAGTGGCAGGAATGGGCTCAGTCCTGCATGTCAAATTATATTACTCTAATATATATGTATTTAGAGTCTCAAAAAAAAGTAAGAAATGGCATTATGATAAAATTTGCCTCTTAAGTACATGTAAAATGCCTTGCATAAATGCTGCAACTTCCTAAGCCACTGAGACACACTTTGGAAAGCCGACTGCAAATGCCTTGCAGTCAGCTTTCCCCTGTGTCTCCTGGGAGCCAGGACTTCCAGCACCAACTTCCAGGAGTGAAGCAGCGAGTTCATACTCACAGCTCAGTGCTCCTGGAACACCAGGCTGACAGTGGCAATTTTGCCGCTGTCAGTATAGACATAGGCAACATCGCCGCCATCATCCCAGCATTCCAGGAGCACTTAGCAGCTGACTGCAAGGGATTTGTGGTTGGCTTTCCTCAGTGTGTCCTGGCGGCTTAGGAAGTTCACTGGCATTTACGCAAGACATTTTACATGCTTTGAGTAAATGCTGGTCAACTGCCGCCGAAAACTCAGTGGAGTGTAGACTAGGGCTAACTGTTTAACTACGGCTGGTTGCTGTCTGCTATTTACAATGCTACACTGGTCGCCAATTAAAGAATAAACATTTTCCAATAGTAACCAGACATATAATATCTGAAAGAGATGCCATATAAAATTATAAAAGCACCTTAAAAATATCAATCATAGCTCAGAATGCTTGATAATTACTTTTGCACGGAAAAGGAAACAAATGTGGCATGTTTTAAATAGCCTTGGGTGGTAAATATAAACAAATATTTTTTAAATGGTAGCCACTGTACATGAGTTTCATATCCTGGTGGCAATAATATCAGTGAAAATATTAGGAGCTAAAGTCTGTGAATTATATAGTAGACAGCTTAACTTAAGAAAATATTACATATAGAGCATGGCTTTAAGAATTGCTTTATTTTTGGGAACTAGTTTAATAGACCATGAAGTGAGGATTCATTTAGATTAAATAGAAAGCTCCAGGATCTCCTGATGTAATTTTAAAAGCTTTGGTTTGTTAAGAAATATTAACATTTTTGATAATATTAAAAAGTATGGAATGCCCAACACATCAGATGGATCCAAGAAAGCTGATGGATAAGCAATGGAATGAATTCCTGTTATTTGAAATTGGGGTGGGTGTTGCTTAATTGAGACTTAAGGGACTCAATTTTATGAAAAATTAAGAAAAGGTATTTTATTTAAATAGTAGTACAAACAAATCTTTACAGGGCCTCAAATAACACAGTTGACCTTTCCAGTCCTAAAGCAAACACTAACTGTTTAGATCTATTTCCTCCTTCTTCATAGGTGGGTTTGATTTAAGCAGAAAACTACCCCTTTTTGCCCATTAAGCCTAATACTCACATCAGTTTTTGGGGAAAGGATTCATTATACATGCAGCAAATCTATCAAGCAGATGCTAACCCTACAGCCTACAACTGTAAGTCCACTTCGCTAGTGAAGTGGTGCTGTGTTAAATTTTAGAAACATATACAAAATATTACCTTTTCATTACTGATTTTTTTCTTGCATTTGTTTCTTTTATTTAACTGAGGAACACTTGCAAATTATAGCAGATGCAGGTGCACGCTAACATTTTTGCACTTCAGTCAACTAAATATTTGCTTTTACAGATACTTTTGAAAGTATAATTAACAAATTTGTACCCACAAATATGGGTATCCACATGTGTTTTTGCATGTCTGCCATTTATTCAAACTGTACGTAGTCAGTATCACTTTACTCCAAACACTATGGGCTCACTTCAACATTTGGGATGATCCGCAGTGGGCGTCCATCACTGATGTGAGGGAAGAAAGCAGAGTGGTTGGGACACTACGCAGCAACCCTACTCAGAGGAGAAACCTGAAATCAGCTAGTGTTTTCAGAAAGAGGCAGGGTCAGATGTGAAAGGACAAAGTCAGACTGGCCAGGAACTGATTTGATTCACAGTATCTCTTGGAAAACCACTGCTAGAGAGACTCCTGTAGAAGCTCCAGCTGAAATGTAAAACTTGCTTCCTATGGGGAGGACAGAAGCAGTACTGCCAGCTGACAACTTGCAGGAATGGAAAACCATTATTACAACATAACTGAATCAAAAGAAATAGATGGGTGCAATATGCATCATTTGAACAAAATCAAGTGTGGAAAGTTTGAAAACTTTCTTTCAATCAAGGGTTACAGTAAGTCATACTTATTCACACTACAGTAACCAATATGATTTCAGATTCTTTAGATACTTTAGCAAAAATCAGTGCATTCAAGATTAAGACAGGAAAAAAGGAAGGTTTTGGTGGTTTCATGATGAAGACGGCTTAAACTATGAACCTTATTCTATGTTCAATAGATCCTTATTACACAATCTTTCTTTAGAAACATAAATCCTGTAGTTACAAGTTTACATCCCTTCCTTGGGTTTATGAGTACATCTGATTGCTGCTGTTTATATGTAAGTCAATTACTATTATCAATACATGGAAGAGACAAGAAAGGGGAAAGCAGGCACTTGCTGTTTTGGCAAAAAACAACCTTCCTCCAATAAATGTCCCTCTCCCACAGATGCATTAGCCAATAAAAGAATTTGATGTCTTATCAAATGAAATCTTATTGTTTCTTCCTTCATTACATCTTTAAATTCCAGCCCCTTCTTTCTGTCCACATAATTCAAACTTCTGTGCAGACCCTTATTTCCCTCATGAAACCTCTTCCACTTTAGCCTTCCTGACACACCCCTCATTTCCCGATAGTTCATTCAAAACACTGCTTTTGAGAAGTGTTTTGAATAGACGCATTTTTGCCCCATCATTCTGACTATGTCACACCTCTCTTTGAACCCCTTCAATGGCTTCCACTTCTTCACCACCACTTCTTTTCAGGATTCCACTTTCCCCTTAGGCAGTGACCCCACTTTTAACTGTGTTCCAACAACATGTGGAAAGTGTGGATATTTCTTCAACAAACAGAAAACCAAAGAATCACCAAATTGTGATGGTGGTACAAATTATGAATCACTTTATAGATGATTAACCCATTTTTCCAAATTTTGCCCCATTAATGCTTTGTGGCTAAAAAGAAGACCCACCTAAAGTACCCTAGAAGCATTAGAATGACTTCAAATCTCAAGATTAAATTATAGTCTCAGCCCATTTATTTACATGTCATCATCAAACACAAGCTTCTGGTTCACATAATGGTTTTATACCTTAGTCCTGCCTTTCTTTTCTGATTTCACTCTGCTCTACCAATGATGCCATCCTTCAGTGTTTACTTGACTGTTTCTCCCAAAAGCACATTTATGCTTTCATTTCCACAGTCCCTGAACTTGCTGCTAAAGACACTGCTCTGTCCTTAAAATCCTTCCTCAGCACACACTTGTATTGTGATGCTTAAGAGAAACTGCCAAGTGATAATGGCTGTTATGGACAAATGGTTGTTATACCTCATGTTTCCCTTACAGCTCATGTATATAAATCCTGTGACTTTTTAAAAAGTTGTATATACACCAGCTTGAAACCTTCTAGCTATACTTATAGCTCTTGTATATAAATATATATCTTAGTATAATTTTCCTTCCTCCCTCCCCAGTTCCTTTCAACTGTTTCCTACATCTACTTCTTGTACCTACTCTTAGTTAATAAATTCTTCAAATTCCTCTTCATATTTGCACAGCAGCTATCATAGCAGGGGTTCAGTCCTGACTGATGCCTCAATGTACAAATGTAATACTAACGTTAAGAGGCAAGTTTACTACTGCAAAAAGAAGGGTTTGTCTACTATTTTATAGGAAGACAGAATGATTGTCAATCACACAAACAGCAGTTCCTTTACTCACCACTTGACTTTCTGACCTCTGAATCAAGCCCTACCATGGTGGTTGACAGACCAGCAATACAGTAATGCCAGATTTTGAAAACGTCTAAATACAAAGAACTTTTGATATGTGCAGTTGATCTTGATAAAAACTGTAGCTAAGGAAACATCCTTTCCTAACATAGCAGATTTAACAGGAATTTGTTCATTATAAACAGATGGGTTTACAATCCTCACAGTATACTTAAAACTACATCCAAATTCCCAAAGTTATGAAAGATTCAGAATTAGAGTTTATTACATCGGTGACTTAAAGAGTTGAAAATGGTGATGTATGATATTTAGATGCAGAAGGTACTATTAAATAATCAAAATGTTTGAGCCTCTGCAGTGGTGGTAGTACTGTAGAATCTACTACGATATACATATGGAAAATACTACGGTCACCACAAGTGTTTAGGATGAAGGATTTAGGGTTCATAGTTCTTTTCTTTCCCAAAGAGCTTTGCAGACAAAATCTATACAAGGCCCTTTTATTCCACCGTTGTAACTGTTTAACAGTGCCTGAGAAGAATGCCATATTCAACTGTCTTGCATCTGATGAACCCCATGAAAGCTTACACCAGAAGAAATTTGTTTGTCGTTAAGGTGCCACAGGACTCTCATTTTTTATATTCAACTGCAATTTCAGGAAGAATTTATGTGGACAGATTCTAATTACCAAAGAAACAATTTACGCTGAGGACTGGCTGTTGGAACCTTGGATTACTATCTAATCTGAAAGATGCCACATTCATGAGAGTGCTCCTGCACATCAAGCTGGGATAATGCTTCAGTCCAGATCCAGAAGAAAAAGCACTCTCTAATGAATCACCAATACTGTATTCCGTCTCATGTGTCTATTCCAAGAACTGACTCAGCCACAGAATCATAGAAAATTAGGGTTGGGAGGGACCTCAGGAAATCATCTAGTCCCTTGCTCAAAGCAGGACAAACCCAACTATATCATCCCAGCTAGGGCTTTGTCAAGCTTCACTTTAAAAACCTCTGAAGATGCAGCCCTAGGCTATGCTTGGGCTGGTTTTTGGTGGCAGTTGACCAGCTTTTATGCAAGGCAAGTAAAATGCCTTGCGTAAATGCTGGCAACTTTCTTAGCCGGTGGGACACACTCAGGAACGCTGACCACAAATGCCTTGTGGTCAGCTTTCCTGTATACCTCCTGGGCTCCAGGAGTTACAGAGCTGACTTCCAGAAGTGCAGCAGTGAGTTGATCCTCACTGCTAAGTGCTCCCAGAATGCTGGGCTGACGGTGGCGATTTTGCCGTCGTCAGTATAGACATAAGCGTAGATTTCAGCATTCCCCTAGGTAACTCATTCCAGTGCTTTATCACCCTACTAGTGGAAAAAAAATTTAATATCCGACCTTCCCCACTGCTACTTGAGACCATGGCTCCTAGTTCTGTCACCTACCAGTGAGAAAAACCTAGTTCCATCCTCCATGGGACCCCCTGTGAGTAGTTAAAGGCTGCTATCAAATTCCTCCTCATTCTTGTCTTCTGCAGATGAAACAAGCCTAGTTCCCTCAGCTCTCCCCATAAGCCACATGCTCCAGCTCACTAATAATTTTTGTTGCCCTTCATTGGACACTATTCAATTTGTCCACATCCTTTCTGTAGTGGGGGACCCAAAACTGGACACAGAACTCCAAATGCGGCCTCGCCAATGCTGAATAGATCGGAATAATCACTTCCCTCAACTTGCTGGCATTGCTCTTACTAATGCAGCCCAACATGCCATTAGCCTTCTTGGGAATAAGGGCACACCATTGATTCACATCATGACTCAAAGAATGAGATGACCACAGAACAAAGTGGATATTCAAACGTCCCTTTCCACAGCACTGTTGTTTGCTGCAGTAGAGGAAAGACTAATTTTCACCCACTGTTAATGTTTTTTTTCCACTGATGAAAGGGCAACAGTTTATTTTTATTTGTATTCTGTGTGCATATCAAGAAGTGGTTGAACTTTTAAAATTAATGGTATGTATGTGTGTACATGACTGTGTGTGAGACTGTAAATGAAACATACACCCCATTTTGAAACTCATATTTTATAAGTTGTCCTATGTGACTTAATAAAATCATAGTGATTAAGCAGAATGATCTCTTTAACATATGTTATCACTAACCCCTTGCCAGAATCAACTAATTCCAGGGAGGGGGTTGAGGGCATGTCACACATACTGATGTAAGCATTTTACATGTTGAGATCACTGGCTAGTCTAATACTAGTGCAATCTAATTGAGTATTAAGATTTCTTTTTTATAGTTAGCAAACCAAGGTGCTAGTGCAAAAAATATCTAGACTCTGAGTTGATTCTACCTCATCTTTTTTAACCACATAACAGAAGATTACCCTAATAATGTTTTTAGATAATACAATTACATGAAAATTATTAGTGTGGAGGCTTGCTTCCCACAGAATTACAGTATGTGTATAATACAGATCTCTGAAGATTAGAAATCTGGAGCTGAAAAACCCTTTAGCTGGAGACAGGAAAAGCAAAATATCTACTCACGTCTATGACATTTCTCTGTATTGATCACTGAGGCTAAAGAAATTCACTCCTACATTCCTTCTGTTCCATAATACTAGTCTTAAGTGACGCAGCCGCAGCTGCATGGTCTGGACCACTATGATGTGACTGTCTAGCCAGAGGGTGACACTTGTCAAAATCTCCCTCTCTTTTCTTCTTCTGTTTTGTTATACATTTCTCAAACATGTCCTCCCATTAACAAACTGAGAAGAGATCTGCTGTTCTCTAATATAGTCTTGATTAACCCACTGTGCCTGATAAGGTGAGCTATGCCAGAAGACAGACAGAAGACACAGGATGTGGATTAATTAGGCTACAATTTTATACCTATATGTCTCAGAGTAATTTGCAGATGAACATGTACAGTGCAAGTAACCGTTTTATGTATATGTGACAGGCTGTTCTCCAGATCCAGTCAGGTGTGCTCCTGTGATCCCCCAATTCCCATTCCTGAACCCTGATTCAACTTGCCTTGCCACATGACCACTCACCCCTGAGTCAGTCCACTCCAGCCTCTCCCGTGTTATTGATCTCAAGCAGTGGGTGTATGCCCTCTGGCTACTCAAGGTCCCCAAGTGAGCACCCTGGCTCCAATTTCCATGCCAGGAGCCACTGTCCTACAGAGATTAGGGCCCACTCCCAATCACAATGCATTCAAATCCATCCATTTAACAAAGAAATGGACCATGCCTAGCCTTCTTCACTCACATACTCTAAAGACCAAACAGCTTTAGATAAAAACAACTACTAGTTTATTGATCACATTATAATTCTAAGTGACTATGTCTACACTTAGAGTGTTAATTTGAATTGACTGAATTCGAACTAATTGATTTGAGCTAATAATTATTAGTTTGAATTCAGTCACTTCGAATTAACATGGCCACACTATAAGTTCCAGTTCAAACTAGCATGTCCATGGCTTGGACTTTCAAATTTGAATTGAAGGAGGGGCACCACGGGACGTGTGGCAACATGGCCCCCAAGAAGGGCCATGCCACCACCCAATCCCCTGCCAGGCTCCAGCCCTCTGAGCTCAGCACAGGGAAAAGCACGTGTGGCTAGAGCGGGGCAGGGGATGCTTTTCCCCATGCCGGGCTCAGAAGGCTAGAGCTTGGCAGGGGATGTTTTCCCCTGGCCAGGTGGAGAGAGAAGGGATTCCCCCTGCCCAGTTCTCACAGCGCTGTACCTCCATCGGGAAGGCACCCTGCGCCAGGCTAGAGCCATGCTGACCATGTACTGGGGGTCCCGTCCTCACGTATAGCCAGCGGGGCTTCAGCAGTGTGTGCGGGTTCCTTCCCCAGCCTGGGGGCAGGGCTGCAGCCCCACACAGGGATCCCTTCTCCCCACTGGGGGAGCAGGGCTGCAGCCCTGCATGGGGATCCCTTTTTCCAACATCTGGGGATCCCTTCCCCCACACTAGCAAATGAGGCTGAAGCAGTGCCTGGCAGTTCCTTCCCCAGCCAGGGGACCAGAACCCCATTGCCCCCCCCCCGACCGATCTTGCTGGGAGGTGGTGGAGGCACCTTTGGGGCTGCTGGCACCAGGTGCTGGAGGGCTGGTCTTCCTTCCAGGGTGCCATGCACTCTGGGAGGAAGGTCAACCCATGTCAGTTCAAACTAACAGTGAGTTCCAACTGACATGGCCACACTGCCTCAGTTCAAACTACTGGGTTCGAATTGACTACTACTTTGAAGTCAAATGAGGTCTGACCACTTCAAAGTCAGCTTTCATCAATTTGAACTAAGGAGTTCCTCAGTTCAAATTGATGAAAGCAAGAGTGGTCATGCACTTATTTGAATTAGAATTGATTGTCATCAATTCAAATTCAATTCTAAGTGTAGACATACCCAGTGAGAATATGGCCTATCGTGGCATAAGCACAACATAAATGAGTCAGGAGTGACCACAAGAAAATAAAAGGTAAAACAAGCTACTGACCTAATACCTCTACTTAAATTGACCTCATAGTCCAAGTTTATGCTCAAGAAGTTTGGCTGTCAGATGTTTGTACAGCCAGTCTCTGCCTGAAGCCAGGCAGGGCCCAGATCTTGACTGAAGTTGTTTCAGGATGGAGATTCCCCAGCCAAAAGCTCCAAATCCTCCCAAGTGTGTCTCTTTGTCTCCAGACCCCTCAACCCTTCCCTTGCTGGGCGGAGGTGATCTCTCTGTCTGGTCTGAGGCAGCTCAGTTTGCATATTCTTTGTTGCCTCCTACAGGTCCTTGCTTGCTCTCAGCTGTGACTGTTTTCATGTTGCTGGAAGAGAGTTCTTTCTGTCTCCCATCCCCCTGTACCATGGATAACATGTTTTACCTCTGTGTACATGTATAAGGCTCAAGAAACATATTACGGTAACCATATAGAATATGTTATAAGCACCCATGAAGAAACCTTGTATGGCATAATTGTCATAAAACGTCCAATCACAGTGCATAAGTGAACAGAAAAATCATATAGATCATAACCTAAGGTGCACAGATATGCACCCTGTGACAGTATACCTGGTGGTGGGCTGCTTTCAGCCTTCACCCACCTTAGTTCCTTGCCAACCTGCTGTTGAGATCATGCTACCTTCCCACTTCAAGGGAGAGTTAAGGGGAACTATAAAGTATGGGGGTTGCCACCCTGATATCCCAGTCATAGGAATCCCCTCCTGTTTCCACTCCTTTGAAGAATACCTCCCTTAAATCTTTTACCAATCTATTTTATCTGTTCATTATATACCTTCCCTATGCAGCACCTGTACTGGACACCCATCAGAAGGAGGCAACAGCAATTAGCTTGGTTGCCTCCCCCACAAAACTACCCAGGTTCCCAGATACCTAACAATGCCTGCTTTAATGCTGTCCAAAAACCTGCCAACTCCCAAGTCTCACAGGTGGATCCCATCCTCCTTGAATAATTTTGGTGCCCCTGTATGCTATGTCTGGATGTGAATTCCCAATTCCCCTATGTCACCTATGAATTTTGCCATCTTCTCATTCAGATGCTTCCTAGCTTGGTTGACTGAAGGGGCCCCACATCTCCTTGCCACACAGTAAATTATAGTGTGACGCTGTCAGGGTCTAGGGGACTATTTATGATTATTTTTCATATTGACATTCCATATTTACAATGATCCATATGGGATATGTCATGTTTGGTATCAATAGAAAGGCTGTAATTTTCTAGGAATGATTATATGATTGGTATGTAGGTATCATGCCTGTATTGGAGATTAGAAATCTATTTGTTTTTATGTGTGTTCCAAGTTGTTTGAGCTAAAGCAATCCCAGACTGGGTGTGTGCAAACTATTGTCATATTGATGACCCATCAGGAGGCGACTCCCAACAACAGTGGGCCCAAGAGGAAACCTGTTTGACCAGTTATCTAGACTGACCATGTGGCCCACCTCCATTTTGATCTGGCAAGGACTCTGAGATAAAAGCAGGGGCATTGCTGGCTGGGGGAGGGACCTGGGGCATGAGCCCAGGCCCCGCCCCCCCAGCTGGCAGGCCCTGCCCCCTGGACAGGGACAGGGGCCAAGTGCCACAGCGCCACCGCGGGCAGCCAGGTCCTGGATCCCCGGCCGGGGACGAGGCCGTGGGTGGCCAGGCTCCGGATCCCCGTAAGTGGATGCGGCCACCGCGGCTGCTGGCAGCCAGGGCCCTGATCCACGGCCGGGGATGGGGCCGCCACAGCCACCAGCAGCTGGGCCCCGGATCTCCGGCCCAATTGGGCCAGAGATCCTGGGCACTGGCGCCGGGGTTCAAAGCACATGTCCCGGCATGCCCAGCGCCAGCGACGCCCCTGGATAAAAGGCCATCGCCCATTCTCCATTTTGTCTTTAGCCTCCAGTCTCCAGTCTATCTGCAACCAACACCTGCCTCTGGAACTATTCTTCCGGGACTGAACAAAGGATTGAGACCCACCCAGCTGCTGCTGCTGCTGGGTGCACACCAGAGGAGTGGGACTAATCTGCAAACTACAGGATCTTCAAGGATTTGTTTTCTATGGACTCTAAATCATTTGTATGTATGTGATTCACTTTGACCCTTTAACATCTCTCCTATGTAGCTCGTTTTCTTTTTATAATAAACCTTTAGTTGTAGTTACTAAAGGATTGGCTGGCAGCGTGGTATTTTGGGGAAGATCCAAGCCTATATTGTGCTGGGTGACATGGCTGGCCCTTTGGGGTCAGGAGAACCTGTTTCTGAAAGAGACCCAGTGGCTAGTGTGCAGTAAGGGGGCCGTTTTTATTTTATTATGCTTGGTGATGACCGGAGTGGTTAGTCAGAAGCATGTTTTGTTACTGACTGGGAGACTGGTTTAAGTACCACCTGCCAGTGGTCTGGGGGTTTGGTCCCTGGCTGTGCAGCTTGCCCTGATTTTGGCACATTTAGAAGGTTATCCCAGGAAGCCCGGGTCACATATAGCACTTTTGACCAAATAATATTTTTTTCCTAGGGAAAAGTTCCAGCAGCTGCACAAAGTCTCTTTTAACTCTGAGCATTAAAGCCACCTCCTTCACATATTCCCCAATAATATTTCCTGAGGTGAACCGTAATTGTATCTTGTGCCTGTTCATGGGCCACAATGCTGTGCAGAAGGGGCATCAGCTAATCCATAACATTCCCCTC
This sequence comes from Podocnemis expansa, assembly GCA_007922195.1. Lineage (NCBI taxonomy): Eukaryota > Metazoa > Chordata > Testudines > Podocnemididae > Podocnemis > Podocnemis expansa. Next base: position 69,010,533 of record ML681963.1, read on the forward strand.
TTCCCATTCCAGCTCTGGAATGCTCATTACTGAGGCCTAGCTCTGAACCTCCAGACAACCTAGAAGGCTGCCCCTACACCCCAGAAACAATGCTGCTCCTGCAGACCCACATCAACATATTCTTGGCCTGTTAGCCAGTGTCTGGAATGCCAACACCCAAATAACTGAATTGCGCTAATCCCTGAGCCATCTGGAGCCACCACTGTTGCCACTGAGATCCTGAATGAGTGAAAACCAAATTCATATGCTTGACGCATCAAACTTATCAGTTCTCTTCTTAAAACTGTAACAAACTTGCTTGTTGTCAGGGGACTTGCGTCACCATGTACAAAGCAGACCTTGTTCTTTCCTGGCCTCATTGCCATGTATGCCTTCAGTCTCAACTGGGCAGATCCTGGGCTTGTCACCCATCTGTAGAATAAAGGATTCATCCAGTCTTCTTGATACATCTTTGACCCCTTCAAGATTAATATCACCAACCACCCCCTTCTAATCAGTGGTTAAAGTATAATTTGGTGGACCCTGAAACCCTCCTAATTGGTGGGCCCCCTTCATGCTTGTGCAGGCCTCAGCCCAAGTAGGCATTTACAACCACTTCTCAGTACTATATGCATCCATTATTGCTCCATAAAAATATTTATAACTTTATATGGCATTTATGTCTATATCAACTACTGTCACAAACTAGCAAACCCTGCGTAACACAATAAGTATTGAGATTAACAGTGGTGGGGCGTAGGAGCTGCCAACAGCCAGGACAGGGAGGAACATGCATTCTGCTGGATTTTTGTATTCTTGGGGGGAACTGGAATTCTGGCCTCTCAAATTTGTGGGCCCTGGAACTGCATTCAGAGGTGTTTTCACTTACTTTAACCCCTGCATCCTCAATATTCCCCCAGTCCCCAATACCCACCCCCAAAATCCATATCCTACCCCCAAATCACAACCCCAGCCCCAATCCACCCCCAAAAATCCACATCCTGCCCCCAATATCCACTCCTCTATCTCCAGTACCCCCCCAGCCCCCAATACCTACATCCTACCTCCAAAACCCAACCCAGCCCCCAGCTGACCTCATGGGGTCCTGGCAGGTGCAGGACTCCATCCACACCAGTGGAAGCAGGAGTTAAAGTAAGGGGGCATGCCCTGGAATGGCATTCCAGGGCCCCCTATTTTCAGGGGGTGCAGCATTCCAGGGCCCCCTAAAATAGGGGAATGCACTAGAATGCTGTGTTAGAAGGCCCCCCCTAAAAACAGACGAATGTGCCAAAACACAGTGTTCTGGTACGCACCCCCCAGGGCCAGCTGAGGGAAGGGGCTGCAGGTTGAGGAAAGCCTGACCACCCCCGCACTTTCCCAGTGTCTGAACCGGCCCCACCCCTTCCTCCTGGCCCCAGGCAGCGAGTGAGGCCAAGACCCAGTCTCAGGCCCATGCTTCTTCTCTCTGGCACCACAGTCTCCTTGCCCCGGCCCTGCTCTTTGGTCACGTTGGCGACATGGGTAAGGAGGCAGGCAGGCAGCCAGGAGGGAGAGTATGGGGGGGGTGGGAAGAAGGGGTTGGAATGGTGGGGGGCAGTAGCTGGGTTGGGGGGGGCAGGGATTTGTGGGGCAATAGCAGGGGTGGGGGGCAGGCATCTGGGTGGCAGGTGTTTGGTGGGGAAGTAGCTACAGTGCATGAAAGGGGCCTGCACATGTGTGAAGGGGGTCCAGACTTGTGAGAAGGGGGCCTGGAAATTTAGGAGGGTTCCGGGGCCCACCAAATTATGCTTTAACCCCCGAGCGGGAGTCACTCTCAGGATTGGGACCAGCTTCAGCACCGTGGTGGGTGAGGACATGGGCCAGCAGGAAGCCCCAGGCACCAGCAGAACAGGGGGATCCAAAGGCCAGCAGGGACAAGCCTGTGGCCGGTGCCTACCGCCCAGCAGGGCGTCCCACTCCATTGTGAAGAAATGTGGGGGGAGGGGCCAGTGCAACATGGTAAGCATTGCAGGGGGCACCGAAGCTTGAGTGGCACCAAAATGCACTGCACTGCTGACGTCACTCGTCTGCCCAGCCATAATCAATCTGCTGCACTGCAGGGGGGCGCCGGAAACCCTAGTGGTGGGGGGGAGGGGGTGAGACCATGGCCCTGGACACCAAGTAGGAAGGGCCTTGCTGGGCTGGGAATGGGGTTTGGGCACCCTGCGATGGGGACAGGGTTCTCCCCCAGCACAAGCTTCCCCCTCTCCTGACGTGGAGTGCAGCTGGGCCCACCCTGATACTCACCAGCAGGCATTAAAGTGAGGGGGAATGCACCAGAACTCTGAGTTCTGGTGCATTCTATTTTTAGGGGCCCCAGAACATTGGTCCCTAAAAATAGTGGGCCCCGGAATGGTGCTCTGGCATGTTCCGTGTTAATTTAACCACTGCTCCTAATGTACTTCCCTCCATTCCAAAGCCCTTACAAAGGAGTCCCTTTGGGATTCGGATACTAGTTCAGCAAAAGACTTAAAGACTAACACATTTATTTATTACATGAGCTTTCATAGGAGAAAATCCCACTTCATTAAACACTTTGAAGATGGGGAAAACTTACTAGTTCACAGATCTTAAAAGCTCCAAAAAACACTACTAGAAATGCCACCCTGAACAAGGCCAACTCTAGTCCACAAGGATATATGGGCTGTAGGATCTGCACTAGATCCTTCAGCTTATTTACAGTGCAAGATGATGTGCAGCTCTCTAGGGCCAGTGCTTCAAGCCTATTCCCTCACTCCAAAGCCTCCAAAGCAAAGAGCTACTACAAAGATCTGTGCAATCATTCAGCCTCCTAACAAACAAGAGGCGATAGCTGAATGGAAATGGTTCATGATACTAAGTGCCAGGTTGCTAATGACACCATGTACTGTTGTATCCATTCCACATAATGGACCCTCTCACTCCCGACATTTCACATTTCAAACATTTCTTATAGCTCTGCAGTGTCCACAGAGCCATCAGTATCACTTGCCAAGGTTCCATAGTGCTAATGCAATCCATTTGGGTGCCGGCTCCCAGAAATTGTTCATCCGAAACTAAGACAATGCATATGCTATGTCATTATCAACTCTGGGCACATTTTGGAAAACAAATTGATGTTAGAGCTTTAACACTGTAGTACAAATATCCTTATTAGCTTCACAATTCTGTGTGAGGATGACTGACTATTGATCACATGCACGACTGCCATGTTTTCATACCAGAAACACACCATTTTATTAGCAAACTCCATTCCTCAAATGACCACTGTAATTAAAATGGGAGAAAATTCTGCTATATTCTGCCTGCGTTGTCCTTTATATAGGTGGAAGGCCATTTTTGGGAGCTCCATCTGAGTTGGTGAAACACCCTGAAACTCCTACCTCACTAAACATCCAAGTGGGTTTTTAAATCAGACTCTGGAATCCATTCCTTCCTCCATAATGGTACCCCATTAAAATGTCTCAGAACTGTTCCCACACTCCCTAGCCCTCCTGCATCCATCTAGTAACTCTTATAAATGGTAAGGGACCATGGCAAGCTGAGCCCAAATACCCCGTGCTACCACTGCAGGCTGGGGGGGGGCGCTACTTCAGTCCTCTTCCTTGTTCTTCCCTGTCTGCTACCATATGGTGCCATGGGAGTGAATTTTGCCGTGGTGTTGCTCTGCTTGATCCAAGTAAAAGAGGGCTTTCCCTGCATTTTCCAGTCACCTGGCAGGGATGGGTTAGTATCCTCTCACTGACCTGGTACGAAGTTGCCTCAGCAAGTTTGCTCCCTGACCTCAAGCCATTAAAGGGGCCAAGAAAGCAAGACAATGCACCCACTGCTTAAAGCACACTGAGATAATTTATACTGTAACTGTATCCCAAGGAGACTTACCAGGCACATCAGCCTGCAGTACACATTTAGTATCTTCAGTGAGTCTCCATATTTTCATGGCAGTCATGTCATTTTTCTTTTTCTTATGTTTTTGAAGAGTAAATCTTTGTTCAAAACTATTATAGAAACAACAAAGTTGAGAAAGAAGTGGGAGTTGGGCGAGTGATGGATGATTGTGGAGCTAAAACATCCAACATTTAAATTCTGGGTTTGATAAAACTAATTATAAATTAGGGAAAAACAACACTGGTAATTTCTCCCTTCATGTAGAGATTCATTTTCAAAATGAGGCTAGAAATAGATTGAGCACTTCTGTCTGTGTTATCCTGCCTATGATTATCTACTATTTTAAAATCAAAGGTATTCATTCTACCGTATGGCATATCACAAAACAAAACTCTTTTCCATAGTCTCAATTTTACCTACTAAACCATATTTTTTACCTGATACTTAAAATATTCTCCAAAGATTTGTTGCTTCTATTTCTCATTTACCAATAGAAGATGTTCCTGATACATATTAAACAGTTTTTGCAAGACTGCACATCTCTATTTCCTAAGAAAAACAAGCTAGATCTTAGCATTCTAATTCTTAGGGCCATCTATCTGAGTTGGTTCATGCTTATGTGGATTTCTTCTAAGAACTTAATTCTTAAGTGTTTTTCTTTTAAAAATGGAAATTAAAATAAGTTATATTAATTACTTATTAATTCAGGAAAGAAAACATCTAAAAGTGCAGACAAAAAATATATTCCTGGATTGTGCTATTACTCTTCATCTGTTTATATGACCGTCTTACTTAGCCTATGAGTTCCACTGGTCATGCTTTGCACATATGCGGAATATAAAAATCTGAGTCTTACCAAGCATTGGCTGCACACATAGTCATCATATTCACTGGTTTACTGAACCCATGATGTACTGGGAAAAAAACTGCAACTTGTTCTAAGAATATAGTCTTCTACCATTCAGGCTAAAGGGGACTGTCCATTATCATTAAGTAGTATTAGGATTTATATCTTCTCTTCATGCAAGATAATTACAATCTACTGGACACTTTAGTAGATAGTGAAATTCCATCCAATAGCAGTATTAAAAGAAATACATAATATGTGAGTGTTTACATCATAGATTCCAAGGTGAGAAGGGATCATCTAATCTGACCTTTTGTATAACATAAGCCACAAAATTTCTTCAAAATAACCCCATGTGAACTAGTACATTTTTTAAAAAATTGAATCTTGATTTAAAGATTTCCAGTAATGGAGAGTCCATCAAGACCTTTAGTAAATTGTTCCAATAGTTAACAGCTCTCACTTCTAAAAATTTACACCATATTTCTAGTCTGAATTTATCTAGCTTCAGCTTCCTATGCCTGGCATCTTGATTTCTCTGCTGCCCTGAAAGTTTCATTATCAAATATTTGTGATAAAGTCACCCTTTAATCTTCCCTTTGTTAAGCAGAGAGCTCCTTGCATATACCACAATGTGACCTATTTCCTAATATTTTCATTATTCTCATGACCCCCCCTCTGAATGCTGTCCAATTTATCAACATCTTTCTTGAATCGCTGACATCAGAAGTGGACATTATTTTTTAGAAACAGTTGAATCAGTGCCAACTACAGGGGTACAATGACTTCTCCCTGAGATTCCTCTGTTTATTCATCCAAAGACTGCATTAGCCCTTTTGGCCACGGCAACACACTGTATGCCTGGGTTCTTTCGATTATCTATCATGATCCACAAATTTGTGAGAGAGGCTCAAAGCCACTAGGGGAGAAAGTACTTTCAAATGCTCAATAGCAATCTCTCCTGTTCACTGAGGAGAATACTGCATCTGTAAGTGTCCTGCCTACTCTTCTTCTGCCGAAAGGATCGTGGCACTCACAGGAAATTAAAGCATATCAGTTAAAAAGCAGGCAGCTCAGATATTTCCCAAAATGCAAAAAACTACACACACATGCACCTCACTTGCAATTTCTTCAGTATACCTCTAATAGCAGCTTCAACCAAGAGGAGAAAAACAATTATTTTGTATGTCTAATAGCCTGAATTAGAACAGATGAATTGTATGTTACATTTATCACACAATGTAACTTGTTAAACTGCAACATGAGGTGATTCCATTTTTCTTTGAATGTATGTCTCTCTGGGCAGAAAAGAAAACATATGCTCAAATTTATGCTAGATATAGTAGTTGCATGTTTTTTTCTAAAAATCACAAACTAGCAATCACTATTAAGGACCCTGGTTAAACTCAGAGATTTCAACACATTTGTAAGTGGGCTTTATATTCCTTTCTGGTTTTAGGGCTTTTTTTCTCCCCCCCCCATGGTAAAAGGTCAGAGAGCAAATGCACGGCATGGTAAGAAATTAGGTATTAACAGCATTTTAAAATCCCTCAAGTCCTCCACAGGAATTCTTCATAACTGAATATACCAAAGCTGAGTTTCAGATTATAAACTATCAAAAAACAGTCATACAATAAAATATATAACCTCATAAACAAAATCAAATTCATGAATGTGAGTGCTGAAGATACATTTCTAGAACAGCAGTCTCCCTCTTTCCTTCCCTCCCTCCATTTGCTTCTATAAAAGGCACCATGGTATTGGGAAAACGCTTTTTAAAAGTCCTAGGGGAAAAGTTTCCTAGAGTCTTAGAAATCGGAAAAGAAATAGAAATAGGAAGAATTTCAAAGACCAATTCCTCTCCTGCAGTCTCTCAAACAAGGTAAAAAAGAAAAATAGCCCCTAGATATATTCCTTAGATTTTCTATTATGTTTCTCAGATTCCCTATGGTTTCTGAAGTAAATGTAAACTGAAATCTAGAGTTATATTTCCCATTATGTTTTATTTTTAATTAATCTTTCAGCCCAAAGCAATAGCTGATCAGAACTATTTCAAGAAATGTATTTCACTGCAGTATTTGCTTGTTACCCTTTACAAAGTCGCATCCTATGGGGTAGTGACAATGCAAAATATACCCTGAAGCTAGTGTCTTTGTGGAGGTGTTTTTTATTTGCTCGTTTTTAATGGTAAGGAAGCCAACTATAAGGAAGAATTGCTCTGAGTTTCCCATTTCCCACATGGTAGGCAGTAGCTGTCATCTCACCAAATAAATAAGGATAGTTCATCAGTTTAATCTAGGCTCCTAATTCTCTCAATCAAGTACTTTAACTCCATTACTAGACTAAGATTCTCCATAGTAAAATCAAGCAGAATTTTAGAATGATTTTTCTTAACATTTTAATTTTGATTAAGCATTTAGTCTTTGGCCATGGATGAGTCCATCTGTTGAGAGACAATGCTGTGAAATGAATACAGGAATACTATCCCGTACACTGTCATATTACAGTAGGTGAAAATGTTTAACTCTCAGCTAGTCTGTGTATTTTAATGGGCCAAATCATAAAACCAAGTTTCACTCCCTTAATAAAGATCATATGGCACTGGAGCTCTTCTAACCAAGTCAGTTATTCAGGATACAAGATCAGTTTGAATTTGGGCATATAGGTTTGTTCCTTCACTCTTGTTTCACTGCTACTCTTGGTGACTTCTTGAACATCCCTAAGATTCTTCTCACAGTTCACAGCTATGGCAAGGTAACAGGAGCTGGACATTAACTTAATTCACAGATGACACCAAATACCACTTCACAGAGTAGCCCCTGGAAAATGGTGATCATCACCACAACTCGTCCCCTAGCATCAAAACCAGAGAAACTAATTTACAAAACATCCCTGGAAGCTGGAACCTTGAATTTTTCTATAACTTAGAGCAAAGGTGCTCAAGTTACTGACTATTCTGCAACTTGCAAATGGAAGAATCAATTAAGCTTCAAAAAGAAATAAATTTTTATTGTGGCTAACACCACTGTACCTATGGAGTAAGTTCTTGGGGTGTGCAACTTTCACATATTGGACCAGATTTGTACGTGTTATTAAAACTACTCTTGCAAGCATCATACAGAGCAACTGGTAAATATAACACCCATCTTGGATAACTAATGCACATCAAATGATTATAGATGTCAATATTTTATTTAAGATGTATGTATTGTATTCAATGCATGCACTGTTATGGCGAGCTTAAACTCAGAGCAAAAAGATTTGTAGCAAAGCATATGACCTTCTTCCCACTACAACGGCCACCCCCTAATTAGGCAATGCATCTGATAGTCATTAACAGGAATGAGATAATGAATCACTTTCTCTCTTCTTTGTTAATTTGCTGTAACCAACCGGCTAATGGATGTCAGAGCTGAGTGATTGCACTGATTATAGTGATTTATAGTTGCAACAAAACAATTTAAAACCATTCTGATTATTCATGTTAAAGATGCTTTATGTTTTGTTTACTAAATGTTTTATGCCCCTTTCCTGCCCCTTTGTACTCCCTCACATACTGTGAAAGAGGCCTTCTTGGAAAACTTGAAAGTTTTAAGGTTTTTTTATTGTTTCAGAGTAAGCCATTTCATTTTGTTTATAAAAAAAAAAAAAAGTTTACCCAGTAGAAATGAAAAAGCCTTAGGGTGGAAAAAAACTTCAGTGGTGCCTAGTTCAAAAGAAGACGGAAATAAGAGGAAATAAGGCAAACTTCAAGCCACTTACCTTGGGGCTCCCAGTCCCTTCCTCATCCTCTGCAGACACATCAGTAGCCAGTATCTCTGCTTTGATGATATCCAGAGCCCTAAGAATCCAGCTGTGTTGTCGTTTGATTTGCCTCTGTAGTTCCTTCCACTGACTTGCAATCATCTGCAGCATGTCCTTCAATCCTTCTCCAAAATGAAGAGAAAAAGTGAAAGTTGTAAACTCAGCTACATACATTCTTTATACAAAGAGTTAGAAGGAAGTTTAAAAGAAAAAAACACAACAAATATTTCAGTGTACTTTACTCAGAAAATGAGTCCAGAAATGTGTTCATAACACTAACAATTCTATATGATCATAACATCAACATTAGCGCACAATAAGCCAGAATGTTACATTTTAATTATACCTCAGCTCAAAATTAAAAAGAAAATAAAATGGCATAGAATCAGTGATTTTTATATAGCAGGGAAAATCCAGGAAACGCCCCCCCTCTAGATTTCTCTTCCCTGGCTCTAAACATTCAATAACTTCCTAGCTAGCTTGTAATATTTATCCCACCCACTCTTTCATATATTTTATGTGGTTAAAATTATTATTTTCTAAACATACACAATTTATCTCATTATACAGCTTTGAGACCTTTGTTATGGCTTCTCCAAACCCTGGGAATTACATAAATAAGTTGTTGATTTACTATAGCTTTTGCATTAAAGAAGTCCTATCTTTGGCTCTCAAGAAGTAGGTATAGGCAGTGGAACAACAGCTTTAATGATCAGTAAAATGGAAAAGAAAGGAGAGCTGCAAAGTGGATGAAAGGTATGCTAAGTGACCCAAAATTAAGACACTGATCTTCAGCATTAAAGAAAGATATCTATACCTGGCTGCTTCTATATATCTATATCTATATCTGTATCTATATAGATGCATGCACCCAGGTTGAAAGCCTTTGCAGAAAAAGAAAAGCATAATCAAAGGAAATAATTATTTTACAAGTATTTGTCTAATAAATTTAAATTGAAGTAAGAATTAGTTTATGTAAGTACAAAAAAAAAATGAAAAAAACTCCTCCCACTTTTACCAATAGAATTAACTTGTGTAGAATACATATCTATGAAAACCTAATTCATTATCTTAATGTTATTTCCATAGCACCTATATCAAAGAACATGTCAGGGTGAAGTTTTCAGTGATGTGATTTCAATTGAAACTCAGCTGAGCAGCAAGACCAAAATAAAATGAACAGACTATTTGAAGCAGTATTTCATTTTATAAGTATCACAGCATTGTAAGCAGTATATGAAACATTTATAAATCTTGAAGGTCAATCTGATAATGTAAATATTAATAATACATAAGGAAGTGAATATATGCAGTAATTTACAGCAATGCTTCTTCATTCTTTAATAGTCTGGAGACATAAAGACTTGCAATATTTCAGAAAGATTTACCTGATTTGTGAGATACAATAAGCTCAAGAAGTTGACACCCTTCTTCTACCACAGCTTCTTTTAAAGCACAGTGGCTATCTACATTCAACTTAAAACTCTGCAAGGAAAAATATGAGAATCAAATGCTGGTAAGACATCTAAACTTAAAACATGCAAAATTATTTTCTACTTTTTACCAAGACTCACAGTCTCATTTACAAAATAGCCAAATAAATTTGCAATATTAAATGCTATTGATATGTTAGATCTGGGATCACAATGTTACCATGAGATTAGCAAAGTGCATCTGTGTTGAAACAGCTGACAAATCTAGAAATTCATTAGGTTTATGAAAAGTCACATCCCATAGGCTGCATCTGGAGTAACAGTGTTCTACAAGACACACTGAGTTTATCCCATCACATATGAGCATATTTCCTTTGAAATGTTGGTAATAATACAATTTATGGAATAATAAAAAATATGCAGCACTGAATATATTAGCCTTATATACACCCATACACAGCCATTAATATTGAACTTCTGATTCCCAGCTCTCTTTTCAAACCACAGATCATGTTGCATAAGGTCTCTTTATCCTTAATTGATAAAACAAACATTTTTTCATATTTTGGACATTAGCAGTGTTGACTAAAATTATAATTATTTTTACTTTACAATATGTCTCTAATTTACAGCCCATTATCACATTTGCTTTGAAGAAATTAATTATATTTTATTTTGCAAATTATACAATAAACTGTTAACATAGAGGATCTGGAAAGAGGAGTTATACTATCATCTCCAGGCATAGCATGCCATTTCAATATTTCCATTAGGTAAGTTTATTAAGTATTTTTATAATTTCTTATTCAAACTGTTGATGAAAAAATACAGGAAGAGGAAAACACTTGGAAAATTTAATCATAATTCATACATGGCCCTTGAGCCCACAGGCAATTTTTACTGTCATCTGTGGGAGTTCTCTATGAAAAGTGAGAACAATAAGTACATGGCCCTGTGGATGAAAGACTAATTCTCCATCTGGGAATGAGTTAGTCTGTAGAGGTTAGACTGAACTTTGCATGTGCCCAACTATATTTTTAGTTTCTTCACCATCTGCCTTGAATTGCTCCAAATCCTGTTAGTTAACTATTGGGCATCACAAAATATCTAAGCTTCCTTCCTGAGGGAAACAAAGCAAACATTTGCAAATAGAAAAGAGCAGTTCCTTTCTATCACAAATCCATTTTTAATCCCAGCTATAGCAATTTGAACTGCATGGTGCAACAGGCAACAACACAGTGTGGCCCTATGAGAAAGCAGCGGCAGCCTTGTGTGTGTGAGATCATACTGTATAGAAGATGCCATTTTGTAGAGCAAAATGGCATTCTCTGCATAGGTGTGGCACAAGATTTGAGTTCTCCTGGGGGGGCCCTTGGGATAAATGCAGGGGTTAAAGTACAATTTGATGGGCCCTAAAACCCTCCCGGTCAGAGGTTGCCCTTCCCATATTGTCCAGGCCCCCTTCCCGCATGTGCAGGCCCCAAACCAGGAAGGATGAGGGCACAGGATATAGAGGAATAAAGCAGGGGCAGGAGGTGGGACAGTAAAGGGGAGGGCAGCAGGCAGGGTGGTGAATAGGGGCATGGGCAGGAGATGAGGCAAAGAAGGGTTGTACGGCAGCAGGAGGTGGGGGGCAGGTGCAGGAGGTGGGGGTGGTGAAGGGAGGCAGGGGCAGCGGAAGGAGATGGGGCAGAGAAGGGGTGGGTGGTGGCAAAGATGGGTGTCAAGAAGAAGTGGATGGGCAGAAGGTGGGGGGCAGGAGATGGGGGGGCTAAAAGGGGCAGGGACAGAAGAAGGGGGCAGAGAAAGGGTGGGTGGTAGCAGGAGGTAGGGGACAGGAGGTGTGCTGGTGAAGGGGGCAGGGGTAGGAGATGAGGCAGAGACAGGAGTTGGGGGATACTGAAGGGGGCAGGGGCAGTAGGTAGGGCAGAAGAGGGGTGGATGGTGGCAGAAGGTAGGGGGCAGGAGTTGTGGTGGTGAAGGGGGCAGGAGCAAGAGATGGGGCAGAGAAGGGTTGGAGCAGGAGAATTGGGGGGCTAGGACTATATGGGAAGGGGACACTGGGCCGCTCACCCACCCAGCACCCCTCTGCAGCTTCAGGGAGCTGGGGGACCCAATCAGGGCCAACCTGGCAGGAGAGAGTCCGCCTTGCTGCTGCCTTCACCAGCCCCAGCCCAGGCCCACTTCACCACCTTGGGGCCTGCGCTACAGAGCCAGAGCCACCTTGGCCCCATGCTCTGAGCTCTAGACCCAGCCCTGGCCGACATTGCCACGCTGGGCCTGCAGAGCCGGAGCAGACTCAGCCCTGTGCTCCCAGCTCCTGCTCCTCCTCCAGCCCAGGTGCACGACCAGTGCCCCTTACCAGGACATGGGAGCGGGAAGCCACCCCATGGGCTGCTCCTCCTGCCCTGAGCGAGCACTGACTGAGTATGATCAGAGGTTCTGAGCATGCTCAGTCAGAGCAGGCTCAAGGGGGGAGATTTGAACTCTCCCAGCCTGGGAGAAGCTCTCTGCCAGCTGGAACACACTGGAACGGTGTTCCAGGGCCTACTATTTTTAGGGGCTTAGCATTCCGGGGCCCCTAAAAATAGAAAATGGAGCCAGAACGCTGCATTCCGGTGTCCACTATTTTTAAATGGTGTGCCCTGGAAGCCAGTGTTCCAGCTCCATTTTCTATTTTTAAGAGCCCCAGAATGCTGAGCCCCTACAAATAGTGGGTCCCAGAACACTATTCCGGTGTGCTCCAGCTTGATCTAACCCCCACATAAATGCCACTGGGAGAAAACAGGGAAGGGTGGGAGGTGAACACACCAAAGCTGTTATAAAGACACTGTTTTTATTTAATTTGCTTAGGTTTGGGACAGATTGTTTATCAGATGTGGCTAACATAAAGTATTGCTGTCTTTCAAGAAACAGCCTAGCCTACGTTGCTGTATAGAATGCTCATTCAGACAAGGGACTTAAGCATCCAAACAGAGGGCAAGGCTTGAGCTTCCAGAGACAGTGTATGTTTTAATTATACGTGAAGTTGGAAGAATTTGTGTTGTTCAGTTATATCTGGCAATTAGGGAATATACAAATGAACTATAACAGAGGTTTGATACTGTGCTTAATTTCTTACAAGAACAACTTTTAAGTTTATTAAGGAATAGATAAGAAGATTAATGGATTTAGCTATAAATGTGCATAAAATTCATTCTGTATTCAAAGAGTATGTGCTGCAATTTTGGGGGCAATAGACAATATTACTCATACTTAACAGCAGCTGAATTTATGTGTTAAATGAAACTCATTCTTAACTATGAAACTGCAGTTGGTGCCTCCATAGCCTGGTGTTTTGTTTGACTGCTACAGAGAACTGTTGCCTCTACAGTAGCACAGTTTGAAGGATAAGAGACATCTACAATTCTACACATTAGCAGAAGCTTCATGAAAAATATGAAAAAAAAGTGTCTTGAACTAAATCATTCTATTCAACAATGAATTTTCCTGGGAATAAAAGCAATCCAGTAACTCTTACAACTAAATAGGTGTCAAGCGCCTGATGAAAAAACTGAAGGTATATTAAATAGGATATGTTAATTGTATACAAAATACTTGATAGTAAATAGGAAACATTGTTTACAAATGTCACTTGGATAATCTTTATTTATATAACTGTTGACCATTTAATTACATATTAAGAACCATGTAATTAGAGGGCAATCCTGAATACATGATTATTTCTGTGTTAACACAAGTGTAGCTTGCATGGTAATTATTTTTGGATCTTTTAAGAGTCATTGGCAATTAATTTGCAAAACTATGAAAATATCACATAGTAAATAGCATATAAAATAAGGCTTACATCCTTAAATAATTGGCCCTGCCAAAAGAATTTGTTTATATATAGTTTTTACTTATTTTCTTAAAGATTAATTTCCTTTGGCTGGTAGTCATTAAAACATCTTATTTTGCAATTAAATTTAGTGCCTCTTTTTGCTATTCCAGAAAATTCAGTATATTGATACACATTTATTTAAGCAGTAATACAGCTTAATGTATATTTACTTAGATTCTTCATTTTTACATTTTTATTATGTTAAAAATGGTTAATGACATTTCTTAGTTACTTGATTATTAAGTTTTTACTCATGATTTGGATGGAAATTGGAATTCAGATAAAATACACAAAAGCAGTATTCTAAATTTATTAATTATTTTACTTATGATTGATTGTGAAAGTGCAAATTATAATTTTTTAACATAACTGTCCTCAAAAACATAACACAATATAAAACATTAGCACCTACAAGTCCATTCAGCCCTACTTGTTGTTCAGCGAATGACCAAAGCAAACAAGTTTGTTTACCTTTATGGGAGATAATGGTATCCACTTCTTATTTACAATATCACCTGAAAATAACAACAAGGAATTGTGTGGCACTTTAAGACTAACAGATTTATTTTTTGCATGAGCTTTCGTGGGAGAAGATCCCGCTTCCTCAGATGCTTCGAAGATGGGTGAACTTACAGAAAGGAATGAAACTAAATGAGTAGTCTATGCCATCATGTGCAAGAAATGCCCCAACACCTTATATACTGGACAAACAGGATGATCACTGCATAAGAGGCTGAATGAGCACAGAGCTGATATCAGAAATCAAAGAACAAAGAAACCAGTTGCTGAGCACTTCCATCTTCCCAATCACTCGATGACTGATTTGTTAACGACTGTCGTTAGAGATGTACCTGGGACATCAAGACTTCAAAGAGAAACAGCTGAACTCGAATTAATATGCAAGCTAAATTCTGTGAAAGCAGGCCTTAATGGAGACTATGGGTTCTTTTCCCATTACAAAGGGTAATTTGACTTCAGGCTTCCCCTGGTTTGAGCCTGAAAACTGCTCTGATTTTCTGTTACTGTATGACCTGATCCCATGTTTTACACCCCCTTGCATTTAGTTTCATTCCTTTCTGTAAGTGCACCCATCTTTGAAGCATCTGAGGAAGCGGGATCTTCTCCCATGAAAGCTCATGCAAAAAATAAATCTGTTAGTCTTAAAGTGCCACACAACTCCTTGTTGTTTTTTTACTGGACTAGACTAACACAGCTATCCCTTTTGAAACTGACCTGAAAATAAGACAAGGAGTTTGCATGGCACTGCTGTAGCCATTGTTGCCAGGTATTAATGAGCCAGATATGCTGAACATTTGTATGCCCCTTCATGCTCCAACCACCAGTCCACACTGATGACAGATTCTGCTTGATTATGATCCAAAATGGTGTGACCTTAATGCATGTTCATTGTTGTTATCCAAGTTAGATGCTACCAACAGAAGGTTGATTTTTTTCTTTGAATGGTTAGGGTTCTGAAGTTTCCACACCAGAGTGTTGTTCTCTTAAGACTTGACAGCATGTTCCACATCATTCCTCTGAGATTCTTTTAACATTTTGTCGAGTTGTAGCTATCTTTAGAAATCTCATATTGCTACACCCTTCCATTTTGCCAAATCTGTAGTGAAATCAGTGTCTGCCGGTCTATCATCTGAGACTACAATAACACAAAATATGCGTAAAACCACTGAGCACGAGACATACAATTCTCCCCCAAGGAATTTGTAGTGTTCTGAGTTGCCTTAGTTAGTGTAGTGAGTTGTCTTAGTAATAGATGGCAGCTTGCTATAGTAGCAGATGTAGGTAGAACCAGTTCCACTGGTTTTCTTAGTTCTCTACTTAATAAAGCCACACACTATTTGAGCTCCTCATTGTAGGCCTGTTTGTAACATAATTTGGATATAAGGACCATACACAACAACTGGTGATGAGGAAGCACAAGAAGGTGACTGCCCTGGCAACAAAAGAGTAGAAATCAGTGTGAGAAACGAAACTTTTTCTTTACTGTTTGAAGAAGGGGGGCTGGGCCCTTTAACTCAAACTAGCTCTACTTATCCTGCTAAAGGCAGCATGCTACTATTCAGACAAAGATAGTAGAGACTGGAAAACAAACAAACAGAAGAGGGCAGCAATGGAATATTTTACAGTCCCCCTTGGGACCCTTTGTTGATACTCTGGAACAATGGCATGCATTTACTGCACGTTTTCAGAGTTTTGTTGTGGCAAATGACAATCTAAGCAAAGAAAGTATCAGTCTTCTTAAGTGTTGTAGGAACTAAGACCTATAGCTTACTGTGCAATTTGGTATACCCTGAGATGCCAGAAACAAAATCTTATAGTGACCTAGGGGAAATCTTGGGAGAACATTTTTCCGCGAAACCACTGGTAAATGCAGAGAGATATACGCTACACCAAAGGAATCAAGGAGAAAGTGAATCAGTTGTGCACTTTGCAGCAGCTCGGAAGGGACTGGCTGAACACCATGAATTTAATGAGATGTTGAATGAGGCTCTGTGTGACAGGCTGATGTGTGGCCTGCACAGTGAAGCAACACAGAAGTAAAAAGGCTCGGCTCAGCTTGCGGAAAGTCATTGATATTGCTATCTCTGTGGAACTGGCCACACAAGACATGCAACAAATTAAGGCCAAAGCATGTAAGGTATCTCCAGAACCTACCCACTAGGCAGTGGGGAGATGGGAATGTTACCAGTGTGGAAGACTGGGTCATCATGCATCAGAGTGCTGTTGTAGAGCTTTAATGTGTTTACAATGTGGCAAGAAAGGACATACTGAGCATGTCTGCAAACAAAAGAAAGATGAGCCAAGCAGAAGAGGCAGACCAGAGGTAAAGGAACCTGTGGTCAGGTGGACTAAAAAGGAAAATCTACATGCAATGGAGCAGACTTACAGTGAGCAAGGCAACACCTAGTCAAAGGATGAAGTTTCACTCCACGTCTTGATCATGACAGCTGGCAAACATAAATACTGGGTAACTCTGCTGTTGGAAGGTTAACCTGTATGTATGGAACTGGACACCGGCATGGCAATTTCACTAGTTTCAGACACTGTGTATAATGAGGAGTTAAAGCATCTTCCAGTTAAGTCAACAATAATTGTTCTGAAAATGTACACTGGAGAGGCTGTCCCCATGTTGAGGACTACTGATGTTAAAGTGGAGCTCAGTGGACAGATTGCAAGGCTGCCTCTATCTGTGATGAAGGGCAATGGCTCAGCCCTAATGAGAAGGTCCTGGCTTAGGAAGATCCAGCTCAATTGGGCAGAAATGCACAGAATGACTAAACAGGTCTGGCAACTATACTAGAGAAACATGCAGCTGTTTTCAGGGAGGACCTGGGCAGCATGAAAGTGAAGCTAAACATTAAGCCTGACTGCCAATTAAAATGCCCGAGGGCCAGAATGGTGCCATTTGCCATCAGACCCAAACTGAAGCAGACTTGGAGCACCCAGTCAAAGATGGTGTCTTGGTGCTTGTTAGTCAGAGTCAATGGATGACACCAATCATCCCAATAAAGAAAGATGATTTCATTTGTATTTGTGGAGATTTTAAGGCCACTGTTAACCAAGTGTTATGTGCAGATCAATACCCTATTCCCTGCATCAATGACATCTTTGCTGTTTTGGCTGGGGGACAAAAGTTCAGAAAGATTGATCTGAGTCAAGTGTACTTACAAATGCATGTCAATGAGAAATCTCAAGAGCTGTTGACTATTGTAACGCATAAGGACTGTACCTAGACTGCCACTTGCCTTAAAATAACATTGGTTCTGACTTTCCTCAAGAAGGCTCTCAAGCAGATCTTGAGTGGCTTATCAGGAGTGCAATGCTATCTTGAGAACATCCTGATCACTGGCAAAAATGAGGAGGAGCACCTTACAAACCTGAAGATTACTCTATGAAGACTGGAAGAGTATGACCTATGAGTCTGCTGAGATAAATGTGAATTCTTCCAGCCCTCTGTCAAATATTTGGGGCATATTATTAAGTTATAAGTCTCTCAAAAAAGTCAAGGCTATCGTGGACACCCCACCTCCTTAAACCATAAGCCAACTTGCTTATTTCTAGGGTTATTGAACTATTTTGGCAAGTTTATTCCACAGTTAACAATGCTACTGAGACCCCTACATGAGCTCCTTGGCCAGAACAAGGGCTGGAAATGGAATGAAACATGTGATGCTGCATTTGAAGAAGCTCAATGTGCATTGCTAAATTCAAAGGTTCTGGCACATTTTAATCCATCATTACCCCTTACAACTGGCCTGTGATGCCTCCATTATGGAGTTGGGGCAGTAGCGTCACACATTATGCATACAGTAGAAGAAAGACCCATTGCTTTTCCCTCACACACCTTAAGCAATGTGGAAACTAATTATGCCTAAATTGAATGTGAAGCACTGGAATTGTTTTTGGCATCCAGAAACTTCACCAGTTTCTGTTTGAAAGGAAGCTCAAACTTCTTACTAACCATCAAACTCTAACATCAATTTTGGGACCACATACAGGCATTCCATCATTGGCTGCTAGTCATATGAAATGATGGGCATTGATACCTTCTGGACACATGTATGAGATCAAATATCAGAAATCATCTTTGCATGGCAACACAGATGGCCTTTCAAGGTTACTTGTACCAGTTGCACATCAACATATGGGCCAAGAAACAGTCTTCTACTTTGAACAGATAGAGAATCTCATACCGATCACCACCACTCAAGTAAAGGGAGCAACTTGCATTGACTCAGTACTGTCTCAAGTCATGGACCTCGTGATGCATGGAATATCTGTGTGACTTGCAGATCTCACCTGACCTCCTTCCCTACGTCTAGGAGGCTGGAGTTATCAATTCAGTCTGACGGCTTCTTGTGGCATAGTGCACATGAAAGATATTGCATGAAGCTATTTTTGGTGGCCCTGCCTGGACAGGGCCATTGAAGAGAAGGCAAGGGCTTGCATGTCATGTCAGAGTGCAAGGAAAGCACATCAGTTGGCACACCTACACCTATGGGATTGGCCTGAAAACCCATCTCAACATATCCATGTTGGCCCTTTTGAAGGAAGCCTCTTCCTAGTTGTGGTAGATGCTGATTCAAAATGGCCAGAAAGCTCTGTAATGCAGTTCACTACTGCTGAAAGCACTATCCAGAAACTATGTGGATTCTTTAGATGTTACGGTCTGCCAGAACAACTTGTGAGTGACAACAGACCAGTTCATTTCCCAGGAGTTTGACAATTTTAAGAAAGCAAATGGAATACATCACACCATGTCAGCACCATATCATCCTTCCACCAATGGATTAGCTGAAAGGTTTGTGCAGATTATAAAACAAGCTCTAAAATCAGAAAGGGGACATTCATCTCTTCAAAAGTGTCTGCATAACTTCTGACTAACCTACAGAAACACTCCTCAGGCTATGATTGAAGTGTCCCCAGCTTTCCTAATGATGGGACAACAATTGTGTTGCTTACTCTGATTTGCTAAAACAGCCCAAAACACAACAAGTTGTACAATGCCAACAGCAGAACCACGTCATCAAGTATGCACCAAGAGCAAAAAATTGAACCTTCAGTCTTGCACAGCCCATCTTAGCTCAGAATTATGCTGCTGGAGCTAAATGAGTCCTGGCTACAGTCACTTCCCAGGCAGGACCTGTTTCCTACTCTGTCTAGACAGCTAATGGTCTCACTTGGTGGCAGCATGTAGATCAGCTAAAGCTGTACAAAGGGTACATCTCCAACTGAGCTGCCTGACCTCACCATTACAAGTGAGAGACCACTGGGTCAAGAGTCACCTGTTCCTCTTCAATCAGACACAACCTCCCCACTGGTTTGAGCTACTGCTCCTGAACCCATTGTCACACCAGCACCAATAACACCATCCAGTATGAGAATGCTGGAAGTCCACTGTAATCCATCTAGAGACAGAAGGTCTCCTCATTGACTGGACCTTTATCTAGTGGCAAATCCTTGTTTCATAGCAGAATAATCCCCTGGGGTTTAGTCTAGAGATGAAGCAGTTTACCCTCATCTCCCAGTTTAGTGCTTACCCTAATTAGGGGGTCAGACAGTGGCCCTTCCATTATAGGGGGAAGAATATGTAGTGTTTTGAGTTGCCTTAGTTAGTGTATTGAGTTGCCTTAGTCATAGATAGTGGGTTGCCATAGTAACTGATGTAGGTAGAACCAGACTGGCTAGTTTTTCTAGGTCTCTTTTTAATAAAGCCACACGCTATTTGAGCTCCTTGTTGTGTGCCCGTTTCTAACCTCTTTGGGGATATAAGGACCTCACATAGAAGAATTCAGTCACAAATTTCATTAATATATTATTTTTTTAACAAGTGTGATTAGCATGGAAGCACATCCTCTGGAATGGTGGATGAAGCATGAGGTAGCATACAAATGCTTAGCGTTATCTGGTCTTGCCACACCAGCACCACGTGAATTTCTGTTCTCACTTTCAGGTGATATTGTAAAGAAGAAGAGGGCAAGATTATCTCCCATAAATGTAAAAATCTTGTTTGTCTTAGTGACTGAATGAACAAGAGTTAGGGCTGAATGAACTTACAGGTGCTAATGTTTTATATTGTGTTTTGTTTTTGAGCAGTTACATTAAAAAAATCTACAGTTATGACTTGCACTTTCACAATAAAGAGCACTAGAATACTTGTATAGGGTGAATTGAAAAGCACAATTTCTTCTATTTATCTTTGTTTATGGTGGAAATATTTGTAATAAAAATAATATAGAGTGATTACTGTGTACATTGTATTATATTCTATAATTGAGATCAATATTTTAAAATGTAGAAAAAATCAAAAAATGCTTATAATACATTTAGATTGGTATTCTATTATTGTTTAACAGTGCAATTAAAAATGCAATTAATCGTGACTTTTTTTAATCCCCTTAATTTGTTTTACATTAATCACTTGAATTAACTGCAATTAATTGACAGCCCTAGTATTTATCTATATTTACAGGGGTGTTGTGAGGCTCCACTAAATATCTGTGAATTGTTATTCAGGCCAGGGAGTGGAACAGATGGGAATAGAACATGAAGTCTCTAGGTTTACAGTCCTGTGCAGTTTCCTAGACACTGGGGATCTTTTGATGGGGAAAGTAGGAGCAAGGAGCTTTTAAGAAAATTTGATGCAGAATCCTTTGCCTTTATCAGGGACATTGCAGGGTATTTCTGCTCGGTGAGAACTATTTAAAAAAAAAAAAAGTGTGCTGGCATGGCACTAATGTGTTGTTTAAGTTGCCTGCATGAGGCCAATGCATGTTTTCTATAGCACATAAATGTAGTCATGTGGTTTCTTTAGAGCACCACATTGCTTAAAATTCATGTTAAAATTGCTTTAACAATTATTTACCTACTAGCTGTAACCTGCCAAAAATGATGGGGGGAAAATCAAAAGGGAATTTATGAAATACTTATTTTAATTGATTAATAACTTTTAATTACAACATTTTTTCACAAAAGTTCTATGGTCAGCTAAAACTTTTCCTTGGTAGTTCATATCTTTCACATAAACTTTCAGATTTTCATGGTTTCTTCCCCAAGTGAGCATCACATAAAATTGTCTGAAAAGTCAGCATAAAATATTGGAAATAGTTGAAAGCATAGCTGAGACCTTTATAATTTTGACAAGTTCCAAAGGGGCAGCCATCTCACCAGTGTAAACCATTCCTGGGTTTTCTTGGATGTTAAATCCCCAGCCACTTCACCTTTATGAATTACTATGAGGTATGCAGCAACAATAAGGTATATATGTGCCATTACAAGACTCCTAGGCCATTGTGATGTCAGAGGTAACTCAACCAGTTGCTCCCAAGGAGCAATTGTTAAGTCACCTCTGACATCACAATAGCCTGTCACATGGTACACTTTACATCATGCATGCATGTACATAGCAAATTAGTATAGTAGATTCTCCCCTCAAGTGCATCACTCCTTACCAAAGAAGACTAAACCAATTTCAGAGTTCCTAGGTTCAAATATTTGAGAGAGAACTTTTGAATGTAATAATAAAATTGGAAAGTATCCAAGAAATAAGAGAATCATATTTAGAAAGTTGGGAGATATTAAAACAATGGCTGGTCCAATTTTGTCTTTAACTGTGAGGATTAGCCTCTCTCCATTATAAATGCATATAATGTATTTATTGTTAATCTCACCTTCAACTATATATCACAATATTTTTCCTAAAATACATACATAAAAACTGTGGACTGAAGTTGCATGGATTATTGATTATTATCACCAATCATTCTGGTTTATTCATGTGCTATAGTTATAGAAATTAACTTTGTAGCCAATAAATATTTTACATAATTGAAATTCCAAAACTAGCATCCTACTACATCAAACTGAATTTGTTTTTGCTGTTCTATGTATTGATAACAGCCTGTAAATGTGTGGTCCCTTCCTTTGGAGGCCTGCATGCTCGGGTAAGTTTTATTTTTTGTTGAATTTCATGCATTTTCACAGCATTTGTGCCTTGCAACATATATCAGTAAAATCTGAATTTTGCACTACTACAAAATTGTAAATTGAATTGCAGAAGTTTTGGCCCATCTTTATTCATCTTATTTTACATCTTCAGTTTAACATTATTACGGGTTAATAGGTGCACCTGAAAATCAAGCTATATTGTAATATCTGGTATGTTACATTAAATGAATCTTTTCTAGGGCAGTAAGTCTTTTTTCCCCCCTTCCTAATGAAGAATATCTCATCTTTTCCAATTTTTCTATCAAATGCATCTACATCATCTTGAGACAGTGCCACATCCAGCTGCATCTATACTCAGCTTCAATTACATGAAATTACCGAACCTACTCTTAGGTCCTCTAGGTGCTCTTTTGCTATGTGAGGCACACGCATGCTACATCTCTTGTGAAGTGCATGATTACAAACTATTCAGCACAAGCCTGTTTTAAGTAAACAGTAAATTAAATATTGTCAGTGCTTCTTCAAACTCGTTCTTATGAAGGAAGTTCTAAAACAGATTTAACAAAACTCGATTTCAGAAAGGGGTGTGCATAGATTAATAGCTCCCCCCCCCTTTTTTTGCTTAAGAAAAACCTTCTCTTGGCTCACACAGTGTGTATCTCTAGGCTTTCTTCCTTATATCTTTGCTTGTTTTCGGACTGGTACAGGATTTGGACATCCTATTTAGGTGCCAATATTTGAAAACCGGACTGTAGGAAAATTGAAGTACTGTGAATAAGTTACAGATGTACAAATGTTAGGATAATGGTAATTTTTGCCACAATTCTTCATAAATTAAAGTTTTTCTCCTTCAGACGTTCAGCAATAACTTTCCCTTCATGAATTCCACAAAGAATTGCCAACTTTCAAATCAGCTGCCATTATCTACTGTACTCAATGAGACTGAAGCTATATATTGCCTCAAGCACAGGTGGCCTCTGCCTCCATTCACCAATTTCTTAATGTTTCTCTTCACCTCCTATCGGTACTGGGATACTATTTTTCTTCACAGAAGCTTGATTTTATGCCTATGGGGAACACTGGGAAGCAGTGGACATTTTTGACAAAGGGCACGTTTAACTGCGGGCAACCTCTGGTCATACAGTAAGCTTGTTGAGCACAAATGGAGATTGTAGCCTTTTTGAGAGAAAACAGTCCTTTTAGAATTTCTTTGGAGAATTCATGCACTGACCTCTGCTGAGAGAGCAACAATGGAAAAAAATAACAATAAATCTGAATATTTATTTTTTATCCTGTAATACCATAATAAAAATAAATTAAAATGTAATGTGGCTTTAAAACAAGCTTCAGCTGACTTAAGAAGCCAAGACTAAAATGCTTTCATCATAATATTCAGTGTTGCTGTAGCCAGGTCAGTCCAAAGATATTACAGAGACAAGGTGGGTCAGGTAATATCTTTTATTAGACCAACTGCTGTTGTAAAAGAGATGGACTTCGTAATCATATTGTTGTTGCATGATATTACTACAGGACAGAAATAAGGTTGCTTGCATGTCCTAACAATGCATTCTGTGTCTTAACGGCTATGTCTACACGGCACTTTTATTTCAAAATAACACTCATTATTTCAAAATAAAACAATTAGGTCAACAAGACGTATTGTTATTTCAAAACGACGGGACTCGTCATTTCGAAATAACGATCGTTATTTCGAAAAAGTAAAACCTAGCCCCCTAATGAAACAGCTGTTCTTTCGAAATGGCTGTTTCGATTCGTTGTTTTGAAGCAGCGTTGTTTCGAAACAATGGGTTGTGTGGACCAATGTTCCCTCTAAGCTGCGCTGGCGCGCTGTGGCGCAGCCCGCCACAGCCGCCAGCGCAGCGAAAGCTGCCGGCAGCGCACTGCCAGCAGCCTCCACAGAACTCCTCTGGGGCTGGGAGTTTTGAAAACTCCCACCCAGAGAAGCTCCAACGGAGCATGCCCAGAAAATCTGGGCATGCTCCGTAGAGCTCCTCTGGCCTGGGAGTTATGGCTGGGCCCTCTGGCTCCAGTCCAGCTCCAAGGTAAGTGGGGGGGGGCCGAGCGGGAGCGGTGGGGCGAGCGGGGGACTGTCAGGAGGGGGGAGTG